>CM073775.1:62575898-63175898 GCA_037158775.1 Hetaerina titia | reverse complement strand
TTACAGGTACGTAATCGAATCAAAGTTTATAATCTGGATGATTAACGCGCTCACGCGAATCTTACCCCGATTGTATTGTTCGAATTACACCTCGTGCCTTTTGGACCTTTTGTTGCCATGTTTCAATTGTGTCCGATTGAATTTCGAAGTAAATACCCTCAAGCTTTTGGGGCTTCTCGAGAGCTCACTCAATGCCGCAGACATTTGATTTGAGTGATACAAAGAGACTGCATGCGCACAAGCGACCCCAGGACCGTGGAGAAGGCCCTCGAAAGTCCGTTGGCCCGCATCGAGTCGTTTGAGTCCCTCTGAGAACACGCTCCACGCACCACCGTGAACTATCTTTCTGGTGCCGTCGCCTTCGTAACGAGTACCACGGGGGTCCCGGACCCATCTGCCGCGTTATGAAATAATGCGTGAATCATGTTCATCGCGATGGCGGTGGATCTTTGATTCGATTTCAGATCTCTCTCGCCGTCCCTCCGTACCCGTCCATCTGTCGAGGGCAGGGACGATTCGGGCCATCGAGAGTGGGTTTCGAGCGTGGGTGCAATCGGCGAATCATGCGCCTCGCTGCGTCGAATCAAATCACCCCGGGTGCGTCCCTCGGACCTTTTCCGTGTCGCAACATTTGTGGTCCTTCTCCGGTCCACTTAACAAACTCTCTTTCAGTCCTCGGCCCTCTTCCGGTGCGGCGGGGATCGAGATGGTGCGGATGCTAACGTGCTGGTTTTCCACCGAGAAGGCCCGGGTTCAAATCCTGGAGACAACAAATATTTTCAGCAGTATCCCGATCCCTACTTGAGGTGCTTTGTAGAGAGTACTTCGAATGAGTTCGACGTCCGTCGGATGGGACGTTACACTGCTGACCACTTGGCGCTTTTCGACAGGGGCAGGCTAATGGCGACGCCGAGTTTTCTCCATCCTTCCTCTTTATCCATCCATCCTTAATGGCGAAATGACCTTAGCTGTTGGTTGCCTCTCCTAAATACTACTACTACTGTTTTGGATATTTCGAAGGTGGAAATAATGGCAAAACTCTTCGGAATTGTAACTTGGGGAAGTGGTACACAAGTCAAACAAGGCTGCTGTCTCCTCTGTGTGTAGTCCAATCCTGAGAAGTGAGTGAATAACATACAGGAAAACTGTTTTTTTGTTCGAGTATAACCAGTTATGGCCAAGGTATGGACTGGGGGAAGTCGAGAGCCCCCGTCGATCCTTTCAACCCCATTTTAACCCGGCCGAAGAACCCTTTCGGTTGGATTCAACGATATTTTCTCTATCCCAAATTCATTCTCTAACAATAATAAATTATAAGTTTTGACATTATAATTTCGTTCTTTGATGAGATTTTGTTGGCCATCTGCTCGAAAGATTTGTAAATGAAGTTTGTAAATTTCTCTTTGTTTATTTATTGACTCTTTGTTTATTTCTGTAGTGTTAACAACAGTCAAGGAAGGAAATGAGTAAATGCCCATAATTTATTTTGGGCTAGTGCTTATAATTTTGTGTGCGCAAGCTTTGAAAGTTTGAATTTCTTCCGAACTTCAAAATAACCATGAGTTGTTTGAAGTCTGAAATAAAACAGAAATCTGTGAAATTAAGTCATATTTACGGCGTGTAGGAACATACTCGCGGAATAAAAGTTCCTCTACTCTTCATGGCTAAAAATGTCCGCTCGCAGACCTATTCCTGCTTATGTTACTTTTATTCAAGCTCTGAAACATTGACTGGTATTTAAATTACGTCGTGGATAAGGAAGGCGTTGGTGCATAATTCAGAAATACACGCAGTTTTTTTTTATCATCTAGTACAATTTCATGCCCTAACTTTTTTAATGCTACACTCAAAGTGGCATCTTGCTCTTGAACTTAAGGAGAACGAAATCGGAAGATTTTTTTAGTTAGTACCGTGAATCGATCTGCGTTAAATGTCTTCCGCCAGCCCCCCCATCGGATATCTTCAACATTTGCAACGAACTGTGCGGATGAATCGTTCAATCAAATACGTACACCTCCAAGCGCATTCGCTTCGTTGAAAAAGAGCCCCTTGACGGGGGTTCACACGTGTAATACTACTTCCGACCACTTGATTTCCTACCCCGTTCCCTCGCTTTGATGCTGATCGACGCCGTTCCGAGTGGTAAATACGCAGAGCACCGAGCCTTTATAAAAACCAATTGAGTCCCTCCTCATTGGTGCGAAGCACTTGGGAGCCACGACGACAAGGGGGGGAGGCTCGGAAATTAAGGGGTTTGGGGAAGTCGAGAGCCCGATTCGATCCTTTCAACCCCATATGCCGTCTCTTTTGTTCTCGCAAATAAAACCCTCCCCTGCACCCACTCGCTCGCTCGCCCCCCCCCCCCCGCTACCAACCCCCTTCACCACCCCTTCCCGCAACACCCCTCGCCGAAATAGCACCGAGCGAGTGACAACCTCCGCTACCATCGGGATACGAGGTAGCGAAGGGGCTCTGCTCTGCCGTGAGTCATGCACACACACATACACGTCAGGCGCGCGATTGACCTCCGGGTTCGTCTGGGTGCCCCTTTTGGGCACTCCGGCTTAATCTGGTCGTGGCCCTTCCCAATCCTATTGGTTTCCCCGGAAATCGTTCAGCTCCCAACCCTTCCCCACGTCCGTTCTCACCCCTCCGCCACCACCCGCACTGCCCCCGGTCCCTCAAAAACCTTCTCTTTTAAACTCCGCTCTTTATGCTTCGAACCTCGTCTCTTCTCTCTTTCCCCTTCTCTATCTCTCTCTTCCAACATTAAGCTCCCCCGCTTCACCCTCTCCCCCCCATGCAACCTCCCTTCGCAAACCCCTCACGTCCACCCCCACGTCATATAATTCCCTTTGTGCGGTTCATTTGTTTAGTCGATCCGCCCGCAGAGGTTTTTGGGGGACCGACCGCCATCACACTCATTGGCCCTCTTCTCCGAAGTTCTCTCACCTCATCTCACCATCCCCGGAATATCATCAACCCTCCCTCCCCTCCGTCCCCCTGTTCTTTCCCCGGGGTTGGGTGCGATATGGCGCTATGTTGACTCCGTGCCGATATTTTACTCTACCAGATCGATATGGGTAATTTTAAGGGTACAGCTTAGAAGGGGAAGATGTTGAAACAAATTCAGCCTTGGTAGAGAAATATGAGAGGAGTGTGCTTCGCTTATTCTATCATGTCGAGCACATTGACGAATGTCGAATCATTGAATTGATAAAAGAGAGGAGAGCGAACGGTTTGGGAGAAAGTGGAGGACCGGGGGAGTCATGGATGAGACTAAGAATATTGGGAGTTCGAAGAATAGCGCAGATAACCCACCCAGGCGGGAATCGAACCGGCAACACCAGTATTAGAAGCCGAGGAGTTACTCCGTCGCCATCGATTGGCCATGATATTACGTAGATACGACGTTAAGAGCACCGCCATATCGTCGATTTTGTCGAGATGACGAAAATTACTATACATTAGATGGAGATAATGGACGCTGTAATGGATAAACGATTTGGTAGACGCTAACGGTATGATCTAGGCAATATATTGAAACGATATTCCACGTGAACAACGAAGTTCGAGTATTAGTGAATGCCTTCCTTGTCTATGCCTCTACCAAGCATTTGTATCTCCTAATAATAAGCCTTCTTCGCCATTCCTGTTCTCCCTACTAGGTGCCTTATCCCTACTAGGTGCCTTCTCTCTGCTCCCATTGGAATTGATCTTGGTGGCTAAATTAACACCAAACTGAATGAGATCCAGAGAAAAAATAAAAAGTCCTTTTCCTTGCCGCAGAATTGTTCCCTCCCACCCGCAGTTACGATTAGTCCCGAATATATTTTTTCGCTCCCCCCCCTCATTCCTTCGCCGTTTCCCCTCCCTGCATCTATTCTTCCTCAACCCTCCGCGAACCTTCCCCATCCTCCTTCCATAACTCCACCCCCCGCCGTCTTTTGAACTTTATCGTCCTCCCACCTCCTCTCCACCCTAACCAACCATTTTATCTCCCATCTCACGCTCCAACCGACTTCTTTGAAGGACCACCCCCTCCCAACACGTCTCCTCTCAGACCACTCGCTCCCTCCCCGGCAAATGGCTGCTGTCCTGTCTTCGCCACTGTTCTTCGATTCCTCCGCCGAGATAAAAGGCTTTAAGATCTCGTGAACCCCTCTTGCCGTGAGGCCTGCCCTCCTCCTTTCTGAGTGTTGGGGTGGTAAAAGGGGGAAGGTGACAATCGGGTTCCGTTGGGTGGGGGTGGGTCAAGAGATAATTGTCGTGTCCTTCTCGCCTTTTGTCGAGGGCGTCTGTCGCCGTAATTGTTGCGGACGAGGGCCCGATAAAAGGGTCGACCTCTCCTCCTCCTCATCCACCGCCAGCCAGGATTTATGCCCTTCCTTCTCGCCCGCCTCTCTCAACCCCATAGTCTTTATCCCCCTTCCCCTTCTCCAGCTAAAGCTCACATAGCGGTTGGTCACTTTTGGGAGATTTCTATCATCCTGACCCACGGCCACCTTGTTCGAGGGCCCTCCAGGTCGTACGTGAGCAATCTCCGCCGCCTCCGACCTTCTTTTGTTCCTAGCCGTTCGCGTCGGTCGATCCTTGCTTTTATACTCCAGTATTACCTTACCCATTTGACGCGGTTCTTGCTTGTGTATACGGAGGAGGAGGAACTTGCTAAATTTAATTGCCTAATGGATGGTGCTGTTCCACGGCCAAAGCTGGCTATGATTCATCATGAGTTCTTTCGTAACCAAGTATCTCAATGGCAATCGATTCCATGTCTGTGGGTAGTTGGCTTATGCTTGATACGCGTACGCAAAATTTACGAGAACTAAGTTTGCCTGCCAATTGCATGACGTGAATTTGCCACTTTCGATGAAAGGCTAGCTGAGAGTTATTGTGAAATGCAAGTATATTTCGAGCAAGGTTTTAATCCATGTGGCATTCGTTCCGCAGTAATGAGCACTTTTAAAATGTAATATTATAACGGATATTAATTCGTTGGGCATTTGGGGTGAGTTTTCTCTGCTGTTAACCCGAGTCTTTTTCGCGTTGCATGGAAGAAATAAGGTTAATATACTCTGTGTAAGGTACTGAAGGAGCTGTTAAGGTAATGATCAGAGTGTCCGCCCGCTTAGTGGAGGTCAGATCGCGGTTACTCTCTTGTTCATCACGTATTTCAACTCACCATGTGATTTTTCAGTCTCCAGAACATCCCGAGGCACATCTACATGATCAACATCCTGTGGCTTGTCTAATCTGATGTATGTTTCTCTTCCTTGAGTTTGGAATTTGGTGAGTTCACCTATCAAACCAATCTTCATCTGATTGTTTACTCTAATTTTTGATGGGAAGACGGTAATTCTCAGCACATAAATAAAATTATTGATCTAAATAAACCCGCCCTTTGTCTGCACGTTCTTGTTCGTCCAGAAAACAATTTTGTCATCGCTGGAGGTATAAATTTTAATGTTCTTCCCGTGTCCCAATCCTCAGAATCCATGCCCATCCAATGGGTGTCACCGTGTTCACAATGAACTCAGTCGTGATAATCAGTGTGGTGAGTCCTATATCTCTCTCCGTTTGAGTTATTCCATTGTTTTTACATTTTCTTTCTTTCCCTTTCGTATTTCATTCTCGCCTTTTCGATCGTCAACCGTCTCCCTACGCTCCGTGTTGCTCGCCCAAAAAAGGAGCCACTGCTCGCTCTAAAAAAAAACAAAATCCACGCTCCCGAAAACAAATCGTCGAAACGGAAAACCCGCTCTCCTTTCCCTCCCGATCCATTCTTCCGGATCCACCGGCTCGATGCGCGTCTCAGCGGGGGCGCCCTAATGGGGTGTTCTCTCTCCCCTCGGGATGTGGAGTCGAAGGATAAGGGTGATGGGGTTCTCAGCGTGGACGAATCAGAGCCGGCAGACGGGGGGCAGAGGGTGGGCCGTCGTCCTCAGTGCTCTAAAGGGGCCGTCCTTTAATTACGCAAGGCTTTTTGGGGGAGTGGCGGGGACTGTGGTATTAAATTACGTTTTCTTACGACGGTTGCTACTCTTGCTACGAGAACTCTTACCTAAGTTTATTACTCCATCGTTTCCGCCAGTGCCCAGGAAAGAATTTTATTAATCCTTGATCGCCTAAAAAAGTCATTGTGCAATTTCTCACTCAATAAACACTCGTTTCAAATCATTCAAGCACTTATCTACTATTTGAAAAAGTTTCGAGGTGTTTATTTATTGACATTGTGTGCATTCTAATGACACTAAAATTAAAAAATCTACACATACAACACACCCCGCAAGCCGCTTCAAGGGCGCGTGGCGGGGTAGTATATCACTACCAGTAAAACAGAATAAAACCACATGCAAAACTAACAAATTCAAGCCAATTTACACCCATACGGACGTATACGAGCAATATACGTGTAAAAACTTTTTTAACCTACTTGCAAATACATATACTAGCAACTAACATACGCATGCACATACGAATATAGTACTTTTTGTCCACGAAGCGTTTAAATCTTGTCCTCACTTGTAAATCGAATCTGTTTACTATTTCTATATGTCTGCCAAGGTGTTTTTTTCGCTACAAAGAAAAAACTTTCTATGCAAAGACGAAATTTGGGCAGTAACCTTATTGAAGAATACTTTCGTCCAACCAAAATACACTTTTTTTAAGTGGAATTTGATGTCAATGATGCCGCCGACAATGACGTAGTAAGAGAGGAGGGGCGTATTCATATCGTGCGTATCATTGCAAACTGGGACAAAATAAATCGACCTAATCGCTACGGCCTAATATACAATATAGGCACTGCCCCAAAGGGAATGGAGCGACATTTCCTACAATACTCCCACCTCATCTCTCCCTCTGCATGCCCCGCGTTTTCTGGAAACTATAAAACCGTAGACAATGCGGTCTCTGCATAACTCCCCCATAGATCGGAACTTCTCACCTTTCGACTCTGGGTGCAGATTTGAGCGTTCTTCTCTCCCCATGTACCCTTAGAAGTCAACCCCTTAAAATTTTACTCGTCAACTACTCCCATACTTAAACTCCCCCGCCCATTTCACCACTCTTTACCCGGTGCTGAGATTAAAGCTGCCCGTTTAATGAAGAATCGTTATGGCCAAAGAGAGGGGTCCACATAATTATTGGATATCCTTGAAGTAAATCATTTGAAGTGCGAAAATTACGTTCATCACTTCAACTATTAGGTAAATAGATCATTCGGTTTGCGCTGGTTCACAAGGCATACTTTAATATTGTATGGGATTAGTAGGTGAGACCGCAGCATAAAGTTAAGTGGAATGAACGACGAACCGATCGATATGAGGAATCGGTATGCCAGTTCGTGATCTGCAGCTGGATGAAACCAAACGTTGGGCAAAATGAACTTCATGGACACCATTAATCACTATTCACTCTGACACCGCCTGCCACACGTCCTCTTGGTAACTTGCGGGATAAAATTCAGATGTACTCCCAAATCCACACTGATTCGTCTCGTTCCGTTACGCACCCTCCCCAGTCTCATTCCGAAAGACAATGATTTCCCCCCTTTATAATGGGACATTAAGCTGCGCCCTGTTCTCTTCCCTTTTCAACCCCCTCCACCTTCTTCCTTCCTCTCCAACGCCTGCTCTCACCTCGCCCACCCCTTCGACACGACTGGGAGAACGGTATTTGATGGGCGGTGGGCGGGTAAGGAGCCCATGAATTCTTCCTAATATTTTCTCGCGGACCGACGACTTGTCTCCAGTGGATGGGCTTGGGAGGAAGTTGTTACCTTTCCTTCGTAAAACATCTCCATTCTTCGGAGCTATCGGTTGCGGATCAGGACGTTATCCGGAGTTTAGACCAGAAAATGGTTGGAGGGTGATCAATATCAAGAGGGAATGTTATTTTTTTTACGGACACTGAATCGTTGATATTAATGCACTTGAATAAAATTTCATCATGCATAAGGTGTTTTTTTTAACTGTTGATGCGTTTAATTCATCCGTTCGGTACGCTTCTTACACTTATAAGGTAAAATGACCTGATGTAGGGTAGGTTGCTGGATTTTGTTTTGGTAGGAGGCACAAAATATTTATTTGGTAGTTGTGTCCATCCAAAAACCTACCTTAACCGGTAGATTCCCTAAAAAATTAGGTAATCTACCAAATACTACTCGACAAGAATCATCTCAACAATGTCGTAATTGGCACTTAAATTCAATATAATTTCTTACTATAAATGACGCCATTTGTAAATAAACTTAGGATTTCGTCAAGCAAATACGAACTATAATGAGCTTTATTGGGAGATAAGCTTAATCTATTGAAATCCTACGCGACTGTATAATTTTTAGGTAGATTCGCAAATACTATATGGTAAGTGATAACATAATTGTTGACTGTCAAATTAGGTACCAGTCACTCGATTGTTTCTTTTTGAATTTTATTGCATAGCACCTTAAATAATTGCAAATAAAATTATTCACAATGGGGAAACATGAGAATTCTTTCTTATGGAGTGTAAAACACCTATGTAGATATACTGCAATCGCAGTTATCATGGGCCCGCTACGGTTCATCGAATAAAACTATGAAAGACGTGTTGCGACATAGTTTTGGGCTTTTGTAACTCTTCCTGAAAAGAAGACTTTGACCTGGAAAAGTTTGCAATGGTGGATGGCGTAACTTGATGGAACTCCTATGTAATGCGTAGGAAAGAAAAATACTGCTCTTCTATAAACATATAACTTTACCGCGACTGGTTCGGGCTTTCAGCGTATCACCATCTGGCTAGATGATAATATGCTGCATAGAAACCGGTCGCTGTAAAGTAATATTTTTGAGGAATAGTAGTGTATTTTTCCTTCCTGCACATCATGGAAAAAACTTAAAAAGTGTCTGCATATCTGTATTTAATTTAAAAAGAGGTGTAATTGTTATTCAACTGGAAATGACAGTATTTCTCGAATCATAAGACGCGCTCTAATGTTGATTAAAATGTTCATGGGGAAATAGCACCTTTCGTTTGCATACATTTTCTGATTTTTGTATGGAAAAGTCGTGCTTATTGTAAAACGCAATTTTTAGTATCTCTGCCTTCACGATGGCGTGGATATTGAAGAATCTACGAGTTATCCCCCTAGGTAATTACAAAACACTAAGACTCTTCCCGAGTGAAGCGTGAAAAATTTTCTTGACTTTTCGTGATATATTTTCGCGCCCTCAAGTTATCTGATGAATTTCAACATATATATGGTTTCACTGACAAGTAGGAACACCGGCGCCCCTCAAGTGATCCGGAAAACTTTATTCGTTCAGGAACATTATGCCCACCATTCTGAGAACGCGGAAATCTCTCATAATTTTGGACCTGTTGGCACACTTTGTATGCTCTTACAAAATCGACAGAAGGAATGAAAAATGGAATACGTATCGTGGATTTCACTGCTCCGATGGCGCGAACGACAAGGACTCATCCTCAGCCATCTTCTCTGTCATCACCTTCTCTGTGATTATCATCTCATCCCATCGTGGCATAACAGGAAACCCCATTTTCATCTGCGCCATTCAAAAACGAACACAATTGAGGTCCCTGCTGAAGTAGATATGAAAGCTACAGAATCGTTTCGCGGTGATAGCGTGCGAGCATCACCTGATTTGCATTAGTGTGTGCAGGAGCAGCGTCTCTTTTTCATGATTGGCAATGACAATGAATTCGCTAGAATTTTGCGCTACGTATACAGACTCTGCGTCTAAAACTACGTTTAATGGACCATTTCGCTGCACTAATAATGGAAATGCTCTTGAACCTGAACGTGATTTAGTTATCCTCATATACTTATGTTTATCCAGTATGAGTGACGTACCCGCTCTTACTGAACCTGATGTGCTCACGGGCGCTAATTGGATCGCATTTATTTTCCATTAGCTTGTTCCAAATGGGTTTAGAGTTATCCAAGTAGTGTTTGTCCATGATGTATTAAATAGTTCTTGCACAAAAGTTAAAGATAATTATCGAATCGATTAAAAGGGCCAATAGCTTAGTGAGAATAGTTCTCTCTAAACTAAGTATTTATGAATCAAGTTCAAGGACACAGCTGATGGTGAAACAAAGATCAATTGTAAAAATGAGAGTCATGGATGTTTCAGGGTCCAAATGTTTTCCCGTCGTCAACGGAAGTATAAAGTTAAGCTCAACGATTAAATATCATAAATTGTATAAATTTGGAAGCGACCTTCTTTCTCGACGGGCAAGACGTAAATTTATATCAATACCGTATTTATGGGGAAAGTGGAACTAGTAGCTTTCATTTGTATATATGTTCTGAATTCTTCAAAGTTTCTGTTAAATATATACCTGTTTTTGCGCACCATTCGTGGATGTGGAAAAATATTTTTGTTTGTGTGTATATATGTATACATATAAGTACACACGCATATGTTTATACACATATATACATATAAATTGCATATATATTTATATACATATATATAAATGCACGCACACACATGCACATATATATGCTCTTAAATTTATACAAATACATCAACATATGTGCATATGTTATATATATTTTTTGTTCCGATATTTTCTCGAACCAGGACCTGCCCCACTTCCACTTAAACCCAAGCCTTCCCCCATGCTGCTGATTACGTCCTTAGTTTCTTTGGACGGCGATTCAGTTTGTTAATCCAAAGGAAAGGTGTTAACCTCCTTTCTTCCCTTCGACGGTCTCCACTCTCGCGGGAGTATCTCACTGAGGGAGGGAGGGTCGAGGGGGGCGGGGCGCCGACTCTGCCGCACCGTAACCGCCAACGAGCTCCCCCTTGCCGCACTCCGGGCGAGACTTCTACACCCATCTAACCCTCGCAACCCCCCCCCCGCTCTCTCTCTCCATTGCAATTTCATTTCGTTCTCATTTCGCCTCTCCTTCTTCCGCAGCCGGGATTTCATTCGCGGACCGGGACTTCATTAAGTGACTTCTCACCTCGTCCCTGCTCCCCTCCCAGATCCTCTCAGTCCTACCTCATCCCCACTCCGGGCGAATGTTTTGAGTTTGCAGTTTGCTTTTTCACCTCGGGTCTTTTCTCACCGCTAGCTCTCTCTCTTTCTTCCCTCCTCCCCCCTCCCTCCGCAGTCTCCCCAACCAGGCCCGCCCGCGTGTTTTATTATGTCACCCCGGCGGAAACCCCACCCGACGCCGTCTCTACTCTTTTATGCGTATGTACATATATGTGTTTTGGAGCAGGCGTATGTAGGTATACCTACGTATACCTTTTTCCAACCCTCATCTCCCGTATCCTCTGTTCCTTTTGTTTTCCGAGTTCCAGCCAGACTTTCCCTCCTTCCCTCTCTCCCTCTCTTTCTGTCCCCCTTCTTTCTCTTCAGCCCGTCTCGTTCTCTTCCCGGCCCTTCCCCCTTTACCGTCCGTTCTTCCTCACCCAACCGCGCGCCGAAACCTCTTCAAACCTCCCCGCCCCCTTCCCATGATTACGCGACTGTTTCCCCTTCTCGGAAAACCCTCCCACTTCCCCATGTATATTTTTTCGTGCGCTGGCTCGTTCGCACACTGTTCTATTCCTCTCTGCGAACTCCCCCCGCTACAACACCACCACCGATTCTCTTTTGTTTTCCTCCGATTAAAGGTGGGTGAGTGGTGGTGGTGCTCGAGGCGGCGGTCTGGTGGTGGTGGCATGGGAGACGTCTCGAGTGTTCACGCACCACTCTCCCCCACTTCGACGGTTACCGTCCCGTGTCTCCTCGCTCGCCCTGCCGTGGGCCGAGTGCACGCGACTCGGGGACGCAAACTTTTCCGGTGCCTTTGCCTCGCGGGTTATTTCGTTTCCCGTTCTCAGTTCGTGGCATCGGTGGATATCCTCGGGATAGCTACCCCATTCCCTCTCGCACTTTCTGCGGCGTTGCCTTTTGTGTGGATTCAGTCGTGACAACTTCATCCCACGCGCATTGTCCCGACCCGATATGAAATTTCATCCCTGTAATTTGGCTAGCACCTCCCGCGGAATGAATATAAATTGCTCGCCCATTGTAGCTTCGCTCAGACGCAACGTCATTTAATTTGAATGGTGTTCGTCGTTCGAATTTGTCTTGAATGTTCGTCCTTTGTGTTAACAGTGCTAAGTCGCTTGAGTTTTGCGTTGCCTTTCAATAATAGCCCAATTAATTGGGTGTAGCAGCAAAGCCGAGAACTCAGATCTCGGAAAATTGAGATTGAAATATAACAGTTTAGCGTATTACGATTGTTTCCATTTACTCTTCAAGTACACATGGATTTTATTTGATGCTATCGATCAAGGAGATAAATTGGGAATATCTCGTGCAGTTGAAAATGCTCCTTTCGTAATTTCTTTCTTTGCAATTATACATACTTTCTGTATAATTTTTGTGCATTCTACGGGAATCCTTACCCCATGCCCTTAATTTTATATAATTGAAGCTACCATCGAAGGTAATGAGATAAATTCTCAAAATGGTTCCGCCTAAATGAAATTTTCCCTTCCTTAATTTATTTTGAATTATTCAGGAATCAGTTTAAGACATGAAATAATACCTATCGATGGAAGAAGATACCTTGAAGATTATAATTATTCTCGATTGCCGTGTTTTTATTACATTTTTTGTTGAAGTTAAGTATATAAATAAATGCTAAAAAATATATATAGTATATTCTTGTGGTGTAGATTGTAGTTTTTGGTAAATCATATATTAGTACTAATGGATTCATTTTCTTTTCAGGTAAGAAGTTTTGCATACCAGGTGTTTGATGTCTTCCTCGTGTTTTGAATGCTAACACACGAGTATACCGGTAAGACAAATATTTACCATTATAATAAATTTAGACAGCTACTCTCATGCTTTCCCTTGCGTCTTACTGCTTTTTTTAAAATTGAGAAGCAGTTAGCTAACACGGCTAGAGAAACAACCTCTATGTGAAGTAAGTCACGATTTTCGTTCAGGTAGGCAACAATTGTTAGCATACTCTCCTCGACGTAG
This sequence comes from Hetaerina titia, assembly GCA_037158775.1. Lineage (NCBI taxonomy): Eukaryota > Metazoa > Arthropoda > Insecta > Odonata > Calopterygidae > Hetaerina > Hetaerina titia. Next base: position 63,162,896 of record CM073775.1, on the reverse strand, counting down.
TCGTTTACCCTTTTCCAATAATTTTCAAATAACCCGTATAAAATCCATCTCCACTCAGATATGATGTTTGCATCTTTCGATGAAAGGACACAATCGTCTCAATATTATCTGATCCTGTGTCACCTGTGTGTCGAATTATGTATAGCATCTCTTGGTTAAGGTATTTATTTGTAAAGAACAATCACCATTTTCATCGAAATTATGAAGCGTAGTCGAAATGCATGTGCAAAATTCCGGTTTCCTTTCCTTTAAATATAAGTCAGTTTTTTATTTAATGTAATTAATTACTTAATATAATATAAGAAAATATTAATTTTCCTAGTGGGTCAAAAATTTTTTTCGAGCAATTTTTCATAATTTTTATGCCTCATTACTTGACGCCAAGCATGTCATCATTACGGTTTTTGTCAGGCACGATGAATTTTCCTGCGTGGATGTTTCCCGAGTTCATTGGAACGTCTATTATAGAATTTAAAAACTTCCGCCCCTTCGCATACCAGCCGACGGGGATGGCTTCCCTTCACTGCAGGAAAAAAGGGCTATTCACGAAACGCCGCTTCATTTACCTTCACGAGGCATATTTTTCATTTTCGCGTAAACATGAAGTTCTCTCCCGGTATTAGGTAGAGTTTTACCCAGTGCGTTTTCCGGCGGGTTCACCACGGTGGCATTTAATACGGAGTAGATACACCTTCATTGGCCTCCGCCGTAGGTTTTTTTTCTCATCTCCCTAGTGGATCTCAGCGGGGTGTTTTTTTTATGGTTGCTTAAAGCGACATGGGATGAGGTTTCCTACCCCTTTCACGCCAACAGCACCCCCACCTCACTTCCGGCGGCATTCGTCCCGTCCCGCACGCCTTCTTCGCATCGGTTCACGCTCCTCTCCCTTTCTTCCGTCCAACCCACTCCTCCTAAGTGGAAGGATCTTCCGCACACCGAGCTTAGAAGCTTTGATCCTTACGTTTTACAAGATAAATCCCCCGCCTCTTATCTACCCGCTCTCGCTCTCTCCCTCTTCTCTCCACCCCACTTCTCTCTTCTTGTCTTTGGGATGGAAATTTTTGTCTCCCAGGTATACGTACATATTAATTTTTTTCCTTCGAAATTGCGAGGGGATCGTCGGTGGGGAGCCGCGAAAAAGATGGCAGAAAAAGCTTAAATAACCCTTAAAGAGGACGAACCAGGTGGTTAAGGCGTAGTGAGTTTGGTAGGGATGCCGGTGAGGTTGGATGAGAGAGAAGGGGTTGCAAGGAGGGTTCGGGTCTTAAGAAAATCGACTCCTTTTAAGAAGCGGTGCGTTAGGGGTGAAATATAAGAAGGAGGTGTGGTTTGGACGCGTCGTTGAGGGTGTGGCTGGTCGAGGTCGTTCATTTTCCTCCTCGAGATACGTGGAGGGTCGGTAGAATGCTCGGAGACGTAGGTCCTGTGCGAAATTGACACCATCTTCAAATTTGAATGAAAAGGGATCCTTGAAGAGTTGAAACTTGAATATTGCATTATTTTACATTGCTTATAAATGTCACTTTCGGTTTGTCGACACCTAGACTCCGGGTACGTTACGTTATTCTTCCCTCGATTTATTTTACTGCGGTATCCATGTGACACATTTTATTCATAACACTAGGCTACTAGTCAAGGTTGGCTTTTGCTTTTTAATCAACCAGTTTACATTTCCACACACTAATTATTTGTTAATTCAAATTTTCTCCAAGTATGGCACTTAGTTTGAGGCGTTGAAACTCTTTATTAGAAGTGGTAATATGCCGACTATTTCTGATATTGCATTTAGTTTGCGAAGAGGAAATTAAAACTAATTAAGTCTAATTTTACTACTTTCTAGCAGGATTTTGCTTCTATGGGTTCACAAGTTTTTTATAAGTTATTTAAGAAATAGACCATTTTGAACAATGTGATAATTTTCTAAGGATAGCAGAATTCTCAATATTATCCCTATAAGGCTTTGATGTTTTGTGTCTAAGGTTAGATATACCTTTCCAGCTAATCTTTTGTACCTTCTGTTGAATGTTTATTTAGCTCTGAAATCGTAATTCTTATGTTTTTTTGGTGGGGCATTTATTAATATTGACGGTTGCCACCACACAGGTGTTTCCTTAGTGGTAACTTTAAGAAACCGATTGAGGGGCGCAATTCCTTTCGCTGCAGTTCTATTGATCATAAATGTCCGATTACGTAGCTAGGGTCATCGTAGGATCCTCCAATCAGTATCCGAAAGCTCTACCCACGACGCCACATTCCGTGTTAAATAAATCCCCTAATCATGTTGATATGCGAAATTATGAGGGAAAGAAGAGGAGAGAAAATCCGGATTAAACCAGATACATCTCCATCAAAGACAGTCGCAACATATTACAGCAGCACAATACCCTATCCTTTCAATTCGCGTCACCTACTAAGCTCAACAAAATTAGATTAATGACTGCTATCATTTTTAACGATACTCATCTCGCCATGGTAGAATTCAGCTTGACTCAGGGTCTAAGCTCTGATATAATTCCCGTCCCGCGGACACGACACCACATACTGCATTACGATAAACTAATTTTTAAATCCATGCACTCTCTATGTCGCTTAATTATGTCCGTTAATTACAAGAGCAATTATACATAATTTTTAAATATTATATAATTATGTAAATAAATTATAATTTATTTGTATGAATGATATCTGAATAATTAATAATTATATCGAATTCAAATTAAATAACGCGGATTGCGGGATATCGTGGCTGGAGTGATTTTTTTCGAAGGGGTACTGTGCTTCATTGTACGATTTTTTGAGTCCCTCCTATTACCCTTCTTCGGCAAATAAAAAGATGACGGAAGATGAAGACGTAAACGGTTTGTTTAAACAAAGGAAAACGTGCGGCTCTTTCGCGGAAATAAAATTTCCCCTGCAAACAGTGAAACGTCGCGTCTCGTCGCCTTCCTCGTCCCTCTTCCTCCCGGCTTGAGATCCACCCTCCCCCTTCTCCGTCCTTCCCTGTTTGTGTGCATGTACGAAAGTCTCCTCTCTCTCTGGGAGTGGAAATGATGTCTTCGTCTGAGAAGAGGAGAGCACCACCTTTTCACCCCAATAATCACGGGAGGAGCGAGGGCGGGAGGCTTGGGGGGGGGGGATGAGTCGGTTTGTTTTACGAGTTGACTTATTCGCGCGGGCTCATTTTTACGACGGCCGTATCTCTCGGTTGAAGTAACTCATATCTCGTGGAATTCATCCCTCCGGGATCGGGTTTTAAATCCCATGTCAAACAGTTTTTTTTGCACGGTCGGCTGCGGAGTGATTCCGTTGTTGCTGCCGCACCGCCCACTCAGAACTTCTCCCAAGGGGCCCTCCTCTTCGCTTGCGATGGGGTTAATGGTTTCCAAATGTACGCCCGTTGTGCTTCAAGACGTCGGCGTCACGACCCTCTCCCCTCCCACCCCCCTCTACTGCAATCCTCACTCTGCTCACATCCTGAATTTATTGCCTACGGGATGCAGCCGACTTTTTTCCTTGCCCAAGGAGTAACGAGACCACCGCGCCGGTCTAATATTTCATCCAGAAGGGGGACTTCGATAGATGATTTCCTGTCAATATTGTGAGCTACTCTCGGCGGTGTTTTCCTCTTGCCTCTCTCTCTCCCTCCTTCATGCATGCATCGATTAACCGGAACGTATGCTGACTCTCCGTAATCGATGATGTGACGTACAACCAGCACTTAAGACTGAACATGCGTGACTTAGTTGGGGAGTTTTTAAATCTTTTTGAGGAAGGGATTTCAGTGTAATTTTTAGGTCCCAATAAATGATTTCTATTACTCTTACAAATGAAACGTAAGTATAGTTCACCATAATCCCGTCATTCCGAAACTAATTATGTATTAAAATAGTGGGATGAGTCGGCTACAATGGTAATTTGCTCCAGAATGCACCCCGTACGTTATTTAGTGCATCCGAAACTAATATTCAGGTAATCACGAGGGTTTGGTTTTTTTTAATCTACCACTTTTCCGACGTTTGATACCGTTCTTGAGTGACGTCTCGCCGGTTTTCGTTACTTTGAAAAGCCTTTTCCGCCACCACAGTCGCATGCCGTCACGCCAGGGTATACCTTCCGAAAATGACATCACGCTGTTGCCGTAGGTCCCAGCTCCTGATAAGTTCGCAGAAAGTCCTTGATGATTGAGTGTGATGATTTCAATCCATCAACTCGGTTCTTATACATGCTAAATGAGGCACCAATGTATTTTCGTCGATCGCAAAGAAGGAATTGAAAGCTGATGAAGAACTCGCCGAGAAAAATATTTTAATATCAGGATGAGTAATATAACTCTTGTTGACCCTAGCAGACTACTCTTTATTGTTTGATTATCATGTATAAACTGTCTGGTTTTCTCACCAGTTGCAGTAATATATATATATATATATATATATATATATATATATATATATATATATATATATATATATATATATATATATATATATATATGTGTGTGGGCCGCGGTGGTCTAGTGGGTAGAGCTGCTGACCAGAGGGTCCCGGGTTCGATTCCCGGGCAAGGCACTTTGGGCACCTGCAGCTTTACCCAAGCTAGTTGATTTTTCGGGTACCAGGTCTTCCTGGGAAACCATAACCGGCACAGGGAAAGGAACTGGCCCCCCTACCCTGATGTGTGAATATTTACACGCCGTCGGGCTTGGTACATGGGTGAGCTCTACCATCACCTACTAAACCGACCTTCGGGTTGATTACTGTGTGTATATATATATATATATATATATATATATATATATTACGTTTCATGACAGATTGATAGAGCAGGAGGTCCACTGATTAATTGTTTTACATATTAATTTGTCCACAGTGACGTGACGGTTTGCTAAACGCCTCCCACCATTCGTGTCACGATAGACCACACCCCTTCCACCCCCAGTTTGCTCGCGTCCTTTATGGTCAGCGACTCTTAACTTTCCCTGGGGGCCGGCACTAATAGCAACAAACCCTCCATCAATTTTTATTAATTGCATCTCTACGGAGGGTACTACAACAATGCACGGAACAACTGACGCTTCAGTCAAAACGAGCCTTTCCGAATTCTTTACTGTCACTTGGGAGGGCGCGTTGACCTGCGCCAGCAAGCGGCTTTCATAAAAAATTTAGAGATTCATTTTATCATGGCCTGTTCGAACAACTATGGACGTTTAGAAAATGGTTGATATATTTTGTTTGGAAATGAACTGATAACAGAGAGAGGTGGACAATCGTTTCCTCCCATGCGATTTTATGGTCAGAATCGATCAATCAAATAGCAGGAAATGGATGAAAGTGGACAAAGAGTGCTTGAGGTGGGAGCCCGTATTTTGACGCGAACTGCTTGATTAATACTGAGGGTAATGCCCGCACCATGCGTGTGATGTATCTCCCGTCATTCTACTTTGGATGTTTTTTTTATTATAGCAGAAGCACACCACCATTTGGAGATTTGATTGATTAATCATCAACGCGCCAAATTTTCAAATTCCCACTTGGCTACATGAGTTGAAAAAGTTTGGTGGGCGTAATTGGGGTATCTCGACGTTTTTGGTTACTCTGCTCCACTCGCGCATCTATTCATTGGTTGAAACGTATATTATAAAATGGTTCCTGGAAGAATTTTGCTCCAGCTAAAGTGTGCAGGGGATATGGAGTGATTGTGGTAGAAGGGCGGATGTTGAGGGGGCGAGTTGAAAGTAGGAGAATATTTAGCATATTGGACGAATGATGGATAGTGTGTGTACGCCGAGTTAAAGGAAATGGTACATTTTAATTTGGAGTTCTAGCGTTTTTAGTTTCGTGTCAGGTGGAGTACGGAGGTGTTTCAGTGCGGTCAATCCCTTCGTAGTTCAAAAACCATCCTCGACTTATAGAAATATCCGTGATGTTAAATAACTCGTTTCACCGAAAAATAAATTTATAAATATATCGGATTTAGAAATTTTCTCTTTGATCTTATTTTCTATATCTCTCTTTTCGTAGCGCGACGAGGCATTAATGGATGTTTAACATAATCGCAAAATAGATCTGCTTCAATTTTAGCATGAGATTTATTCTGTAATTTAACCTTCTCTACGTTCAATTGTATAACCAAGGTGCACGACCAATCTGTTAACTAGACTTATATCCGAAGACATTCCAGAGAAGGTATAACGGTGTGTATATCCTAAATGAACTCGCGGAGGCTATCCCGGTTATCCTGGCGGAGAGTCCAACTAGCCGTGAATTCCAGTGTAATGTCAGTGTTTCGAGATTTCTTTTTTTGCTATCGGTTGGAAACGGCCTCGGCCATTCGGAGGACTGTAGGAGAAAATACTGCCACGGGTGCGAACTATTCACTGATCATGAAATTACAATAGTGTCCTAGTACATTGTTTATTGAAGAGAGAAAGAGTTAAAGAAATCAAGAAAGCGGCCAAATGTTGAAATGAAAATATCAAATTTTAAATAAAGTTTAGCATCATGACTGGAGTTTGGGCTGGTAAATGATGTTGTTGAAATACATATGATTAAATTCGTTTTGGTTAGCCACAAGTAAAATAAACTAATGCTCAAATCAAGTTCACTGACAAAGAAAAATTAGCATATTTAAAAAACTTTGCTGCATTTAGTTATGGGGATATGCTCTGTAGTTGTACGTGTGGAGTGAGGTACCCCATACTTCTGCTGATATATTTTAGAATTTGGTTTTCGAGAGAGAAGGAAATAAAAGAAAATATAGTGGAGTGAAACCTATCAAATGCAAAAAAATTAAATAGCAAGTTGGAATGATTTATCTCATTTCCAATTAAAGCCTTTATAAAGACTGTATCTTGTAGCGAAGGAAAGCCATTCTGCGTAGAATTACTTCTATGAATAAGTTGCATGTTTGTAAAGGTGTTTTAAAGTAGTATATAAAGGTGCAATATAAAGGTGAAAATATAATTTCGTCTGGAACTTTAAATGATTTCAGATAGTCTGCTGCGGACTTGAAATTACTGAGCGATTAGGGACCAACTAAATCCCTTTTCAATCGTCTGTTAATTTTTTCCTGGAATCGGACTTGTTAAAGTAAAAATATTATATTAACTTAATTGCTGTGTTATATTTTGATTTGTTGACAAAGGTACTCATACACATTCTATTACTGTAGCCAAGATGGAAAACCTCCCGATTCCGGATAGGTGTCGTTGGCCATGGTGATCTCCTCTCTGACTGATTTTTCTGCAGTTATGATACAAGGTGTTTTTCATAAATTAGTTGCATCTTCCCACACAGTGACGCATGTCTAGTCGTTATCATCATAGGTTATCAATCCGCGGGTTGGTTTGTACGTAGTAGCGCCAACTAATCTTGTTACTTGTCAATCGTATTCCACAAACGGCATCTAGGTGCATTCAGGAAATAGCTATCGTAGAAAAATTATGAATTCTGCCACACTCACGTTATTTGCAGAGGACGGCCCACTGGGCATTGAAACGGAATCGGAGGGGCCTCCTCTCCGTGCGGAACTTCTTCTCATCATTCCGACCCGACAAATTAAGACTACAAAGAGAAGAAATATGAGCAAATTGAGTAGCTTCAGGCGTGATATGGTGGAATCCGAACAGAATAAAGAAGGGATAATAACAATTTTCCACTCGACTTGATGTCTCCACTTGAATTCATTTTGTCACCTGAAGGTGACGTAATACATCAAAACTGGGTCATACTATTAAACTTATCTAGTGGAAAAGTGTTACTATCTTTCCTTTATTGAGAAATCAAATCTAGCTGAGATCAAATATAGCTCGTGACAGCTTCCCCGGCGTGAGCGCAAAATTCTGGTTTCAAAATGCTCGAGATCGCGTCGTTGAAACTATATTGTTCTGGAGTGAATTTTCCTCGTTTGACAACGAACGTACCATACTTCCTCATCCACCCCCCCCCCCCAATCTCTCTTCCGGACCCCCGTCCACCCTTGCAACCTCGTTGGTTAACTTATAATTTAGAAAAAATGGTTAGACTTAACCCGTTCCTCGTAGTCCCGCTCCGCGGCCGATGTCAAGGGAGAGGATGTCTCCTCTCTCCCCCTCTTCATTCACCTCTTCAGTCCCCTTTCATTTGCAGCGAGTGAGCATCTGGCCAAGTTCCCGCGGCGAGCTAGTTGCTTTACGGGGCGGAAGGGTGGGGTGGGGAGTTAGCACCCCGAACGAATTGTTATTTTTGTTACAGTTTTTCCCCCCTTCCGAGGAAAAACGGGAGATTATCTCGGGGACGGAGGACCTCACTGCCCCGGGATTCGCGAGTAATCTTTATAAATACGTCATTCGAAGTGACGTCTCGGTGGACTTTCCTACATGAATCGTGTGAAAGTTTGTGTGTGTGAATAAATAAATATATATATATATATATATATATATATATATATGTATATATATATATGTAGAAATATAAATATGGGTGTGTGTATAAATATATATATATATATATATATATATATGTAGAAATATAAATATGGGTGTGTGTATAAATATATATATATATATATATATATATATATATATATATTTATATAAGGTAATCCACTTGAGGTTAAGGTAGGTTTATGGATGGACACAACTACCAAATAAATATTTTGTGAATCCTAACAAAACACAATCCAGGAACCTACTCTACATCAGGTCCCTCTTCATCTCTGTGTACTTCCTTTCTCCATTCATCCCGTCCAACATCCCTATCCTGTTCCTACCCTTTCCTCGTTTGCCTAAAATTCTCCCCTCTATTACAGTTTTCAATATCCCACTGCCGCTCAATACGCCTTTCATCCATTTCTCCTACCTCCATAGGATTTCTCCCAACAAACCCCTCTCCTCGCCCGCCGTTCCCAGTACTTCCTCTTTTGTTTTCATTTCGGTCCATTTCACCTTTACCCTTCACCTCGGCCCGAAGCATTCCTCGTCCGTGAGTTTCACGGCATTGTTTTTCCAATTATTCTAGTGCCAATGTTTGTATAAATAAATATGGAATACTCACAGGTAGTCACCAATCAACAATCTAATCAATCCATGGATTGGCGGGGGTAGAGGTAACCTAATACTAAGCCCAGCGGCGTGTGAGAGTCGCGCATGGTTTCAAGGGGCTAGTAGTTCCTTTCCCTTTGACTCCTATACCGTAGAAGGTTTGGTACGCGCAATATCACATAGCTCGGGTGAAGCTGGGGGTATCCGGACTCGTCAACCTGGAGTTGTACCCGGGCCCTTCTGTCATTATCCTTGTGTTTCAACTCGTAGCTATGTATTCTATGTTTATCGTGTATATATATACGCTTACATTTATGGATATTTTTTATAATCCGGATTTCTTTCACTCTCGCCCTCCTACCACCTTTCTAAAAGCTAATTCCCTTCCAAAATCCCTCTTAAAGCTTTCGAGAGGAAAAAATTGTGCTTAGTGCAGGGAAGGGAAGGGTGATACGGAGAGAGACGAGGGTGGTGGGCGGGAGGGTGGATGAAATATGGCAAGTATCTCCAGTTATGGGCATTATGTAAATGGCATGTAAATCTCTTTTTATCTGGATGAGAAATGTTCCACGTTTTCGTTGACACTGTCGGTTAGTCGTTTGGCGGGATGTCCTTTTTATCGCTTCACGACCAGGTCTTATCGGTTCCTGTGTTTTTTTCTCCTCTCTCTCTCTCTCACTCACTCTCTGTTCGCACGCGATCCGTAAAAACTCCAAATTTCGTCTTTTCAGTAATGATCATAGAAAATTAGCCGCATTGCGCTACAACGATCAGTCATTTTTCCTCCCTCAAGAGGATTTCTGTGGTCGGTCGACATGTCACTTCGACGTCGCCCCACAACGCCCGGACACGTCCTACCATCTGTCGGAGGGAACTCGAGAGAAGTGTCGATAAGTCCGAATTTCGTGTAACTCTAATACCAATCCCAGCGAGGACTCGTCTGGCATAATGTGATTTGCTGTGAAAAGAGCGTCAACAGAATGGAAATAAACGCTATAGGATTAGCGTCCAGAGTCCAATCTCCTTCGTGGCAGATTTCGTTTATATTTTCCCCCTTAGTATTCACACAACTCATTGTGCTTGATGGAGTGGCTTACGATGAGTGAATGGGACTGTACGAGTTAACGGTTTCTTTGTATTTATACTGGCTGGCTGTTAATAAATACACAAGTGACGAGGGTTTGTGAAAGACCCTCATTATTAATACCTCATTGCATTAAAAAAATAAACTGGAGATAATATTTTTAACTGAGGCAGAAACGAAGTAACGTTTGATGTAGCCTCGTGCGGAAAATTCCCTATGGAATATCTTAATTGTGGTCACGACTGGAGTACGTATATTATTGTCTATTCCAAGATGTATTTTAAGTTGTATTATTTCCCGTTCTATTAATATTTTTTGTAGTTTATTGATTAATGAAACATTGAATATGAAATGTACGTATGTTTGCTGTGGAAATTCTAACACCTGAAATATAATTCCTTAATCCTATTTAGCATACTTCAAATGTATATTTATGAAGAATGAACTAAAATTTCACCTCAGGGGTTTACAGATTATATTACTATGCACTCTCTCTTGCTTTTATTTACGCTTAAATTGACTCACAAGAGATCATGTTTTCTTGGAGTGTCATGAATTTATCTCACTTGATCTGAAATGAAAATTATGATAGCATTATGCGCAGGAATTATCGGATATGATTGCTGTGAAAGCCGCGGTACGTATATATTATAATTTCGTTCGTATAATTGCAAAAACTCTTTGAAACTGGGATGTCCATCAAAAAGTGAAGTACCCAATCGCCATGATGATGCCTCATTATCTCTCAACCCCAATACAATCGTTGTTTGGCTTTCTCTTCATTTGTGTATTGTGAAACAAAAAAATACGGTATTTTCTCACGAGATTACATAGCCATTTTTTTGTTCGGCGTTCCGGGAAAATTAAAACCTCGTTTTTGGGTGATTGTTCCATTAATGCGTAATGCAATGCACATCGTCGTGAGTGGTACCGGTTTTTTTTTCCAAGTGAGGGGGAGGGAGAGAGATTCACGGAGTCGAATCACAATTAAAATCGACACCATAGGGTTGATACGCGAGCTTTGAAATCGGAAATGTATTTCCTTGCATATAATTTCGCGTACTTGTCCATCGTGTGTTGCTTTTTCCTGGATTCTGTTCAAATTGCTGGGTGAAAAGTTCTCCGTTTCAGCGTGAACGTTTAAGCATATTGAACACAGCAATCGCTGTCCATTAAAAGGTATTATCACGCAACTGCATCCGTTCCTCTGGGCGTGTCCAATTTAGCATATTTTTGGGCAGGGCAATCTTCGCGGGGGTAGGGAAGTAAGACATTTTCAATCCTCGACTCTTCTCCCTAAATATGGGTTAAAACCCCGTGAGAGTGTATGTATATTGTTCGCCTGTTCGAAGCCCCCCAATCGCAATTCATGTAAGCGAAAACGATTGGCTTATTAATCTGCGAAGGTTTCAGTGCGCGTATACATCTCCGCCCCCTTGTTCAAGGTTTCCCTTAAAGGTATCATTTGTGTGCATGAACCGCATGTTTACTCATTTGTCATTTGTTTGTTTTCTCCCTTGCTTACACTCTCGAGGGAAGGGTACAACTCTTTGCAAAGAGTGAAATTTCGGCATGGAACCTTGATGTGACAGCTGCGTTGGCAAGTACGTAGATAAGTATCGTGGCGTCGCTCGAGATCTCGTGGGATAAGACTGACACGCTGATATTGAAGGACAAAAAATGTGACGTAATTCGTCTGCTTCGCACGAGGGGTGATTGTTTGTGCACACTTTAGCGTACGATTTGCAAATGAAAAGGAAATGTATTTTTTTTTAATTCGCACACACCATGAAAATTGAGTTAAGCAGTTTCGACGCGAGGTGGCGGGGAGGTGTTGGTGGGTCTCCCGAAGGAATATTTGATCCTTAACGTTCCTTCATAAATCGCTGAAATTGAGTTTATTATAATGGTAGACTGATATGATGGAATTATCGACTAATGACTTGATGGAATTAGGTACTTCGTGGACTCATTCTATAATCGGATCAGCCTCCACGTCTTGCGCATTTGAGAGTTATTGCCAACTTTGGAGTGGTTGTTGTTATAGATGGAATTTTGAGCGCGTTAGTGTCTTAACGATGGAATGGCATCAAGAAATAATTTTTAATATTTTATTAACGCTTTTAATCATGCTTGCTTGACTTCATGGGAAATTGACAGGCGTGGTGTTATCGTTCGTCTTTACATATACTCGTATATTGCGAAGCTTGGTATTGCTCCGCATATTCCGTTATCCAGTCTGGCGTTCAGGCTTCAACGAATCGTTTCAATAACTTTGTTAATAATCGCGTTAACTCATGATTTTGAACATTTCTGTTCTCTGTCTTAAGAGACTATGACTAGCGACTTACTTAGTCTAGGTGGTCTAATCTTGCGAGATCGGTGGGGTGTGTTCAACTGTCGTGATTACCGTTTTTCAATGTTGCGGATTCCTCGTGCACTCAATGAAGTAGCAGTCTGTTTTCATGAGACCAGAGGTGGTGAATTCTGAAACAAGTTAGTTCCACGTTGCCAAGAAACCGCGTGCGTGTTTTACATGCAGGAAAAGTTCTTGGAGAGAAATTTCCCTTTCGGTGGTTTTGTTTCGTTTAATTGAGTTTCTGCAAGCCTAGCCAATCTGGTAGCAGGCGGAGGAAAGTCCGGGATAATGCACATTATTAATGGTGAATTCCGGAATACTAGAAAGTGCCAGAAATACCGGAACGATTGGGGTCAATTTTCAAAGATTACCACATACGTATAGATGTGGTTATTTCATAATGCGGTCTCTCTAATTTCGGAAAATCTTAAGCATTATGCCGAAATTGCTTGGGATTTCAAGCGTTTAGGACTGGGTCAGTCCCCACGTTCTGGCTTCAACGTTGGCCCATTCCAGGCATACGCACTTGGGGCTTGCATTGACCCAAGATAATTATTTCGAAGTATTTTCGGCTTTGATTCAATGTCACACCACAATTGAAAGTAGGAAATCGCATGGAAAATCTTAAGCATTATGCCGACATTGCCTGGGATTTCAAGCGTTTAGGTTGTACTGGGTCAGTCCCCACGTTCTGGCTTCAACGTTGGCCCATTCCAGGCATGCGCACTTGGGGCTCAAGAGAATTATTTGGCAAATTTTAATCAAATCAAATCAGATTATACAAATTTTACTCAATTGACTCAAGATAATTATTTCGAAGTATTTTCGGCTTTTATTCAATGTCACACCACAGTTGAAAGTAGGAAATCGCATGCATATGAACAATATGCGAGAGTAGCTCCCGTTTGTCGCTCGACGTTGCATATGATTCCAGAAACCCAAATTCATTCGTCCCCTTTTATTTTTAATTTTATACCAGATGCGAGCCCAATCCGCCTCTGAATTGTTTCAAGTGACCTGTTTTTTCGCTCTCTATTTCTCGCTTAAAAGTGAGAGATCCATAGACGTTCGTGTTTAAGGCTTAATTCTGCAACACAGCCTGTTAAAGTTTCCAGAAAAGGTCTCAAGGCGAATGAGTTTCACGCTCTGTAATTGTTGTAATCATGATCCCCTTGTTTATTGTTATACGCTTCTATACAAAATGCTGTTTTTGTTGTGCTGCCCTCGCTTGTTTTTAGCTATCTTGGCCTAAAAGTTTTCGATTGGGTCAATAACATCCGACTGATTTTACAACGTGGTGGAGATTAATGTTCTCGAAAGCGTCGGCGAACTCATCCATGAGAATTTCTCACCTCCGAATCTTTTTTAAAGGTTTGGATCCAGAATCCTTGACGGCGTCAGGGAAACTCAACTTTCTTGCTTGAGCCCCACAATTTCCGTTCACGGAGTCTCCTTTGAGATCACGGCGGGGAAGCAAATTACAAAAGTCCCCTTCGCCTCTTCTGTTAAAGTGGGAGTCCATTGCTTTCCCGGTAAAGAGGAGGGGCTGTCGTTCTCTTCCTTTTTGCAGTGCGGAGACCGACCACACATGCGAGGGCTGCCTTTTAAATCTTCGTCTTGTCAGCTTAAGCCTCTCCGATTCCTTTCGGCGTCCTTAAAACAGGCCACCAACAGGGATGTCTCTTACTTGACCCGAAATACTTATAGGTGGTCCTCGCCCTCCCTACGCATCTTAACCACCCCTTGTCTGTTCGTCTCCTTCTCTCCCTCCTCCTCCTGGTCATCACAAAAACGTACGCCCCGTCCCAACCCTCAACGTCTGAGACCCATCCTCTGGAGGTCCACGCCCCCAAAACCTAGAGGAACGGCTGCCTCTGTTGGGACTTTGATGGCCGGTGAGAGGAACGGGGTCCTTGTCGACACGCCGCCGCTTTTCGTTTCGATCCCCGTTCGAGGCGTCCTCTTGTTTGTTCCCTCTGACCACACTACCTCGTCCCCTCACGCCCTCATTCACGCTTCTACTCCCGCTAGTCGAAGCTACGAAACAATTTGCAAGTCCTTGTTGTTTTCAGGAAACTTGCCGCAGAAGCAAGATAATGAGCGTGTATCGGAGGAGGCTTTTAGGATGTTGTTATGGAGAAGAATGGAAAAAACAAAGAGGAGAGGAAGGAAACGATCTTATAAGTGGTTGGCAAGGCAATTTAGAAAAGATCGTTGTTGTTGGTGAGGTTTACCCCTGCAAATAAACCAGTCTTCAGGTTGAATACTATCATCACGATGATTTAGTAGAGAATTTAATTATATGCTTTGGTTTAAAATGTAATATGTATTGATATTGTATAGGATCTGCCAAAAATACCTTTATATGACAGATGTTCAACGAATGCTAACTCGTCCGTGTAGCTGAGAAAGTTTCAAAATAGTTTTACGAATGTTTTCTGAGGGTTGAAAATTCGTATTTGCAGCCCTCTTATCATTGCTTCATGATAGTTATTTGCGTGGATTTGCCAATTGCGTATGTACGGTGGGTTTTTAAATGCCTAACCCATATTTGGCAAGGATGATGAAGACATTTTTATCGATTTTCATCGTATTTTTTCGCTATTCCGTTAAATATTGACATTTGAAAGAAATAATTACGGTAAAAAAACACTATCTAAACATCGAGCGGTTTTAACATGCTAATTGAGTACAAATTTGAATTTAGGCACACTGCAAATATGTACTAATTACTCAAATTCGGTTAATTAACGTTCGAACTCCCAATTATTAAATATTTACACCTCGTTGCGGTAATTGGAGAGCTGTAAATGACATTATTAAGGTTAATTAGTACTTATTATTCACACACTTGAGTTGTCCCTCATTCCATATCGTGATTGTAGAGAGTTTTTTTGTCCAACGGTTGAAGTCACGTTATCCCGTCCAAATCGATTTTTTCCTTCGAATCGCCCGTATTCTACCCGTGGTTAGTGCGTGGGGCGCGGACGCATTTTCTCCCGGCCGGGGTGATAAGATCCGACCCTCCCTCGTCGAAAATCGTTTTGGGACGATCAAGGGTGTCCCAGTTGTCCAAGTGTGCCCATCGAGATGGCCTGCAACAGAGGAACATGGCGACCAGGGCCCCTGAGTGCCCTTCTCCGGCGGGGCGAAGCGTTTGGGTATGCCAATTAGGCGCTAGCTTCCGCGCTTCTTGGAGGAAAGCGAATAAGCAGACAGAGTGGACACCCGGAAACGATTTAGTGGGTAGGAGAGGGGTGCGTTTAGTTTTTTTTTCGTGTGAGGGGAGGCTATGCAATAAAGAGAACATGCAGTTGTGTTCGAAACGTTAGTCCTCACGAAAATATCGAGCAAAACGAGCAGAGCCGTTTTTTGAAGAAGTTGGAATATGTCGGGACGGTAATGAATGCAACGGTCGTTAACATTTTCCATTGTAAAGGTGTGCCATGCATATTTTCGTTGTAAATTCACCCAATTAAACTCTGCCGGTTATTGACTGGCTCTTGAAATCGAACAAAAATGTTGTAGTGTTGCCATTGTTTTTGTTGTGTAAAAAGTCATTAAAATCCATTTGGTTAATTGTTTTCGAGTTAAAAATTTAGGCAAGAAGGCACAAAGTAGATTGGGTGGAGTAGTTAACCAATTCATAAGTGTTTCAAACGAAAATGAACATTCTAGTGAGGGCAATAAAAAAATACATACGTAAGACAAAGAATCTTTACAAAGAAGTGGGAGTTGTGGACGAGAACTTTGCATAAAGAGGTAAAGAATATGTCTGCAAAAATCGATATAGAGCTTATGTTTTCATGGTTTCAAAACTTAATCGTTGATGCAAGAAGATCACACATAGATCAGATGAGTAGGTTGATGGGGAAATTTCGTGGAAGGCAGCAATTTTAGATTCCGGTTCGTACTGGTTGGTAATGTTCAGGGGTTGACTATGCGAGGCGGAGGTAGTAATACGCATTTTAAATGGAATGAAGGGAAGTAGACATTATCTCTGGTTAACAAATTGCTCATTGTGCAGTTATGTTTACACAATATCCCGGAAATTGCCGCAAGGGCAAGTGGCAGGAGCTGTTAGGAAACGAAGCTTTTTATGTTCATTGCCCACTATTAAGTAGGGTGACACGGTATTTAGAGTCTTGTTTGGCGATATTTATGAATATAACAGTTCTAAGTCCCTGGGTCCATCACAACCCTACCTTGACCGGTAGCTCGCCATCAATAATATTCTTTTTAATTAAGGAAATTTGTGGTATGCTTTGTAAACAGTTTTCTGGGAAGAAAAATCAGTCTTCTGATGAATGTAAGTTAGTCGTGGATAGGTCGCTTTGGAACGTTTAATGGTAGGTCGCTTCCGTCGATGACGTAATGAATACACATTTGTAATCTTCAAATCACAGCTGGGCTCATTATAAAATATTGATTTAAATCATGCTCTAGGCCAATAATATTCAGTCGGAAGACTATTCGACGAACGTGTGCCATTTGTTTTGTTGTATTCTAGGTAATTTTCCATGCTATAAAAAGCTGGGTCTGGCTCAATGATTAATTAATATGTAAACTCATAATTTATAATGAATTTCACTGTCAATTATTGGCCACGGTGTTAATAAACAACGAGGTAGATCATTACCTAATTAAATTGCTAATTAGAAATTCTGGCTTTGATCATGAAATTTTTTTCAATAAAGATGTAATTAAATTCAATGAGAGCAGCCGGTGTTAAATCGACTAACGCCTGAATTTTGCTCGTTGTTGCATTACCAAGAATTCGCGAGCAGTATATATTTCAATCACATCAGAAATTTGATATTATGTTTAACGAGTTAAGCCTACATATCTATAAAGGTCGTAAGGATCTTTCATTTATTTCATGGAGATTTTGAGCAGCATTGAACATCGTGGCATTGAAATGCTCGAGAGGAAAAGTGCTTGCAGCCTCTGTGAATAAAGGTTAACGGATGTAAGTAGACGCATGTCTTTGGTTTTTGAAATGTGTAAACAAAAATAATTTGTCAACATCGCTCATTAAAGTCCATCTCAATGGTGGGTGGCATAGGGTGTGGAGGATTAATATTATTATTAGTTGTAGTCTACCTTTGGAATTAGTCTTTGTATGGATGCAGACGTATCATTGCTACCCTTCCCAGCTCCGTCTCTTCAGTGGCGCATACTTCCTACTTCTGTTCACCTATCCTTTTCCTATCCCTTCCTCCCTTGCTTTACGCCCCCTCTATTACAGTCTTTATCATTCCATTTCCAATCAAAATGCTCAGCATCCGTCTTTCCCATCTCTTTTAATTTTCTGTCAACAATAGCCTCTCCTCCCACCACATGTTTAGTTTATAACGCATTTTCCATTGAAGTAAAAAATTACACTATGTCTTGAGATGTTGAAGACTGCAATAGAGGGGAGAATGTTAAGCAAACGAGGAAAGGGCAGGAGCAGGATGGGGATGTTGGACGGGATGAAGGGAGGAAGGAAGTACACAGAGATGAAGAGGGACCTGATGTAGATGCTGGGTAGTGTTTTGTTAGGAGTCACAAAATATTTATTTGGTAGTTGTGTCCATCCATAAACCTAACTTAACCGGTAGATTACCTTACAATAATAATAATAAATATCAAATGATTGGTAAACTAAACGAAACGAATATACTCAGTGATTTCGGCTTTTGTATGCAAAGTATTGTAGACATTTCACAACGCCGTCATCGTGGGTCACGGATCAGTGCACCTCGGAGTGAATTACGTGATGTTAGTTCTTACTTGATGACAAGTAGTAGAGATAGTAGTTTTTTTAATGTACCTACGGTCATAGTCTGTACAGAGATCCATAGACAACAATATCTTATGACATCCCACCTTTACGTTAATTTCAAAACGAAATTAATGTTGGCCAGAGGAAACATGGCTACAAGCTATTTCTTTTCCTTATTTTCCGCGTAATTTATTGTGAGCAATGTTTGGAAATGCGTTATGGTCCAAATCATTCAGTTCTCTTTTCGTAGTATATTGTTTTAATTTAAAAATACTCAAATATTTTAAATATAAAATATTTTGCGGATATTTTGTGTCTTGTTTCGCTGAGGATTGGAAAGACATCTGTATGTACTGCCTAGGTTCATCGATAACTTGCAGTAATCTGGTTCTAACGATAATAAGTAATATGCTCAAAGTTATTCGATACCGATGATTATTTTTATCAAAAACCCCAAAATAGTCGTTTCATCCGTTACGAAAATCTTTTTTCAGTAATCTGATGCGTGATTATTGACGCTTCTCCTCATTTTAATTTTAAAGACAAAAAAATTGTTGAAAAATGAAAAGTTCAATTAAAAATAAACTCAAAATAAACAAGAAATCAACAGTATTCCTAACCCTTCCGTTAATCCAGGATGGCGGCCAAGCACTTTTGTTGGGCGAAGACATTTGCAATACTTAATTGTACGGAGAGGGTCTCACTTGACAGGGAATTGAAAATTCATGAAAATAGTACTTGTTTGTAGGTCCTAACTTCATTCAACCCCCTTCGACCCCCTCAACCAAGCGCAAATTATTGTCACCTCTCATTGTCTCCGTCTCACATTATCTCTTCCCGAGCGTCAACCCCACTTACTCGCATCTCACACCCTGTCGTTTCGACCTTAGCTATTAAGAGGGGGAAGGAGTGGAGAGACAAAAGACGATCGTCTAGCGGCGGGAATGTGGGTGGGTTGGCGGGCGGGGGTGGGGGGGCCCTGGGAACGAGTTTGGTTGGCGCGCACTTCAACCTGGCGAATTTTGTGTTCGTGTTGGTGTGTTTTGTGGGCGTTAAAGACCTTCATCAATCTTCATCCCACATGTCTCTGCGTGTTATGTGTGTGCCAGAGGCTGCCCCTCCACGCTTGCTGCCTTGCTTTGCCCCATGTCCGCTTTCGCAATTGGGTGTTGTTAATTGAACTTATGACAGATTACGATATATATATATATATATATATATATATATATATACATCGTATGTATATATATATATCATATATATATATGTGTGTATATATATTTATATTTATATATATGTATGTGTGTGTACGTGTATGTAATGTATATATATTTACAGCCAGATCCCTTCTCTCTCTCTCTCTTTCTCTCTCTCTATATATATATATATATATATATATATATATATATATTACATGTATAATTATTATTATCGGTAATTTATCGGTTAAAGTAGGTTTTTGATGGACACAAACTACCAAACGGTATGGCGACAATTCCCTTGTTTTACTTGTCAAAACACAACCCAATATCCAAACTTACGATAGGCTACCCTTCAATTCTGCATACTTCATTCCTCCCTTTATTTCGTCCAACATCCCTATCCTATTCGTGCCTTTTCCTCGCTTGCCTAGTATTCTCCCCTCTATCACAGTTTTCTACATCCTATCGCCTATACTACATGCATATCTATTGACTGAATGTGCCAATGTATATAAATATACTTGTATTAACGTTTGTGTATCTGTATATGTTCACAAAAATGTACGTAAAGCAGTTTAAATTTTGCATGGGTATAGGAAGTTAGGAAATAGAAACAAAAAACCTTTTTCTTCACCAAGTGTGTCACTCCTCTGTCCGTTGTCGTAATGGCATTTTCCGTATGTAAATGAGCGTTTGTTTAGTTTATTTGTGCACGCAAACATGTGTAGCGGTGATGACTTCCGCTCTATATATGCCGTCACGCATCGCAGGAAATAATAATACATTGATGAAGCAGTTGTGAGGCTTTTGCCGTGGAAGTTACGCGAGGTCGGGAGTCGTTCCGGGAAGCCGTTGTGTGGAGGCGTGTTCTCTGCCTCTTTCTGATGGCCCCTCAATTCTCTCCCTCCCCCACTCTTTTGTCACCCACTCAGCGTCCCTCCCAACTTCCTACCACTGGCCATGTTGGCGCTCTGGTTTAGTATGGTCGCTAAAAATGATACGCGAGAAAGCGTCCGCTAAGAAGAGTTTACTTTAGGGAACTTTGTGGACCTAACTGGATCCCTAAATGAGTGTGAAGAGCAAATACGTAAAGGTGTATAGGCTAGTAAACTTGGTTATCTATCAGGAAACGTACGAACATGTTATTCGTGCAAAATGATCAACCTATTTCTCAGATTGTAAATTTTGTTCCCTTATTAGAATAGGCAGCTGATGAAGTTCTTCAAAAATTGTGGGACAGTGTTCATAAACTGCGGGGGTGAAAAGTATGTCGTGTAGGTTAATCACTTGGAGACTAAGATACACAGGCGTGTATGGCTTGTTGGAGGAAATGTTGGAAATATTTAAAACATTAACTTAAGAATTTAAAATATTACATCTGTAAATGAAATATGCCTATTTGCTGGTCATGAAGGTTGTGCATATTTAAACTAATGTGCCATTAAGTTAGCGGACAAAAAGTGTATATTTTCCTGAAAAAAATATATAGTCCCTATCTATAGTGCTTATCGATCGATATGAAACTACAATGAAAACTTTCGGTATTGCAGTGGCGAATTAGAATCGATTTCTCGCCATCCAATTTTCAATTCCATCGATCCTTCCGTAATTTCGTGATCCAGAAATATAGAAAGTAGATAATCCCATTTATATAATGTATCACTGGGGCGGATCAATGCACTTGTCAATGATTACTGCCCGGATTGTAAAATACTCTTGCGATCCTTCTATTTTCATTCATTGGGTATATTTCCGCTTTATTCGGACAAAAATCATCTTTTACCTATATTGACATATTAAGAGCATTTTTTCAGTTAATTCTAAGGTTTGCTTCAGCTGTGTATTGAATTATAAATATATCGATCGATATCGATATATGGAGAGAGGTTAAATGTTTTGGACTGGTGGGCGTTCATGCAATAAGTAATATGCGATGTGTTAAGTAATACCTAAATCTCTTGGGCACCGTCGAAAATGAAGTGATAGTACTTTTACCAACGATAGTGATGCGTCACTATCTAATTTTGGGCGTATTTAGCAAACGTATGCACATATGTTGCTGAAACGATGGTCTTGTAGTTTTCGAAGATTCGTACTCCTCTATTGACGGCAATAGCTGGATAGTATCGGAGTTACGTAAATATTGAGGAAACAAACGGGAAGCCTTGGAACAACAAGCTTGTTGAAAATCTATGATGATATGCTTCGATGCAAGCCTGCGAATTATTTAAAATGTTCTAGGTGTCGTTCACATTTGCTTCATCGCCGCCTTCAAAGTAGGCAACACGTTATATTTTGCTGTTTTGATACTCTGAGACCTCGGCCTTTGCTTCAGGAATGTACTTCTCATTTGACGATCCTAGGAAACGTAAATTTCGCGTTTCGCTAAGCTCAGCGATCTACTTTATGAGTGTGTATGTGTGTATATATTTTTTTTCTTCAATATACGTAACTTAGCTCGCGTAGTGACATAGTAAATGGCCACTCTTTTCTTTCTCTCGCTTCCCATAAATCGCACGGTTCCTCGCCCATAATTTTTATGCCTCCAAGAAACTGTGAAAAAAATTGGAAAAACACGGGCAGCGTTGCGGAATCTGGTGGGAAAAAAATGAGATCCGATTTCGCTTTAACCGGATTATTCGTGTTATTGATGTCCGCCGAACCGTTCAGACGGCATGTGCTCAATCGTGTATCGCATATTTCACGGCTCCTCCGAAGGGATAATCCATCCCTGAGCGATGGGAACGCCTGCAGATGAAAAAAAATAATAAGCGTATAGATATAAATGTTACACACACGCCCCAAATAGAAACTAGTTTTCCGACGCGCACTCCTCCCTGTTGCTTGCGATCTCGTGGTTTTCTCATCCCGCGGAAAATGGTTCCCTTAATCAGGAGAATGAAGCCCCTCCCGGGCGTCTTCGTCGGCGGATAAACACATATCACCGTTTCTTTTTTCTTCGGCCCGGTGGTTCTTTCATCCTCCATGGATCCATGGATCCTTTGCTTCCGTCCCGTCCGAATAGTGCGATATTTCTCTCCGATCCCCCCGCCCCTCACAATCCCAAATTGTCAGCCCGCGCGCCTGCCATCTCGCGCATCCCCTCCGAACTAATTTGATTGATGGTTTCCTAGGGAAGGAAGTCTTCCTCCGGAGGGGTTTTTCTCGCCTGGAAGTTGGCAACTCTTGTCCCAGGCCGCTTTCCCCGAATGGGCCGATGTGCCTTCGGGCGTATCCTCTTCGTGTAAATGTGCAGTAGCGTTCGTCTTTTTCTTGGATTACGGAGTCTACCTCCGACCGATCCATTTTCCCAGGGCGTACTTTGAGGAGTACCGGTAGGGAGTTCACCCACCACCGTATGCCGCGGCTGACAATCCAGCGTCCAGATGAAAGGTGGTAGATTTAAGTTAGGTGTCCCGGTCCCATTACTCAAAAAGGTGGATTTACGTGACGCTCCATAGCCCTGTGGGATATAGAGAAATGAGTTTTTTTAAATGATGAATGAACGCTTAGTATTTTCCGAGCACCATCGTATGGAAATAATTTGAACGGATTTGATCGAAATAGATGGGATATAAGAAATATAAAAATTGCGTTAGGAATAGAAGCTTTTACGAAGAGGGAGACGATGGTTATATTCTGTACATCCACGAATGAGGACGTAAAGGAAGAAATTATTGACAATTTAGGACATTCTTTTGAATGGCTCGGTAACTTGATCGTGGAGGGTAGAGGGCAGGGATAGAATTAGGCTTTTGAGATGTGGATTTATAGAGCGGTAAAAATAGGGAACAGACGGAAGGAAAACCAGCAAGTCATGGCATGAGAATTAAAGGCTATTGAAGGAAGGAAGGTAGGTAAAGTGAATTTAGGGCATATTACATGGCAGTAGAATGTTGAACACTATGATACAAGGTAAACTTTTGCTTGTTCAAGGGAGGGGGAGGAAAAATATCCAGGATGAAGGGAATTCGAAAAGCTTGTGTGGTTAAGAAGTTGACAGTTCTAATGTGTCGTTATAGGGTATTTATGCCGTGTCAGTCGGAGCTTAGAAGTGCCGCTGTACTTAACTTTGTCCCTGGCTCCATCAAAAGACTACGTAGACCTTTATCTTACTGTATTGAATAATAGTCAACGCGTTCACCATTATATTTTCCCACGTTTCATGCTAAAAGTATGTTAAATATATATTTTTATTCAATTGGGTGATTTACCCGTTGAAGTAGGTTTTTGGATGGACACAATTATCAAATAATTACTTTGTTACTCCTAACAAAAGACAATCCAACATCCGACTCTACAATAAGTCCCTTTTCATCTCTTTCTACTTCCTTCATCCAATCGAACATTCATATCCGATTTCTGCACTTTCCTCGATTGCCTAACGGTTGAATATGTAACAGCATTATTATTATTATATTGTCAGGGATCAGGTTAAGATCTACACAAGACTCCTATCCGTAACAATGTGTAAATGTTATACTATAAGTCATAGTAGATCTTTAAGTTCAAATATAGTTTTTAAAAATTCCTGTGAAATGGAGCGGCTCATCACGTCTCGTGTCGCATTTAAGCGTCGATGTCGTTGCGGGTTTTATTGTTAAAAAATTCAATTTTTGTTTTCCATGTTTATAGTGTGATACTTTTTATTGGCATTCAAAATGTCTACGAATATTGGAGATTTTTGAGGAAACAACTCTGATTATCCCAAAAAGTTACACCAAATCTGAGGAATTTTAAACGAGTAAGTCGTTTGAGAATGCTGAAACATACTAATTAGCTCTGCTGATTACTATTATCTGACAATCTACTATTTGAGGTAGTATTTGGATGGGCTGAATAGTGCTACACTCTTAACCTCACTTAACAAGCTGAGACCACCATTAAAAATAAAGTGTTATTCAATTCCGCAAACTTTCTACCTTCATTCATTCAGTTCAATATACTCGTACATATCCTCTTCTTCCTCCAAACCTCCTCAAAACCTCCTAATTTTTCAGACAGATTTCTTAGATTGAAAATAAACTTTCTAAACGTGTCCCTCATTGATTTTTCCCGTCGGCTCGGGCAGTAATGTACTGTTCTCGGCCGTAGTAATCAAGAATTTCAATTCTACGGTTAGTGTATCCAATCCCAGGATCGAAACCGAACCTATTGGAACGCTGTCAAAGATGAGAGTTTATATGTGATCACTTATTGTGGAGTGAGTCTGACCGAGGCAATGGCGCCACGCCATTTCATCTCTCTTTAAGGCGACTGCCTCCCTGTCCAATTGCCATTATCCGTTCCCCCTGGGGGGAGGGGTGGGGCGCTCAATCTGTGTCAGTCGAGCGAATTGAGTGCCAGAAATCTGGGAAGGCCTGCCTCCCACACTCTAAGCCCTTACAAGGTTCGTGTCTTTCGCGCCCGCCCTGGGGCTTGGATGTACGCCCCGTGAGAGAGTTGCCTTTCAACGATGCAACATCTCCTCTTCAATTTCCATGCCTCTCTCGAATAGAACGGATTTCACAATCCCCATTGATTCTCGGCTGTTTAATAATGGCGCCCGGAGATTTGGGTATTCAGTTCGCACTCATCTATAAGTTCCCACGACATTCCATATTCTTTTTCGCAGAAACAGCTTTATATATGTGTGTGAAAAAAAATATTTATATTCGAGAATATTGAAAACATTTATTCGGTATCCGTACATATATATCATACTCATATGCCTATCCCTTTATGCTGTTCATGCATTGTGGATGTCGATTAAGAAAATAAGGAGACCTATGCATTAAAATTTATGTATAAACTTGGAAAGCCTATCGAAATTCGGGTAATTTCAGTGAATTTGCTGGTTTTCGCTCACATGTCGAGATATATTTTTGATTATGTAGTTTAGGCAGATGTATATATGTGCATTTTTGGGTAATAATTGAGTTTGAGAGACTCGTACAAACTAAAAAATCATTTCACAGTGATTCCGTCCCCAGGGTCACACACTATCATAAGTATTAAGGTCGTCGTTATTATTGCATATGCAATTTTTTGGCGGTTGTAACATCGCGTCGTAGATTTCCTTAGGTCTAACGTAGTTAATATACAGGTATATATTGTTTTTCCAATTTGATTTCTAATTTATTCCTATTTGCATTCAACCACTGCTAAAAATCGTGTTCTCCACCTTTCTTTCCACCCCACTTACATGTATGGCATGATTCCTTCCATCACGCACTTTTTTATTGCATTACCTTAAAATAAATATCACCGCTTCCCACTCTTTCTCACTTTGAAGTTCATATAACAACTTCCTCTCCCCACACCATATGGTAAACTTAATCGTTTAGTTCTCTCTGTCTCACTTATTTTCTATACTCGAATTTCAGAATACTCTAATTTACGCTCGTCCTTGAAAATTACCGGTAAAGAACCGAATAAAGCATATTGCGTTTCTTGCCATGTCTTCATTGAGCTCAATTTTTTTCATAAAATTATGCTTTGAATTAATATTCGATTAGGCATTGACAGATGTAAAGTTTCAACGCGCTGTCGAGCTGCGCTTAAACGTGACCGAGATGCTTGACGGAATCCGACATTCCCGTGATGTATACTTCCGCCCCATTTTTTTCCCGTGTCATTCGAAACGGATTGAAGGGATAATCCATCCGATCGTGGCCCATGTGATTCCCGGGACGAGACCCAGGCGACATAATTTGTGGTCCCGCATATCGTCCGGATTAAGCGCCGTCTCCTGGCGGAGCCGCCGCCGGGACTTCATCTGGCACAAAACCGCATCTCTCGCCATCTCGGGACCATTCGTGAACCCTCAGCCTCTGACAAGGAAGAGGAATGTTTCCGTGGGGTTTAACGGGGTTGTGTCCCTCCCCTCTTTTAACGCGGCCGGGGATTGCTCGTTTGCCGTTCAACCCCCTCTCGCAGTGTCGGCTCTCCTCCCCCGTCTGTCAGGAGGAACGAAGAATGAACACACCACCCCAACCACCCACCCTTTTCACCCTCCCCCTCCCTCCTACCCATTACGTAACCTCCCCCGCAATAACACGCAAGCTATCTTCTTCTCCCGTCTCCCTCTCTAGTTCCACGCCACGCTCAACCTCTTGCCACTTTGATGGATTGCGAGATTGCTGCCCTCCTGGGCTGGAGTCATTCCACTCCCGGAGTCTCTCCCCCACCCCCGGGAGTACCCGCCCAAATTTGCCTCCGTCTCCCTGCCCCCCTCCTCATCTCTCCCTGGAAACTTCGACCCCCTCTCCTCCACTTGCATCCATGTCCCTCCAGTCATGACTCACATCAAGCGGGGAAGGATGGAGAACCGCACGGGAATACGGTTAAGGATTCCCAGAGGGTTTACTTGGTTCTGCTTTGCTCGGGCACTCGAGGGTGGGATCACAGCCGCCCCGGAAAGCCAGCTATTTTTTCCCGAGACGTTTTGTCAAAAGTCACCTAAGGCTCAGCGGTGTTTTTGTAACGAAATAATAGATATCCAATTGGGCCGGGTGAAAGGTTGTATCCACAGCACATTAATACACTTCATCCGACCTCGGTTATTTACCGTGCTGCGTTTGTCGGTGTTTCACCCTTCGGAACGCCTCAGATCTTGTTTTTCTCGTCCAATGAGTACTATATAAGACGAACAGCCACATTCTCATGATTTGTTTCTTCCGTGATATTTTCATCCTGAATCTTCTCGTGCCCAGGGTTTAATAATTAAGAATCTCATTTTTCCTTTGCTCCGTTGTTACTCCTGGCATGCATATTTCAATGAGCGTCCTTAGGTAGATAATATATTTATGATGCGTCCGGGTATTGAGTTTGACTATGTTACAACTTTTCCCCGAATAATTACCAATCACTCTCAGACAAGGCGTAATTGATCGCTGGATAACAAATTTATTTTCTGTTGGATTTACTAATGGTGATGGTAATGAAAATGGCTACTCTTATTTCACGCAAAATGGGATAGAAGTGTTGGTTCCTTTCTAGCAGTGTTGAAGTATTCCACAGGTATTCGTTGGTGTATTTTACTGGAAATTCATTAATTTAATTTTTTGCGAACAGTTTTTGCTGGGACTGTCGAGAAAAGAAAAATCGATTTCAAAAATTCTTTATTTGTTATTGTGTTAAAGCGCCATATTGAAGTAAATATTATTTTCTGCCTTTCGCATAGTTCTTCCTTCGACTCATGTGACTGAAGTCCTTGAGTACCCTATTCGTTATTAGTTCGGTTGATGTGCATAAGAAATTTCTTAATAAGGAAGTACAATTGGCATGGTTGATATTGCCTTCTGTAGATTGATACAAACCTTGTCCATAAGGCTTTATATCAATAAAATTGATCAATTTAAAGCCTTAGTATCCATTTTTAGATATGGGACTTAGATACCAATCTATCAATTAAGGTCACTAAAATTTTTTAAGTGAAAGCACCGATACTACTTCGATATAAGTGTAGCTATAAATGACTTTTTAAAGGTTCATTTAATTGCAGATCGTATGAGATTCATTTAATTAGATAAAGTTCAGTAGTTTCCAAAGAGAACAAATAACATGGTAGCCACCATTGTTGGAAATTTCGTATTCGAGATTCTGGCAAAGCATGGAAGTAATTTATCGCAGGTCAGTTATGCATGATGATCCTCTTCTGTTTTCAAACGTTTTACATTATTCATAACACAATAGGCAATTTCTTACGCTCAATGAGATGTGTCAGTAAAAAGGGCCCTACCTGCTCCGCGCAGGCAGCTAAATAGAGATCTCTTTTAAGGCGAGTGATTGATCCCCGTACAATAGATCTGCCGAGCGAAAATGGCGATTGTTGATCGAATTTCGATGCATCGATAATCGCAGACTCGGATTGCAGCGTCACCAGAAATGCTTCGGAAACAAGCGCGTCGTTGGAAATGACATATCGACATATCGGCGTTCCATTTTTCATCCGGATCTCAACCTCTCGTGCGCCCCCCTCTCCCTTCCTCACCCCGCCGCCGCCGCACCAAGCCATCTGAGGAGGCAATGAAGTGCACCCGGAGTACGTCTTCACTCACGTAGCCCTTCGCGACGTCTCGTCAAAGACGGATTATTTTTTTTTCCGTAATCTCTTCGCCCTCTTGTCCTTCCCTCAATGCAGAACGCCTCTCTGTCGCCTCCGGTCTTCTTACTGCTCCGCGGGTAACATCCCGCGAAACGACGACTTGGACTCCATTCAGGATCCACGCCATCTTGACGGCACGTGTCCGAAATGACGAAAACAAATGAGTGCTGTGGGATGGATCGTCTTCACCTCGCCTAAGACCGGTCAACCCCTTCCGCCTTCCTCTTCGTGTTCATTTCGGGTCCCTTCCTCCGGTGAGAAAAGGGCAAAATGGTAGTACGAAAACGGTGAAAGATTTTTCTTACGAATCCTATGCATCTCTGCAAACACTGCTTTATGTTAGAATTCCTGTGATGAAATCCCTGAAACCAACAAGAATGTACGAGACTCGTGTATTAAAGAAATAACACTCAATATTTCCTGCTTCATATAGTGTAAGCAGATACTGATGCGACAAGAGGCGTTCGTATTAGTATTCATCTACATCTACATAAGTACCCTGCGAGCCACCAAAAAGGTGTGTGGCAGGGGGTGTAGCACCATGAGGGAAGGGTAAGGGTTGAGGGGGTTGGGAGTTAGGTGAGGAAAGGTGGGGGGAACCTGTAGGAAAAAAAATATATATACATATATATATATATATACACACACATACATATATGTACATACATACATACACACATGTATACACATCCTCGCGAAGTCCCTAACCTGTACGTTAATACTTATTGTAATGAACTAAGTCCTGGGGAATTTCGACTACGAGCATTCTGTTCCCTTATCGTTCTTGGAAAAAATGACATTTTAAACCTGTCAGTCTTGCAGTCTATCTCTCTAGTCTTATATTCGTGATCCCTTCGACCGTAATACGTTGGGGTTCGTATTATATCCTTGATGTCATCGGAAAAGGGCCCATCTTTAAATGTTTTTAATAAGTTTAATCTATATTGGAAACGCCGCTGTGTAAGAGAATCCCAACCTAAATTGTCTAGCAAAGTGGATACGCTGCTGAGTTGGTCATAACAATGTTTGACAAATCTAGCCCCCCTCCGCTGAACTCGATCTAATTCCGAAACCAAAAGTATTTAGGGGAGGCGACCGACAGCTGTCATTTGCGCCACAGGGAATGGACGGGAAAGGAAGGGTGGAGAGAAACCCGGCGTCGGCATTAGCCTACTTTTAATGGAAGGTGTGGGTCTCAATGGGTCAGAGGCTTAATGTCCCATCCAACGGACGGTACGTCAAGTAGAGAACGTGATACCACTGAAAAATATCTGCGGTCTCCGGGATTCGAACCCGGGCACTATGCTCATTAGCCACCGCTCCATCCCGATCCTCGGGAGGAGTTCATTTATCATCCTATAGAGATATCAAGCGAGCAATACGTGTACCGTGAAGACGTTAAGTTTGAATACGCGTTATTTCATTTTGAATGCTCACCAAATTTCGCAAAAATATGGCTTATATTTGAATTTGTAAGGCGTGTACCTATTAATATTGACTAAATGTAATTGTAGTGATTTTCGTGAACCAATATTGACTACATTTGAGAAGTGACGCATTGATTAGACGATACGATTCGGTATTTGGAAATTTATATGGAATATCGACCTTCTACGTGGATCATACCCCATCCCCATACCCCATCATACCCCATCGTCGTTGAAAATGAACAAAAATATAGCATACTTTTTATTTGTTATTTGCTTGAACAATCAAATAAATTTTTGATATATTTGTCGACAAAAAGTTGTTAGAGTCAATTTAAGCGTTGCCATTATTGAGAATGTGTTGATGATACGTTTGAACATGTTCTACACGACTGCTCTTCCAAGTGTGGTCGATTTGTTATTCCTGTCAATAGAAGTCGATCAGTTACAAGTCAGCCGCTCTCTTCTGCCCGAGGCGTGAGAGGAGAAAGGAGAGAATATCGATTCACCATGGAAGATGTCAAATAGTTCAGCTCACACTTCAATGTGACCTTGTATATTTTGATGTGCGAGTCGATTCATCGACAGGTTTTTGATACGTTAAAGTTATATCGCAGGGCCCAAGCACCTTTGCTTTTATTTTTATTCGTTGCAGGCCCGAGGGAGTCCACGTGCTGGTAGTAGGTTCATCTAATTCCAGTGCTTTCAGCGTAAGTATCCGGTTCATTGACTGTGTAGTTTGGCCCAAATTTCCGTTATTACGGTAGAGAATGTATAATTAAGGGATAAATTACCTGGAGCTCCGGGCGGGTTATTTCGTCGGCGTCTTTGAGCGATTCTAAGACAACCCGCGTGCACCTAGGGGTTTCTCTCCTCCGGGGAGTAACTTGCCGGCCGATTAACTCAAAACTCGACAGATGGGTTCGAGACCGCGCAAAAAGCTGGTGTCCTAACCCCAAGTTGTTTTAGCGATTTATTATATTTGACAAAGCCGGACAATGAACTTATTTCTAAACGCCACGAATTCCTTTTCTGTTTATTTTCTTTTTTGCGTGCATGCAAATGTTTTCGGAAAATAAGAATACCAAGTGAAAATAATTAGAATTGGAGGGAATAAACGAGAGCCGGTGAAACCGTTTATGTGTTAGGGAATATTATTTTACAAAGATAGACAAAGCAACAGAAGAATAAGAAGAATATCGTTGGGAAAATAAGCTTTCACTTGGACGCGGGAGTTGATAAAAGGGACAGTGATAATATTTAAAAATATTCATAAAAAATTTGTTTCGGGGCGAATTTTTGTGAGGAATTTTGGTAATCGAAGAAAGAAAATGGGCGTGGATTGGAGGATTTTGAGATGTGGATATAGAGGAGGGCGCAAGCATTAAAATGGACATATGTACAAATGGACGTGGGTGGTCTAAAAAGTTTCCGACCTAAAAAATTTCAAAAAACTATCTTTGTTAGGTCGGAAACTTTTCAGACCACTCTTGTAAAAGGAAACAAATGGAGTAAGAGGCATGGTGTGGAAGGAGAGAGGATTATTGGGAGAAATTCAAAGGAGGGAAGACTATTGGACACGGGAAGTTTTGAAGGTATGTTGGCTGGGATGAACGTAGGCAGAAATTATGCGAAATTGAGAGGTTCATTTGAGTGTAGGATGTCAAGTTGTGTGATATTAGATGGGGCTTAGGAATGGTGCGGTGGTTAGGTTCTGTATCGATCCAAAATATAAGTAGTCTACCATCTTTAAAGTAAGCTACTCTTAATAATAAAAAATAATAATTGTCATACACGCCTTTCACACAGGGTTAGTGAAGGTGGAAAAAGTTTATCATAGGAAATTTTGTTTTGTCGTTTTCGTTTGCAAGATCAAAAACAATCTTTTAATATTTTTTTGTAGTTAGTTGTACCCCATCCTTGCCCACTTCCTTCGCTTCTGCCACATTCATGTATAGTTTCATACGTGTTCTTCCGTGTCCAAGCCTCGTAATATTCTTGTATGGTAAATCTCTTGCACAACACTTGCCTATGAATTGCTCACTTTGCCACTGCGAAATTGTTTTATTATGTTTCCGAATCCTTTTCAGGTGTTCTTACAGTTGATTATGAAAAATGATCTTTTTTCTGTTTCCATTCGTTAAAAGTACTTGCGTGATCGGGATTCCGGGTGAGTTCTTGCTGGATGAAGGCAAAGACGACGCTGGTTATATTTTAAAATATTTTCGGGCCCTGGAAACTGGGGCATCCATGAACTTCTCAAGTTGTACCATACCCTTACATATTCCCGGGATGTGGGTCGAGACGTTTATTAAAATTTAACAATGTTATCTGTGTGGTTTCTAATTAGAATTTCGTTTGCTCTTATAGTTAAAAATTCTCCAGATACCTCGAAGCTTACTTAATAAAATCGGTTACCCCTGGAGAATTCTCTGGAGCACCTGCTACCGTTTTTTTGTAAAAATCTTAATTCCTCGCGACACAATTCTGGAAGTAGGAAAGGAAAAGCAAAGGAAGGGCAAAACTTTAATTAATGCTGGTGCGTCCTTTGCTTAATTGTTTATAACGCTAATTTAATATGTCACATGGTTTCCATGTGTGACTTTTATTTGACGCAAGGGTAAGTCGAAGTCGACCAAAATCAAGGACTTTACTTATTAAAGAGACACGTTATTGATAAAAAATATTATCAGTTAGTCCCTGTTTTGGAATGATGCAGTACGTGAGAAATGGTCTTGGGTGATGGATTGGAGAAAAGGGTAATTCGTCGTGTATTACTTTTAAGGTTTCCCGTTTTTTATTCTCCCCTTGAGAAAAATCCATTCAAGATGATCGGTAGCTTCGCTATCAAAAATATGAAACCATTCCTAAGAAATACAGCTACTGTGTTTGCATGTATTGATCAGTACTGAAATATTTGATCTTATTAAACCTTAAAATCTGATTAAAAGCGTACGAATTCCGCTAATATTTTCAGTGTAGAGACCTGTAAAATACAAAATTCGGAATTATACCATCGGATTTAAAATGTCATTATGACGTAAACCCTGGTCCTCAAGTGGATAGTCTAAGTAGTGGTGGTTTATTTAAATAATTAAAAAATATACTTAGGACTGTAATGTGTGAATGAATGTGTTAAAATCAGATTTAAATTTAGTGACCAAGTATGAATATTTCTTTTCGTTTGGAAAGTTGTGGGGGCTTAAAATAATGCTCAGAGACAACATTAAGCCCAGTGACTCGATTAGAATTGGGAAGTGGGGCAAGCACGGGACTATAGAAACTGCGAAAAGAGTTTTACAGATATCAGTTACTAAGTTATATTTTATCCGATAAATTTCTTTTAATACTTTTCTTTATTCAAACTTTGTATGAAAAATATTAGCAATCCGCCTTAAACGGCGGCCCATCATGAGCAATAAAAGTTATTTATTTTATATTTAATTTAAATTAAATCTTACATTTGTTATTTCTCATGTCTGATCAATTTACAATACAATTATTTTGAAAATATGCAATACATTAATTGAAGTTTGATCTTCTTTCGGCACCGGATTCTTATTCTTCATTCTCAGTCGTCCATCGTTTTCGGGTGTCGTTCAAATATTTATGGTATGCGTTCATTCCTGGGCTTCCACTTCTCCCACTTGCCACGCTCGTCTTCTTCGGACCCTAACCACTGGGTTTTGTTGCTCTTCGTTTGCAATCGGGCGTCTTATTTCCTTATTTCGCGCCCGTTGACTTCTGGTGGAGTTCTGGTACATTGAAGGAGCACAAAAAGAATGAACGTTTCAAGTCGTCACAGGTCCCACCTCGCCCTTGAAGTGAATGTAGAAATTTATTCGCCAGCTACGGTCACGTATCACACTTCGACTCTTTCTCTTCGATCCTCTCACTTTTTCTCCGATCCGTGTCTCCACCTTTCCTCCTTCCGCCCTCCCTTCGCCGCGCGACGCGAGCCATTAATCATCACCTCCACCTCTGCCCCCCCCACGCGCACACACCCACCCGCCCATTCCTGTCCGCGGAGCGCCCGATATCGTCCCCAACCGCTCCTCAACACTCCTTACCCTGTCCAAGACGTTTTTTTTCCTTTCTGGAAGGACGGGTGCTGAGAGGGAAAAAATGGGTTTCCAAATATGCCCGGTTCAATTAAGGTCACGTAATTGTAATATTCCTCCCCCCCCCACCCCCCCGCCGCAGGTGGTTTTCTCTTCATCCGATCGGCTCCCCCGAGTCAGCGGAGATTTATGTATTTTTTATTCGGGTTCTCCCTTATCGTCGCGTGTGCGGCGTTTTCATTATAATTCACAGACCATCAATGAGTTACATGTTTGAGCGAGAATTTAATTGATTGATCGATCGCGTATTTACTATCGACCCCTCGAGCGTCGACGTAATTAGGCTCTTGACATAAAATACGTGGTTTTAAGCATTTGCAAACGACAGTGTCGATGGAAAATGTAGAACAATGAGTGCAAACGGCGGATGAACCTGTTTGCGCCCCATTTTGGGAATTCCTTGCCGTTGATTTGTACATAGACGACATAATTACAATTTCGTATGGAAAAGATCTTGCTTGGAACCTGGAAATACGTTTAAACTAGCTCATTCATCGTAATTTTAAGTGTTTAGAAAATTTTAAGATGGAATGAGAGTTCGAAATTCGGCACAACTGGTAGCAGGCCTTCGGCACCATAGGTTTTCAACGTGCAATGTAGCTTGTATGAAAGCAAGTAAAGATAAATGACCCAAAACATAGTTGCTCTATAAACACACACATATATTCGGAACGCACAAGCTGATTAGGTGAAAAATATAATGTATCAAAAATAAC
Organism: Hetaerina titia; assembly: GCA_037158775.1. NCBI lineage: Eukaryota > Metazoa > Arthropoda > Insecta > Odonata > Calopterygidae > Hetaerina > Hetaerina titia. The sequence goes on along the minus strand of CM073775.1, from coordinate 63,128,116 downwards.
ATATTGTTTAAAAATATCGCTGAACTGCAAAACAGTCTAAAACTTGTGACCATAGTTTCAATGGCTTATCGTTTTATTTAGGTCATAGCTATTCAAACACGAATCGTAAGTTTTGTTTCAGACTTTTGGTTTTGCAAGTATTTGTGAAGTGATAAATAATTGTGAAATTTCATGCCACAAAGTAGTGAAGTTAAATTTTTCATAATTTAGACACACGCTCGTCGTATTTCATATGCATGTTTACTTTAATTCACGTGTGATAAAGGTAATCTGTCCAATAAAGTTATTTTTTGATCGGCCCCAAACTACAATCAAATTCTACGCATTAAGTGAACTTTTTGTATCCTGCATCATTTATTTCATTTCTTCGTACTTTCTTCCTGCCTCGGTACCGTCCGAAATGCCCACCGCTCCTCTACCCCACTTAGCTAATAATCTCATCCAGGGCAGTCAATATCCAACGGATTCTCAATGTTTCCCTCACCCAATTTTTCCACTTCTTTCATATTTCACCAACCCAGCTTTCACCCTCCTCCGACCATATTTAAAACGTCGTTAATCTTTCTTCTTATTCAGGCTATTTATTTCTATTCTACAGTCATATTCTTGTTGCAAAGGCTAGGTATCTGCGCTCTTCAACGGCACGCTTCCCATTAAAGTATTTGATTATCTTTTCTTTAATTATTGTAATACTCGGCTACTTTCTTGGCAATGCTTCTTTCAGTGACTCCATTCTCCCAAGGAGTACTCTATGTAGTCTATATATAAAATAATTTGAGTGCGTTCTCGATGTCTATTTGTAAAATAGTAGTGCACGTATGTGTAATCTTTAGATAACACGAAATTGATAATTTCAAGAAAATTTTGAATTTACGTAAGAGACATCCGTGCACATTCTGTTTCATTGCAACATTTTTACCAGAAGTTAACCTTTCCCTCAGGTTTAAATTGTGTTTAAATGACACATGGTCCTACTCTTGGTATTTGTTACTCTGCATCTGAAGATGATGTAGGTACGTCAGAACCTTGGTCATAATAATTTCATTTTTGGTGGAGAATTGCAATAGAGGCTTTGATTAATTGAGATTTCTTAAATTTAACCAATCAGTGTATTTTTATGAAGAAGGTGGAGGATGCCCATTCCGTCATTTGGGTATTTCTTCAGCCATTTCTGTCGATTAATAATTTCGCTCCTGCTATTTCATAGAACAACTCTTTCATCTCGTGTAAATGTATCACAGTTTTTTATCACCTTCGCTCCTAAGTCACGCGTCTCATCCATCATTCGTCTCCACTCTCCCCGAAACGCTGTAATTTCCCATCATATTGTTTGCTATCGGGGTGAGATATAACCACTCGGGTCATGGGATGTGCTCATTGAGGTCATTCGACCGTCGTTAATGACGGCCATGTTTTCTTTTGGCTCCACGGAAGAGCACGGGAGAAATTATATTATTTTTTGTTTCCTTTCTATGGAGAGTATGCATCTTTTTTCTTCCACCCGGACTCTCCCACCCACTCCGGGTGGGCATTTTTTTCGTTCCCTCGAATACGCGAAATTTGCCAAAATAGCATTGTGTCTTTGATTGACAAATTAAAGGTCTGGCGATAAAAAAGGACCTGGAAAAACCTAATCCGAGTTTGTGCTATGTAAAGGCAAACACGCGTCTTCACAACTAGACTTCAAATAATTGCTGTAAGTTTTTGTTTTACTTATGTGTCTCTCTATTTCGTACCGCCGAAGAAGGGGGTTGTGCCACCAAAAGTTTTAATCAATCCTTGTGTGAATTATTTTCTATTATATCTAAGTTTTTCATCTACGAATTTTCATATCTGCGTCGTTTTGTGTTATATTATTATTAAGTAATCTACAGGTTAAGGTAGGTTATGGATGGACACGACTAACACACAAATATTTTGTGACTCCAAATAAAACACATTCCAGCAACGTACTCTGCATCAAGTCCTTCTTTATTTCTGTGTACTTCCTTCTTCCCGTCCAACATCCTTATCCTGTTCCCGCCCTTTCCTCGTTTTCCTGACATTATACCCTCTATTACAGTCTTCAACATCCCATTGCCGATCAATACGCCCTTCATTCATTTTTCCTGCCTCCATAGGATTTTTTCCAACAAACCCCTCTCCTCGCCCACCATACTTAGTACTTCTTCATTTATTTTCCTTTCAGTCATTTCACCTTCTCCATTCTTCTCCACACCTACATTTCAAAAGCCTCCAATCTACGTCTATCCTCCTGCTTCAATGACCACGTTTCCGCGCCGTACATAACTACCCTCCCAATCAAAGTTTTAACGGGTCTTTTCATAACATCCTTACTCAACGCCCCTGTCATCAACTCCCTCCTCCTTGAGAAACCCTCATTGCCTAGCACAATTCTTCTCCATACGTCCCTACTACATTGACCGTATTGGTCCAAAACACTTCCGAGATATGTAAACTGTTCTACCTGCTCTATATTTTTCCTCTCCTATTACAATGTTAACTTAGCCTTTTTATTTCTGGAAAATCGTATGGCCTTTGTTTTATTAATATTGGTTCTCATCCCATATATATCGCACTGAACATCCAATTCACTCAGCAATGCTTGCAATCCCTTGGCTGACCTACAAACTAAAGCTTGGTCATCAGCAAACCTAACTGATTTTACGAATTCCCGGCCGACTTTCATTCCTTTCATTCCTACGAATACAATACTACGAATCAATCCATATAGAGTCTTCCTCCCACACTTTCCTAAACATTTCAGTAGTTCCGCAGGAATGTTGTCTACCCCCACGACCTTATTTGGTTTCATCTCCCTTAATGCCCTTTCTACAAGTCCTTTCCATGCCCTTGTATCTCATCGTCGATTATATCTTGACCTATTCTTTCTTCATCTAGATCATGTTCCTTTTATAGGTCTAACCCTGTTGGCCTAAGTTATTTACCATACATTGCTCCTATGTATTCCTTCCATCTCTCTTGGTTAAATTTATGTACATATCTATATCTGTATCGAGGCTCATTTATTTATCAAACGACGTAAAGGAGGCAATCTCGGATATACCGTAGCGTTTTTATCGCCCTGCAAAAAATATGATGAATATTTTGTAATTATTTTTTAATAATTTAATATTAATTACACATTCTGAAATCGACACTGCTTGACAAATAACGAGGAAAAACATTTTGGAGCTCTCTCTTGAAATAATAGAATTCAGGAGGGAATTCGTGGCAAATCGCTTAATCACTATTTGCTTATGTGAGCTTATTACGCGAATTTCATAGTGTTGGTGTGTTAAAATGTGGGAAAACAATCCTTTTTTAGAGAACCTGTGTCAATTCCATGTTGCCTCGATTTCATCCCATGTGTCAATAATCCCTAATTAAATTGTTTTTGTGCTTGGAATCCCGATCAAATTAAGTCTGGGCCAAACATTTTCCTTCAAAACCTATCAATCCTCATCGTGGGGTAATTATTTGAAGGGCAGCTGGGAGTAGATTTCATGTCTATTGACGGATTATGTAATTGCTGTTCGAATAATTATTTCAGAGTTTAAAAGTTCACTTGCACTCTCGATTTTTCGGTGTTTTTATTTTTTAGTACGTTTGACGAGCTTGCCACACAGATGTATTTTCCGATCTATTTCATCTTTCCAGCTCGACTTTTACCCCCTTCAACCCCTCAACGTCGGTAAAGGTGTTAGGCATGATTTTCGAGTACTTGATACTAATATGAGATTAGTAAGAAACATGACAACGTACGGGTATTAAAAATTAGTCTTAAGAATGAGAAGAACGATGCCATTTAGCCTAAGTATATTTGAAGAATAAAGTATGCTATGTTCTAGTCAGATGCTTTGTTAGGCTCAGGGACTACTCAATGTTGTATTTTAAACCCCTCCTATTGCGAAACTCAATTCCTGAAAGGCACGCGGAAGATTTCACCATTTTCCAGCTCTACACTTTTTCTGTCCCCCTTCACTCTTTTGAACAAATTTATTCTTATACAGTGATTTCTTGCTGAGTATTGACTGTATTTTCAGTAGACAAAACTTTCTGTTCTTCCTACTGAGAGCGTCGTCTGTAGCCAACTGAAGAGTGATTTTTGCAAGTATGTCGCCCTTATCTGTGTGTCTAGCGATAGACATAACCCCTCATTATACTAGGTAAACAATACGTTTATAAAAATCAAAGAAATTAAGTTCTATGGCCTATTTAATCAATAAAATAAAAAGGAAACTCGTATAGCCGTAATAAATTTAACGTATGATGGCTATAGGAGTGTTATTTTTATTTTATTAATTAGTATACACACCATATAGTTCAATCCAAGTAACTGGTTCACGCTGACACGTTCAAATTCATTGCTGAAGCATTTTCTGTTTATTACAACTAGACAGTGCAAACACCACATGCAAATCAATCCGCAAAAGATAGCATTTCTATCATTTTGTCAAGTATTTTACGAGTTTCTTCGTCTCATAACTCTGTTTGCGATATCTGACACACATTCAGCCGTTAACCATTAGTGTATATAGCCTCAGACATTTCAACTTTGGTGACCAGTTATATCTCTCCCCCTGGCAATTTGCGATTACTCAATTACCAATTATCTACGTCCATGTTTTCACTGAGCGTTGATCACATCGATAATTTAAGGCTTTTCATGCCTTTGATGGCCCCGCAGTTCGTTAAAGCGAATACAGTGGTTGCAGCGTACTAATTCCATCGAAATGCTCCAGATCAATCTCTCCAATACCGCACCGAGAGTGTATATTCGTAACACTCAAACTACGGAAAAATATTTATGTCACAGATTAAGTGCGTTTAGTTTGTAAAGAAAAATCGATGTGGTTAGCTGATTTTCTCTGGGGAACTGTGGCTTCAAAGGAGTCTGTGATGAATGCAGTTGAGCTGCCAAATGGGATGCTTAATGATGAATGATTTTTATGCTTAATGTTGTGGAATGAAACATACCGTCGCTAACATCCTAGTAAGCAATCCCCGACGATAGTGCCCTTCCCTCGAACTATTCATGATGGCTCTACGGCCCTCAACACAGTCCTTCTGGCAAAATGAAAATTGTAATATTTACGCATTTATGGATGGGAACACCATGTCTAGGCATCCTAAACATTATTGCTCTCCTCAGCGTACAGTTAAATTTTTTCCCAAAACGTTCCATTGATGATAATTATTCACTTGAATACGGATATTTCCGAGAAGGAGCATCATCATAGTCATGTTTAACGACACGTATTGTCTTTAGAAATGCCGTTTCTCAAAAATTTTTAAGTCAATCCTTAACTAAAAATTGCGAACCTCCTGATTTTTAGTTTTCGTTTGACTTTGATTGCCAATACCTATTCATTTACCTGTTTGCCTTTTATGATAATATTTTCAGTAATAGAATCCTGCAACGCACGAATGTGGGAGAGGTGAAAGAGGTTTGCAAGGGTAGGGTAAAACGAAATGGAGCCATTTTCCTTCCGTAACTGAGTAAACCTTTCCCAACGGTGTTCACCTCAGAGGGCAACGCCACGAAGGATTATGTGCGCATATAAACCGTATATAAACTACAATAATAATCATAAAGGGGCACATCAATCCAAATTTCTTCATTCGAGCCATCTATTGCTAACATTTCTTGCGGTGTAGGTTGTTCTTATCGGTGACATTAGTGCAGTAAGTAAGCGGGTATTGACATGGTTTATGCGGCACCATAAACTTGGGGCATCACACTGAAACTCTTAAATCACGACTCCCTGGTGTAACATCGTCGTACTCAAAGTACGGGATAGAAGGTCCGCACACCCTCCATTCGCACACTGGTCTTCACCCACCCCACTCCTGCTTCCTTTTCCCCCAGTCGCCATTTCTCCAATTTTCATGGATACCCTCGCGAAAAAGAATCCCCTCCCGCCTCATGCGAGCGGAATAACGGCTTTATCGGCGAGTGCACTCGGGCGTGTGGAGGCGGGCGGGTGGTTGTTTGGACGATTTCAACACCATTCGCTTCGCGTCGGCCCTTTGTGTCGAGATAGAGGAAGTGAAGGAGGGATACGTTGACTGAATTGGCGCGTGTTCTTTTCCCCACTCCTGTCACTCCATCCCCTCGCACCTTCCCTCGACTGCTCGTCCCGAGAAAAAAAATAAACACGCGAACCATCGTGGTGCACTCGGTTGGTTTATGTTGTATCGGATCTCGCGATTTGGAGTCACGACCGGGAATCTTTTTTTACCCTTCCATCTCGTAATCTGCCTGGCTGTTGAGAGTGAATCGACCCTGTTACTTCACCGAAGGCCAGTGTTTTCAGTCAGTGATGTTCCCAATCCTCACAATGAATGAGCTGATTTTGAGAGAATAACGTGAGGCTGCTTTGCGTCTGCCTCTTTAAGTCCTCCAATAGCTCTAGTCTAGACATATTGAAGCACTTCACGTAAGAATTTGTATGGCGTTTGCTTTTCTGCGTCCGTTAGGTACGGACGACGGATACGGCGGGGCGGGGGGGGGGGGGAAATTATTGAATTCGATGTGGATGTGTTGCTCGGAAAAAATGTTGAAAATAAATCACAATAAAGTGTAAGCAAATGAGGAAGTAAAAAGTACGCAGCCATATAAATGAGGAAGTACTTCGAAGAGATTGGTGAATAGAGAAGCCTATAAAGGACGCTCACAAGAAGGGGAGGGAAACTAATTGGACACATCCGGAGGCAATATAGTTTTCTGAAGGTTATAGAACGCACAGAGGCAAGAATTACATAGGAAAATCGAGTAAAAATTACGAAAAGCAGTTGATGTAAGGCATTAAGTGCATAGAATTTTCAAATAATGAAAAGATTGACTGTTGAGAGAGTTCATGATCAGGCAATAGGATACCTTAGATGCTGCAAACAAACCGTCGACTTATTATTCCATGATCATACAGCATACCCGCCACGACGGTTTCAAAATAAATAACTAGCGATATTTTACGGATGGAGGCGTGAGATGAGAGCAAATCAATGCCGGTACCGGTGCCGTATGAATACTATCAATTCGAAGAGCACAAAGGTAATTGAGAAAGGCGATGACGTCCATTTGCGTCATACGTACATTTGAGATGAATCGGCGCTTTTGCAACGCCTAATTTAAATGCTTTGTAATCGGTCGGTTGGTTATCCCAAAAAATGCACGCAAATTGAATGGGCTGTGCGCGTTTCCTTTTTAATTTTCTCTCTCTTCTTTCATTTATTCCGAATCCAACTCGGGGTCAAAGGGGTCGAAGCAATACTGTGAAGGCGCGAGCCACGACCATTCCTCCTCCTCCCTCCCCCCCCCCCCCCATCCCCTCAGTCGTCCCATAAATCATCCGCTTGTCGTAATGTTTTGGCGCCCCCAAAAGGTAAACGGATGAATTATGCGGAACGCATGTCGTATTTCATACGTCTCTCTTCCCAGTTTTACTTTTTTTTAATCTCTCCTCCCCATAGTAATTCTTTATCCTCTCGTGCCAAAGAAATCACGTTCATTGTTGCAGGTTTCATATGGGCCAAAAAGTTTAGATATTATAATATGCCGATGAATTGAAACCCAGTAAAAACTATGAAAATGAGCTCTTTGGCGATAAAAATGAGGAAAGCGTGTAGTCAGTGCGTGATGCGTAGACCGTACATGGGTGAGGCGTTTATTTTTTGCTCCAATATCTTGTGCATTGTCTCTGAGGTTTTTTTTGTGTGGATTTGATGTCACGTCCATCTTGACTAGCGTCAAGATAGAGGATTTTTTCTTCGTGTGTGTGTGTGATTTTTTATTACATACGATTATATGCGTCGCGATAGTCCAGGGGTGAACTTTGGACAACGGACCGGAGGACTTGGGGTGCTAGCTCCGTCGACTAGTTTCAATGAGTGCCAATCATTTGTACTCCTAATGAAATATACCCCATCTGTGTAGGGCGATCGAAACGTTCAAAGGTGTGTTAGCAGCCGATGTGGAACGATTTACTTTCAGGTAAATAAATATTCTTAAATTTCCAACTGCACATTAAAATTGTGGGTCGCGGTAGTCCATGGGTACAGCGTTGGACTATCTGACCGGAGGGTCCGGGTTTAATTCCCGGGCAAGGCACTCTGGGCACCTGCAGCTCCACCCAAGGTAGTTGATTTTTCGGGCACCAGATCTTCCTGGGAAACCATAACCGGCACAGGGAAAGGAACTGGCCCCCCTACCCTGATGTGTGAATTTCACACGCCGTCGGGATTAGTACTGGGTAAACTCTACCGTGACCTACCAAACCGACCTTCGGCTTGATTACTGTGTCTATGGTTTAAATATAGAAATATATATATATATATATATATATATATATATATCGTGATAAAATTTAATTATTTGACTTTCGACACCAGTATAAATCAATTATTTTGAAAAATTCAAATACCTTTGCATCAAACATCCCGTATCCATTCCAACCCGCAAAGCCTGCTGATGCCCGATTTCCCAAGCCCTTGCACGAGGAAATTCGGCTTCACGGCGAGGCTAGTCGTGCTCTTTCCATCAAGATTGTGGGACGGTAATAAGTCAAATGATTTAAGGGGGATATTTTTGACATTAGAGCAATGCAACGTGAATAATAAGCGTGGATCATCCGCTCTTCTCCTCCTTTTCCCCTGCTCTGATTCTTCCTTCTGATGAGCCAGTAAAGAGTCGGTCGTAAATTCTGAGTTTTCTTCCTCTCGGACCTTAAAAGTGGATTCCAGGCCTCAAGAAAAGGTATTTGCGACGCTTGTGCGGTTGTTGATGCGCTCCCTCGGACTTCAGATTTCGTGATCCCACCTCTCGCAGCGGTCCTCATTTCACCTTCGTTCCCCGCGACGAGACTAATGGTTTCGTGAGGTGGACTCGCGAGCCGTTTTAACCTGCCCCCCCCCCTCTCTCTCTCCAGGCAATTATACTGACGTGGGTGAAACCGTTAGACAAGGGTTTCAACCGACACTCGTGCTCTCTTTTCCTTTCCCACTTGACGTTAGTTCCCTCGCTTCCTCTTCCTAAATGCCGAAGGATCTCCCATAGGCCACGATAAAGATCAGTCTCAATCGGCGATGCCTTTTGCCTTCATACTCTCCTAGCGGCAATATATCATGGTCCGCCGCGTCTATAGTTAAATGCTCGTTTGAATCTTTTGAGCTATGCTAGCATCGTCTTCTGGCCCGATTTCTCGCCCGCCAGGATTTGTTATTTGTATTCTATATCTATGGATTCAAAGACCTCAAAGGGGGCTTAGGCGGGGGGATACGCCAGGAAAGTTGCGTTTTAATTTGTAATGGTTTACCTCTCTTTGTGCCGTGTTCCCTCGAGGGTGAAACGTAATTTTCAATCAAGTTGGCTGCGTATGTTTTTAAGTTGAATGAAGGAAGAACATTTTCCACTTAGAGGATGTATTTTGCTCAATTTCAATCTTTCTTCATCATTATCTTTGATAGCGTCCTCTTCTTCGTCCTCAATGATCCTCCTGTTGTCTTATATATTCATTACCTTTCACTAAATTTAACTGAAAAACTGGTGAACCCAATTTAATACCCCAAGTGAAATCGTTCAATAGGTACTTATGCCTTAGGTTTCATCTAGTGGTCCCTTCGACACTCCCACCCCCGATCCTCCGATTCAATGACGTTATTTTCATTTTTGCAGCGTTTCACGATCTTGGCAGCCGTCCTCTGGAATTTGTCGATTTATTTAGCTAATATTTATTTTCTTTCAAGGATTTTAAATACTTAAAACTTATCCGATGTGAGGTCCGTCCAAAGGGAAGCGTCGCGAGCGCCCTTCCTTTGCTCTTTCTTCAATATATTTTCCATCATCATTTAAAAAATGTTAGCTTCTTCCAGATGGTTTGGTATGTTTTATTTATTCCTTTTCAATATCAATTACCATAATCTTTTTAGTTATTCAATTAGAAAATATTGTCGCTTCATCCATCATCCTTGAACTTGATATTGTGGTGTCAGGTCCTGTTGTGGATTGTCGTTCCCTCTGTACGTAAATTGCAGGTAAGTCGGTTCTTCTTTTGTTTTTCGTTGTTGCATTGAATTAAGTTGTGTACGTAAGAAAGAGTAAGAGCCCTTCTTACTTTTCCAAGGGTAGCTAGAAATAATTTGGGCGGAAGTCGAACTTGATTCTGCTATTATAAAGCCATTGTTGTAGTTGGAGAGAAATTCGTGCATCCAGTTTATTCACTGCTCATTTATTTTACAACCTTGTAACTTGTATGTCAATTTGGCGCGCTGTTTATCAAATTCTCTCCCAAAATCCATAAAGATTACGTTTATTTCTTCGTTCCCTCCACTGGACACAAAATAACGACCCTTAAAATAGCCGTCTTTCGGATGATCTATTCTGTCCAAAATGGTGCTGGTCGCTGGATATTAATATAGAGCCGTTATATTGGGTCATTTTGATGAAATCGCGATGTAATTTTGTTTTTTTTTCTCCGTGAAACACTTTCTCAGGAGGGAAAAACGATAGCGTGAGGTTCGATCAATGTTCAAATATATTATATTATGTTTCATAATGTGCTGTAGATAGCACAAAAAAATCGATATAAAATGTTGCAGTGATACAACTACATATATTCTGTGTCAAGCTTTGTTCCAAGCCTTTCATGTCCCCTCCATTCAATAACCAGTCTTTTATTTTCCTTTTCGCACCATTTAACTACTGACTGTAATATCCTTAAATCCTTGGGTAATTCATTAAACATTAGAGGCAGGGTTACCTCAATTTCCTTCTATCTTGATTGGTATGATATTTTGTGTTATATTGTCCTTTAATTTAAATTCCTTTTTTTATGCGTCGCGTTTTTATATGTGTCATTGAAATATTTTCCTAGGTTAATTGCATATATACATATACAACCTGTCAACAGGTGGGATTTCCAATTGCTGAAATGAATCTCTTCCATCTGTAATATTGAAGTATTAAGGAGTAATTTTTGTATCCAAACCTAAAATTATCTTTTTTTATTTTGCAAAACATGAAATGGAATGACTTAAGACATATGCATGGCGAAATGGCGTGGCATACCTATTCTACGCTCTCAAAAAATTATGTTAACCTTTTTACCAAAAGCTGTTCGAGAAAAAATATATTTCCTTGATACCCACCACATATTTTCAGCATTATCGCTTCCTTATGATACTTCCTCATCACTTAATGAATTCGAAGAACGTGTAATTGGAGAGTAAACGAAGGAATAAAAATAAATGGAGATGCAAATGCACGAAAAAATACAGATGCAGCATTGAATGTCACTAGTGTCAATTGAAAAAAAGGAGAAGGTTCAATCGAGCATAATGCTCTTCGGAAACGAAGGGGAAAGAAAAGGCACCCAAAGCTGGCTGGCTGGCTGGTTTTACAGCGTATGTTTTAATGGCGAAAATTTGAGCGGCGCGTCTGTCTCGCGGGAAAGAGCGACGCGAATGCTTGCTTTGGGTTTAGACGTTGTATTTATATAAGTGAATTCACTGTCGCCTCAACGAAGTCGCAATTCGTTAGCTCCGCCGAGAGGCACAATTCCTAGCGTCATCCCAAGCGCTGATGTTATTCCGACACTAAATTTCCGAGTCACCGAGCACTGCTCGCTCTCCTCCCTTAACAGCTCCACGGCCGTCCTCGCAATAACAGCGTCGTGTGACGGGCGTATAAAAAAAATGTTACAATGGCCAGTCGGGCTATCGTTTAAAGTTACGCGGCCTTGAGGAGGTCAGACGGGGTTGACGGGAGGGTCGACAATGGAGGAGTTTAGAGGTAAGTCGATTCGATATGATAATTTTGCGGCACTATGTCGATATTTTTCAAATGGACTAGGTTGATGTGGATATGTCACTTGAATATTTTTACGGGACCGATATGTTGAGAGTCAATGATCTGGCTAATATAAGAATATTTTCGATATGCCATATGATTAAGTGTGTGGTAAAAGAGAGTTGACAGTAAAATATAGCTTTGACTCTAGCGGGCCCATGGAAGTCGGATTAGGGGGTAGGCTGTGCGTCATGACGGGATGTCAATACTGCAAGTGTCAACATCCCGTGTTATATGTTGATATTTTTTTCATGTCGACCAGGTCAATAAATTTAGATTATATTATTATATATTACGGAATCGATTCACCAATAACGAGATCCGATATGTCAGTATTGTCGTTTGGAACCGTATTGCCGCTATGGACGATACCGTTGATATGGACGAAAATGTTGTTGTGGTCACATGGATAACACACTCAATGTAACGATAAAACCATTTGGAAAATATCCGAGTTGTGGAAGATGTTACTCTTTGGTCGATTTGGTTTGATATGGTTATTGTTATACCTCGATACAGTCGAAGAATACAATCGTGAGATGTATCGTCACCGCATCGATATTTTATCACATCGGATGTCGATATGGGAAAATGAATATTCAAGAGTGCTATCGCTGGGGGTGCTGCATTGGGTGTCCTCACATCCCTTTTAACCCTTTCCCCATGTCGCCTACCTCACCTCTGTCCCGCATTGACCTCCGATATCTAGGCATCACCCACCGGAGGACGTGTGAAGAGGTGTACACTCAATGGGGGATTGGGTCTACGGGGATACTAGACGGACGTCCGTTCTGACATGTGTCCGCGCAATTGGCCCGTCGCTTCACGTAACGAAACGATGCGATGCTTGCAGGTCTTCCCACATCTGAACCTCAAATCAATCTCTTCCACCCCCGCCACCCTGATTTATGGAATATGAAATGCGCTCCTATTCACGTAACTCTACGTTGCACATGTTATGATTGTAAGGACTGTCCCAAAAGTAGTATGGCTTATTTTACCCGGATGGACGGACGGACGGCGGTTTCTCTGGCTGGGTTCGAGGGAGGGGAGTCTCGGGAGAAGCTGGAGACCGGTGGCAGTTAGCTCCCAGCCTTTTCGAACTGCGGATCGTTCGTTTGCGAAACTTCTATAACGTGACATCGTTACACTCCATCACGAACTAGCCTTTTCGAACTGCGGATCGTTCGTTTGCGAAACTTCTATAACGTGACATCGTTACACGCCATCACGAACTTGTTATTGGAACAGCGCTACGCAATCAAGTTTTCCTTGAAACTGGGAAAAACCGGGAAAGAGACTCATGACATGCTCAAGGCAGCTAATGGTGATAACGCCATAGGTAGATCGGGTGTCTTTTGAGTGACACAATTTGTTTCTAATGCAGTTGACAATGCCACATATAGATTTGGAATCCCTTGGTTTTCATTTTAAATCTATATGATTTGATTGACGCTCAAAGGTATGTTGAAATTTTGGATTTGAATGTTTAACTGGTTCATTTAAGTATAAGCATAAATGAGTATTTAAACATTAAGAACGGAAACGCCTTATTTTAATATATTTTTTCTTTTGTTAGCTTTAGTGTTAGCAAGGTTGAGATGAACCTTGTCTCTGTTTAAAGTTGGTCTTTCCATTTGGCAATGGTGCCTACTGGAGAGCTTTCATGTAAACCCATCTATAAAAAATCACTGGTCTTCTCCATCGGAATAACTACAATCTGTTGGCGCTAGTTCCAGGCTATATTTTCAGATGGGTTATTCACATAAACTTCTGACACTCATATGGCTCGTTGCCTTATATCGTCGATCCGATCCAATCACTTATCTTCCGGCCACTTGTCTCTAAAATATGGCCGCGTTGGGTATGCTAACAATGTATTCTATTGTTTCAGGCTTCACGTCGTGGAAGTATTTAATATCCATACCAAAAAAGAAAGATTTGTACTTTTCCACAGGTTTTATTAAATGGTACAACGCGTTTCACCGACTTGCGGCATCATCAGGTACAAGTTTGCTAAACAGACAGTGGCAGAATATATACCCTCAGGACAGAGTGGGGGTATTGTTATTATATTGTTCCCATACCCCTCCCCACTCCTCTCCGAGAAACTAGCCCGGAAATGGTCAAAACAACCCCTCAACGCACCGGAGGGCCCCCACCCCTCTCAGGCCCTTCCGCCCCTCCCCGCCCCCACTCTGTCCTGAGGGTATATATTCTGCCACTGTCTGTTAGCAAACTTGTACCTGATGATGCCGCAAGCCGGTGAAACGCATTGTACCATTTAATAAAATCTGTGGAAAAGTACAAATCTTTCTTTTTTGGTATGGCTGCTGACAATGGTTTACGCGAAAACCACATGACGTTTCTTCCCAATCCTACAGACCAAAAGCATTAATTCATCGCCAAGCATGCTCATTGGCTACCCTGCCAGCGTTTCAAAAAATGTTGGTATTTTCCTCGTAACGAAAGAGCCCTTCGCATCATGCCCTGTTGAGGCTGTTTTTCATGGCCATACGGCAACTACGTTTTCTCGAAAACGCTTTATTCGTGCTGCGGAAAAATGCAATAACCGTGCAACGAATGAACAAACATTTTTCAATGAGAGCATTTTCAAGAAATGAATTTCTTTTGTGTGTGTACAATCTCAGGTAATTGGTGGCTCACTGCCACCGGTCTTGACTTTGACATCTTGACTATTTCAATTTTTTTAATTTTAATTTCTATTAAAATTTTTCCCATATCTCCATTTGATATTTTTTTTATTCCCCCGTGCCACTGTTGATGAATCGACTCCCTATATTTTTTAACCATAACAAACGTGAATTTAATATTTGAGAATAAATTTGACAAATATCAGTCAATTTAGTATCATTTAGCCATAATGATATTCTTTTAGGCATCTCCAAGCGTTCATTGTCGGCCCATAAGGGCACACATACACCGTCCCGGTGAGCGATAAAATTGATATTTTAGTAGGAAAGTGAAAGCTTTTTTCTCTGTCATTTAGATATAATAGCCACGGTTATCGGTGGCCATTTAATAAATGTTTCACTAGTTTCACGGAAGATGGAGCCTGGCAGATATTCCCTGATTTAATATTGGCCAATATTGAACTTTCTGGTGCTAAAATGTTTGCGGATAGAATTGCATTGAAATGATAAATCCAGTATGCTCTCTTTTGGATGCAGAAGTTTGGCGACATATGAAACTCATGTCAGGAATCGTTTATAGCTGTTTTCCTTCCGTGCGTCCTCTATCAAACTGAAATATAGCTTCCAGCAGAGACAAATGCACATAATTTCTGAGCACATAATTTTACACGCGCCTTAAGCCAATCGGTTATTTTCCGATCCAGTCGAAGTAATTGATTATAGATTTCCGGGAAGTAAAATGGGCTCCTGAAAAATGTCTTTATGAAAATATTTGAACCCTGGTTCAATTCTTATGCCGCAGGATCCTATTTCGTTGCCATTTTTGTAGAATTCAACTGTAATTTTCACGAATAGAAAGGACCCATTGGTGCCTTATAGTGTAACCCTTATCCCTCGGGTGCCCAGGAGCCAAGGGGGAAAAGTGAAGTCGTTTCGATGTGCCGACGAGCGCTACATTTCATCTACGGCGGCGCGAGTCAACCCTTTTTGGGGATTGGAGGATTAGTGAGGTCGTGAGAAAGAGTTCGAGGGAAGGGGGAATGGTCGGAAGAAGGCCGTGGAATGGCCGGTATAGGATCCATAGACGGCCTGGTCGGCGGTGGAGGGGGAGTGAACGAATGGGGGTCCGGAGAGGGCAGCGGAAGTCGGCGGATGGATGTTCTGGACCGGGAGAGGGACACATTATGTGAGCCGAAATCTCGCGCGCGGGAGGAGGGGTGTGCTAGAGCTGGAAGCGGGTGAGGAGGGGCGGTTGGTCGCGCGCGTGGTTGACTGAAGGAAGGGGGAGGGGAAATGGTGGAGCGAGGGGATTTAAAGGCACAGAGATAATGGCTCCGATGTGTCATTGCCACGACGGCGGCGTTTTCGAGTGGGAGACGGGGAGGATGAAATTTCGGGAGGTGAACTTGGGTCTTGGGCGTCGCGTCGGTGGCTCCGGGGATTGATGGGAAACTGTGCGTCTGTTTTCTTTCAGTCAGTGAACTTTTGTCCCATCCCTCCCTCTCTCCCGGCGATCTCCGTTGCTTCCTTCTCGAATCTCGGTGAGAAACAGAAGGGTTGAGAGGGATTAAGTCTGAAAGATTTAAAGGGAGCGTTGAGGGGGTGGTGGAAGGAGGGGAGTGGAGTGGAAAGAGAATGAGAAGGGATCAAGTGCGATGGGCGGATATTCTAAAAAGTTCGAAGCTCTCCCGGCAATGATGTTGTCTTTTGTAAGTCTTAGCTCATCCAATTTATAGCTTTTTAAATAAAAACGCGAATGCCATCACTTGTATCGGGTGCGGAACATTCATCAAGAAACGCTCATACAGTGGAGGGTGATGAATTAATCAAATGAAAATTTCTGCTATCATCAGAGAGTTTTTATTCAATCCAAGCGAAAATCACTGTGTTTTTAATATATGGTCAAAAATAGCTAACAGCATTAGGCATTGCACATTAACTACAGATCACCTTTGTCCCCGAACGGTTTCCCGTAATGATTTTGAAGGACAAAATCGCCGACGTCATGTTCTTAGAGTTCAATACATGGCTCAATGTTTTATCTTAGATTAAGTTAATAAAGTTTGAATTCGGTGAAAATTTTAATTGATAACAGATTTTTTCGATGGAATTATTATCAAATATTGCCACTAGCAGTAGACCGTCGGAATAGAGTACAATTTCGATGGGCCCAGCCACCGCACGCTGATGTATACGAGCCGGATACATCAGCGTGCTTTAATTATTATTCAAGGCTTTAAAATACGAGTATCGTGTTTTAAAGCCTTGAATAACGAGACCAAATGTATCCATAAACCCCATCCTAGACACATTTTAACAAAACCCAAATGCTTCTCAATTCACCTTAACCTTGGATTATATTCGCACGCTTAAAATCATGTCGCATGAATATATTTGTATAGCAATATGGGAAAATGTAATTTTTCTAACATGGTTTCATCTTAAATTTGAAAAATATATATTTAGCACGGAATTTAATATCAATTTTGACCGAATATTGCTTGAACGTCGTTGCCGCATTGATGCCGCTGAGCGGGTTAAGTATGTCATTAGTTTAAAGTCTGGTGTAGATATTGGTGTAGATATAAAGATGAGCCAGAGGGGAATATGGCTACCTAAGTTATTCTGCTTGAGACGGAAATAAAGAGTACCTCCTTCTAGGATATTTGAGTCTGAAAAATTTCCGTTACTATCTAGAAAGCAAGTTCAACCGTGTTGCAGTGATAAAATAACTGCAGCGAAACACACGAGGCAGAGAGAGATTCGGAGAATTAATTTTTGGAATAATAAATTAAACAAGAGTCCTTACTCCCATGCTCACGAGAAGATGGATTGGTATTTACCAAAATATTACTCGCCCATCATCCTTCAGAAAATTGACCCAAGCACCCACCGTCTTACGGAGGCGTTGGGGGGTGTGTGGAGGGAATTTCATGGAAAAAGTGTATTGAATTACGGAGGATGAATGTATTTGATCCAGATAAATTGAAAGTGCTCGAAAGGAAAAGGTCATCTTATCAAATTCAATGGGACGTAATTCGGTTCTCCACTCGCTGGCAAATTTGTCGTCTGCGGGGCCGAAGGATTGGAGTGTGACCGGGGTTATTTCATATGCATTCGTGGGCGGGGGCTGTTTCGGGACGGGATTGGAAAGGGGTCGCGCGTGAGTGCGTAAATGGGGAGGGGATTGTGAAGATCGTCAGGGTTCTCTCTCTCTCATCCCGCGTTCCCTGGAGGGTACGGCCCCCTTCCCCCATGCCCACACCGAGGATGTGGCGACCCACGTTAGAGGGGAGAGGGGGCGAGAAAGGGAAAACGGGGGTCTGGAGACCCAACTCTCTTTCCCTCGCGACCCCTCCACTCTTCCGAGATACTCGGGGTGTTATTACGGAGGGGGTTCCGTCGCCCCCGGGGGGAGATGAATGAAATCTCGGAGGGAGTGTCGCATAAAGGGGTGGGAGTGGAGAAGGAAAAATATGGAGACATCTCCTCCCTCTTCACCCTGGTTCTCCCCCACCACCCCGACCTCGACGCGCCCCCGCCCTGGAGAAAAAAGAGGGTTCTCCCCCCTACACTCTTTCCTCACGGTCGCGTTCCCTTCAGGGTGCGAGAGCTCATTTTCACCCATTGAGCCCCCACACGCACGCCCAAATCCGATTCGCTCAACCCCTCCCCACCGCGAGATGGTTGCTTCATCGAGTCCAGGATTCGTACGGAACACTCGCTTCTATGCGTGTATAATGAATGAGGCCCTTCATCCAGCCACAAACCACCCTCCCTCCCTTTCCCGAAACCCATCATTACTGGGTATTTTTTTTGCCTTTTCCATATTTTCCTCCCTTCGGGACGAGGGTGGATGTTTTCTTTTGCGGAATACGTACCTCGGTGACGGAAGAGGTAATCAGAGAGTGGGGGCGGGGGCACACATTCGGATGAGGAAATGGAGTCCGTGCATGAAAGGGAGCGTGTGTGATTTCCGTGTCACGAAGTGGATCCGCCCTTGTGTTTGTCCGGGTGTGAGATTTAGTGCTTCGTTGAGGACGCTCCTTGGCATGTGGGTTGGACGGAATCCGCTCCCCGACTCACGTCTCAGGCGAGCGTAAATAATGCGTTCCGCATTGCATAATTTGGCGTTGCATACAAATGAGCCGCGTTAAATTTCGATGGCCATGTAGTTTGGTTGACGGTCGCATCCAGATGACCGTTGTTTCATTGTTTCACTCCGTTGTCAATATTGCTCCCAGACTCGTCAGACTCCTAAGTGCAATTCTACGGAATGAGTGCTCCTTCTCTATCGTTTCATTCGCTCTAACGTGACGAATGAAATTTAGGTCGGGATTCTCGTACACAGCGGCGTTTACTATATAGATTAAACTTATTGAAAACAATTAAATATGGGCCTTTTTCGATGACATCAAGAATACAATACGAACCCTAACGTATTACGGTCGGAGGGATCAACAATATAAGATTAGAGAGATAGACTGTAAGACTGAGAGGTTTAAAATGTCATTTTTTCCAAGAACGATAAGAGACCAGAATGCTTGTAGTCGAAATCTCCCAGGAGTCAGTTCAGCACAATAAGTATTAACGTGCAGGTTAGGGACTGCGCGTGGATATATATATATATATATATATATATATATATATATATATATATATATATATATATATATATATATATATATATATATACACCGAGATGAAGAGGGACCTGATATAGATTAGTTTGCTAGGTGGGGAGTCACAAAATGTTTACTTGATAGTTGTGTCCATCCAAAAACCTACCTTAACCGGTAGATTACCTAATAATAATATATATATATATATATATATATATATTTTGTTACTGGTTCCCACACCTTCCCCCACCTATTTGAAAAGCCCCAACCGCTTCATCCCTCACCCTTTCCTCCTGGTGCTACAACCCCTGCCGCATACCTTTTTGGTGGCTCGCAGGGTATTTATGTAGATGTAGATGAATGTGAAAGGAGTGTAGACACCCGCAGCTTCATAATATTTACTAGATCGAAAAGCGTATTGCTTATGTCGATACACATTCTGGAATACTTCACCCATCAAGGCTGTAATTTAATGGAATTCCAGAATTTTCACTCACTCGAAAAGGCTATCCTGGGAACATGAGGTCGTCCTAAATGCATTACTTTCGTTTGTTTCCATCCATCAGAACGTTCATTCTCGTTGCAGGAATTGCTCTGCAATAAAAAAACCAGAAATTCTGGTCAAGAGAAATTTACGTAGCGCGCTAGATCGTGCACTTGAAGAACCGATGAATACTTGATTGGTTGGGAGTTTGATATTTCATCCTGTCCGTTGAGTTTATTCTTCCGGTTCTTCTGTCGGATCGACCTAAATTATTCTCTTCCACACTCGAGCACATGAAGGTATTCCGCGTCGATATTTCATAAACACCCAATTCGTGTCACCATCCGTGATGGAACTTGAGATTCGCCCCGCGGCATTAATCCGCGGACAAATCGAAATCCTGAGTGCGCATTCTTTCCGAAGCCTCTAGGAAAAGGGGTCCGAAACTCCGATGCGTTTGTGAGTGTGCCCGGCGGAGGGGAAACGGTGTTTAATATATACGATTCAAATACGGATCCGCGTTCACCGAGAGGCGGGGGTGCGGTAGAGGAGGGTCAATTCGCCGTACTGCTTCATGATCCGTGGCGCGATGGGGTGGATTTTGAAGTTTTGCCGTCCGGTTAGAGAGAGGGAGAGAGATGGAGGTCTCGGAACGGCGTCCGTGCACACGCGCCCGAAAATGCTCGAGAATGGACGAACTCTCCACTGGGGGTGGGGGAGGCATTTTAATTTCCCAGATCCCCCCGACAGGGTGGCGCCACGATCGGCCGGGCTTTCCTCCCGCCCCCCCCCCTCTCTCTCTCTCACTCTCCCACCGGTACCCAAAGCCTTTCACCCACTCGCCCCGCTTAAGATATATTGCCATCTTCCACTCCCGCGCAAATGCTTTTTAATGTCGTATCGCTTTCTCGCGTTGAATTATGTCTCCCTCTCTCCACCAGAGCTGCGAAGTTCTCCTCGCCCCCACCCCGTCATTTCTTTGAATTCATTTATTTTATTTATCTTTCCCTTCCGGGTCGATAAATGAAAATATGACCATATTGTTCGGCGGTCGTTCGCTTCATTATTCACTCTCTCTCTCTCGTGTTTCCGTCCCTTTGATTTCTTTCCCCCGTCGCGTTTTGCGTGAGAGGAGTGGACTTCGTGAGCCACCAAAACCGCCCGCAGCCATGCGATGGTACACTTTCCCCTCGGTGCGATTTTTGGATCGGAGTCGTGAAAAATCTCGGCCTCTTTGCCAGCGTCGCATTAAATTAAGTCGTTAAGGGCTCGGGAGAGTGAGGGAGAGACTAGGGATTCCAAAGGCGATAACGCAGGAGGAATGCAATCGGGAATTTCCTGGAAAATTGGGCAATTATTCTATTTCGCCGGGTGTATTTTTGCTTGTGCCCGCAACATTGAATTCCAGACGGTGGGATTTATGTTTAAACTTGGGAAAAATTTATGGCCCTCGGCCCTGGCTTTTGGCACGTTTTGTGTGTGCCCGCTGTTTGATTTACGCCTTGTTCCTTGGTTATTGTCGGTCCCGTTGCGCGGCGTGTTGCCATAACGTCGTCGGCAATTAAGGGCTCTAACCTCGCATTATGTCGTCAGCTGTTGTCCCGCGGTCAACATTTAATGCTTGCTTCGTATCATTTCGCGTTATTTTTTTTGCCGCGCATAAGATTCTAATTGACTTTTCTTGTAATGTTAAAGCATTGTTGAAGGATTTATTTCGGAGAGTTTTGGGTGGTGGATTGTAAAAGTCTTCTGCGGTTTTGGTAACTTTATATTGTGCTAACGTTGCCTTTCACTTTTAGGCACTTCATGCATGGTCGTGATATACACACTCGTAGAACAGACTAACCGCTTACGTTTCCGGTATGTGTATGCTCGTATGGCATTTGGTAGCTTGAAGACCCACGTTGCACTCACTGAGATTTGTTGTTTTTCTTTCGGTCAATAGGATTTTAATGCACCTTCTGAGCAGATGTGTGACTCTTACTCCTTGAAAGTTGTCATATTAAAAAAATGAATCCCTAAATTTTGGTTAGATTTTTGCATGGTATTTATGTTATCGTTTCGAGTACGAATAATTTCCCATCAAAGAACGGAAGAAGTTACAATGCCGTTGATATTTTTGCAATGCGGGGTAATGAGACGATGCAGCTCGCATTGTATCTAGGCTGTTGGTTTTAAGTTCTTTTTGAAGACGTAGCTGTATGCTGAGAGTGTAAATATAGTACTTTGGCATCGCCTTTACAATTCTTGTGCTACTTGGAAAGATAAGTATTATTATTGCTGCATTCATTACATTGATAAATGCCACGTTTCCGTTGATCTTTTTTATTAACCTCTTTTAAAAACTAAATATGTAGAAAATTTTGAAATTCGACTTATAGATGATATGGAATTATCGTGAAATATTTTCGTAAAAAATTAATAGCCATCGTGTTCAACACAACTGTGAAGAAATATTTATGATGATTAAATGACATCGTCGGCGGTATGGAAATATTGTTCGTAAAATTATTGGGGAAAATGCGGAATTATCTTATTGAGTATCGATGTCAATTGATTTTTAATCCCATTTTAAATGATTTATTTTGCTTCAGTCCACGATTAAAACTTGATTTTAATTTCTACCGCCGTTTGAGTCAACAAGTCAATGGATTACAAGGCAGTTTTTCACTCTATCGTCTTCGATTTTTCCTCAATTTTTTTCCATTTAATCTCTTCCGCAAATTTTGCAGTTTATTCGCCATTGAGTTAGGGTTAATTTTTTTATTCAGAGCTAACCTAAGGACCTTGCCTGGCGCTGGAAACTGTAAATGTACAAATAATTTATGCCGTACTAAGGATAACCCATGTATAAAACTCAAACTTTTGGCCTAGTTTTTCATTAGATCGAGGTAATAAATGGTATACCCCAATTTAAGAATCAGTTCTTAATCTCGACTGCTTTTTCCGTTCGTTTCCAATAAAGTTACATTCACACCATGTTTGTGTAGAATTTATAATGCTATATTCTAATTTATTTTTCTATTGTATTCTGAGTAACCTTAGCTTCACCCAATCCCCCTGCCACACACCTTTTTGGTGGCTCGCAGGGTATTTATGTAGATGTGGGTGATTTTTTGGCACCGGATATCCCTGGGAAACCACAGGAGGGACGAGGAAGGGAGCTAACCCCTCTACCCTAATTTGTGAATTTTCCACACCTTTTAGGAATTACTACTTAATACTACTTTTAGGAATTACTAAGTGAACCCCACTCGTACTTATCAAGCACCGACTAACCGCCGCTACATTTATGCCTAAAAAATTGGTTCCCAAATACCAGTCTTGTGGGTGTTTTACTTGTTTAGTGTTATAAACAAGATCGTTGTAACGCAGAAAAAGTTGCTCATTTGTTTGGGTATTTTTTTCATTCCCGCATGACTAGTTACATTTAAAAGTATTTGATTACTTTCGATTTGATCAAGTGAACAATGAGGAGGCAGTTTCCATGCAGTTGTTTGTCTGACGGCGAACTATTCTTTCCCGCTCGACGCGTACTTCTTCAAGTCCAAAGTGAGCGAATTTCCTACCCATCCCCGGTCATAACCGTTCCAAATTATTGCCTAGCGCCGTTTTATTGTGGCTTGCCCATGCGCCCCGTTTCGTCGGGACTCCCCGAGACCATCGTAACTGCTTCGAGTGTCGTAAAGTCCACCCATGGCCAATCGTTCCCGCGGAAGCGAGTGTGTTTGTGTGTAAAGCGACGTGCACCAACCATTCATGCCCCGTTTTACTGCCCCCCCCCCCTCCTCCAACTTCGTCCGCCTCTGGTCTTTAGCTCCTCGCGTTGAGAGCCGTCCGTCGTCGCGGTCTGTGAATCCGTGCGAAACCGCTTTGGGTTCTACCGGCTCGACGCGCCGGTCCGAGCGTCCACATCCCGCCCAACCCGCGGTGCCGATCATCCTCTCTTCTCCCCAACAATAAGAATTTCGGACGGGATGACAATTCACCTACATATCCTCCCTGAACATCCTCCATCTATCTACCACCCTCTGCCCGGTGCGCGACGGCAGCATGTACGAATACCGAGCGTCATTATGAAATTACTATCATCTTTTTTTAAATTTTCATTACCGCGTTATTTCGTTCTTTTGATAAGTATGGCGCCATTCCGAAGTTTTGGACAATTCCAAATTTCCAAGGGCATTTCGTTCTGAATGCAGTTTGCTCTGGGTTCCGTCGTGCTTTTGATTTCTTTCTGCCTGGCGAGAGTAAATTTGCGGGCTAATTTGCCTCTCCAACAGGAGAACAAGAGCGTTAGCATTTGAAGTAGAGGAGGCAGTTGACGAGGGGGACCTTATGCAAAAACACATGGGAAAAGATTAGCGAAAACTTTGATATGGAGCGTGGCATTGTAATGGTTCCGAAACTTGATCGTTCAAGAGAGCAGATAAATGTGAGAATAAAAAGGATTTGAGGCTTTTGCTAGTATGGAGATGAATGGAGGAAATAAGTTTTGGATAGAGAGGAAAAACTGATGAGGAAGTTTTACACATGGCAAAGAAAGGAGGAAGTTGCTCGGTGAAATTTGAAGAAGGCTGGAAGTGTGGATGGAGGAGATTTTGTGAGGTAATGGGATATTCATCTCTTTGGTAGATGCACGACAATCGGGTACGGTGTGTAAAACAGGAATTTTGAGCGGTACGAAGGGAGGAATGAAGTGTGTACGCAGATCTTAAATACGAGAGTGCAATATGCATGATTTATGCTGAACAGAGTTTAAAAGTGGTATGTTCTTTAAATCCATCGCATTTCATTATAGTTTTCGACTGATAAAATATTATGCAGTTTAAATCTACTTTTTAATCGGTTGAATATTTACTACTAAGGAAAATCATACTGCGGCGAGGGTGTAACATTATCCCCCGACGCGAAAGGTAGGAATTAGCCAACTGCGCGTTTTGCTCTCCTTTGGGTTGTAGATTCTAGTATTATTCTTTGACGACAATGTGGCATTTTGAATATATAATAGAAAATTTCCGTTTCTGAGTAATTGCGTGGGTACGGTTTTAACTATTTTCATCTTTAATTATTTCTTAAGATGAGGGTGGACTTGTTGAATAAGGATGTTCCACGCCCTTTTAGCTGCCCCCAACCCTTCCCATCTTCTCTCCGTACTCTTATGAGACTGAAAGATATATGAAAAACAATGCCCATCCTCAGTCGACCGTTTATAATTTTAAATTTCGGCCCCTTATTTCCGGACACGATATAAGGTTTTGAAGTCGGTTCCGCGAGCTTAGGTTCTGAGGATGTTAATTATGTGTGCACTGGTCTACGCTTGTGCCGGGGGAAATAGTCTCTCTTAAATTGGACAAAGGGATCTCTTAGGTTTAGGGATCCCTGCCCTACATTCAAGTAAGTTATGCCTGAGGCAGGTCACGTCCTACCTTCACGTCCTGTGCACTTAACGCCCTGCTTCAAGATGACCCAAATGGCGCGGTTGAAATTCGTCTAGTTTCGTTCGACCGTGGCCGTCTTTGATCTCGAGGGGAAATGCGGTTTTCTCCAGCACTCCGTTCTGTCCTTCGAAAGAATTCCTGATTCAAGAGGTTAATTATCTTTAGCATATGTACTGATTCACTGTCATCTTTCACTGCTTAGGCCTCATTTAGAATATGCCGCAAATAAATGGGCTCCTCACGGAGTTGGATTTTTTGCTGAATTAGGTCGCATGCAACGCAGAGGTAACGGGATGTGTACAACGTTATCATGGTAGAATAAGTGGCGTATCAAAATTATTAGAGGAGCTAAATTGATAATCACTCACGGAGTTAGTTTAAATGGTAAAGTTCAATTACTCATTTAATCTCTTTTATACATTTGAAGGAGGTATCTCTAGCAATATTGTTAAAGATGTGTTATTAGCCCCATAGAATTACGGTAGGAGGGATAATATAAATAAAATTGAAGATATAGTGTATAACAAATTTAAGATATCGTTTTCTTCTACGAATGATAATGATCAGAATAGCTCTATCCGCCCGCGCAAGGGCGGAATAATATTTTGCGTCAAAAGTAGCACCCCCTGACACAATTTCTCCTTGACTTGCAGGTCACCATGGATGAATAAATCAGAAAATTAATGCAAAGACATAAATAATATGCGCAGTTAATTATATACCCTTCACGCCATTTTCATATTTTTCCGTATAATTTTGTTTGACCAGGAAATTTTACTCCGTGTTAGGTACTGATTTCATTCAACTCTACTATTTTATGTTGTTCATTTTATGCGCTTCTGTTAATACATTTTCAAATTTATTGAATTTTTAATAATACGTCATTTACCATTTTATTCTTTGTACACTAAATATTTTAATGGTAATTTACTAGTTAAAAAACAGTGTCACGAGTTCCTCGGATTGATATTCGATATTGAGCAGACCCAGGGTGTCTGTGTGTAAGCTGTTTCGATTATTCTGGGTTTCATTTACCGAATCAGTCGCAGGTGTAAACTAAGCATGTATTCATTTATTTTTAAAGAATGCTAATACTTCTTTATAATTTCCGTCGCAATTGGATGAAATGCAGAATACTACCATTGAACTTCCTCCTCCCACACTAACAGAAAGGGATTTGCGGTAGTCTTGCATGTGTAAAGGGTCCTGTTTGTATCGTCTGTCCTATCACTGAGTTATCCTTAGCGTATATTGGGTAATTGTGTCGGTATTAATAGTTTCCGTTAGCACTTGGGTAGTAATAACTGCGACCAAATTTTCCAATCTTATTTATTGAAGGGCGCTGGTGGTTAAAGATGCTTGTTAATGGAGGTAAAAGTGCCTAGGTACCCGCCATCTTAACAAACATTCAGGCCAAGACATCATTCCTAATGTTTGCACTTTCTTCCATAACCGCCGTTTGTTACCAGGGAAAACCTTAAGCTGAGCAATACTGGTCGTCTCTCGTGTGATTTACTCATTCCACTCCCTACACTCCGAACGCGAGATGCGTTCTCTGCGGTGCACCCGGGTGAAGCGGGGCCATGAATTAGGTATCCCTCGGAGATTTCCCTTCTACCCCCGCTCATCTCTCCGTCGCCCTCCATCTCCCACTCGGTCCGAGGTTATTCCGCATACAAATCCCTTTTGAGTTTCGCTTGCGTGTCGTGCGACCTTCTCGTGGCGATCTCGAGTGGGAGCCAGAACTGCCTGGAAATGAGTCAGGGCTTCTAATGAGTGCCCGTCTTCTTTTTTACAAGTCTACCTGGTAGTTCGCGGATTATTTCTTTTCAAGTACACGGGATGTGGTCGAATTGCGAAGCCGAGACCCGCAGCGGGCCAACGTAAGCACTCTTGATGAGGAGGTTCGCCGTGCCGCCGATAAATGGGGAGAATTTCTTTTTTCGATCCAAAGCGCTTATTTTAAGAACCCCATCCGTCTTAGTCTCAATTTGGTTTTTTTTTAGCCTTCAGTGATGAGTGGTGGAAAATTTGTCCTAAATTGAAGTATGTAACTATATTTATTCTTTAAAACATGACCGTCTTGTATCTTTTATTGCTCCTTTTGCTGTTTCGATCTCGAAGGCTCAAAGAGTTAACAACAATCGGTGAAGTGCTAAATTCCTGCCGTGTCGGAGAAATACAAGAAACGAAATTTATATTCCGGCCAACACGGAAACTACGTGTTTACATGCTTACTTTCCATGCATCAGATTCTGCTTCTTCCTTCATAAAGTATGCCATTACTTTTTAGAATGCCCAAGGATATAATAGAGGGAAATACGGAGTAAATGGAGGGAAAGATTTAAATGGTTCTCTACGTCTACTTCACAATGTTTTTTGTTAATCAGTACTTAGAAGGGCTAAGTAACTTGTAATTCCACAACATCGAGTGAATGTTTTCTGAGCCGAACTTTAGACTTAGTTTCTATCGCTTGACTACTGTTGTACTACGTCATATTTGTATCAAGTTATGTAATAATGTCAAACGCCTTTAGGTTAATACAAGGTGAACTCTAATCTCTTTAATCAAATCATACTCCTAGTTGGTTGGAGGAGTAGGCGCGGAGTTTCGTAACAATTTAATACGGAGCATGTAATTTTGTCCCCGGAAATCTTTTTTGCGTGTTTCTTGCGTTTTGTGTGGAAAAAACTATTAGTGTTCAACTTTATATCAACACTTTCTTTGATTGGTTGACTCTCTGGGTCAATATAGGGTATTTATTTTGCAAAGTCAACGTTAAATATTGTTTCGATCGAAACTTGGCAAATTTGATGTCGAACTCCTCGACGCCAAATTGTTACTCCGCCTGCCAAACTTACTTTAGGGAAAGTCTGCGCCGGAAATTCCCGGCGTCAAATATTTGGTCTCTTGCCTCCTCCATTTGGGCTTATTGGATTCATGATGTCGTGGCCAAGTCGACAATGGCGGTTAGCTCTGTCGCTAACCTGTCTCGAGCAAGTCCCAACTCAAGTTTATGCCCGAGCGACGCCGGCTCTCGGAGGCCGTGCAACCGATCGAATGGCTCGGGTAAATGTACATATTTACTGTTTTGATGCGCGTCATAAAATTGGTATTGGCACGACAGTGTTAGGGAATTAGTCGTCCAATGAAAACAAAGGGTCTCCTTTCCTCTCCTGCCAAGTCCCACATAGACCGCGATGAGTTAGGCATTCTTCTCGCCAATCTTCCTCCACGGAGACGTTTTCCGACTTTTATTTTTTTCTTCTTCTTCCTCCTCGTTTTCAACGTTTTACGCTTGTTTCATTTGTATGCTAATCTTCGGCTTCGCCCACTTCTCCCCAGTTAAGACTCCCACATTCCCCCGCCACATCTCGACCATATTCGGCTTTCTACACGGCCCAATTACCTGAGAACCATGCTCGGTTCGTTACTGTCCACATTTGTTAGTCTTAGAGATAAGCCTCGACTCCTCCTACAAGAGTTGGTCATTAACTAATATCCTCGGCGAGTGAGGGGTGGGATGGTTCGGGGAGGGATAGGGGTGGAAGGGTGTCCATCTTGGCGTCTTGCGCGGCAGACGCCGAGTCTGCCAGCTCCATCTTTTCCTCACCTCTCCGCCCGCTCCCGTTTCACCCCTCTCCCCGTCGCTATCTATCCTTCCGTTCATTTGCTCCTTTCAAAACTCCACACCCCCCTCCCTTTCCCCAAATAACCCACTCCCCTTCCTCCCTATCCTTCCAGCCACGGTTAGCCATGAATGGAAACTTCGCGTCTCATTGCGTATTCAGAAACTGATTGAATTAATAAGTCCGATGCGGAGTAGGAGACATGGTTAACGTCCGAAAGCTCTCCAAGAGTGGATTAATTCGATCTAGTGGAGCGTGAGGGCGCCTCTTGTGTTAGCTCAGGGGATAACTTTGGGAGGGTCGACGGGGCGGTTGGGGAGGAGGGGAGGTTAAGGCGGTCGGAGGACGAGTTTGATAGGCAGCGGAGGAATGGACCGTGGGAAGTAATAATCTGACGTGGGAACCCACCCCTCCGACTCCGATCTCCCTTCGCCGTCCTACTTACTTCAAACACCTCCTCTCCTTCCATTCCTCCCGGCAGCTTAACTCGCGTTGCGACTTCAGAATTTAAACTGTCCATGTTAGCCGAGTCCATCTACTTGCGAAGTCTGCATTTATTTTTTTTATTAGATTGGATAGTTCGGGGCTGGTGTAATCCTCCCGCTTGAGCAGCATACGGTGTCAGATGTCGATACTGGATTGTTTGTGGCAGGTGCATAACTTTTCTATTTCCCGTATCATTCCATCTCTCTCTTCCCCAGTATCCACTTCTCCCCTCGATATCCATGAGGTTCGAAGTAAGGAAATTATCGGGACAAGCATCCCGTCAACATCCGATGTTCTGGAAAACGTTGGGAAATAAGGCAGAGTATCCCTTACGTACGCACAACCCCATTTTTGGGCCATCGTAAAATGCAGGGTTTCCCCCGCTCCGGGGATAATTTCGTCTGCGTACGAAATTTTGATAAGTTGCTTGCATCGGCGGAAAATTTATGACGATGTACGAAAGGCACTATTTTTTTTAATGCTAGCATCACAGCCAACCGATCTGCGCCTCGCTCTACACCCTCGTTCTCTAGTTTTCTCTAAGTTCTTCACTCATTTCCTCGCATTGGTTATCTCTGGAAGAGCACATTTTACGGTTATTCGTTTACAGGCTTATCCGATGTCACGAGCTCTATTCGCCATTTTCGAATGAATTTATTCAAACTTTCAAAGATGTATTTTTTTATGCGAATCAGTTGATTTCTCACGTCCAGAAACGTTATTGCGGTGGGTGTTAGAGACAGTTGAGAAGAAAATTAGATGGTAGAGAACTCTTCGTCCGTCCCTATAAAATAATTGCGCGAATGGTTATCAGGAAGTTGAGAACGGCTCTCTGTAGGGTCGAATGGGAAGCATCCCATCACCATCCCCGTCCCACCCCTTAAGTGAAATTCTACCTTTCCTTCAAATTAGTCTCTTTGGCCCTTAGTCTCTTTGCCTCATGAATAAATGGAACGGCGTGTGAATTGACTGGCCCCAAATAAAGAGAAGAGAAAAGTTTTCTCCACTTCCCGGTGGATTAAAATGCGCCCACTGTATTTTGATGTTTCTCGACTAAAGAAATGGACACTTCTGCGGAGTTGTCCTGTTGTGTGTTGACTTTCGCTTGGCTATACCATTTGTGTCTTTTTGGAAAGGAATTTTTTTAAGAACAGAGAAATCGCACGCTATTCTCATGGATAAGCTCAATTTTTATGTGTTCAATAAAACCCCCCTTCATATCGATTGCGGTCTAAGACCGATGGACGTGTGAAAGACACGAATGTGCTCTTTATCAATGCACGACTAAGAATTTCGAATCAAATACGTGTTTGTTCGGTACAGTTGTAGCAATAGGGTCCCCGGAAAATCATGAGTGCCTATTGTCATCTGCTTTATCGATCGTTAGGCATGTGGTAAATCTTCGTCCGTGGTCCCATTGCTAACCAACAGTGATTCATTTCTCAAAGATCATGTGGTGCGAAATTTAATTGACAAAAACAGACTTATTGTTCTACTCATCAAATGTCTCTTAAAAGAATTTAGGTTTTCTCCCCTTTCGTGCACACTTTCAAATCTCCCTGGAAAAGAAATTTCTCAGGTTTCCGGGGTAAGAGAGCCAACTAAGCTGAATGGAAACCGAGATGACCCTTATCTACTCGCTTATCCTATCGCCTACCCAACTATTAATTAATTTTCGTCTGCGTCTCACTTACGGATTTACAATGCCGTCTCCTCTAATGTACGTGCGCATTTTGTACGGACGCTTCGACACCTAAAATTAATTCCTTCGGTCCTGTAATCAGAAATAAACATGGGTCTTATGAATTAATTCGTTTGATACCCTAACTGTGAGTATGGTGTGCTCTCCAGACTGTAAGGGCATGCGGTATGGTCATCCATACCGCTTCCCTCGTAACTCCGGGAGGGTGAGTGTCGGATATGAAAAAAAGTGAGCAGGCACCGTGCGGTATCCTTTTCCAACCCTCGTGTGGCATTCGGCGAAGCGGCGAATTTCGCACACGGCCTCCCGAGCACGCAGTGATCGCCACGCGATTTGCCTTAATTGCGTTCCGAATCACCGTTCCGTTCCCATCCACCGTGCCCCAATCGGCCGGCCAGCTCTCGCCGGCTCGCTGGAAATCCATGTTCACTCAATTACCGCGGCGACGGAATCCCTTCGTACTAAAACCCTTCCGATCCATCCCTTTGAGTCTCTCTTCCCCGTCGTGGAAGTGAAAGAAATGTGATGGGATTCTCAGCTACAACTTAACTGCAACTTGACGCCAAACGTCAAATCCTGACAGGTTGAATTTTCGGCTGTCCCGCTGATGCTCTTGATTCAGTTTTTCGAATACTTATCGGCCTCAGCGAGTCCTCCTCCTATGTCTCCTTCAGTTTCCGGCAGTTTTCTATGCTGTTTTACGTCAGTCATGGTGTACGTGAAGGATAATATTTGGTTAAATGTATTTTGAAAATTAAGTTGTTGGTTATTTTAGCGAGTTAAGTTTTTTTTATTGCTGAGCATTGCTATAGATTTCTACAGAGTATATCTTCGTTGAGTTTATTGAGTCATTCGCGTGTTATTAAATGTTTTAGATGGCGACAATGTTGAAATTCTTAGTGATTTGACACCGCTACCATTTTTTTGTATTTTTCTGGATTCTTCGGTGATTCTTTTCTTCCTCTTTCAGTCATGTTAGCTACTTTTCAAGCAGTACATCGTTCACTCCGCTACCCTTAGTATGCACGGAGCAGTGTGAACATAAACGTAGGCGACATGAGTTATACACAGCGACCGCCGAGGTGACGTGAACTACTCTACCGAAACGTTAAGACTTTTCAAGTAGAAAAGGGAGAAAACGATGAAAACTCGTCCGGGTGAACGCAATCCACCAGGTTCGCGAGGGAGAGGAGGGGAAGGGGTGGTGACCACGGGTACCGTATCGCCCGCCCCTGTACCCCTCGCGTTTTCTCGGAACTTTGGTAGCCCGCGGGGGGGGGGAGGGGTTCGGGGCCAGCCGCGGTCGGCATCTGTTGGGAATTATATAATTAGCGATAGCGGACGGGCATACCAGCGTACGTCTCAGGGATTGGGCGGACGGACAGTCAAGACTGACGTCGGAATGCGCGGACGTGTTGAGTGCGAGTCGAGTGAGTGGAGAGAGTGGGGGTTGCCAAGGGAAACGGTGAGGGTTTACGCCGAAGGGACATTTAGCGCCCTCGAAACGTCGCTCCCGTCTACCCTACCCCACGTGCCTGTCCCCCGGAGAATGACTTAACTACCTGCTTTTTAACGTTCTTGCTCTGCGGAGAGATTTGCCCATCCTCCCCGCACTGCGGATTACACCTCCCCCTCGCTGTACCCTCATTTCTTTTATTAACCCTGGCGAGACGGTGTACTGCACACATTTTTTTATTCCCGTATCCCGCTATCTCTGCGTGCGCTCCAGCTATCGACTCGGCTCGTCCGTTCATCGCTAGGGAGGGAGGTCAACCGTTGCCTGCTTTCCAGACCCTGGGATCGTTAATCTGAAAAGGGTCTCCTTTGTATTTTACAGAAATAGGGAATTGTACCTTGTTTTCGCGTCTCCTTCACTTCCCGAGTTCCTGGCATTCATTCAGATTTAAGAAAGCGCTGCTTCGTTTCGATCGCCGGACTACCCGGCCATTTTCCGTGCCTCGCTCGGCGTATTTGTGTTCTTTACATGCTCGTCTTCTCGCCGCGCGTGTTCATTGCGCAATATTTTCACTTCTCGTGCGGAATGGTATCCATATTTCGATTGGTTTGAAAATTATCGTCCACTCCTGGATGAAGAACTGAGCCCAGCATCGGGATCAATCTAGAAAAAGGAGGAAAATTCGGGAATGGCCCCGACTCTTCAATAATTCTGCATTTGTGCAATTCTCGATCGAGGCCCGATCGATCATTGGGCGATCCCAGACGCCTCCGGTGGTCCGTGTGCCTTTAGAGTCCACGATAATCCCTTGGCTTGTCATCAGGTTTCTCAAGAGTTAAACCTCCATGGGGTTAACACAACGTCGGTACCTGAGGAAGAACCGAAAACCTCAATATTTGGCTTAGCAGGTAGGCGCGTTGACTAACTGGACAACTCTGCCGACAAAGTGGGGAATGCTATAATATTCGAACCGTGAATATGATGTGAAAGTCGGGATTTCGTGGTAAGAACGGCGTTTCTTTAGCTGCGGGATCAGTTTGTGTTTGTCGTGGGACATATCTCACGTTCAGGCCCGGACATAAGCCGAATCAATAGTATGACCGAAATGAAATATTTGGTGCCCTCCCGGCGTAGCTCTCATGGTGAACTCAACTCAGGCACTCCACCGGGTTCAATTCTGAATAACTGCCGACTTTTCGAATGTCGACTGAACCGTCATCTTCAGGTCTTGTACAATAATTCAGCCCTGAAGATGTTGGACGAGTTGTTTCTGGAAATTCGGCGATTACCCAAAATTTTTATTCGTTTGAGTTCGCGCGAAGAGCATTCTTTGGAGATAAACACTTGCTCGCGAAGTGAGGAGGGATGATCCACGTGAAAAAAATACCTAATCGGCTAAAAGGGTCGCGTATTCGTCGACAAAATCGGGGAAAAGTCAGAAATGGGAAAATTGGGTGATCAGCCTGCCCAGTTTTGTACGACGATCGCTCGAGAGAATCCGCTCCGCTTAATCTGGGGGAAGGGGATATTTTTAAAATTTTTATTCGGCCGTTAATAGTTTCGCTCTTCCTGCCGGGATGCTCCGGGATATCACCGAGGGCGTGACTTTCGTGAACATTTGGCATCATTGCAAATAGTTTGGGGAGACCGAATTAAAAACTTGATATGGTCGAGCATCAGGACGGTTTATCGTTGGCTGCGAGGCCTCCTATCGGACGCCGCTCTGTGATCGTGCCTTTCCCCCCTCCTCTCCCCTCCCACCGCCGCTAGTAGAACGGAGTCCGTCGGCATCTGTCCAACCTACCAATTCCAGGACAAAATTAACCCTGCTTCTTCCCCCTTTTGCGAGATAATAGAGCAGTTCCCAAGTGACTGCCACTGTCGATTACGATTTTTAATGAGAATTGATATCGCGTAAATTTGGCGGAAATGTAAGCTCCTTTCATTCGGATTATGGAAAAAGCGTGTGTTTTGTAATTTATCTTGCAAATTCAAGCATTTTAATAGCTCGTCCAGTTCTCAGTTCAATTTTGACAGTTAAAGAAATCGTTTTACATTTTTCCTCATATCATTGCGGTCATACAGGTATTTCTCTTCGAATAAGGTTCCAGTACTAAAGTAATTTTCGTTTAAGTTTTCTTAAAATGAATTTGGTTGTCTTTTTATTTTCCATGCGATACACACGGATTTTAAACACACTCTAAATGGTTACAGAATATTCTGAGTCGAACAACTACGTCCCATGAATTTATTTGGCACATGGTATTCACTTTTTAATGTTAAAGTGGGATGCGGTGAAATGAAGGACATGTTATGCATTTAAATTAAATAATAATTGGGACTAATTACATTCAGCCACGACTGCAGCTCAAATCACTACGATCATTAGCAAGCATCGAGCTTAATTCAACTACGCGCTGTTTCGGAAAATATTCTGTACCCAAACGCTAAGCTCTGAAGTTGAATATCGCCGCATGAGATGCTGTTTTCATGTCCAAGGTTATTGGTTACGAAAATTTAAGTTTTGATTCGTTTCATAGTGTATTTCATACGAATGCCCAAGAAGTAGATCCGTATCATTTTTCTAATTTTTTCTACCCTCAAATGACTATTGTTAATGTCAATAAATCCTTCAGAAAGCCGCGGCTAAATGTCACTATAAATATGCTAAGTATGCTATTGGGAGAGAGGAATGCGGGTATATTGGCCACGTACGTTAGAATCCGTAATACACCGGCGAAATTTGAATGTCCAGTGTCATCTGGAAACTTGTCGTCTCCGCATAGAAAAATACTGCGCCGGAACCTGGTGTATTCCCCAATAAATTGCGAAGTTATTATTGACTCTAATTCACCAGTTGCACGTATAAAGATAATTTGTTTAATTGCAGGGAATTGAAATTCTTTACACAAAATGAAAAATT
Organism: Hetaerina titia; assembly: GCA_037158775.1. NCBI lineage: Eukaryota > Metazoa > Arthropoda > Insecta > Odonata > Calopterygidae > Hetaerina > Hetaerina titia. The sequence continues at coordinate 63,092,870 of CM073775.1, read as the reverse complement.
ACACTGGCGCATTTGCAAATGATGATTCGTCGGAAATCAGTTTGGTCGACGTGCATTTCGCATTTACGAAAGAAACTCTCCTCCACTGATTTGGTCCCTGCCACCGCTCGTCAGTCGTAAAATTTAAGTGAATCATCTCCGAGAGCCAGGTTGGTGGGTGAGGGGGTTGGCTGGGTCGTTATACTCCCCGAGTATTATTAGATGAAGATTCCTAGGGTTTATACTGCACTCCCTCGTTAAAACTCTCTTATCGAGTGTGTGCACGAGACGTGCAATAAACGCGAATTCCCCTACGATCCCAAGTGGTTTTGGGGAGGGAGGGAAGGTGGGAATGGGGCTAGCAAATGGGTCGAAGGGGTGGCGAGGGAATTTACACGTGCGTGGAAGGAATGGGAAGGGAGTTAACGTGTGGGGTCTTGTTCGTTGGACTTTTTTGCTACATAGGGTCGATAACATGGATGAAAAGACTTTAGATCGTTCATAAAAGCCTTTGAGTGATGGTGTCGACGATGCTCTAATCGAATAATTTCGATGGTGAGAGCAGTGCATTAACGAGAACGCTCTGAGGAGTCGATGATGTGGACGGTTTGAACGGGTTCGCAAAAAATGCCAGCGATGCTAAATCCTACTTGCGAAATGATACGCGACTTTAGATTCTGCTTGTGCATTATGCAGCCTTTTTGGATAATGAACCGAGAAGTATTGTTGGATGGACAGCAAGAACTTCATTGTACTACGTGTACTTTTCCAGCGGAAGTATTTCATCGGAAAACGTACTTACGCATCGCATGAGGTATTACGACTTTAATTTGCTGAACGGAAAAATATGAATCAGATAATTAGTCCAACAGGAACAGGTCGACACTTTGGCCGGAAATTCACAATAGCGTCTTATTTTTTTTGAAACCACGGTCTAATAATGTGTATCATCGACCAAATTTTTTTTCGCCTGTAATGCGGCATGTCTACATGTATATTCCCTCATGGTCAACCTCGCTACGATTATTCTGGTCCTACATAATAAAGCAAAAAATGATGAAGCTAGAATTTTAATTTCTTTAATATGTATATATTACTCGTCTTTTATTTTATTTTTTTTTCGTTGCTAGTGAAATTAAAATGTTTCTTCAAAAAATATCGCATGAGAAATAAAAGTTTTATTTTTAAACTTGGGTAACGAAGCCTGAATTTCGATTTTACGGAAAATCTTAGTGTTGTATGTAGACAAAATTTCCGTTGACTGTGACGTTAAAAACTGTGACCCCTTGATGGTTTAGAAGCAGCATCTACATCTGCACATCACCCCGCGATTCGCAGCGTGTGACAGGTAGCCATTAGGTTAATAGTCATAACGTGGATTCATGATGAATGAAGAATTCATTCATCATTAACTTAGTAATCTGATGAGGTAATATTTTATTTCTGTTAGTTTGAACGACTGCGCCCCAATTTTCTACTGATGTGATGAAGTGGGTTCCTTCCATTTGTGAGTGTGATAGTCTATTTCCCTTAATTTTTTATTGTTGTCCCGCCTCCCATTTTGATGCTGGGACAAATTTATTCCCCATCGGATGTCCGCACCTAATATATGCGATCCATATTTACCCACCGGGTGTACTTAGTCATTAATGTAAACCTCGTGTCTACAGAGACCCCCTCATAAGCTTTCCGATAGTCGTGTGACGCTCCCTGTTCCTGCGCAACAACTGTAATATTAACGATGCCGGGGCGGAGACATTCTTCATCCCCTCGCGACCCCCTAGATCATCTATCCATTTTCCTAATCGCCTGTCGCCCTCGACTGGTGTAAGCGGCCCCATCTATTGAGTGGGTGCCTCGGAAAGCGTAATGGTCGGCTGGAATTTATCCGTCCCGTATGACGGCGGAAGGGGTCTCCGCGTCGGTGTCTTATCTCTGGTGGAACTGTACTGTACGCCCACACGTTCCCGGGACCTCCCGATCCGTCTCGGTCCTTCCCGGCGCGCCGTCCCGACCCTTCTTCACCCTTTGGGGCCGTCATTTAACTGCGTAAGGTTTTTCGGGGAGGTGCACCGTACTATTTCGTTACTTTCCGTACGAAAGATGCGGGGCACGGAAGGAATCTTACGTACGTACGTACGGTTATTTTATTGAATAATATTAACCACTGTTAATGAAATAATTTTAATTGTCCTCGATCACCAAAGAAGAGATTTCACAAATAATCCCAATGACATTGTCAATTTAGAGTTCTTTAAGCATTTGTCAGCCCCAAAAAAAATTTAATGGCTCCTTTCACAGTTTGATTTCTATTATCAGTAGTTGTCTGCCGAGTTTGGGGTAGATTTTCGATAAACCCTGGCACATCCCTTGGTTGAGCTGCTTTAAACCCTTCCTAGCATGCCCCAAAATATCCTTAAACCCCACACTCCATATAGTAACAGCTTGCTCTTCTTGGTAATTGTAATACCGCGAAAATGAATTTTTTCAGTCAAGTCTTTGAAGATAGTGCATTGTACAAGCCGTAATAGAACTGACTGTTTTGAAAATCGCTTTGTGCCAATATAAAGTGATTTTTAATTTCTTTTGAAAAAGGTTCTCGTTTGTAATTAATGATAGCGCCGAAAATATCTTATGATGATAGGAGTTCACGTCTTCACGGATCCTTACGAAGGAGGTGAGATTGAACAAAAAGCCGAAAGTGGTTCCAAGTATTTTAAGTGTGGCCCCATCAGTTGATGATCCCCCTTGTCTCCGCGTGGAACCACGGGGAATGAGGTTGAATCACCATGCGTCGGCGACTCGCACCGTCATTCATCATCGCCGCGGCCGGCCTGCCGATTCTCCGTCCCCTCCTGCCGTAATAATCGCTCTACCCCCGTTCTCGGGATCCGGGAAGGTCTGGGCCTCGAACTTTCCTGCTCCAACCATGATCCTCATCACCGGAATGGAAGCAAGTATAACACGCCTATTGGACGTAGACAATCGAGCTGTACTTAGCGTACAGTCTCAAATACTACTTGTATTACCGGCAGCAGATGACCTTCACTCCTCACTGGGATTTATGAAGTAGACGCGACCGTAAACAGTGGTTAACGTTCACGCGACACCTGGGTGAATAAACCAAAATATACCTTTGTATCAGCTGGCCGACCGTTTTCTGTGGACCTGCGTAGAAATTTGTGGAGCAGATAATAGATTTTTGCGAACGCATTCGAAAAATTTAGAACTAAAAAATTCATTTTATTTTAATTAATAACTATATCGGCTATGTAAATCATTAGATGAACAAACTAACTAAACACCACTGCATTTCAAAGCACCTATCTCAGATACTCTTCAGTAAACCCATCATCGGTTCCTCATAATTTCTTTTTCCCTTCATTTCTGTGGAACATTGCTGTCTTTTTCATCCATGTACCTTGTCTGTCGGGCATTTTCTCTATCTTATTCAACAGTCCATCGACAATCAAGACTATCCTGCGCCCACTTTTCCGTCCCACTTGGACAACTTCAACAATCCTCTCTCCTCCCCCGCCGTGCCTAGAGCCTCTTCGTTTTCCTTTTCGTCCATTTAACTTTTTCCATTCTTCTTCACATCCACATCTCAAAACCATCCCAACTACGTGTATCATGATACCTTAACGAAAAAGTTTTTGTGCCGTAAAAAATAACGCACCATATCAAAGGTTTCACCAAACTTTTCTTTACATCCATACTCAACATCCCTAACATCAACTCTTTGAAAAACTTTCATGCCTAATGCGATTCGTAATGTGTCGCCATTACTCTGGTCATCTTATTCCAGCATGATTCGTTGAATGGATCCAAAAAAAATAAATAAACTCTTACCAGACAGCTGGAAAGTAATCCATTGTCTTCGAACCGTGTTAGGGTAGGTAAATTAACGGTGTACTTCTAAGAAAGAGATTAGTTAAAATGATAACATTATATCAGGCTTCATAATTGTGAATTCCTTCAATAGTTATCATTGGGAAATTCATTAATTATTAATCATTAATATTTCATTGATAAATTCTCTATTCTCGCAAAAGGTAAGATGAGTGATATAATTTATATTCTATTTCCGTGGATATTCTCACTGGATTAAGAGTAATATCTTGCTGTGCATACTCTAGTTTTCGAAAAAAACGAGTCTAAAAGTAAAAAAATATAAACTGAAGATGATAAGAAATCTCTTCTCCGTTTTCGACCCTCCTCATCAAATGACCATTCCGGAGTTCACCGGTCCCTGGGTTTTCGCCCAGTTCACTCCGCATCGAATTTGGCCCTTATCTCTTCATCACCCGTCCGCCTCACCTGCCCTTACGCCTCCTTCCTCCGAGCATAGCCCTATCCGCCCAATCGCATTACACCGCGATCGACAGGGTGGGAGAGAATTTGTTGAGGGGGGGGCAGAAGTCGGAGATGACGAAGTTCCCCCACCCCCCATGTTTTGTCGGTCCAAAGTCAATGGAGGTCGCATTACCTTAACAAGGCAGTTGCTGTTCAGCCCTGATTTCAGGGACACCCTTGCATAATACATTACATGCCCAGTGACATAAAATGGTTGTCCTCATTATACTCCATAAAATTAATCGTCGTTTCATTCTACTTCTTGGCGGCTTCTATATTTTAAGCTAGCTTGAAAAGACACTTTTTGTATTGATATAGTGTACCATTCTTCCGTATGCTATGAACACAAGCAAGCTCAGCAACTTTGTATTTTTTCGGAAGACGACCGATTCACGAGATGGGATTTTTGTAGCTGTTTCCACGAGGTTTACGTGTTTAAGTGCTTTTAAACGTTCCATTCTAGTTTCATCATAAACGCAATTTTTTGGTCAACTCTAAATCTGTTGCTTGCGAAAGATGTATTCCCGAAGGACAACCCATCTGATGTTGAGACGTGTGCTAGTAGTTGTGATGAATTATTTTATCGAGGAGTCCTCTTAGATTTTAATTTTACTATTTTTAACTCCTACTTTAAGAGAGTTTTTTCGAGTATTTACAGCATCAATAAAAAATATTTTTGAGCCTTGTTTTCATGAGACAAGGAATCGTTTTTAATAAAAATGTTGTTTTTGCCTCGCAATGCATTAACTCCCGAGGAGGTGAAACGCATTGCGTCTTTCGAGGTAAGCCTTATTGTCTCTCGTTGGATAATCGATGTTGTAACGATTAGTTTTATCTGATGTCAAATGTTTGTTCATGAGATTTCTACGCAGGGTTGTGTTTCGTCGGCTTTCATGAACAATTTTTTCAATGAAATCATCGAGGCCAGCGACGAAATTATGACAATTTTGAAGTCGCATTCCGGGGTAAAACCGGATCGTGAGGTTTCTCTGCGTTAAGTGGATGGCAGCATTCCGCATGAATTGTCACCCCCGGCACTTCCCTCCCGAGTGTGTCCTCCGGAACGCACCGTCCCGGCAGTCACGCCCTCCATCTCTGGGAAGACGAGAAGTCCCTTTTTCCTCCGAGAGTGCGTTGGAGCACATTCCACCCTTCTCCTGTCGGCGGCCCCGGATTTTATTCCACCCTTCCTCCCTTCATTCTCTGCACCATCTGTGTGCTTTTTGCGCGGCCACGGAAGGGACGGATGGGAGGGGGAAGGTGGGCGCAAGTCGTGTTCCTCTCTCGGGAGGAGAGGACGGGCGGGGCGTGGAGGATGGTCGCCCCTCTGGGTGCGGCGGCGGCTGCCGCACGGGTCTGGTGAAGGTGAGGCCGGGTGTTATGGGGGAAAGGGGGCACGGGGAGGAAATGCGTGGGTGTGTGGGCCGGGGAGGGAGTGGGTGGGAGGAAGGAAGGCGTTTTGGTCTGGCCGTCGCGTCGCCGCCACCCCCCGTGCGATGGTCTCCAGCCGGCGCCCCGAGTTATCATTCCCACGCGGCTGGCCCGGAAGAGGGAACAATTCTCCTCCCGTCCCGAATCTTCTCCTTCCTCCTCTTTCCCTCTGCCGAAGCTTCCCAAATTCACCCGGCGACATCCTCATCCTCGTCGCTCGCAGCCACCTCGACTCCCGCTCCCTCTCTCGCTCTCATCCCGCGAATATATATATAGCCGGATGAAGAAAGCCCTCCGGAATTTCGGTGTTCGTAGTGGTTTTTGGAGGGCACGACGAGGGATTTGACGGGTGGGAAAATGTCACGTTTGCAGGGCTGGAGATAATTGGTGCTCCTCAGTGCATGGAAATGTATGAACTCCTTTCGCTCCCACTGGCAGGCTGTTTAGTGGCATTTTTTTCTCACGACTAGAACTTCAAGGAAAAACTACATTTTTAAGCCGTTTCTTTTCCTCTCATCATTTAAACTGCTCATTTTACGCATGTTTTTAAATTAAAAAAAAATATTTTCACATTGCAAGATGTTACCTTGTGGCAATTTAGGCTATATTTATTTCATAATTTTGTAATTAAAACAGTTTTGGTGTGTTTATTTTTTGAAGATTTTATCACGTAAGCTGCTTGTTTTTGGAACATGAAAACTTGAAGCGTTTATGCCTTTTTCGATTTTGTAATAAAAAGCGAATCATGATGTACGAGGAGGCTAAGTCAATAAATAAGTCGTATACGTCAGCATCACAATTTGCAGAAACTGTTACGAACACTTCATTGGGAAGGCTTCAAATATTCACCGTACAGTTCCGATTTAGTCCCCAGTGATTTTCATCAGTTCGAGCCTCTAAAAATGCATTCGGTTGGCCGATGTTTTCTAAATTATGATGTCTTAGCCCAAGAGGTTGCTCGTTGGCTGCGATAGGAACTAAAAGACTTCTTTGCTGCAGGAAATCGAGGACTAATAAATATGTGCGATAAGCGTCTGCATGTAAAGTTTGAATATGTACAAAAGTGAAATAAATTTCAGGAAGTCACTTTGATCATAATTGCCTCCATCCAGTTTTGCGAGTTATTTGTTGTCTTAACCTTGTACAAAAGGTTTTCTAAATAATTCAAATTACCTCTTCCCTGTCATTTTATTATAATTGGCTAAATCTTTGTAAATATTGGGCTAAAATAGTAAATTAAGTAATGAAGTGATGAAGGAGAGAAACTTTAGGAAATTGCTCTTAGAATGACGTCTGATCAACCTGATTGCCGATTATTAAACTCCCTCAAACCATAAGTCGGTCAACCTGTAGTCTTTTTGCGACAAATATCTTATTTATACTAGTGGGAAAAATGTAGGCAACCATAATTTCTCGACGCGTGACTATTCGCCCATACTGTACCTTCAGGCCGTAAATGTTTGAGAAATGCGTTCAAGTGTTTACTGCCGACGTAGATTAAGTATTATGGTACTCAGCGACAGTAAGAATTGAAATGACGCGTCCTAAACTTGTCCATGGTTTGTCATCGCTAGAATTAATACTATATTCTAAATGATGTGATACGAGCTGCTCGTCCAACCTGCTGGAAAATTTGCAAATTTGAGAAATCCTTTGTGTCCCTTTCTTCTCCTTGGGAGGAAATGAAGATTCGCGTTACATGGAAAATCGTGTCGTTATGTGATGAGGCGGTCTCAGGGAGGTAGAGGCGGCCGCTTAATAGGGCGTTGATAATGGTGATTTGGTTAACAACGGGACGACCTGTTATCGTTGAGGCGTTGAGTTTCATCTTTTTCAACTCATCCTTAATTAATTGGTCTCGTGACAAATGCTAGAATTGTTAACTTAGGGCTGTAAACCGGCACATCTAGGTGAACTAAATGATAGTGTGTGACCAATTGTGTAGACCTTCTGGGGGTCCTATTAAGTTGTAAATACATTTGTAGTGACGGCTACAAATGGGTACATATATTCGATTTCGGTCCTTTAGAACAACATTTGTGTTTTTCCAGTGATCCACTCAATGTTAGCCCTTTTATCACTTAGAGATAAAGGATTTTACTTGAATCAGCGATAATAAAAAACTGCAGGCTTAACATTTGGATTATTTATGCATTTCTCAGGGAAAAATGCTTTCCGGATAAAGAGACGTGTGAAGCTCTCGTGTTGTAATGCTTTTTTTTGTGCGCGCGAGCTTAAATTAGTAAGTTTCTTTGAAGGAGCGCCAGTAATTTACACGGGGTGGGGCATTAAAATGCTGAAACCTCTCCCCACTCCCTCTTGTTTTTAATTAAATGAAATTAACGTTTTGGCAACGTAGAAGTGGCCACCCTTATCAGGCTACCTACTCTAATTTGTTTATATTCAAGAGTGGGGAGATGGGTCGGAGGGGGTGTCCCCCAGGAATGGGGAGGGGAGGACGTAAAAGAAATGGCGAGAGAGGGAATCGTGTTTTCTTTCGCTCTTCCTTCCGTTCCCACCCGAGACTTGCACGCTGCCCGACCACAATGGCACCACCACTCCTTCCTTTCATTTTCTCTCTCTCTCTTTCGTCTCCCCCTTCCCCCCTCAAAATTTGTTCTTCGGCTCTTCTTCCATTCCTTTCTCTCTAACGATTTTCCTCTCAACCCTTCCTCCAACTCATTCTGCTTCCCACCCCCCTTTGCTCCCCACTCTTTCGGACGCGTGGGGCTGTTAGCTCTCTCCCCAAACCGCCCTTTTCTCTCTCTCTCTTGTATTTCACGGCGACTCTCCTCTTCTCCAGTACTTAAACAACCGCCACGACGAAGCCTCCGACTCCCTTCTCCTTCTCGTCCCCGCTCTTTTCCCCTTTGCGTGCGTCCCAATTTACTCGCGCCGCGCACACACACCTCTCTCCATCAAGCCTTCCATCTCCTCCTTCGCAGCGGGGGGGTTACACAGAGAGTGGACCCACTCCGCCGAGGGAGGCTTCGTCCGTCCTTTCCTTCCGCTCGGCTCTTCGTTTTTTTTGCACCCTCCCGAAGGAAAAGGACTGCTCTAAGTGAAGCGAAGTACTTTCCTCCGCGCTGCAGTTCGAGCTGTCGGACAACGGCCGCTGGTGGACTCGGTGCAGCGCTAAAGAGTTAGGGTGGAGGAGAATTGAATGAAAAGTAAATTATTTAGCGCTTCAATGATCATTTTCATTCGTATATTTTTCAACGAGAAAAGGGGACTGTAGGAATCAGTGCTGGAAACAGCGCGGTGTTAGTTTAAGGCGTGGCTGAATGGCATGGGCGCCTTTTCAAAAATGGATGTTCTCGCAGCTGAGCGCAAGATATAGTTGTTAAAAATCCATATTTTCGCTAAATAATTAGCTTTTCTTAAATTTTCGGGTGCGTGTAACGTATTTGGCACAATAGACAGTGAGCGTTCTTTATATATCATCAAAAGTTTTACTCAAAAACGCTTATTTATTTATTTTGCATTAGTCAGAAAACAGAACCTCGAACTTTGCATCGGAATGTGAAATTTGATATAACAATTTGACAAATACATACACCCAAGCCCTAGGTGAAGGGAAAACTACCTAGGCGGGAATAGAACCCGCGACCTCTGGATTGGCAGACGAGTACGTTACCCCAAAGGAGGAAACCAAATGCTGTATGAACCAAAACAAATTATAAACCAAACGCAATGAATCCCCATCCGGAGTTCTTGCGATAAATTTTGGAAATTGTAGTCACTTTTATTGTATGACGCGAAACAAAATGAGGAAGTAATGAATGTTTTATTTTGGAAGACGGGAAGACATTCGGTTCAATAGCTTAGTGGTTCATGCGTTCGACTGTCAAACTGAGGGTTCCAGATTCAAATGAGGGTCAAAAATTCTGGACACTCCCAGCTTCACCCAAGGTCTGTGATTTTTGCATTCTCGGGGAACTAAAGTAGGCACAGGGAAATGAGCTGGCCGCCTTGCAGTGCGGGAGTTCCACTCGTTGAAAGGTGAAATGGGATGTTAATTTTACCATCAGGTATCAAAATATCATTCGGGTAAATCACCGTATTTCTAGAAGACATTACCGTATTCTAGAAGAGGCAAAAACAGAAGGAAGGAACTTTTTATAATTAAGTGGGTCAAGATCGGCGAAAAGAAGATCAACTTGGCTTTTAAAGGATGAGCACAAGTCTGTGTATTGTGCTGGAGAACATAATGGTAGTGAGTGGAAATAAATAGTGAATTTCAGATGTCAGAAGAGGGTTCAGTGACAATATCTATGGTTAAACCCGTTAAAGTGGAGGAAATGGCATTTAGTTAGGCAAGCATTTCGCTTGATCTCTAGCTAATCCACCCCGTCGTTGGTAAATTTTCCTTGGTCTTGGGAAGTTTTGAAACTGTCCGATGTATAAATTGAAAATCCCAATAGTAAGAATCTTAATGCGTAATGCTTTCCTTCCCACTTGGTAATCTCGGGTTAAAATTCGCCTTCCGTCAAATACCTGACGCTTGATTTCATTACTTTTCCACGCAGCAAATTCTCGACGAAAAGAAAGGGCCTTAAGATCTTAAGATTTCGCCCGCAGGGATTCCATTCCTGCACCTGCGGGGCGCGAAGCCTACACCTCTGTCCCCGTGCCCCCACTCCCTTCCGCCTCCCCTCCTTCCATTGTCCTCCTTTTTAACTCTGCTTAGCACCCTCCCCGTGACCCCCTCAGGCCCACCCACCGATTCCCTTCCTTTCTCTCAACTTCCCCCACCCACGTTTACTTTCACCCCCGTGTCCTCAGGCCTGGAGGGCAATTTCACGGTGTCGGGTGTGAAATACGGAGACACTTTTTCTTGCGATAATTAATTATTTTCATTTGTTCTACGGGTTAACGTAAATGTGTGCCAGGGAGTGGAAAATGCCCCGGCACACTTCCTTCTGTCAAATGGCCCGAAAAGGAAGTCCCAGCTTCTTGTTCTGTAATTAATAGATGAGCTTGGGTTCATTCGAGGAAATTTTGTGCGTGCAAAATGGGGTGGCACAGAAATGTATGATGTGGCATGTAGCTGTTAAAAATGAAATATATGTCGACCCTGCTTCCTTTAGAGTGGCATTTTATTGTATCGAATTATTCATGTAATTAGTGTTAACAGTGAAATATTTTTAGGTATTCACTATCATTGATGGAAAGTTCGCGTTTTGATAAACTGGTCTAGATAAGCAGAAGCTAGCTCTTTTGCCTATGGGAGAGTATTACGTTTAAATCCTAGAGAACTGCTAGATATAATTAAGATTGGCGGCTGCCGATTTTTTTCGTAGGTGAGAGTTGATCCCATTTACTTCTTGAACCTATAAATGTTTTACCTGAAATTTTCATACTGTATTTTCTACGTTTTAAATTTTGAAAAGTTTCATTTACTGCAGCACAAACTACCCTTAAAAGCCCTTTGCAAATTTTATCTGCACATGGTCCTGGTCGTAATATTTTTATATTTTCTTTACGTTTGTCCTACGATTGCTTCCTCCCATATCTCACTGTTTTCAGGAATAGAAGGAAAGGAGCTGGATCGATTTTTTTCTCCATTTCGACTGGCTGATGTTTTCCGGAAAATGTTATACTCTTATCGCCGTTAGTTTTCTCATTTTACTTGGCTTCGGTTCACTTTTTTATGGCTCATCCAAAGAAAGGTCTGAGTCTGAACAAAAGTACCGAGTGAATATTGATACGTAGGAGTACGAAAAGCATAAAACTTTTAAAAACTAGACTGTTTATATCATACGTTTTGGCAGAGGATACGTGCTTTGTTGGAGTCATAGTGGGAAACCTTTTCTAAGAGCAGAAGGCGAGTGCCTCATAAGATAAGAGTGACGCAGTTTTGTACGAAGGTCTATTCAAAGTCAAAGGTTTATTCCAGTATGGGTATATAATTATAGAGTTAAACGTCATGTAAACGCTACTGGTGTTAGAATAAGGGAAAATTGTGCTTATCACAGCTAATTAATCGGTCTATTCAGTTCAATATGAACTCACGAAGATTGGTTTTGATAAAATACTGTAATCGATGTACATGCAGTGAAGGCTTCTCTTGTAAACTCATTTTACTTAGGGGGAGTATAAAATATGGGAATGTTGGTGAGTCTCGATTTTCATGCACATTTGGTTGAATACATACAGCATTGGAATTAGGTCAAATGATATTTTTTATACGTATTCGGTTGATTATCTTGATAAATGACTCCGTTGTGTACCAAGCTTTTTTTTACTTTCCTATTTGATTCTTAGATTCGTGATTGACAACATTTTATGAAAAACTCATGCAATGGTGAAAATGAGGAAAGTAATCGAAGAGTTGATTATGTTACTAGGGTGACCTTAAGTGACTCCCCTCCTTCTCACCCAATGATGGAAATATAAATCTTAAAAAGTAAATTTCGCCATCATGGAAATTCGTTCCTCCACAACCTTAACTCCCTCGATCGCGAATTAAAATTCAACGTTTGAAAAGTAATTCGTAATCTCTTGTTTTACCCCATCGAACCCAGGAAATCCAGATCCTTGGATAGTTGGCTGCAGCCCGCGTGGTTTCGTCCAAATTCCGTTGTTCATCTCCATCACTGCGACACCAGCTGAAGTTGCTTACCTGGTCGGTCGAACCGAGGAATCTGTCGCACATTTCCACAACGAGTGTGACATTCGTCTCTCGGTAACGCCACGCTATCACTCAAACACGCCCATGCATGCATCCCCAGCGGCGGCTGACAACGTCGGCTTCCTCGCGTTCCTGCTCGACCGCACCTTAAGTCTTCCATGAATTCCTTTGAGCGCGTAACATTTGTCTCACATATGAAACCGTATTCACCGGAATAAGTTGCGACTCCAAGCCAATAATTTTAGGAATTCACATGTTAGCAACGTCCTTTGATTGATAGTTTTTCTTTAAACTTTTTCCAGAACAAAACTCTATACCGAAATCTTAGACCTAGTTATGACCTAAATGGTCCTGAAAACAGCTGTATTCATCTGCAGCCATCCTCATCAATGCTCTTAGTAATCTACCACGTCAAAGGTTGTATTACCTTTTGGCTGTCCCTCACATTGAAAGCTATGTTTCTTTATTTTATATCTTTATAATTTCTCGCCTGTATGGCCGGCGTTACTACGCCAACTTGGAACACCAAAACAGAACATGAAGAGGATTTTTTACGTAAAAAGTTAATTGCATAGGTCACTGACTTTATTTTCCTTTGCCATATTTCAAGGAAAGATTGGTTGCAAAAGATATATACAATACAAATATAGTGAAAGGTATACGGTTGAAGTTATTCAAATAGAGAAGGAAGGATACCAAATTCAAGAGAAGGGAAAAGTTAAAAAAATGATTTGGTCCGTGATATAATGCCTTCATGGTTAACAGCAAATATTGGCGGTCAGATAGTTTATTAATCGGAAAATATATTGCACCCGAAAAGTATTTAAATGAATGTGAAGCGATGATACTTTATAATGGAGAGAGAAAACGTTTGCAGCACCTTGATAAGTTTATGGAATGCGTATATTGTGTATGTGCTGTCTCAGATTTGACTATTTTTTTATCTAATGTACATGTTTTAGAATGAGACGGATTGATAATTGGTGAATTTGACCGATGGAAATCTTATCTCTGAAATACTATAAATCTGAATTCTACGCTGCCTTAATAGGACAGGAATTAAGCATGACTACAATGAAACCGTCGAACGCGTTAATACGAATGAAATTTTATCGTTTTTGATGGAAAGTGTGTGTTTGGTAATGTACAAGGGTTATTGCGTGCTCGCAGAGTATCGAAACCATCTTGCGCTATGGATGCCGCATCCCGGTAAAATATGTTTCGGCGCATAGTTTTTGTGTGTATCCTGTAAAATATCCAGTGGTGATCGCTGTTGCCCAGCCCTTATCAAATGCACTTTTCAAACTCACGCCAATTTTTCACCTTCTCTCTCCGCTTATTATGTCGACTCGGGACACAACAAGCCCGGCTCTGGCGGCTGCGCACGTCCCTCGCAGCCGGTGCATCCCGAGAGTCGTCCTGTTGTGTCCCCCCGGGTCAACGTCGCCAGTCCATGTCGGGAGCGGAACAGAACCGATCCGGAGGGTGCGACAGATTATCTCACCGGAGGCGACGCTAGTTTCGGGGGAGGGTTATCCTAAATAAAACTCCTCTTTCCCACTTTGGTTTTGTTCGCTTATACCTACCTCGGGAGGGATGAGGAGGGGTGTGCGAGATTGAGTGTGCGAGTTCATAGGCAGGTATATTTTCTCACCCCAGTCGAAGGAGGTCCCTCTCCCGCCAAGTTTGCTTTCCCCGTGGGCGTGGCTGCGGTAACGGTAGGTACTGTAATGCGTGGTGTCGGGGGATAGGTCGAGCTGCATAGGAGAGAAAGGGCTAGAGGTGGGAGGGTGGTTTACTTTTATTTCAGCCGGCAAGGGGGAGTGTCGCCGTGTTGCGGGTGTTTCATTTCTTTTTTTTCTATTTTTTTGTTCCTCGAGTGAAGGGAGGGGGGTGGCGAGTGATAGTAATGGAGAGAGGTAGGCGTTTGGAAGGGAGAAGGGGGACCCCTGGACGACGGGATTGCTGTTTATCCGTGCAGGGATTTTCTTTTATTCCCTTTACCTCCCCTGCCCGAAAGCGTTTCGGGGAGTGGGAATATATTATCGGCCTTTTTTTTATTTCCGACCTCATCGGTTTTTTTTACCTATTTTTCTCCTGCCTCGTCATGATAAGTTCTTCCTCCACTCTTGTGTGTATTTTTTTTCGTTTATGTTTCTGAGTTTTTAGGTTCCGAGGTTGGGGGACGTATAGGGTTTATGGCTATCGATTCGGCTGTTCTCTAGGAAATACCGGCTCGATCCTCGGTAACCTGTGTGTTGTACTGGGACGCGTCATTTCGGTATCGGGATTGGATTATACCTCGGGCGTATGCAACGGTGAATATTTTTTTAAGTTTTCATTTATTTATTTTGGATCCGAGTGAATGGTAAGGCATGTTATGGATTTAGATAGGATTAAAGTGGCGTGGATAATTCGTTTAGATAACAGCTTGCTCTAGTGGAGAGTCGAAATAGTTAGTTACTCGTGCTGAATCGCCGATTCTGTACTTTATTTTCATTTATTTACTCTTTTTATAATGTACTTACACAGGTTTTAGTAAAATAACTTTTAATTCATGATGCTTAATTATTATTCGTACCTAATTCTATTTTGTGCCATGTGATTTAGTGCTTGAATCTTTTCTTCCACTGTTTTACTCGCTATCAAATTAATTGTGACACACAGAATGATTAAAAAAAAATATTTTTCGTTAATCTGGGTTTTTTTCACGAAAAGTGTAGGATTTCTTCATCGATTATCATCCAACGAAAATATAAATTCTCAGAGTTCGCTGCAAAAAATATGAGGTTCGGGTGAATTCCAAATTAACTCCCAAATGAATTCATCTCTTGTGATAAGCGGATGACCTGTTCTTTGAAGATTTGATATTTATTTCGCGTGTCTATGCAAAAGTCAACTAAAACACCTACCAGCGCGCATACAATTTGCGCGGATTTTCTCCAAGATTGTCGTGATGAATGAGTACTTGGTTTTTTTCCAAGCAAATGCGTGCAGCTGTCTTACCTTGGCGGTTGTAACGAGGGAGTCGACTAAATTGCGCCCGTGTCTCCCTGCATGGACGGGCGCTCGGAAATAAATTGTAGTTTCCTTTCCATCTACTCCAGGACTGACGTCGGCACGTAAAGTCAACCTCGACCGCCTCGCTTCCACTGGCGCCTTCGCTTCATTTCCTACTCCTCTGTTATCTTCCTTTCTCTTTCCTTTCCTCCATGCTTTAGTTTCTTCGCTTGCGTCCTTCTATCTCCTTCCCTTCATATTCTCCTCTCCGGAACTGCCCTCCATATCCACCCCTAGCTCCGCGCCGCGCACTTCTGCGTGTTCCATCAGCTGTAGTTCAGCCGCCCGGCGGACGGAGACCGCAAAAGAGAAACGGCTCAGGGGAAGGGAGGAAGGGTCGTTGTGCAATGTGGGAGGACTTGTGTGAGGATTTGGAGGGTGGATAGGACGAAGGGGGGCACACGGAGGAAATGTCAACAGAGAACGGGGGGAGGCGGGGTGCTTAGCAGGGGCGTCGGCGATTGACCTGTCCTCGCCTACCGTTTTTCTTTTGTTCTCACCTTCCGTCCCAATTCCCTCCCTCCCCCCATTCAATTCTCGCCCCGCAACACGCCTCCTATCCCAGTACACTGCTGTCCTCTCTCCCCACGCAGGCTCTCCCCTTCCAACGTTTCATTTGTTTCGTTTTAATGAAAGTTTTTCTTCTCCTCTCCCTCGCTCCCTTTTTGTCGTCCTCCCGCTCCCTTGACATCCCTTCGGAAATGTCTCCTAACGCACTCGCGTCGCAGTATTCGCATCATTTAACTCCCCTGGCCCAACACTTGACAACTACCACCCCCTATTAAACACTCACCTCCCTCTTCCTCCGCGTTTCCGTGGAGTGTCGCTCATTGTGTCCTTCCCAGCGCCGCGCCGTCTTTAGATTTTGGATTCTGTTATTTTCCCTCCCTTCCCCTTCGCCTCGTCCCACTCAATTCCTCTCCGCCCTTCCCATACCCACGCGGTCCCCTTCTTCGTTCTCTCTCCCTTTCTATCCAGTTAATTCCCTCCGAGGGCATTCCTCTTCAAAACATTTCCTTCGCGGCACGTCCCCTGCCTCCACCCGACTACGCCAAGTGTTCGAACGTCGGAATGCATCGCGTGCATCCGTTCCTCTTTTTTTTATAGGTACTTTCTTCCTTCCCGAGTAGTTCGGCGTTTCCCTTTTTCGTCGAGTTTACGAGCGATGTAGCGGTTGAGTACGAGCAGAAGGGAAAACAGTGCTCATCCCTCCAATCCCCCCCCTTCCAGAAGAGCGTTAAGCACATCGAAAAGGTGGGCGAAAAAGTGGAGAATGACGCCTCTTCCAAAGGCTTTGTCCCCGGGGATAGGCGTATACTACATATTTTTTGTGCGCGCTCTTCTTGTGTACGCGCTTTTGAATGAGAATGCAACTTCATCGGTGCGATGTCTCGAGGTTGGAAGTCTGCATATCTCCGAAGTGTGTCGCTGCGATGGGCGTTCGTATTCTTCACTCGCACAAGGAGTTCGGTGAAACTATTACATGCGACTGCACTGTATCTCGTCTTTTGCTCTAAGATGGTTATCCAGCATACTTGGTCAAATCGAATTTGGAAAAAAAAAGAGACGGATTGCATCGGAAGAATTCTTGGAAAAAATAGACGCATTCGGAAGAGTTTTTCATCTGATGCAAAGAAATTCCTTCTACGGAAATTTAGCAAAGTCCTGGATAAGGTAATGGGAAAAATAACGATTGCTTGAAATTGGAAATATCAGTGAACTACACCCCAACATTCTGCCATTCCCAATTCTTAAGTTTCCATGCCGTGTTTATGTCATGGTTTTTCCCGTCTGATCGTGTTTTCTCCCCCTATGCCTTCGTAACTAACTCATTTCCCCCCGCATTTAATCCATACATACTGTATTTCCTTTTTCAGTCGTTTAATGCAGTTCAATAATATACTAGGTTGTACGAATGTGAGTTAATTGTAGAATATTCCTCGATCTATAATAAACCAGTGCCTCTTTATTATTCCCAGCAATTTCCTTACCTTTTTCCTTATTTTTTTATGAGCAACTGATAAATCTTCCCCGCATTAATATTCTTGCGCGCGATCGATGAACTCGATGTTTCTCCCGATGTGAGCTTTATACTAGTACGTGGCTGTCGTTTCTCCTGCACCCCCGTAAAAGACACATGGTTTAATCTCCATGCTCATTCGGATAACTCAAGCTTAATCGGTTTCTGTCAAGAAGTGCACATCTGCAATGGCACGCTGACAGCATTTCGTGAGTGGACGACATAGTTCTTTCCGGGAAATGGCGTGGGAAATCCTCCTTTTACGCTGATGGTGACTCGTGGAATACAATTGAGAATTAGGTGCACAAAAGTGGGGACGTTAAACATTTCAAGAACGGGTCTTCCTTCCCCATAAATAGTTTGGAACTGAGTGGCAGCAATATTGCTTCGGGCTGTAATTGTGTTCGTGTTTCTATCTACTTAAAACTGAATGTTACTCTCGTAAGTTGTCTTCCTAATGGCATTGTAGTCTACCATTTCATCCCGTGGACGGCTACCGAGGCCGTAGTTTCCGTATTTATGTCGAATATGGGGAAATCTCGGAGGTAATGGGCAGGGTTCATTACGGGGGTATATTATTCGGACCTTAAGTTGACATTTTTAACGAGAATATATTTGATACGTTCCAAAGAAATTCATGGAAGTAGTTACTGGCTCGCGTACGTTCAACATCCAGCATTTTTAGCAAAATCAGTGGTTTCCTAGCGAGCAATTGTTTGAGCACAAATTCACGTTTCTGCGGTTCATTATTTCATCCAGGTGTATCGCCGAAATTATTTAGATGGGGTAATGTGGAACATGCTACTTATCCATTTGCGCAATTCCTCATCATTTTCTCTAGTCCCAGTGTTCTCTGTAGAATTTAGAGAGGCACCATTATTTAGGAAGGTGTGATTAAATTTCACAGAAGTTTTGATTTCCACAGATTACACTATTAAGAGCTGAAGACAGCCAAGATTTGGGAGTAAAAAAAGGTTTGTGTTCTGCAGAAAATCTCTAATCTCCGTTTAAATTTCCATCGAGTACAGCTGAAGAGACTCGTCATCGCTGTTTTTGCTGTGTTTCTGCGATTGCAAAATTTCCTCCGTCTATTGTTTTATTATTTCAGTTTTCATTTAAAGATTTATGTCGTGTCATTTTTTCCCGATATGCCTATATCCCTTCTCATTTTGCTGCCTGTTTCATTTGGGAAGAAACGAATATTAAAACATTAAATGTTTGTGGAATTACAAAGTTACTTCTTTCATTTCAATATCATGTGTAAATTGCGTAAAGTTTCGCCGGAGACAAAAAACTAATATTAGTTTTGGCAAAGATTCGAGATGTGTGATCTGTTTCTGCGCTTTTAGGGTAATTTCCTGGGACTTCTCTAATAAAGCCTAGAAACTAGTATTTCTGAACGAGTTTCTTTCGAAATCCCATTAAGAAGAAGATATCGTCGTGTGAGGGGTAAATTAACTGGTTTCCTTTTCTCGTAGCGCCCCTTCCGCATTTGGCCTGCAGTTGATAGTATATTTTGGTTGGATGGTCTCGACGATAAGAGTATTTTTCGAATTCGAATAATAGCCGAAATATGTCCGTTAATAATCGAAGAGATAGTAGTTTTCTCGCCGTTCCCATCTCCACGACCGGAATTCCATTTGGCACGGCAGACTGCGGCGATAAGGAGGAGGAATTTTCATTTTCGGTAATTGTGATCGCCTTGGATGCGAATACTTTAAGCTATTTCCCCGTTAACGTAGATATCTTGCCGGGTGTGCTGAGAGGCACTTGGCACTTGCATTATGTGGACATAGGACCATTAAAAATCGTCTTTAAATGGCGGAAACAAAAATTATTTAAGGGTATTTTCCGATTCCGATGCAAAAATCGTTGAGTATATCAAATTTTTTAATTGGAAAATTTGAGTCGTAAATATTCTAGATTTCTCTAAGATCGAGGGAATTGTGTTTCCATTCGAGCCAATTTCAGTCGTAGAAAATAAATAGACTGGCGCATACCTAAATGAATGATTGTAAAGTATTAGCCTAATTTCTCTCCCGATTAGATACCTAGAATTGAGAGCCAACTCGAAGTAGCACGACCGTCGTAATTTAATGCCATTTTTAACGCTTTTGTGTTTTTTTAATGGTCTCTTTTTTAACATAAACTCTATCACGGAAGTGTATATCTCTTGTTTGCTTGAAAAGATTGGTATAAAATAATGGAACTGGAACGAGCTATAATTTGAGTGTTACCGACATGAAACGTGACAGTGGATGTTCGAGTAACTTTATATATTGTAACTGTTTTTTTCCTTATCATTTGCTAGCTCGATTTCCAGCTCAAATAATTTAATAGACTAGGTGTTGAGGATAGAGTTTTTGTAAAGAAAATGTGAAGTCACTTTCGGGTATCCTGTTGCAATTTACCCGAATCTAAAAGTGATAGGTCTCATTTACGAGTTTGTTTTGGTCTCATTTTAGTTTTTCGTTATTCGGAGAAGTAAGAAACGGATATTTTCCGCGACGCGAGAAGTCTAGGAAAATATTGATTGGTCATCCTTTGCTTGGTGTATAATTTTTGTCGGTGATTTCTATTTACAGAGCCAAATCCCCGTCGTGGAAAGCGGAGCTCGTTAAGAGTGTTGTGTCAGAGCCCTCCTTGGAAGCAAGCTACTTCTGATGTAATCAACGATTCCGGAGCCCTTAAATACCCGCCGGCTTTTTTTACTCGTGTTTATTATTGTCATTACTTAGGTCCCTGATATTATTCGAGGACACTCCTCGCCACATCCCGCTTCCTTTTTATATTCGGATTCGCGATGTTTCCTCCTCCCCGAGTTGGTCATGTCTGTGTCCCGTAAAACGCATTCGATTTCCAGCGGACGCCCTCTTAGCCGCGACGGCAGAGAATTTCTGCACTCCTCGCTCCCTCCCTGCTCCACTACTTCTCCCCCCACCCACTCCACGAGTAGAAGATTCTTCGCCACAAAGTATTATTTCTTCCCATGCCCTTTCTTTCCTTCGTCCTTCCCGAGACCCTGCTGCCTCTTTGCTCGATTTCACGAGATGGGGTAGGGGAAGCAAGGATTCCATCCCAACTCTCGGGGACTCCCTTTAAAAGAATTTCCTCTTCCACTTTCTTTCTTTCCACTTCCACTCTCTTTTCCCTCCACGGACCATTCTTTTCCGACTCGGTTGCGATTGTTTACTTTCGCTCATCTCACTCTTCCCTTCTGTCTCCTCTCTTTCGCTTTTTGTCTCCGCGAGTCTGTCATACCACGCACGTCCTCCTCTCCTTCCTCTTCGCTCCTTCCTCTTCTCTCTCTCCTCCTCTTCTCTCTCTCCTCCTCTTCTCTCCCTCCTCCTCTTCTCTCCCTCCTCCTCTTCTCTCCCTCCTCCTCTTCTCTCTCCTCTTCTCTCCCTCCTCCTCTTCTCTCCCTCCTCCTCTTCTCTCCCTCCTCCTCTTCTCTCCCTCCTCCTCTTCTCTCCCTCCTCCTCTTCTCTCTCCTCTTCTCTCTCCTCTTCTCTCCCTCCTCCTCTTCTCTCTCCTCTTCTCTCTCCTCTTCTCTCTCCTCTTCTCTCTCCTCTTCTCTCTCCTCTTCTCTCTCCTCTTCTCTCCCTCCTCCTCTTCTCTCCCTCCTCCTCTTCTCTCCCTCCTCCTCTTCTCTCCCTCCTCCTCTTCTCTCTTTCCTCTTCTTTCTCTCTCTCTCCTCTTATGGGATAAATTGAAGAAGGGACCATTAGGTCTCAATTTCGCCCAAATAAGGGCCTCTATCTATCTCTCTCTTCCCTTCTCTCTCTCTTCCCTTCTCTCTCTCTCTCATCTGCTCCTCATTCACACTCTTTCGCCGTAACGTGGAGGGAGGATGGGCACTCGCGGAGAATGGGACGGAATTGTGGTCGTAACCTGTATGGGGGTGGTGGGGTGGGAGGGATGCGCCAGGCTCGGGACTATGCTATTCTTTTTCTTTAAGACGCGGGAGTCTCGGTAATGAAGGGAAATCACAAGAGTCGACCTCAGAGAGAGAGATGTAGGGGGGTGAAGGAGTAGGAGAAGCGTGGAAAGACAGAGAGATAGAGACGGCCAGGGGTGAGTACGTGAAGATAGTTTGCAGTCTTGGGGATTAAACTCGTAAGCACCTCTCAGGCGCAGTCAGCGCACTTTACGGGAGCTAATGAGGAGAGGACGTCTTCTTGAAGCGGAGTGGGTGGGTGTTGGAGAGGGGTGGCAGCGAACAAAGAGGCGGTTTGGTTCCAGTTGGAAGAGAAGGGGAGGGGGGAGCCGAAGGAAATGGTTGTTGAAGATTGGGGAGGGAGGGCAGTTCGAGTTAAAATGAAGCTGTAGCGGGGATGGGACAAAACGTCGCGTCGGTCCGTGCGGGAGGGAAAAGCCTTCCTTCGTTGCCTTTTTCTTGAAGATCAAAAGAGCAGATAGAAACGAGGAAGTATGCCGTTGTGCAGAAAGAAAAAGGAGTGTGTAGCGAGATAAGGTAGAGAAGAGCTCCAATGGTTGGGGGGCAATGAGAAAGAAATGGACTTGTAAGAAACATAATAGGAATTAAATAAGAAGGGAAGAGTTCGCGAGGAAGACCTTGCGACGTGGGCCGAGTGAATGATGTTTGGCTATGGAGCCAAAAGGGCGTAATAAGTGAGGTAGAATCAGGAATGGTAGGTTAATAGGATGCAATGAGGAACAATCTTTGGACTGAAATACTGAAGATGATACCTTTATCATTTTTAGGGAAGTTATTTTGTTTGCCTACACGCCCACTGCTTTCGTTCATCCTCTCCTCTTACTCCATTACTTCTGGAGGGAATGGATTTTTTAAACGTTATATTATTTAAGTCACAAAGCGAGCGTTCACGAGAGGACTCCGTGAGTGTTCCCGGGAGAGCCGAGGGTGTGGCGGCGGTGGTAGGGGAGGCAGTGCCGTAGTCTGAAAGGAGGGAGTGGGGATGGCGGCCCGGGAAACGGTAGAAGATGGGATGGTCTAATTCTTCGTTTCGTTTGCTTTCTCCTCCCTTTCCCCTGACTTTGCCCGTACGGATTCTCGCCCCCAGAAGTCGGAGGGTAGGGACGAGGTGACGTCTTCTGGGAAGGAGTGAGATGTATTTCGGAATGGATTTCGCGGGATGCAGGGACGCCTTCCATCTCGGAAGCCTTGGCATTAGCGTTCACCCGGAATTTTCCGGGGGAGCGCTTCCGAAGTTGCTACGTTGCGGAACAACGGTCACTCCTCGAGACTTCAATCGAGATATCTTCCCGTCGAAGACTCTCTTGTGACTCTTCTCGCCTGATATCGCGTGACCGTGAAGTTTCCTGAGAGGTTTTTCCAAGGAATTTGTCTACCTAATAGGGACTTTTAAAAGAGAGATGTTGACATACCTACATGTGCGTAATACCCCGTGATACGCCCTATATGCATTAAGAAGTCAGGCGTGAACGTATTGTGAAAAAAATTGTTAAGGAGAGATAGTATGAAAAAAACGGACCCCTGGACTAATCTGTTAGACACGGCATCGCTCCAAGTGTTCCATTGTTGTTCGAAATTTATATTAAAAAAATCATTAGCAATAAACCTGAAATTTACGTGCTAGATGAGGGTAGAGCTCACCTCATATTAATGTCAGTTTCGCAAGTAAAACTACGGAAATAACGGACGAAGATACATCTTTATCTGGGCTCTAGTATTTGGATTTGAACTATTGCTTTACTAATCGATACGAGATAATTTTCTTAGTTGTAGTACAATAAATTTGGTGTACAATAATATTCATTGACTGCACGATTGAATTATATCCTGGTGACTTCGATAGCAATTAGGTTGAGCTCTTGTCGTTCCCGGAAAAATAACATTTGAATGGCATAACGACAGCTGTCTTCACTAACTTCAGGAAATTCTAAAACTGTGTATCACTTATCTCTCTGATCGAATAACAATAACATTATGCAGTTTTAACATCGTCCTGAAAGGGAACTGATTTAAATATCCGTTTTCCTGCGACTGATTGTGTGTCAACACCTACACGTAACGGTATGGAATGTGACAGATCGACTTAATTGATGAAAATGGACCTTTTCGCAGAGCTCCGCGAATTCTTTTCATCCGGTCACACATTAGGTCTTTAAGCTCGAAATACACTCGCGTGACGTTAGTTGCACGCAATTTCAGCATGCCACACCCTGTTCTTCAAAACCAAGGCTGGATATCAATCAACTTAGTTTTGGTACCATCAAATAAAATATAGCATTAAATGTCTCTGGTCTCAACAGTTTGTTTTTAATAGATGAGATTACAGATCACGTCGAACCAGGTCCAATTGCATTCATAACAGAGGAAGCCATTTCTTTTTCTTGTTCTACTCTAGGTTCCTCTCGACGTTTTCATAATCAGATTGCCACTGCGACTGGTTTTATTTATTCGGGGCTGTCCAGAGTCATCATTCATACCTAACCCAGAAATTGAAACCTGGATGCTGGACAATAGACGAAAATACTTTGCTTTTCTACATAAAATTTTATGTGGAAAAGAAAAGTGGTTTAATTTTAAAAAATGCCATAATTTTATTTTGGTTGTAATATTAAATGTGGAGCGAAGTATTTTTTGAGTGGATCAAGTACCGACGGACTTATTAAAAAATCCAAGAGCGCTCTCGAAAGATTCTATTAATTTGTTCATTTTCTTACTAACGCGCGAGGAAAGAGTGCCTGATACAGACCTTCCGAGATATCGCCAGTTTGTCAAACCCATTGCCCAAGTTGCGTGAGCGAAATCATTCAGAAAATCGCGTCGTCCACAGCTAAAGTTCAAAAGGGCAAACGGTTCGTGTGTGAAAAGACACCCCCGGCCGGAGTACGTATAGCTAGGCATTGGCACGGTGTCTGTATCGGCGTCTCGTAGGTCACCCCGTACTCAAGCCCTTCGAATTCCCAGGACGGAAATGAAGCGGCTCTGGGCTTCAGGAGCCACCCTTACCCATCCCTCCCCGGGGCTTCTTGCCGCCACCCTGTTCACCCGTCCATTTCGATTGCGATTTTCCGGTTGTTTCCGCCCGCTCGACGCGGGAATGAGGAGGAATAGACTTCCCTTCTCCTTCCTGGGGGACTCGCAATCTCGCTCACTCACCGTGCCCCCGAACGTCGTTGCCGTATTAGCGCTCCGGTTGAGGTTTTTGAAGCCTTGTTCTTCTGCAGAAGACGCCTTTATTCTGGTTTTCGACTCATCGTTGAATATTCATCTCATGTTGCTCTTTTTGCCGCTTTTGGTCAGCAGTGATTAGGCGTGCAAGCAAGGCTGGTGGTTGAACCGTCCAGTAGCTCGGAAGGCCTTTGTCGAACCTCGAAACCGGTCGTCGGTTGATTGGGTTGGGCTAATTTAGAAGCAATTAATATGGTGTGAAAGGGTCTTAAAAATGAAGGGCAGGTAGGTATTCAGGGAGTGCCGTCAAGTTGACATGTAGACAACGTTCAATGATTACCCCGAACGAATTGTTGTACAGGAATATAAATCTACCGCGTATCTAAAAGATTTCAGAAGATGTTTTAAACGTAATCTGATAAGTCATTTGTTGGGTAGTGAGAATTTTAGTGAACTTAATTTTTGAATTTTGTGTGAATTTTTTAAACTTAGTCAAGTTTACGGAACCAGTATTTCTTTAAATGAAAATAAATCTAATGATTTCAAGGTATTTATGATTTGGTAGTTATTCGAGCTACATATTGAAATTTTCTGGTGCACTCCGTGGTGCACAATTGAAGCAAAATTAAAGCGTGCTCTTGATAACCCTTGTTCGATAGTGATTTTCTGTCGTGCGTAGCCCATAGTTAACCTTCGGTACGATATTGTTTCTCTTTCTTTCCTTTCCTCAATATAACCTTTAACCTCACTCTATCGACCCTTTCCATTTCGTTCTGGCATTGTCTGAATCTGTCACTCCCGATTTCAACTTACAGGGCAATTCCATCTGAATAACATGATTTTATCCCTCGTCTCATCCCGTTCATCTCCATTCCCGAGACTCCGTTGCGATAATTTAGGAGATTCGCAGTTCATTTAATCGCCCTAATTAAGAGGCAGGGGATGTTCTCGGAAAGCAACGAGGTCCGATAGCCTTTCCCGAACGCGGATGACAAAGTAGAACATTTATGTGGGAAATACATGCTCACGTAATGGCGAGAGAGACGATTCGATTGTTTCATTTTGTATTTCGGTGAACACGTAGTCGACACGACTCCACTGATTGCCTCCATAACAGGATTTTACTGCAAAATTTACCCAGACTCGGAATGGAAAAATAATGCGTTCCTAAATTTTTTTAATACTTTATAATCATCACCGGTCACGTCACAGAACCCATTTCTTCTTCTTGGGTCATCAGTATTCATAATACGTAGACTTGACACTACCAGTATTAACGCTTTTGGTGCGGCGTTGCGTCATTTTGTGTGAGGATGGAATAAATATTAATGGCGGAGGAATGAACGATGCGTTAAAGGTTTTTTTTTGTGGAGAAGCCCTTTAGTGTATTCCGTGTTTATTACATCTTTGCCTAGTGTTAATTATTATTTTAAGTGGTTCACATTTTTGTCGTACTTAACAGGTTGATTTTTTTGCGCATTTAAAATTGATGGTGAATTGGAAGGCGGTCGGAATGGCACACAGTGGAGTGGTTAATTGGGAGAGGGAATGAGTTTTCTTGGAAGCCGGAGCACTTTCCACTTGAAGAGGCGATACATTTGTTATAAAAAAATATTTATGCCTGTTACCATCCACCGCTTCTTCCTGTTTGACTGTAGCGAGCCGATAAAAGGATAGTTTCTCCCCCACTCCTTTGCTGTCATTCTCTCTCTCTCTGTGTCTCCCTGACGTCGTTACGTCTGTTGCATGAGGGGAAGGCGGGAGAAAAGGTACGACCGAGTCCCCCCCTTTTAACCCGCCACTCTCTCTCTCTCTCTCTCTCTCTCTCTCTCTCCAACTCAAAAGGACGGGGAATTCTAATAAAATGGAAGTGTTACTGCTCGTTTAGAGAAGATTAGGTGTCTTCGGTGCGTGCGCGAGGTAAAAACAGACCTGATGTACGATTGAGATAGGTGAGGAATCCCTTAAGAGGAGTTAGGGGGGTGAAACACGGGGTCGGAGAAAAAAAAACCAGAAGGACACTAGGGCATAGGGAGAGGTGGGGAAAAGGGGACGCGAGTACTGCAGAGCGGGATGGATGTAGGGGCAAGGGGGGGGATAAGGAGAGGAAGGGTTGAGCGGGGAGGTAGAGGAAAGACAAGGGGGAAGAGTGGAAGAGTGACTGAGGTGGCGGGCGTTGTAAGCAGCGGAGATGGGATGGGACGTCGTTAGCGCTAATGAAGACAAACTGCGACGGGGTCCCGAGAGTGGAGGGAGGTGGGAAAAGAGGTTGGCCGGAGGAAGGGAGCGGGAGGGTACTGGAGGGAGTGAGAAGGCGGCGAGGGAGTCGTGGAGGTCTCATGGCTTGGGCCCCGGCGTACCCAGTTCCACATCCGTGGCCCCCCTGCACTATTTCCGCATCATTCTCCCGAGATCCCCTTTTCCATAATGATTCAGTGTTAAGGAGTCTTGGGGGCGGGAGGCGGCTATCTGAATTTCGCCCCGCCGAAGCGTTTCCGTCTGTCGCTCGGCCTCTCGATTCCCCAATCCCATGGATGGTTCCGCGAGAGCTTGATTGCTACCCCTTAGCGCCCCCGGTGACACGGAATTATTTCGACGCCGCGCGGCGAGGGAGCGGACGGGGTGGATCCCAACCAGCATTCCCCTTTTCTCTTCCTTCCTGGATAATCAGGACCTGTTAAACTAGCCTCCCCTTTTCAGCGCCGGGATTTCCCTCTGTTATTTTAAGCAAGTTAATTTTATCCCGGTGCATTTGGCGTGATGCCCCGTGAAGTGAAGCTTATTGCATTCATTGATGGGGAACCTTATCACTTAAGGTACACTATTTTAGGGTATCCATCAGCCATTAATTACCATGCTGTTATTAATAAAGGGGAGAATAGGTTGCATTTTAGTTTTTTTCAGTTTAGAAAATTCAGGATGAATCTCGAGTTTAACTTGTACGACCAATCCATTCAAATTTACTTCATTGACGCAAATGACTCATTGAGCGTTCAAAATGATATTTATGTAAACATTTTTCGTCGCCACCATTCCCGTCATACAGAACAAAAACTAAACAAATAAAACAGACAAAACACTTAGAAATACGCGCAATATAGGGACAAATAATACACGAAGATAATGAACCCTGGCTCAAAAGCCTCGGCAGCGCTGGAAACGAAACAAAATTCTTGTTGACAATCGTATAAGTGATTACAATGCTTCCATTAGTGTTATACCTTCATGTTCGAGCTTAACTGGTGTATCGGGGAGAGACCACGGCCGTAGGATCACCATCACTTAGTATCCTCTGAGCGCCACGTACCAGGGTGTGAGCGTTAAAAAGACCATTTCTTGACTTTTCCCGCACGCCATTCAGCCCATAACATTCCACGCCTGTCACCTTCGGCCTCCATCGCCCGTATCCAACTTCCGCACGCGGGGAGTATTCTCCGGAATGTTGCAGTAGTTTCGGCTGAGTCGGTAGTGTGAAGTGGCCGGGGAAGAGGAGGGGGGGCCTGTATGTATTTTTATGGGGCGAGAGAAATGCTGTGCTCTGGTGGAAAATTTTCGGGTGGAAGGAAATAAATAAGAGAAGACCGAGGTCGGTCCCCTGGGGCACCCCTTCCCTTTGTCCCTTTGCTGCCGTCCGTCCCTCTTGCGCGTTGGGTAGGGGGGAAGAGGTCATTCATTGGGCATTTTCACGCCACCGGTCTCCTCCCGTATTCCGTCATGGCGACTGTTTGCCCGCCCTAGACGGTTCTTCCCTCCAGGAGGGCGCGCTGGGTCTTTAAATACTAGATTACCTGAACCTGTACCCTTTTATTTTTATTTCCAGCGCCTTTAGGTTGTCTCGTCCGACGAAAAGGGACGTGTGATTGGTTTTCTCCCACTGGCGCTCTGTTTGGTGTTGATCGTCGATTGAATGTAGATTTGTGCTAAAGCGGGACGTTGTAGCCCATTGAGTAGAGCGTTAGTTGAATTACTGACCGGAGGGTCCGGGTTCAATACCTGGGGCGCCTCTAGGAACTCTCAGCTTGACTCTAGCTGTGTGATTTTTTGGGTACCCAGAACATCCTGGGAAATCAGAGGCAGCAAAGGGATTGGAACCTCCCACCTGATGTGTAACTTTTACGCGTCGTTGGGCTTGGTACCAAGCGAGCTATCTCCGTACCTTTCAAACTGGCCTTCTGGTTGATAACTGTGGTTTTCCTTTAAGGTGAATTGCTACAGAAACGCGGTACAAACAGGAAAGTCAAATAGAGGTGGTAACGCATTTATCCACCAAGAGAATGGCTTGTAGGAATTTAATTTTCGAAACAATTTTTGTAGTTATGCTGTCAATAAATGGTTCTCTAGTGGGATGTTTCCATTAGGTTAATGTTCGGTTTAAAAAATAATCAGCACAGTAGTAAATACAAGACATTCACTACTCATACATATTTTTTTTTTCAATTATTTTACTTTACCCTTCGCATACACTTGTCAACGAAGAATATTGTAACTATATTTTAATTAAAATCAGAAATGTTTATAAACAACATAGGAAAATGTTATATTCATAACTTGTACTCCAATATTGAATAATTAAAATTATATCGCACTGGAAACGGTTTTAATTCTGAATATGGTTATACAGGTATTTTAGTGGTAAAATGCAGTTAAAATGGCATTCTACAAAAGATTGAGTATATTATATTAATTTTTGTTCAGTATATATTTTGTTAAATAAGAAGAGGGTTTATTTTCAATCGATGACCTTCAAAATTACAAGTTGGAACGTTTCAGATTGAAAATGTCCCCTCCCGTAGGGCAGGTCTCTGAGTGTTACTTTGATATGAACATGTCGGGAGATTTGCCGAAGGTATCAAATACTGTGAGTCTATTCATATTCATTTCTCCGCCAAAAATAAGTATTATTTTCGTAAGTTAAACGAATAAGATAATTTCATGAGGGATAAAAATAATTTACTTGCTCAAATTTGAGTCATCAGACGTGATATTACACATGCGTTTTGAAGCTCAGGGTCTGAATTAGGTGTCGGTAAATTTGTGTTGTTGCTTGAATTTTTCCTTTTTCATTGATCACATTCCCTTTTATGTTTTGGATGTTTTTTACTAGCGTTTCCCTTTTTCGTTATATCTTTGCGGAATAAGTTTTGAGAATCTCATTTACTTAGAGTGAGGTATTCATTGAACTTGCGTTAGACTTGTCTATCAGCATTCGTAATGTGTTTACTATTTATATAGCTTTATTGTGAACACCTCTCATGGCGTTTCCTTATCATGTGTCTGCTTTCGAGTGTAATTTTGAAGATAAATACTAGATATAAGTACTCATTTTTAGAGGGAATTGCATGAAATTTAAGAAATTGAATATAACATTGCATCACAGTTTTAATGATGGATGAAATAAATACCTTCGCAGTTATCGTAAGAGTTTAATGTGCTGAAAAGTAAGAACGTCATAGTTAAGACTGTTGTTAGGGAATAATTTTGTGACTCTGTGCTTAAAAATTTTTGTATTGTAATGGCACATCGGTGCGGTCATTTTGGCAGTTTCATGCGTCTTATCTTGTGTTTCCTTTCACTAAACCTTTCATGTTGCACCCGGCGTGCATGAAACAGGACTGTGGGTACAAAGAGGGGGACGTGGTTGTAGTTAACCTAATAGAAGAGCGTGGCTATTCAGTTAAATCACGAACTACGTTCCCCTCATTTCCTTATAATTAATTTACACTCCGTCGATTCGCGCGCTGGCAATAAATCACTCGACGAAACTTTTTGTTTTTCCCGTTTTTTTAATAAATAATGATTGAATTAATTTCAAGATTTTATTCATCATTTTTTTTTGGTCCACCAAGTACATCGTCCCGCCGCTGGATTTCATTGCGCGCTGACGTCGCGTCCCTCATTCTCGAGGAATGCAAAATTCCATTCCGGGCATTATGCGGAGGAAATAAAAGGCAGAAAATGTTTTCCCCGTCGCTATTTGAATTTAATAACGGTGCGAATGCGCTTTTATTTTTCATTTCCCTCCTTGCTAATGAATATTCGTCCGAGATAATTCTCCTCTCCTCCCCGCATCACTATATCAATTGCCTCGGAACATTCCCTCGATATGAATTATTCCCCCTCTCATTACTATATTGGCCTAACGTTCGCGGCTCGCCAGAGCCATGCGAGGACGTCAATGTAACATATGCCCTTTGTTATACGCCGACCCGTTTAAAATCCCCCCACGCAATATATTTATTTGATTTGTTAAGTCTGTCGGAGCTCCTATCTTAATATGATTTTTTTTATATTTACAGGTGAGGTTGGAATTCCTGGAATCCCGTTCCCTCTCATAGCGTGGGCGACGACCGTGAGTAGTGAGCGTACATTGCTTCTATTTTTGCCGAATTACTTCCTTTGCAGGTCAGGAATGACCGTGCCATTAAGGCTAAATACGTGCCGTGTGTCATCCTGTCGAGTCGCGTGCGGTATGAAAGTACCTCGTGAGTCGAAATGTTTGATAGGTAATTTCAGAGGCGCGTGGCAATTTCATGCACCATGAATTGTGGGTTTAATTTTGCGCCCGGGTTCCCTCGCATGCACCTACGGAAGTTCAAAGTTCCACTGTGATTCACATAAGTATGATTAGTAGTTAAGCGTTATGATGACCGCGTCCTCTTTAAAAAAAAATGATTATTCCAAGATATATTATGATTACACCCAGCCCGGTTCGGTGCCATGAGTCAAAAGACCAATTGTGTGTGTGTGTGTATATATATAATATATATATATATATATATATATATATATATATATTCATTCAAACATAGAAATAGGTATAAGGAAAGGGGATAGGAAAACACATAAAATGCGAACACAGGACGTGGGGAAGGCAGTTTTTGAGCAGATCACGAAAGTAAAAATATTTCCTTAACCGGGATTTGAACACCGGACGGAAGGTCCGCCCGTAAAGTGGAAGGTCCGGTGTTCAAATCCCGGTTAAGGAAATATTTTTACTTTCGTGATCTGCTCAAAAACTGCCTTCCCCACGTCCTGTGTTCGCATTTTATGTGTTTTCCTATCCCCTTTCCTTATACCTATTTCTATGTTTGAATGAATATTTATGCGCCGTATGGCGGGACTTCGTATTTGAATATATATATATATATATATATATATATATATATATATATATATATATATATATATATATATATATATATATATATATATATGCACCATAAACACAGTAATCAACCCGAAGGTCGGTTTGGTAGGTGATGATAGAGTTCACCCAGTACTAAGCCCGACGGCGTGTGAATATTCACACCACAGGGTAGGAGGGCCAGTTCCTTTCCCTGTTCCGGTTATGGTTTTTCAGGAAGGTCATAGCTTGGGGTGGAACTGCAGGTGCCCTGAGAGGCTTGCCCGGGAATCGAACCCGGGCTCTCCAGTCATTAGTTCATCGCTCTACCCCTGGACTACCATGACCCATACAAACTGTGTTCTGTCTCATAATGAACTGGACTGAATCTAATTGGAAGTGGGCGCGCAGGTCACGTAGACTTTTACCCACGCCGATAGAGGTTGTTCTTGGAAAATACCTTTCTTTACGGCGTTGTATTTGTGGAAATGCGTGCCAACTGGGAAGCCACGAACGATATGTGACGGATAAATGGCTATGGAACATTTTATTTTCGTTATTTGCGTGGAGAGGCGATATTGAGGCTAAATAGTTCCTAATATAAGACAGCGGCAAAGAGAATGAAAAGGTCAGAATGTAACTTAATCCCAT
Organism: Hetaerina titia; assembly: GCA_037158775.1. Classification (NCBI taxonomy): domain Eukaryota; kingdom Metazoa; phylum Arthropoda; class Insecta; order Odonata; family Calopterygidae; genus Hetaerina; species Hetaerina titia. The sequence continues at coordinate 63,060,493 of CM073775.1, read as the reverse complement.
TGAGAAATTGGCAAGGCTGTAAATGTGTTTGGGAATCAGGGAAGGGGATAAAAAGTAACCAAAGAATATGGAACGTAGATTATTTGTTATCCCCATGCCTACCATAAATCAGGGTATCATGTAGGTAATTTTTTTTTCGGTGCACGAACTTGAGAAAATGTGGGACTCCGTGGAGGAATATTCATTGGTTGACGCTCGATTTGTCTTGAAGTTCATTGTTCCGTTATTGTTTTTAAGGGCAGGTAAGTCTATTAGGTAATCAGGGTTCTGACGTATGGTGACATTCGTCGATTTCTCTCCAGCGTTTGAGCGCCGTGCTAAAATCGGAAGATGTGTGGTGTCACTTTTATCGTGGATATTGCTCTCCTATGTGGAACACCTTGTCGCACGTGCCTGATATCTATTTTGTCACGGTAGATGTGTATTCTCGCCAAATAAAAATCTATCACTGTAGGAGTCTGTCTTTTGGTTGTATCTTCGCCAAAAAGATGAAACAAATTAGATTTGACGGGATCCTTTCTGCGGCGATCCATCACCGATCCGAACTCACCCCCACTCTCCATCCCTCTCCTGCATTACCCCGTGCTCGCTCTCTCACTCTCAGCGAATCCGCAACAACTTTCCATTTCTTCCGCGCGATTCCGTCGCGTTTTGATTTTTGCGCCGAGCTGGATGTCAATCGGGCGTCGATTTATAATAATGATTATTATTAGGTAATCTACCGGTTAAGGTAGGTTTTTTGATGGACACAACTATCAAATAAACATTTTGTGACTCCCCACCTAGCAAACTAATCTATATCAGGTCCCTCTTCATCTCGGTGTACTTCTTTCCTCCCTTCATCTCGTCCAACATCCCTATCCTGTTCCTACCCTTACCTCGCTTGCCCAACATTCTCCCCTCTATTACCCTCTTCAACATTCCACTACCGCTCAATACGCCTTTCATCCATTTTTCCTGCCTCCATAGGATTTCTCTCAACAAACCCCTCTCCTCACCCACCATTTCCAGTACTTCCTCATTTGTTTTCCTTTCGGTCCATTTCACCTTCTCCATTCTTCTCCACACCCACATTTCAAAAGCCTCCAATCTACGTCTATCCTCCTGCTTCAGCGACCACGTTTCCGCGCCGTACATAGCTACGCTCCATATCAGAATTTTTACGAGTCTTGTCTTAACATCCCTACTCAACGTCCCCGTTATCAACTCCCTCCTCCTTGAGAAAGCCTCCTTGCCTAGCGCAATTCTTCTCCTTACGTCCCTACCACTTTGACCGTATTGGTCCAAAACACTTCCGAGATATGTAAACTGCTCTACCTGCTCTATTCTTTCCCCGCCTATTTTAATATTTAGCTTAGCCTTTTTCTTTCTGGAAAATCGCATAACCTTTGTTTTATTAATATTGATTCTCATCCCATATTTATCGCACTGAACCTCCAATTCACTCAACAATGCTTGCAACCCCTTGGCTGACTGAGCAACTAATGCTTGGTCATCAGCAAACCTAACCGATTTTACGAGTTCCCCTCCGACTTTCATTCCTACCTCCAGTTCTTCCCATGCCTCTTTAATCATTTCCTCTACATATACGTTGAACAGTACCGGTGACAATGGGCAACCCTGCCTTACACCTCTTCCTAACACTGCCCATCCAGACTCTCCGTTCCCCACTCGCACCTGAGCAGTCTGAGACATGTACAGGTTGCGGATCAGTCTCCTGTCCCTCCAAGCCATTCCTATTTTCTGCAATACACGCATTAATTTTTCCCAATTCACTCTATCAAACGCTTTTTCGAAATCTACAAAACAGGCAAAAACGTCCTGATTGTATTCTATATTCCTCTCGACTAGTGATCTCATTACTGCAATGGCATCACGCGTACCTCTTCCTTTCCTGAACCCAAACTGATCATCCCCTAAGTAATCATTTGCCTTACTCTCTATCCTTTTGTTGATGATCCTGAGAATAACTTTAGCTGCGTGGGATATCAAACTTATTGTTCTGTAATCCTCACATGACGAAGCCTTTGCCTTTTTATAATAATGATGTTGATATGATAATGAAGTTCTCATCGGTGAATTTTGTAATAAGGGGTCATGGTCCGGTCTCGTTCTCGATCCCCCTCCTCAACCCTTAAATCCTTGTAATGCACGTCATTGGGAATCTCCCATTTTCATAGCGCACGGCAAGGAGACGTGAGCAGGTTGATTTCGGCGTTGCGTCCGCTCCCCCACCCCCGCGAACCGATGTAAAGAAAGGGTGTTAATGGTTGGGTGATTATTACTTTTTTTAGTTCGGAAGGGGGCGGACGGTCTAATCGAATCGCTCATCTAACGGCCGTTTTTTATTCTACTTGCGTGCAATAAATTCTCCTTCCGCACGGGCCGTCCTAATTTACGACCGATGGTACGGCCGAGGGGATTTGGAATCGGGGGTGAAGGGGTAGATGGCGACGACGAACGGATGCAAGGGAATCGTGCTCGTGCCAGTACGAAAATGAGGATCAATAATGGTGTACGAAGTTTTGATCCCGGCGGCGATTTTTGATTAATCGTGTCGGTGTATCAGGAGTCCGGACCACCGTCCAAAGAACCGTTTTTAGCTCTTGTTTCAATTTTTTTAACCTTCCATCCGTCGAGCACCGAGAAGTCCAGCCCTTTCGGCGGGTGGTAATAATCTTGACTTCCGGTGTTGTTTTCCCCGCGGTCTGACGTTCCCAATTGCCGCAGATTCCCTTAACATTACGATTTCTCTCTCTTCCTGACATCCTCCCTCAAACTCATTCTAGGGTCCGCACTAACAGCCCGGTAAAAAACTCATGTGAAATACCCCGGGGTGGAAGGTCGAGTTCCACCTCGGATGGGTCGTTAGTAGGTGACAACGAATCGTACCCCCGAGTACAATATTATATTGCACGTGTCAAAATTATTCGTTCAATATAAATAGGGGAAGGGAATGTCGATTGTGAATCTCGGTGGTTAACCTATCTTTCTCATCGTTCATAATACGTCCATGCGACATACTATCAGCAATAGAAAAATATAAGAAGTATATGTAAGTTTTTATTTTCGACCAAGGTCTGTTTACATTTCAATAGAGTATAATTTATTTTCCTACATTTAATTGGTCTACATGGTGTAATTTTAATGAATAGGAAACTTTACTCTCTATAAAGAAACAATATAAATAGATCCCAAATCTATTCAGGTTAGATCGATTCTTCCCTTAAAAAATTGATTACTCACGCTTATGACACTCCATAAGGATTAATTATGAGTATTTTGTGCACTAATATGCTCTTTCATTAATTTTAAAGAATGCATGATGACGTGTAATTATTGACTTTATTTGAATTAGGTAGTCCGCAGTTTAAAGACCTTAGAGGGTAATGACTTCATTTTGACAATTTATTGGCTTTCATGCAAACGACAGAAATTATTTGGTCACATTGATTTTAGTGTGCTACAATGAATTTGGTTCTCGAATGTTATTTTTTTGTATTATTAATTCAGTTATTTTTAAACGATATTCGACGTATTCTTGCCTGATTAAAAAAATGATTCATTAGTATGTGATCAATGTTCGTCTTCAAGCGTTTTGCTGTACGAGTTAGTTTCCGTGTCTAAGATCTTTGCTTGGCCTTTGTTTTTAAGTTGTTTCATACGGAACATTCTTCAAATTCGTATTCAATGAAAGTACGTCACGATCTCCGCCCATGGCATTCTTCCGTGATTGCATTGATTCAGGTTTATATTCTCGCTTTCATTCCCCGTGCAGTTCGCTGCTACGGGTCTTCCCTTTTACCCGACCGCTGCTCCGTTAGACCTTTATTGAATGCGGGGGCACATCCCATTTCACCCGAAAGAATGTTAAAAACTCTCCGTGGAGCGCTCCCCTCTGTTCTCATGCACCCCGCCGTCTCTGTCTCCCCTTTCTCAAATAACGCATGCCTTCCCGGTGGGCCTCCTCCCACCCGCCTCCAGAAAAGACCCGAGGCCCCCGCCGAGCGATGGTCCCCGCACGCAAACAATCCCAGTCCCCTCAGTCCAATCCCTTGAACTCTCCAAACAAATACTCGTTACCTTCCTTTCTCTCCGGCGTTTCCCTTACATTGCGGCGAGCATCTTTAAGAGAGAGGTGCAGATTCGGGTGAAGCGTTGGGCCAAAAAGTAATTCCGCCCCCCCGCAATACGCGATCAGCACTCGATACGCACCGCAGCGCTTGCACCAATCGATGCGGAAACCTACAATACCCAACAAAAAAACTGACTCGCCCTCTCTTTTCGGAATTCGAAAAACATCCGAACCGCCTCTGTAGTAACCCTTTCCACTTCTTTTGTTTCGCTTTCAGCCTCCGCCGACTCCCGAGTCCGGACACCCTAAATTCTCACGGAGTTTCCAGCATCTTTTTTTTCTTTTTTGTTGGGATGGCAAACCACTCTGTGTTCTGCGTGGATCTTCCTTCCCCGGGGCTCACCCCACCAACCCTTCCCCGTGCCCCTCTCCCCCTCAGTCAAGTGGTATTAATGCTCCATGGCATTCGTTGGGGAGTGACCTTACCTCTCGTCCGTCACCTCCTCTGGGCGGAGAGCAAGCCCATCCCCCTCCTTTCAAGAGGGAACCGTTACTTCTCGGATCCCTACCCAACGGTTTCATCCAAACCCCTCCCGGCCCCCAGCCCGATCCCTCCCGTCCTCTCGAGGGTTGTCGGGAAAGGATGGAGGGAGGGATGTTTCTTTTACGTTGGGGGCCAAATAGCATGAGGTGGTAAAGTTGTCGGGTGGGAGGGGAGGAAGATGTGGATGGGTGGAAAGTGGAAAATTACCCGCCATTAAGGGATTTGAATGCTGCTCCCTTCCGAAAAGGGGAGATCGCGCGGAAAAGAGGTTAAGAGAGCGGGGGTGAGGATGAGAATGGATTTGGGAACTTTCTAAAAGGGGGCCGGCCCTGATACTCCATCTGCATGAAGTGTATATTGATGTGTATTCTGGGAAAGCGGAATTATTTAGATGGTGTTGAATCCATATAAATACATGCCTTATCATTTAAAGAAAAACAAACGAAGAAGCGGAGGGGGAGAAGAGGAGAGAGGGGGAAATCCAAAGGAGGAAATATAAGTGGATACATTATATTTTGATTAGCGATTGAATGTTGAAGACGGATAGAGGGGAGAACGTTAGGCAAGTTAGGTATGGGAAGGGAAATAATAGATATGTCGGCAGGAAAGGAGGGCAGGCAGAAAGTAATGGGAATTGAAGAAAGGTTTAAGTGCAGGGTGGTAGGTGATTTTTTTAGGAGAGCCAAATATGTGAGGCTTAGAGGTGTAGCGTGATTAGACTGTCTCCACCCAAAACCTGTCTTAAACGGTACACTAACATAATAACTATAATAGTTACCAAAACTTGGCCATATTTTTTAATTAACCCATTTTTACATTTAATAGCATCCATGGTTGACTGTAATTCGCCCCATGTAAATAAACTTCATGGAATATGTTATATTTTCAAATTTAACTTAAATGTTAGCCATCACAGGCATCACTTGTGTTCCTGTCCGTTCAAATAGTAGAGAACCGTTTTAAATGTAATCAAGTGGTCGGGTGTTGGTGAATATTGTGCTTCTCTTTGATACGAGGGGTGGGGGACAATACGTACCCCTTCCTTCCTTCCTCCTTTATTTACTTCCTTTCTCTCTAGCGTAATTTCTCCCACTTGGCCCACGGAACGTTCTCTCTTTCTTTGGCCCTTCGTTTGTTTATCCAAGTCCCAAATGCACCGTATCTCCTACTCGGGGGGGACCCGCCTCTCACGGCCTCTTTATAACTCCCACTCGCTCGTCCCGCCACCCTCTACCGATCCCGCCCCTTGCCTACCCTCCCAATCGCCCCCCCTCCCTCGGCGAATTTATACGCCACGCGGGCGTTTACGATCCCCCGTTGCGTAATTGGGGGCCGGGAGAGTTTAACGTGTGGGAGGGCGGGAGACGGTGCGGGCTCGCTCCGGTTATTTTTCTTGGCCCCGTCTCCGCCGCGGTTCTCGGGGTACAATTACTCGGAACGGGTTGGGGGACGACTTCATTCCGGGCGGGGGTGGTTGGATGCAATCGGAGCTTGGCGCCATCTCCCGCTCGCGTTTTGCCTTGAGCCTCGACTACACACGGAATCACGCAGGCTTACGTATCAATTTCCTATCCATTTCGCACGCCGTTTCCACTCCTTGCCTTCACCCGAACCAACCAACACTCCCTCTCCCGCTCCACTTCTCCCCGCGTTGAAAGGTAATACGCAAGTTTTAGTACCGGGCCTCTTGAATGGTGCTTCCACCTCCTCAGTACACCTATTTCTATGCGACTAGACGTGGATTATGGTCGATATTTCTCTGACTCCTCGCTAAAGCGTTGGAGAAATTATTGTGCCCAGGGCGCATTTATATATTTCTGTAAAATAAAAATACAATTTGTTACCTCTGTGTGATCAAGATTCATCCGTTAACGAATTAAAGTTTTTTAGTTTTTCGATTCGGCTTTATAAAAAACTCTATCTCCTGACAGGCTTCCTTGCGATGCGATGGGACAAAATGTTTCTTCGTACTCTGCGTTGAGAATGATTCTGATCCTGATTCGGTCCGGTATTTGATCGTAGCAACCGAGAAAATTAATTCATCTTCATAGGTCGTCATTATAGTTCTGAAATCTTTGGACGTGATAGTTTTCGGATTCGCAGAATTTTGAATAATCGAAATCAGGATTTCGGAATGGGAAATTGGGAGCGACCGAATTTAGACTGAAGTAATGAATAATTAAGGAACACGAGGCGGACGTCCAAGCCGTGTGGTAAATTGAAGCTATTATCCCTTTTTCTATTCGACTCAGCATGCAAGAATTTTTTCCACGGGAATGTTTATTACTGTTTTCACGCTTTCGGGGCAAAGCCTTTCTCAGCATTCGGCCCGAGTGGTGACTTAAATCTAAGATTGAGCAAATAATTTTATTTTGGCTTCGTCCTCACCATCTTTGGCGGGAGCTTATCTTAAAAAGAGTTTCTGGATCCCGATCTCTGTCCGAACCGGCGGAAAGTGTCCAACCGGGTGAAAACTCTTGGGAGTGCGACATTTTGGGACGACTTTATTCGATCCGAGGGGGGGAGCTTGGCAGTTAAAGCGGAACCGGGCGACCGGTGCCCGGGCGCGGGACTTGTCGAAATTTTTCGGGCCGGGTGGCAAGTTGGCCTTTCCCTCCCGCTACCGCGAATAAAAAAAAGGACCCCTCCGATCCTGCATTCGTTGGGTTAACTGGCACCGCTCCGCTTCTCCGTTACGAGCACGCAGGGAGATCTCACGCGGCGTCTTTCATTAAATTTGCCGGCTCCCTCATTAAAAAACCATGAGGGACGTGAAGAGGCCTTGCGAGTAGGTCCCGGGATCGGCGGTTGGAGGAAGTGGCGAAGAGAACAGCTAATTACTTCCAGGCGGGATGGGATCGGTGTTGGGAGTTTATTTTCTTGCATTCCCTTGACCACGGTTGAAAGTGTGTAGTATCCCGGCCAGCCGTTCTTTTATTTCGTTAGTATCCTTGCAGGTTATGCAGCACGCATGGCATTATCGACATGCTTGGTGCATACGTTCATGTAATCCAAGGGGAAGATCCTTTTCGGAGGCTGTAGTGGCAACGTTTGCACGCCTGACTCGGGCGAACGGCCTGCCGGGTCGATGTGTGATTTCAGATCCCGAGAATCCAATGCCACGGAATTTAATGAAACCATATTCACAATGTATGAGCTCTACGTCACAAATGGAGGTGCATCCTTTTTTTTATACAGATGGTAAAATTCTTGCTGTCTGAAGGTGAAGCGTCGACTATGAAAGACTACTCAAATCAACATTTTCAAATTTCCTAAACATAAAATCCCAAGCAAACTAAAACGTTTGATTCTTAAATTGCATGATTATATGTTTACGCATAAAAACGCGGTGAAAACGAGATAAGAATGAGATAAATGAAATTGCATACAGTATGTACAACACTTTCAGTTCAATAAGAACAATAGTGTCCACCCTGTCAATTAACCCTTATTTAATCGGGTTGTCATCTCGTTAGTTTTCAGGATCCATAAATAGTGAATGAGCAGTCATTACTTCTTCGTTGTTGTTGTCTAGCTTTCGCAATGCTCTTCAACAGAATAAGCGAACCGTGGAATTCCTCAACTGATTCATTTATACAACAAACAAGCGTAACTAGTCTTTCAATTAATCGTAGGATCCGCCTTCAGTAAGTTACCCGGAAGTCGAAGCCAATTTAAAGTTTACCCCTCACTCGAAAACCGTAGATTCACTCCATTTCATTCAAATCATTGGGCTTGTTCCCAAAGTTAAAAATAAATTAAAACAAAAGTGTATGATTTCCTCCCTTTACGTGCACTGGGTTTAGCATATTTCCTTTTCACCCTTCAAATGCAGGCGGTATCTTGAGGGCCGATTTGTAAAAGTAAATATCACATATATGCGTATTATATCGCGTACATTAAATTTTATATGGTGGCGTGGCTTCGCACTGCATTACATTTCAGCATCGCACGACCATTTCGTGTACCACTCGACACCTCGTGTGGTGCCATCGCGTGTGGTTCGTATACGGTTACATCGTACGAGTTGCCGTCGCTGGAGTCACGGAGTTTTTAAAACCGCGCACACACGTACGACCTCGGTAAGCAGTTCTCTCCGATGGTACCCGATTCGGCGTGACTTGTAATCGCGCGTCCTTGTCCAACCTCTCCTTTCCTCCCTGGATTGGAGGGAAGAAGCATGGCGTCCAGTACTCGACCGGGGAGTGGTTGGAATTGCATGCGGTTTACACCGGGCCCAGGGTGACATTCCTCTCGGCGATTCGCAAGCAAAAGTTGGAGGATATTCCCGAGTGAATATTAACTACCCAGGTGCTTGAGGTCCGATTAATTACGCCTGACATTAGGAAACTTTCCTCGCTGGAATCCAGACTTGAGATAGAGAGAGGGAGAGCTTCGGAGAAAGGGCAGTGAGAAATGGGAGTTAGGCTTGAAGATCCCACCTCCACTCTTCTTCTGACATGTTGAATTGGTTAAAGTTGAAGTATTGATGTCACCATATTTTATATCAGTAATTCATTTTTATCTTGTTTCCCTAGCAAACCTTCGGTCAAAAATGTCAATCCTTAGTTGAAGGGTTATGAAAAAGAACGCGCGAAGTTTTAAGTAGAGTAGTCAGGTTTAAGGTATCACGATTTTAATCTCTCGAGTACGTACTCATATCCGTGTTCCGAATAAATATATTCATGTCATAATCAAATAAATAACGCGGTTTATCAAGATATTTACAGCGTTTTAAGTATTTCAAAGTTTATTCCTGTGAATGCTGATCAAGAGTTCCGGTCCCACTTTAACTTAAATGTACATCCAGGTATATTTTTGAAACAAAATGAAACAATTACTTACAATTAGGGATTAATATATTCATTTCAATAAAATTAACTTAATATTCCAAATCTAATAATAATAATAATAATAATATATTATTAGGTAATCTACCGTTTAAGGTAGGTTTTTGGATATATATATATATATATGATTATGTCTGTTTGGTAGATGTGTCCATCCAGACCTACCTTAAACGGTAGATTACCAAATAATAATTCCAAATCACCATAGCCCCCGTTTTGTTAAGTGTAATTTTACGTTCTGCTACTATCGTATTATATTTTAGATCATTACCATTTAAAATGCCAGTTGGTCGTCACACTAGTTATCACTTATGAAGTATGGTTAGTAGTGGTACTCGGCAGCTTGAATTTCGTTAATTATGTGAGCAAATAATGGATGAGTGTAGTTGCTCCAATCTCCTTAGGTTAATAAGACGGCCCGGAATTCCAATTTCGTCATGATACCAGACATTATGTTGTCATATAATGATTACCAATAGTTGTAATGTGGAGTTCAAAATGAGAAGTGAGCGACAGCGCTTATTGTGGATCGCGCGCAACCTCCAGGGTAATTAGCGCTATGTAGAGCGGGCAGGAATTAAGGAAGGGTGGATAGAAACACGGTGTTGGCCTAAGCCTGCCCTTAGCGAAAGGCTCCGGCGGGATTGCCATCGGATCCTCTCATCCTAAGTGGCGGTAGCCTATTCCTAATTTCTCCCATCCAGCTGCGAAAAGTGAAAGGTCATGGAGGCGCGCGATTCCCGCCATGAATCGAGCCCAAGTCCTCCGTATAGGATGCCGCCACTGTCGATAGACAAAACCCTGCAGTGCGATGAATCCAGTCGTCCGGGGGCACGGAATACGGTCACTGTTATTCGGTTAGAAATCCGCACCGCCGCCCATGCACGCGATGAAAATTATCTATGGTAGTGGAGTCGAAGCCGTATAATTTCCTTCTTACGTGTGAAGCCCTTGGTTTTAACTACGGCCGACGACTGTCCTCGGAAGCGTTGGGAAATGGGGAGGGGTGTGGGTTTGGAGTTGAGGGGAGAGTGAGGAGAATAAGAATAGGAGAGGAGACGGCAGTATTCGAGTCCCTTCTCTCCCCCTTCCCCAAACCCACGCATCCCCCTCTCCGATTCGACCCGGATTTCCTGTGGAATTGACATGAATCATACATGAACTCATACAAGTTTCATAAGGAAGCGACACGGCGATTCCAAAGGACGCGTGGGAGCGGAGTTTGGAAGGTGGGCCGGTCCAAGTCGGGAGGAGGTGGGTGGTGGGATGGGCGGATTACGCGGGTGGTTTGTGTGTGTGTGTGTGTGTGTGTGAGGGAAGGGCTAACGGTGGGGGCAAGCGGAGCAGACTTAAGGGAGGAGAGTTGGTTTGGGAAGGGGTCGGGGATGGTGGGAGAGGGAATAACTCTCCCGCTTGGGGAACCTGGGACATGCGGACGAAGGCGAGGGTGACCGCGGAGGAGGAAATAACATGCAGGTGCGTGCCTGAGAGTGAGGGAGACACATCGCAACTTCATGATCGTCGGGGGATTTTGAGTGGGCGACTGAGGAGGTTCGTGCTTCTTGGCATGTTTTCCTGACTGCATTTCGAACTTTTCTTTAGACGTGAGAGGAGGGATGACTTCGGTCCTCTTTCGGTCCATCTGGCACACTCCATCTCCAAATCTTTCTCTCCTTTTCTCACTCCCTCTCAGCGTATCTCATCCTCTAGTTCTCGCGATCGCATTTCGAGCAAGCGAAGGGTAATTCAGTGAATGGCAAGTCAATAATCACTGCGTTAACGAGTTAGTTACAGATCCCTACCAGCTATCGCGCCGAAATCGTGCAGCATTATGGGCAGGAAGTGAGTGCGGCCGAATAAGTTTTTGCGCTTGAATCTCGAGGGCACTCACGCTGCAGAACTGTCTACCCCTTTCATTGGATTATTCCACTTCTGTTATTTAACCATTTCTTAACTCTATTTTTTTACACTATAGGTCAGTATTTAACGAACCTATTCCAATAGCCTATTTTAATGGAAAAATAATTGTGGTGTTTTTGTAAGGATTGCTCAATAATTTATATTTGTATGGTTGTTAACATTGTTTAAGACTTTCTATTTCAGTGTAGTTATTCATTGATATAATCTTAATGTAAGTTCGCATATCCTTGAAGAAATGTTTTATATATAACCGTTTCCTTTTATGCGATTTGTTGCTCAAAGTGGCCTTCGTGTTAATTGTAACCTCCACGTAAAACCGATATTGACCACTAGTTGCTATGAAAGAAAATTTGATTTCCAGAGCTGCGCCCGTCCAAGAAGTAATTGATAAGGAAAGGATGTTTTAAACACTTGGAGGTAATATTTCTAGGAAAAAAATTACGCGTTGGGAAAAAATAAGGACATTGGATCTTAGTATAATATAATTTATTAACAAATATTCCGATAGTCCATTAATTGCATCATTGAGCAATTGGAATACAATGTAACGAAAAGTTGGAGAGAGACAAACAAAAATAACGAAGTTCCAAAATTTTTTATGGAAACGTAATTAGGTCAAGTTAAAGGCGCTAGGTGAAGTGATGAAAATGCTCCAGCGTTATCAGTCACCGTAGCTCTAAAACATTGGTTATAATAATTAAATGTATCTCATCGGATCCTTAAAAATGGCAATTTTTGATTTTATACCTATAATAAAATTAAATAATTGTCAGTGAAATAATAGGGAAGAAACTGTACTCAGTTATACGCCCTAATGCCAGTTAATATACTGATCTATTCAAATCCCCATGAAATTTTCCCTCCCAATTTCGTTTCCTAAGCCATCGTTCATTAATGGGAATTCACGAGTCGAAAATTTTGTTTAAACAATTTCCGAACTTGTGTGCATTGCTTAGTTTTCTCTGAAATCTTATATTTGTATTAGCTTAACGATGTTGTTTATATATTCGTCAAAATACGTTTTTCAATTCAATACATGAGAAATAATAACAATGGAGCTAGCGTATGCTCTCTCATATGTCTATTGATTTTTGTTTTTACATGCCACGATATATCGGCCACATCACCCAACGAAATTTTTAACAAGTCAAATGTAATCAAACCCTTTGGTAATTTGTGCGCGATATTGAACGGACGAGCTTCGCTGTCCCGTCGCGGCCTATTCGTATCAAACCGGTCCCACGCCCTCGGCGGGGTACTTCATCTGGGAGACATCGCGTTGAATCGAGGGGAACCTTGTGAACGCAAATGAATCCGGATGGCATGGTGGAGAGCCTGAAAATCCGAGATAATGGCCCATTTTGCTAACTCCTCCGATGGGACTTCGGGCGGAGGAGCCGAGGGGCGGAAAGGAAGCAAGCAGCTCTTAGGCACCAAACATTTGCCGGAAGAGAACCCCGACGTTGTGACCGCGCTTGAATGGGGAGAGGAGCAGGCGTCTCAGAAACAAACTGAGTGACGTCCGGATGTGCCGCTCTGTAGGCGAGAGTGGAATGGATACAAAACTGTTTCCGTTCTCCCAAACTCTTTCGTCCTCCTACGCCCCCCGCATTCCTTTCCATTTCTATCTCTCGCAAACTTGTGTCCTTTTCCACCTCCCTCCACGCCATTCTGCCCTCCCTTTACCTCCATCTCTGCATTCCTTATCGAGATTTCACAACATCGAAAGGTGCCATCATCAAAGATATTCTACCGAATAGGGAAAGGCTTAGGGTGGACACTGACAGCTATTATCCGTCCCTTTGGGTGTCTGAGCACTTTTAAACAATGTGGACCTGAAACCCTTGCGCTTTGCCTTTCTTCTTCTTCCTTGTGAATGCTGTTCAAAATGTCTAATCACTTCCTCTTTCGCGCTTACCTGGCATTATTTCTACCACATCCTGTAGAATCTAGCCATTCCTCCATGCATCCATCTCTATCCTTTTCAAATTGGAGCCCAAAAGGAGTTATCCATTTTACGTGGGTGTATTAGATTAACCAATATTGTACACATGTGTGTACAATCTGCATTGACTGGAGTGATATTTTCCCCAACGAGCAAAAAGGGTAATTAGCTATTTGTACAAAAATGGTGCTTTAGGGAAGTTCAGGCGTAGGACGGAACCCGAAAACGTAAATTTCGGTTTGAAAGCTGGCAATTATGCTGAAGGTACCAATTTAAGAATGTCAGAAAATATATACTAGAATATTACTCAGGAATTATTAAGAAATTTCAAGTCTACGAAAGAACTTAGCCCGTCATCCTTACAGAAGAAGATTTTATGAACGATCCCTTTACGTGTATACGTGATCACTTTTTTCTCTTGATTTCTGAGTTTTTGTGATCCAATTTACATATGTACCTTGTATAATGGAGATCTCCTAAAGTTGTTTATCTATTTTTCATTCTTCTGGCTTAATGACCAGTAACATAGTCTTTTCAGAAAGATTTAGAAATTCCACACCTTATAAATTTGTTGTCTCCGGTGTAATTTTGTGTAATATACTCAACATATTGAAATAAAATAAGGTGTAACCCTGGAAGACAACCTAGGTTTCGACATTGGACGTCGAAACCTAGGTCGTGATCTAAATAAGTGTGTGAGGAATTACAAATTTATTCATTTGGTTTTTTTATCCACAACCTGAGGTTTTTCAGCCACTATACGTCTTGCACAAGGCACAAAAGTAAAAACTTGTAACTGTATTTCCCTTTCACAGTCGAAAACATAAAAAAGATTACATTTTCTACCTTTTAATAAATAGATATTTTCACGAATAAGACATTTGCAATGACATTTTACCTCCAGTTTGTAGGATTTGTTTTTTCGTCAGATATTGTTTCATTTCTTTCAGTTTGGTTTTATTCTCGCTGATGCAAGATATCATTGGTATCATGTTGTTACGTAAGTATCGTATTATTCTTCAATGGATAAGTGGCAATGAGTTTTTCGTTATAACTAAATTTATTTCACATTTAATTTCGGTTAAATGTATTTTTTAGTGCCCTGACGTATTTATTCATTCATTGTACTATCCATGCTTGTTTTAAGTGCCTCACGTTTGATTTAACATTCCAAAATGAATGATGTCGAACCATTTACTGAGGTGATGGAAAGCGTGTTTATATCTTCAGAAGATGCCCAAATGCTCCATCTCGGCTCTCAAGCTCCCCAGGCCGTCGGAGGTGGGCGTAAAGAGTTCCCTCGTACGTTTTCGATGATGCAAAAGCCGTCCACTTCCCTCGCCCGTCTTTTATTTTTCGTCGTCAATACTCTCCCTACTCCCACGTCTTTCTCTCTATATCGTTCCCTCCTCCGCCCCAATTGTCTTTTTTCCGTCTCCGGAATCCTCCCCCCACTTTTCCCGTCGTCTCTTCTTTCTTTTATCCCTCTCCCACCCATTTTCCTCCTCCCCCGGATCCTCCTCCTCTTCCGTTTTTTCGTTTCCCTCCGCGCCGGTGACCTCCAGTAATTGAATCCATCCGAAATGCTCCCGGCCCTCCTCCTCCTCCACTCGATTTTCGTCCCCCTCGGCTTTCCCTCTCGCACTCTGCTTCGTTTGGTTTTTCACCGCTCTGTTTTTCCTTCGTCTTTCTCCTCCCTTCATCTTCCCTTCTCCTTTCTTCTTCTTCCACAACGACTGCAAGAGGCGCTTCGACGTGGAAGGCTGTGGAATTTTCGTTCCCACTGGGGATTCAATGTCTCCTCCCACATCTTCAAAGTCGTTCGTCCACCACAAGGATTTTGGCCCGCTGGATGTTTATATATTTATCAAAAAATTATCGGCATGCACCAATGATGCCAATTTATAGTGTCATATACAATGCCCAGGGCGTTACGAGATAGTCTTATCTTATGCATGGTTTCGTGGAATATAGTAATTCTTTCCTGAATGTGAATTGAAAATTAATTGGAAGAGCGGGGTAACCATTTTGTTACCACATGACATCTGTTTAACAATGCCTTGAAGATGACGCGTAAAATTTCAATGATGTAAAATCATGTCCGAAATTACCTTTTATCCATAAACATGGGAGGATCACAAAGTTATAAGCCAGGTGCCCTTGACTATGGATCATCTACTCTGGTGGTTGATTGAAAGTAAAATGAAAATTGTAAAGTATGTGTTGTACGGCAATCTATTTTCCGTTGAGTCAATGCGTTGAATAAGGTTCAATCCAGCGCCAAAACTGGTAGTGGAATTCCTGATAAGTACTCAGTCCCCAAATGCAAACGCAACCATCACCGCAGTCGGAACAAATTGTCCTCACGGTGCAGTGAAATATTCAGTGGCAGGCAGAACGCCAAAAAGCGGTGAAAATTCCCGAGGCCCCGCCACTCCATCCAGGCCTTTGCCTTCACCCCATAAGGCGCTTTTGGTGCAGTAACTTTTTAGCCTCCTCCCTCCTCGCAAGTGGCGGGGTATCAACCATTCCCCAACTTCCGTTCGAAGCGCTCCTCGGAGTGATTGCGAGCGTCGAGCTTGTCGCAGTCCTTCATCTCCATTTCGTTCGGCCGTGTTGTACGACGTCTCCTCTATACGTGGAGTAATCCATTTCACTCTCTCCCCTCTCACTCCCCCCCCCCGTCCCGCATGTTAGTCTCACTCTTTTGATCTCTTCTTCGGCCATTATTTTCACTCTCCATTCTCGTCGCTCTTTCCTTCCACATCGGAGAATTTCGAGGGAAAAGAAAACGGATTGGAATGAAACCCCTAAAACAAATCACGGACCTAAACCTGAAGGTCAGGTTAATGGGATGGGGAAGAGATCACCCGGCCCTAAACCATGCGGCGTGAGAAAATGTACACATTCAGACGAGTTACTTTATCCTATGGTCTGAGTTTCCTTAAGGCGTTTTCAAGAATTTCGATCTCTGTGTGTGGCTTTTGATCTCGTTCTGACTTTACTTTATATCAGGTTGTATATAGCGCACAAATAACGCGTAGAATGATGGAAACGAGGTCGAGGGTGAGTTTGATAGACAAGGTCTATAATGGATAAAATTCAATCATGCAACGTATAGTGTCCGTTCCTTTCTCCGTATCACATACGCATTCATGCACCAATATTCTTTTTACTGGAAAGCTGTGAATATAATGGCGTCCGAAAACACCATTCGGATTTGAACCTAAGACTTCTCGGCCAGTAGCAAAACACTTTCCCCATCGGAATGGGCCTAATAAAATCCTCTCCGCCTTTATGAGCACCCAAAAATAATCTCGATTAAATCCCCTTTCTCTTTCTGACTGTATAATATAAGACTTGTATGAATTATATATTTTTCTAGTTGGATTCATTTACGATAAGCATCATTCCGCAAAAATTGTAAGTGCGTCAAAACATTTTCCGGGACCAAAGATAGTAATAAAATTACAATACCGTTTGCTAGGCCGCCACGATGTCTCTTCATAAAAAAGAATTACATTTTTTACACTAAATTATTGTTGTAGTCCATCTATTTAATGTTAATTTCTAGGTTTTTTTCATTTTAAAGGTAGATTTTTTACTATTCCAAAGGGTTATTAAATTCTGCGCATCACGAAAACTTCCTTTTGTTTGTTTTACATTATCGCATTTTTCATTTGATTTCTACATGTCTTCATGCTGTCAAGAAAGCGCATTCTCTGCCTTCTTTACCACACTTACCCTAAACTTCGAAATAATAGGACTTTACATTATAATTATTGACTTTACAATACAATACGACTTTTTATCTCGCGCGATGGTGAGTGCATGTTCAAAGCGATGCTTCACGATCGGTTAATATCAACATTTCCTGTCTTTCTCGTTACTTCGGTGGCTTATCTTTCAAAAAGTATTTTTCCTACTCACCAGAGGAGCGTATACAATCCCACGTAAAATATGCAATGTGGGAAAATCTACAAAGCTTTCCACGGTGAGTAGGATTTCGTGACTTCAATCTTAGCTCTTCTCCTCAAGTCTTCCCGCTTCAAAGATTCGTATTAGCTCAGTCCCACTCTTGCTCCTGTCAGAGCACGTATTTTTTCGGCCTCGTCGTTTCCCATCGAATTATTTTCATTTCCTCAAATTCCCCGCTCCAAAAACCCGTCTCGTAAATCCTTCGCCTTTCACTTTCTGCACAAATCGCTCGATGCATACTGAAAACTAAGACGGGCGAGGAATGTGAATTTGGTATCGATAAATTACCTGTGCATCGAAATTGCGATGTTGTCGCAAGATGTCACGTTAGGCATTTGCCATGAAATTCGAATCAGTCGTTGAATTTATATTATTGTTAACGTTAATCAAACTAGGTAGGTTTTTTGATGAACGTTGAGGCTAACGACTGGTACATTTCTAAGACTCACCTAAAACGACCCTAAACAACGGAACACCCTCAACTTATGATCTACCAGCCTTCAACTTCGGGTACATTTTTGCCTCCCTACATCATGTCAAATCTTTTTATATCTCTGCCTCGTTTACCCAGAATGCCACATCGTGAGTATCCGATATTGGGAATGTCGTTACTTCCCGTGGTCATTCTATGAATCCCTTGATGATAATACCCCATGTTTGGTTTATGACCAAGCATTTTTACGAATCAAATACGAGTTCAGTTGGAAGGAAACGCGGGTGTATGCATACAAAACTATCGCCAGCAATGTCCAAATGGCGGGTGGCGGCAGGTCTAGGGCAATAATTCGTAAAACTTGCGTCGTTTAGACGCCCGACCAGCGGGGCCATCGACTTCATTCGTCGGGACGAAGGCCAGGTCATTCAAGGGTCGATCATCTACGTCTACTCAATACCCCGCAAGCCGCCGCGCCGCAAGGGAGTGTGGCGGGGGGTGTTAGGGCACCATCAAGGAAAAAAACGCATGCAAGAACCACAAATTTATTTTGTCCACAAACAAAATATGGCATACATTCATGCAAAAACCCTTACACCCCACAAACATGCAAACGCACAAACTACCAACTAACATACACATGCACCTATTGATACACCTAATAACTTTGCAATGTTTAATTTTGTTCCGATTTTTCAATTAAATGTTTTTAATATTTCTAAATTGACTTCGGTTTCTTACTATTATGATTTCTGATTGTTCTGGGAAAGAATGAGTATATGAATCTATCTGCATGAGAATATATCTTCCTCATGGTTGTGATCATCAGTGGGTATGACGCGCGTAAAAATCGGACCTTCCGGTCGGACCCAAATACGAGACTACTCCGCGAAATGGCTACTTTACCACCTCGTCACATCGATGTTTTTCACACTGAGATTCGATTTATTCAGGATGGGATATCGCAACACCCATTGCGTGTTTCGGCGACCCGACCTTACCACGCGATCGAGATCGCTCTGTTCAACGAGCGAGCGGTTTGATTCGGCCCACAATAAGAGTTTGCTCTTCCTCCCCTCGTGTTTACTTTCCATTTGGACTGATGACGCTAATCATCTCGGTCACGTGTTTGACTCTGGCTAAAAGGAGGGTTGGAGGTCGGGTAGGGTTAGGCTCGGAAGAGGGAGAGAGTGAGGGGTTTTGGCCCTGAAATGGTGTCTTTCACTCACACACACACTCTCACTCTCTCTTCCCTCCCGAGTTGTAGAGAGCTCGTGGAGTCTTCATTAAGGGAATCGAGACGGTGATTGATTCTGACCGCCGTCGAGGGTGTGGTGTAGGTGGGGGCGCAGGGGAGAGGGGGAAGCGATGTTTGCATTATTGCCTCCTCGGGGTGGTGTAGGGAGGAAGGTGGCGGTGCGTTGATGGGGGAACGAAGTTAACCAAGTTTAACAGTGTGTGTAGGGAAGGAGGGGCTGAGTGGTGAGGAAGTAGTCGGAAACTACATAGAATCCGGGATGGATTTCAAGGGGAAGAGAAATTTTGCGAACGCCGAAACTCGTTCTTAATGTGATAAAAATCCTTTATTGTCCCTCGTGATTGCGCCGGGATCGAAAGGATGCCCTCATTCGTGGGTTCGCAAAACAGGGTTGGGTTCGTTATTCGCTTGCCCTTGACGATAATCAATTACGATAATTTGGCAAATATGTAGACGCTGCAAATATTATTGCCACAAGTGAGGGCCGCATTCCAACCGTGTGCAAACGATGTAAAATTTCTGATAGAACGTGTCCGATCGTTCCTTTTGAAAATATCTTTTCAATCATGACTGTGCTAGCATAGAGGAAAAATCATGAAAGTAATTTTCCCGTGTAAATTTTCCGGAAAATATATTCAAATGTGCACTATCATCTTTTATGAGGATGATATGGTTTGTCAAATTTATGTCAAACATTTCACACTTCTGGTATTTCGATGATAAATGCAAATTTCTCATACTTTATGGATTTCAAGAAGATTTTTCAATCCAGGTGCTGTCGATGGCGCTTACATTGAGCAGAATGACATGGAGGAAGCAGCTGTTTTTCTCGGTCCGATCACTTTAACCCCGGGATGCTAAATGTCCCGCTCCGCCCTAATTAAAAATAGCTTAAGCGTTTTCTGATGATTACGCGAGGGAAGGGTAGATACTAGTGAACACTGAGATAGTTGGTCCCGGGGGGGGTGAGTGAATGGTTTGGGGAGGGTGGTAAGAGGAGGGGAGGAGGAGGAGATGGCAGACTTTGCATCATTTAGACACTTAAAACTGATGGGGAACACGCGAAGATTGACGGTCCCGAGGAAGAAGTTGAAAACTCTTCTGGGGATTTTGAGATTCTCGGGGAAGTTGGGGCCCGAGTAAGATTTTAATGATCGACTGACACTGACTGCCAGAAAGAGTAACGAGGGAGGATGGAATAGCCAAGCATAAAGACTCCGAAAGTCCCTCTCTGAAAGTCTTCATCCAAAAATGTTCTGCTGCACGGTTGGATGAAAGGAATAGGATAGGCAGTTACCTTTGAGAGGGATTGAGTTTGAAGTATAATTGAAAGACCTAAGGGTGGTCTGGTTGTTCTTCAAAAGTCCAGTAAACTCTCTTTACGTTTCTTAACGGCTCGAATAAGGAGATAGAGTTAAGAGGGGGTGATGATATGAAGTTTGGCGTACTTAACGGGACTCTGCGGTTAAAAATCTTTTTGAAATAAAAGCGAAATGAGAAGAGTTTCAAATCTTTCTTGATCTTTTTTTAAAAGAACTATAAGGTCTTAGTTTTCCGGATGGCTCAGAGAACGTGGTTATTTAAGTGGCGTGAGTAATTTTCTACACTAGCTATCGGTGATCTGCCTTGTGGGAAATGAATAATAATTTTAATTTGTTATTTTTACTTCAGTCTTTTTACTATTGTGACTCTTAAACTGTTATTAATAGGAATTGTGATTTTTTTGTGTATTCCGATGAAATGTTTTATGAGCCGTTGACCAATCAGTTTGCCGATGGCTATCGCTTCGATCCTGTATCAGGTATTCTAATTAATCTAGCGTCATTAATCATAAAATTGAACAGTGGTACAAGCGTGTGATCAGGTGGTCTGCAAGAGTTGTAACTCAAAAGCATATCGCTTACCATAATTTGTGAGACGATAGCAAAATCACATGCATGTGGAATTTTTTGTGATTAATATAAGTTTTTTGATATTTTTGTTTGCATCATGTCGCATCTATTCACGGTATTTAAGTGTCTCCATTGCTCTTTTTTGTGTTTAATTTTATGTGTGATATCTATAGGATGTTGAGTAAATATTTTCCATTCATTTCAATAAACAAAATCTATTAATGGATGAAAGGAGGAAGGAAGTACATAGAGATGAAGAGGGACTTAATGTAGAGTAGGTTCTGGACTCTGTTTTGTTAGGAGTAACAATATATTTATTTAATAGTTGTGTTCATCCAAAAAAAACAACGTTAACCGGTAGATTACCCTATAATAATATATTAACGATCTAACTTCGCCCACCGACTTCGATTTCCAAGTCATTCTTAACGGTCATTACGAGTACTTCGGTTCCTGACGTTAATGTCGAGTGTTACTTAACCATGGACGTTTTTCGGAGTTATCTCGTCTTTGCCTAGTATGTATTCCTCACCGAACATGATTATCTGGTGACGAAGAAAGACTGTTTTATGTATATCCCCTGTATTTGTATTAGCCCTGAATTATCTTCGATTACTGTCGGTCATGACGCCCTCCGTATCTGAACGTGCCACTACTATATTTTTGACAATTAATCATCCCTTCACTGCCTCATCCATCGAGCGTAATTCGGAACTGTTTTTCCCCTTCGGCTTCATCAAGTGGATCGTCAATGTTTTTTTTTTACCTCGCGATCCTCCGCGCCCGGTTGTCTAAACTTCTTCTTGAGTTCTCGGGGTCTCGCGCCGGCCTTCCCGCCTGAATAATTTCGGCAGAAAGTTTTGGGGGTTTCGAAACGGAAGAGTGAGAAAGAGAGAGAGATAGGGAAGGGGGACTTGGGCAGGAGTGCATGCGAAAAGGAATTAATGAATATTTTAAAGGCGGGAGGGGCAATGACGCAGTGATCACTGCCCGCCGCCGGCGTGGTGGGTGAGGTAAAGAGTGGAGGCTTGGAAGGAATGGTAAAGGAGGTGCATCCTCACGAATGTACGCCAGTATATTGTCTCCTCAACGATCGTAAGGATTTCATCCCAACTCCCCCCCCCCCTGAAGCCTTTAATTTCGTTACGGTAACATGCCCAAGCCCTCATCAGTCTCCCCGAGGTGGTCATTTGTTTCCTCCCAACAACCCCCCTACTCCCATTCTTTCATTCGGTCTTCCCCTCACTCGTGCCCACCGCCTTCCCCAGAAACTCTTCACTATTTTAGTACATGTACATACTGTCGTATCTCGAGGCCCATAATGTAGGTTTTCGCGGATTTTTTACACTCTACTTCGTGTGTGGGTGTTTTCCTGCAGTGGGTTTTTTCATCAAGGATAGAAACCTCATGCGCGACGTTTTTTTTTCCAAAATTGTACAAATATTGCTACACTCTTGGTACTCATGTGTATTTATTGTAAATCGATTGTCATTATCTATTTCTTTTTTATATTATTTATCCCTCAAATTTTATTATGTTTTCATTGAATGTATTTGGCGATGGGTTTGATGGAAGAAAGGTCTGTCGCAGTCTCAGTCTTGCATTAATGAAGCCGAATTATTTTTATACCCTTTTAGGGATAGAGGTCGCGCACAGAGCGTTCGGCTATTTATGTGAAGGTTCCGGGTTTCGTTCCCGGAAAATCCAAAACAGAAATACCAAAGTTGCGTGAATTTTAGGCTAATATATTTTTGTGAAGACTGATGGAGAGAATATCTTAGGGGAAGCGTGGTGAAGGGAGGAAAGAGTAATGAGCGATGAACATAAGGAAGTGAGGCAGAAATTGCGTGGCTGAAAAAATGTTTATTCTAATGAATGAAGGGAAGTAGAAATTATGTGCGGTTAAAAATGGTTTATGATACTAATATGTGCTTAAGGGTATTAAGCATTGTGCTAAGCGGAGCTTTGAAATTCAGCAATGCTTAGTACTTTGGCTCATTAAACCCAACCATGACGGCTAGCCTGGTGTTAATAATATCGTCCTGGAATTCCTCGGGCGACTTAGGGAAAGGAATTGAACCAACATCCCCTGAATTTCGGATTTCGTGTGGTTTAATACGATCTCAATTCTGTCCTCGCCCGTCAAAACCATCCTCCAGGTTCATTGGTTTTAGTTTAGAAGATTCGAAGCATGCACCATAATTTTCGTACACACATACATACCATCCTTTCCATTTCTTTCGTGATAGATATGGTCAATTTTAGGTTGTTTAGGAAAACTCAAATCTGTTTTACTAAAATCTCCCATACTACCATACCCATTCAAGCTTCATTCTCCTCTTAACACAAGTCTTTCAGCGTCTCATGCATGCCCCTCTGTTCCTACGGCCCCTACTATTCCTAATTTTAAGAGTCCCTTCGACTAAGTTCCTCCACGACTTTCATGTCCTATGCCTTATAATCAAGATATTTAATTTTGTTTCATTTGGCTGTTTGGTGATTCGGGTAATTTTAAGTAAGTTACGAGGCCAAAGGTCAAATGATACGACTCTTACTTATCCACCAGACGATTTTCATAGATATCTCATCTCAAAACGTTATTGATAAAATTTTTAAATAAAAGACTTTTGTTTATTTTTTTGGGTTCGATGTCAGACTTCCTGACTAAACGAAGGAGAGCTCACCGCTCACTCAAAACTGCAGCACGCGTCATCGGTAACTCAACTGATAATAAACACAGCAGGTTTTAGATGTACGTGTATTCCTGAGGGGAAAAAATCTGTCTAATAACCCGCAAATTCCGGTAGCACCACCTTCCCCTCAACCCCTGGATGCTGGAAATACCACTGCCCTCCCTCGCCCCTCACACTCTTCTTTACGTTCTGCTGTTGATGCCTTCTTCCCTTGTCGCCACGCCCTCTCCTCCGCCCCATACCCCTCCTCCTCCCGAGGCATTGCTAGCCCTCATCCTTAGCCCCCATTGCCACTACATTCGCGCCCACCACCCTCTCCCCTTCCCGTTCCCCCTGCTGTCTTATCTCGTCCCCGTTCTCCTTCCCTCGCCCCTCTCATCCGCCATCACCGGTCCCCTCCCTTACCTCACCTCATTTACATCTCCTAAACTATGCAGATGGTGCATTGCGGTGGTTTGACGTGGGCTCCTCCTCCCCATCCATGCTCATACTCACCTTCTTATCGCGTCACTTAATTCACTTTCAAGGTGACCTTTTTTTTCGAGATTATGATGGAGAGATAGAAATGGAATGAAAAAAAGAAGCAAGTGGGAAAGGAGAAACAAATGGGTTGTATTATCCGGGTGTGGTCTTCTTCTTCCTTAATCAAGTGCCCTTATCGGAATTCCTTCCTCGACTTTGATTGCATGCAAGAAGTGGGGCGTGGTCTTGGATAAATATGTCGGGGATATATATTCGTGTGTGTGTACTCGTGTGTGTGTACTCGAGCGTGTGTGTATATATATGTAGATGATTTCGTCGAAGTAACACGGAAGTGTTGAATAAAAAAACTTGCACAGCAACAAACAATAAAAGAACTCTCACACGTTATTTCTAAATAATTTCGACGGAATTTAGCTCTGTTTTCCTCAGAAGAAGCAGTAGTGTGGAAAGAAGAAACAGTAGTATACGATATATTAATAGGTAATTTACCGGTTAAGGTAGGTTTTTGGATGGACACAACTGTCAAGTAAACATTTTGTGACTCCCCACCTAGCAAACTAATCTATATCAGGTCCCTCTTCATCTCTGTGTACTTCTTTCCACCCTTCATCCCCTCCAACATCCCTATCCTGTTCCTACCCTTTCCTCGCTTGCCCAACATTCTCCCCTCTATTACCCTCTTCAACATTCCACTACCGCTCAATACGCCTTTCATCCATTTTTCCTGCCTCCATAGGATTTCTCTCAACAAACCCCTCTCCTCACCCACCATCTCCAGTACTTCCTCATTTGTTTTCCTTTCGGTCCATTTCACCTTCTCCATCCTTCTCCACACCCGCATTTCAAAAGCCTCCAATCTACGTCTATATACTATATATATATATATATATACACACACACACAATAGGAAACCACGTTAATTATCATTCCCAAGATTGCTATGATGGACACAATAGAGAATGTGAGTCCTGGCAACTTGCGGGACTCGGCCAAATCGGTCGTGTGTCGTGCCCAGCAGCGGAGGAGGCAAGGCTTCCACGGTCGTCATCCCACGAAACCCTTGCAAGGGAAAACCGACAGCACCAGGACAGAAGACGCAGAAAAATAATTATAAATATATATAATGTAGATGGATTTAGCACTAGTAGACAAAGACAAAAACACAGAAACACGTATTAAAGAGAAACTCACTGGGTGTCGAATTTTCGGTGGTCTAACCCCCTTTCTCAATAGGAGGAAGGAACGTGACTTTTGTGACTTAAGGTGACTAAAATATAAATATGTATGCATATAAAAAAAACTTTGACAGCTACACACAATATGAGAGCACATAAAAGGAGCACTCATACGTTATTTGTTGATAATTTCGACGGAATTGAGCTCCGTCTTCCTCAGAAGATTAGTTATACATATATATGCATATATATATATATATATATATATATATATACACACATATATATATATATATATATATATATATATATATATATATATATATATATATGCACACACAAATATGTTTTCGCCGAACGCGACGTCATTTTTCCTATATGACTCTGTATTTTATATGTATTCCCTCTCCAGGGAGATTTATTATCATATTCCGTTATATTTTTATTTCCTCCCAAATTGGAGCTCGATTGTCAATACGAAATTAATATCGGAGGAATGAATTTTTATGCACGCGATAGAGAGAAAGAGTGAGTGTGTGTGCGTGGGGAGGGGTAATTGTGATTTTTCGTCCCTCCCTCCCAAAGTTATTGGGGGTTGATAAATTGTGGCGATTCTGCGGTTACCATCCATTGATAGAGCCTGATTAAAGTCAATGAAAACTTGTATTCACGAGTGGAGCCAAATGACAGCTTTTAGCAGCTGTGCTCGACATTATAACCAGAGGGATGGTTGGAGAGTTGGGGAGGGCGGAAATAAAAAATATAAATTTTATCATCCTTTTTACTGAAAGGGGTCCGTGGTCATGTTTATGCGTTTTCAATTTTTTTTTTACTCATCCCCTTCCACCGAAATCTTTTCGCTTTAATATTTCAAAATGAGGTTGGGGAGACTTAAGGCAATATTTGATGAGTGCCGCGGGGCAATTTAATTTTATTCGAATCACAGCAATTTTAATAATGCTGATCGTAATTTTTTTTAACATCGATCTCTTGTTCATTATGAACGTTCTTTCGGCACACAGTACGTCTCTAAGATCGTATATCTCTTAATAGTGGAATAAACTGTGGCCCAGTTAATGAGTTAGATAATTAAATTTTCGTCCAAACGTTGGAAGTACTGTTCCATATTTGGCGTTGCCTCTTTTTTTTCATTTAGGAAAGTTGTATTTACATTTTTTGAAGGCTCTAACTTTTTCCTTTCATTTCGTCCGAATATATTAATCTAGAAGCAAACATGAAGTGATATTCGATTAAAAATAAAATATGTTTAAGGATATTATTTGATTGTGAAGGTTCAGCTTTCCGTAAGTATTCGCCTCATGAGAGTGTGCCTGCTGTATTTGCACTTAAAACATTCATAATAACAGCACCAATGCTTACACATTGAAGCAATGCCTGAATTATAACTTTTTCTACGAGGGGATGTTTAAAAGGAAAGAGCTCTTTTCATTCTCGTTGAGTTTGGAGTTAAAAAGTTTTTCAAAGAAAGCATTTTTAAAGCAAATAGGTCCAGGATGAGCTTCTTGTTGATAAGTTATAAGCCTTAGCCCGTGGTAGCTGGGATGACGATAAATAAGCATTCATGTATGAATTTATTCCGTAAGCTTAGTATTTTCCAGGAAATGAGCATACAGTGAGTAGAGAGACTAGTGCGCTGGAAACTCGGGAAAGTCCATGAATGGGACTCAAAAGCCTTAAAGGGATCTCTTTGTGTACCGTGCTTTGATTTTCTTGTTCAACTCCCTCCTATCACTTCCCCATAACTAACTATTCTCTTTTTTGTAACATAGACTCTAAACGTGAAATTGTTTGCATTAAATGGTCTGTGTTGATTTTTCGATTGACTTATTCTCACAGAAACGTTCTCTTCGGTGTGCTCTGATTTAATCAGGAAAAGGTTTGTTTTTAGCGCGGTTTTATCGCAAAGATTTCATTTTATTAAAATCTGGGAATCATTTGCTTTCGAGTATTGGCTCTTATATTGCTAAATAGTGGGAATCACGCACCTTCAGTGCAGAGCAGAATGTTCTTAACTCCGAACTTGCCAATTCCCAATTACTACTGCTCGTCTTTTCTACAAATTAACGAACTGACTTCGAAAATGCTCCGTGTAGTTCCCACCATGTGATTCAAGATTGAATATTCTAAAAATTACCTTTGGGGTTGCAGTTAATGGAAAAGATCGTATTTGTTTTCATAAGTCATGGATGAAAATAAAACAAAAATTGTGGTGACCGCCGTCATGGCGAGGGAGGGAAGTGAAATTTGCTACTTTCTCGTCTCCAAATGTTTGGGGATATCGAGGCAGCCGATTGAAAGCTGTACTTTTGAATGACAAACATAATTTTTATTGAATGAGGGCCTGATTTCAGAGTGTATATGCACCATGTAACAGGCGATAGATGTTGTTGATGAACATCAGCGTAGGAAAATCATTTTAATTGACTAGCGATCGAAATTTCCATATCGAGTGGTATTAAACAAACCGAGTCTCCTACCACGCACGAACCCATCCAAACAATGCAATAAAAATTCCCGTGTGTCAATTTTTTTATTATCATACTGAGGGTCGTGTGATGGGTTGTGAAAATTTTTGACAGAGTATTAAATAGTATGATTTGGTGCTTTCCCCCGCGTATTTGCTTCAACGATTCTCGGGTCTTCCGAGACCCGAGAATCCTTCATGAAGAGTATTAAATAGGTGAAGGGGGCGTAATGGAATCGCAAAATACTATTGCCCTATGAGAAACACGAGACATAGTAAAGAAAAATTATATCAAGACCGGGACTGGATCATGGAAATATAAATTGCGAGCTCGCTTTAAAAATGCTCGCCCTCTACGCGATGACTAACGTTATGCTATCACCATTATTTCAGTATTTCTCCTAGGGGTCTGACCCGACGCGATTCCTGTCGCTGGCACGAATCACATGAGTTTGGTCACAAGTCCGGCGATCGCCAATTGTGCTGGAAGG
Organism: Hetaerina titia; assembly: GCA_037158775.1. NCBI lineage: Eukaryota > Metazoa > Arthropoda > Insecta > Odonata > Calopterygidae > Hetaerina > Hetaerina titia. Next base: position 63,032,271 of record CM073775.1, on the reverse strand, counting down.
GGTAAAATCGCATTATGGAAATGGAGAGCGATAGCGCCGGAAAAATGTTTGTGATTGTATCCCTGCAAATTCTATGAAGGCGATTAATTTTTTTATGTATTACGGATTTTATTTTTAATCTGCGTCCTGAGGAAAATCAATCTTGCCACGCGAACGCCTCCAATTTCCTTCCACCGGCCGTCCTCTTCGGATTTCACCGTTACTCCTCTCCCACAGCGGCCAATCTCCGCTCCTTCATCCGACTACTGCATGTTTCCTTCCCACCGCCGCCTCCTCCAGCCCGTCTCCGTGACCTTTCTCATTTCCTCCGCATCGTCGCCTGTCCTCTCTCTCCCGCTCGTTCCACCTTCCCTCACATTCATTTCGCCCGTCCTTCCGCCGCCAAGAAGTTCCTCCGCCCGGAGATTTCCTCAGACCATCACTCCGGAGTTTCCCCGAAGAACTCCACTCGACGAAAAATGCAAGTTCCAGACCCTCGCTAAATGCCAAGCTCCCGGAGAGGTGGTGGTGTATTTTTAATTGAATTAGCTTGGAACGTGTTTATTCAATGACTTAAAAGATGTCTCGGACAAATTTCAATTAGCATCTCGGTCCTTTGCGACGTCTCGGAAAGTATTCTATAGAGGTTACCGTCTCTTATGCTTCTCCTATGGCTTGTACTCCATCCATGTGGTGGTAGTTTATGCACGTAGTACTAGTTGTGAGCGCTTCAGTTAACGTAGAGTCGTTTCAGACTCCGAGCAGTCGGTGGGTGGTTATGGGAGGTTATCCCTAAAAAAAAACCCTTTCCATGTTTTCTTCATGGATCAAATGATAGTAAACTTAATAGGTTGAATAATTGGTGCTTTTTCTAAACAGCTGCATTAATAGTTAGTATTTCACTTTTTCTGCCCTACACACACATGTACAGTGCCTTTCTTAGTGATGATAATGCAAGATCATTGGATAATCTGCCATTTATGTTATACCGTAACGATATTGTCGTGAGTAGTTCACCCATTTTGCCAGATAAACGAAAAGAAATCAACTGGGAAGTGGAGAGTTCACCGCCCAGAAGAGATATCGCGGCAAAGACCCTCGCGAATAGTCCTCCTTACTGAGCCATCAAGAGAGAACAACTTATATGCGAGATTCGATGCCGGCGATAGACAAAGAGTGTAAAGCGCCCAATTGTGCCTTACCAACGGGCTTAGTGGGAAGGGCAGGAATTGTTGATTGAACAAAATCGGCCTTCAACATTGAATAACTCTAAAGACACACGCCTGCATTCGTGAACCAAAAGATATTATTCCAAGCAAAACGTACGCCTTCTTCACTGTCTATTGATTAATATAAGATTTTCCGATCTCTATGAATGGGGATTGTGGGTTGGTGGAATTTAGGACGCAGACGACTAATTTTTAACAGAACCTAATATTTACCAGGAACGTGTATGTTCAGTTAGTGCGCCTCAGATCTCTTCAAGCCGAAATGACTACGACGCACTTCAAATTTGATCGTAATAGCAGGTGTCGTAAATGAGAAATTAATCACTTGCTTAAGGATATCCGAATATTTGATTGGCAGTCACACAAGTTAAAAGCTAATGGTCATTGGCTTGACACTCCACTGGTGACTTTCGTTGAAGCATAACCCAAATTGGAGTTGATATTATCGAAGTTCATTAAATATGCTCGAATATTGTCACATTCAAATGTGCGCGACACGTTAGCGTGAGATGGATTCAGCCGTGCGTGTACGTGTTTGGTGTGGGGAGTGATTTCAAAACGTCAGTCGGGATTTAAATAGTGGTTTTGCGGCTTCCTGATGGAAATTAGACGCACGAAACCGAGAGGCATCGGATTTCTCCTCCGTGGCGAGGTACCTGCGCCCTGTCCAAAGTTTGGCGGGACATCGGATCCATCCATCTTTGCCATCCCGTCGTAGAAAGAACGTACCGGGATCGAATGTCTAGGCTCCCTTCCCGCGGGTAAGAAACGTCGATCCGTCCGAAGTTGTTAAGATCGTATCTTTTCTTGGCATTTTACCTTGTTCCTCTTGAATTTTGTTGCGTTGATAAAAACCGCAATCTCCAAACCGAGGGCCTTTTCGATAAGGTATGGCTCAGTCCCACGACGTTGGAAATTCACACGTGCTAGGGGGATCAGTCCGAATTCCTTAACAATCTGCGATTAAGCAGACGAACCTGAGAGTAAAGAGTTTACTTGAATGCCAGGAGTCATCACTGAAATTTTAACCGGGAACCTCGGAAATGTAGCCTATCGCTCTATTTACTACGATACCACTTGACTTTCAATAATATGTTCGTTAGAGTATAGGTCAGGTTGCGTAGAATAAAGTTCTGTGCTGAATTCTATGGTCTCAGGCTCAACTTTGTGGAGGTTCATTTTCGTTTTAAATGAATATACTTTGTAACTTCCACACAATTTTTATTCGTACTACCGGTTTCAACGCTTCGGCGTCATCATCAGGTACAAACACACTGTACTGGCGTTCTGTGCTCTCAAAGAAGCATTGTGCGTATTTGTAATATAAATGACCTCAATTTATAAATAACTTCGTGGTTTTTGCGCAACGTATCTGTTAACAATTTTGGCTTAATTTATTATGGCTTACTAAACTGGTAGTTGTATCCATCCAAAAACCTACCTTAACCGGTAGATTACTTTAAAAAAAAACTCTTATCAGAAGGTCTAGAGTTTTGAAGGAGAGAGCCGGGAGGTTATTAAGTAGGCAAGCCTTACGGTTGATCGAGCAGTAATTCGTGACACAGCAAATGACTGTAGGTCGCCGAGTGCAATACAGGACAAATACAAGGAGTATATGACTGAAGATCAACTACTAGAAAACGAAAGAAATGAATTTCTCGAGAAATGTGAAGGTTATACTAAACTTTAAATTTGGAGATATTGGCCCAGTGTTGGATGAGTAAAAACAGTCGGAGAATGTTTATTAGACAAATAGGAGTAGTAGTTGAGACATTTGGAGAAAAATGTACTTGAAATATTTGCGGAGGGAATAAATAAAAGGCACGTTAAGCATGCGAAAAATTATTAATGACGGAGAGGGTAGTGCTATATGAAACCTGGTATTCGCTAAGAGGATGAGCGTATATCGGAAGCGTTTGAGAAGTGAGTATGCCTTAGGATGAGGAAAATAAGTTGGATAGAGACAAGTATCAGCAGTAAAGTCTTGCGTATCGTGCGAGAGGACTTTGATAGATGAAATTTAGAGAAGAAAATAGTTAATAATAAGTTGGAGGAAATCCCGAGAGACTACGGTCACTACACGTTGGGATACAGAAGGGTGTGATACAACGGAAAATGTTTGAAAAATGGGAAGTGGAAGTTTCAGTAAGTATTTGCTTTTATGATGGCAGAAGGGTAGGTAAAATGGTTTGGAGAATATAATAATTTTGAGGAATGAGCGTACATATGCTCGCTTATTCCGTGATATGCCGAAAACACTTCACGCATTCCTCATTTTCCTTTCAATACTAATTTAAGCTTTAAAATCAACTTTAATGAGGTTTTTGATTGGAAATTACTTGATTCGGAGAAAGCTGTTTTGAATGAAAAAAAAACAGATTGGGGTGTCTTATAAAAAAAAATAATGCTCTGGCCCACTTCTATTACTGGTATCACTTTTTCCAAGAAGGCGACGACAAGGAAAGGCTTTGGTAATAATCCCTAAATTGATTTTTTTAATTGTCTTTTTAGATGCTCAGCACAAAGGCGCAATACATGGGTTATTGGGATACCGTTGATTGGATTTGATTTAATTTTGAGCCGTAGAATAACTTGTTTTGCATAGTTATTTTACGCTTTGGTAATGATAATAGAAATGGCGTTGAAATGTATGCAAATGTATTCGTCTATCCTTTTGATTCATTTTCTTGGGTTCTTTTTCATTCTTTTATTCCTTTATGGCCTGGACTGGTTAATTTTCTTTTACTATCAGAGAAAATACATTGGCGGGTTCGATTAATGACCTAGTTATGGCATTTCTCTTACTTGCAAGATTCCTTATCCTCCCCCACACTATCCCCACCTGTTAGAATGACTTTGAGATGCCGGATTTTGAGCGTCTATCTAAATTAAATGCCGTCGCAATTTCGATGAATCGACGTTCGCAACTTTAACTAACGGCGTTGCATGTCAAATCTCAATTGTATCTTATTTGTAGGAGCACTGTGCGAGAGGACGGCATTTTTCTCTGTGTCTTTTGTTGGTACCCACCCTCGAAATCCGTGTGGGTGACATCGATTCACCTCATCAAACAAAGAGAGACACACCTCTGCCTACACAGTGTTTCTTCGTTACTCTTATATTTAAAATTAAATCTGCAAATGCCAAATTAGGTCTCAGACACTGGCGATATGATATCTCGTAGCGATATCGCACGTCGGAGTCGTTTTTGTTTGTGGTCTACAAGCATGTGTGCATTATTTTTCAACCTACCCTCGTAGTAACCTCATAACCGATTCGTCAAAGTACCGAACACTGATATTATGCAGCGTAATATCACGCATCTGATCCAATATATCTTCATAGCAGAGTTCCATTGAGGCATCATTCATATTGCCCTATATTAATCCGTAAGTCGCTAAAGGTAAAAGATGTGTCGAAATTCCCGTTATATTTGATACGTGGCAATATCACACGTGAGATTCGATGCCTAACAAAACCTAACATCCCATTCGATTGATCGCAGTATTGCGAATCAGAATCTATGCACAATAAAATCTCAGGGTCCCTCCCTTCCGCCTCGCACATTCCCTCATTCTCCCTTTACCCACGCCCTCATTTGTCTACGGCCTCCACACGGGACCTCCTACGGGCCCTTTCTGCTCCCGAGATCATGAAAATGGCAGGTAGTCACAACGCTCGTGGGGTGACTCCATGGCTTCACTAAAGAAAAAGAAAAGAGGTGCCGACGGTTTCCAGGTTTTCAACGTGGAAGGGCGCTCGAACCACCACGGGTGTTGGGGGTGGAGAGGGTGCTAAAAGGTAGTAGGATGGGAGAGAGAGAGAGAGGGAGGAAGGATTGGCTTTATGAGCCCCCGAGCCTGTTCTCGGAGATAGGGAAAATCTCGGTGGCTCCGCGATGCTTTTACGACGTCGTTGCCGGGAGTAGCTGAGGAGGCTACTAAGTCGACGCGGAATGGCTCGAGGAGAATCTACTCCGATTCGCGCCCGCCGGCCCTGCGTACCGTGTGCCTTAAATTTTTGCGACGGCGTGGGTGCCTCTGGTGTTCTGGAGGCCGTGGCGAAGGGGGAAGATGTTCGCGCGTGGTGGGAGGGAGAGACGGGGGAGTGTAGCAGGGGTTCGGGTGGGAGTAGCGGAGTTGGAATATAAGGGTTTTGTCGTGCTCAGTAGAGGGTGGACTTTTCAGGAATCGTTGCGTTTTATGCCCACGCAGCTCTGTCCCATAATAGCCTCCCTGCCTTGGACGGGAAGCGGGGTTTTAATCCGATTTATTTCGCTCGGCACGAGAGAGAGGGTTTGCGAGGGAGTGTTGGAACCGATTTCTGTTATACGGACGAGTTTTTCTTCCCTGGTTAATTTAAGGGACTGTTTAAGGTATCATTTCTTTCCATCAAGGGCTTTTTTTGGAGGGCTGTTTCCGCTTCTCCCCCATTCCGGGCGTTTATCTGCCTTTACCACGGAAATAAATGTCTTTTCCCTTCCTTTCAGACGGCGCCATTCTTTAAAACGTTCCCACGCGGGTCCGTTTAATTTCTTAATCCCCCTTTAAATTCCATCCGCCAGTTGAAATTTTTTCCCGAGCCACGTTTAGGGTAACGTAAGGGGAAGAAGTTTCAGCGTTTCTCTATGTAATAGCCATCGTTTTCATATTTGTACGCGGTCCTCCAAGAAATCCGGGCTCTCCCGGGTCACTTGTGGGTTTCATATAACAGTGATATACAAACGTAAATGACCGCAGAGCTATCCTTCCGAGGGTGAAATGGAAAAGTCTAGTCCTCGGGGACATTAAAACCGAACTAAATCTGCTGGAACCCGTCGTGCTTATGGGAAAAAATTCTACGGATTGCAAATTTTTGCAGCGGACAGTGACACGTGCATATGACACTTGATGAGTCGTGCGTCCAAAATTTGGTATTCCGAACGTCCTAGGGTGAAAGTTTTTGGACAGAGTTTTGGTTTCATTAAATTTAATGAGCGGGTGAGGGGGTTTCGTGGAAAATTCAGCCTTCAAACCCGGGGAATTATTCGAAATTTCCCCCGATGCTGGCGTGTCCACGGTTTTCGTGAAATATTTAATATATAAATTCGCATCAGATTACCACGTTTATCTTTGAATAGATTGTTGTTTTTGGATCCAAAATAACTTAACAGTTTAAAAGGTCATTCATAGGTTTAAGGGTCAAGATTGTGCCTTCGCAAATCAAAGGAATTCTTTATACTTGAGAGATGGGAGTGGGTCATGAAATAGTGTACGAATCGGCATTTGTGTAAACATTCTTTCATACAGGATGTTTAGCCAGGAAAACTAATTTGGACATACCAGATCCACGGTTTAAAATTAATAAAATCTTCGAAATAAAATTTTGTGCTTGTGGGAAGAATTTCGCAGCCCGAAAAAGCTACGGCCAACAGCGAGTGCTGCTTTTTTTGAATATTTTCTGTGCACACATGTGAAATAGGACCCTTTCATCAAGTCATAAAAACTTTTAATACTTATAACTGAACAAGAGGAATAAGTTAACTGTGTAGGTATTTAATCGTTGGACTAATAATATTTAGATATTCATCAATTTAATGGTAATATTTAAGAATTTTATGGAAAAATATTATAAAATATATTGTATAAAATGACATTGTTTTCTTGAATGCTTACTTAAAGTTCTGATGCGATCGGAAGGAAATGTAAAAACTACCGACTCGTTAAATTCATTTTTTTAGATTTGATGAAATTATTAAGTTCTTTAATTTAGGAATCGTGATGCTTAATTTTAAAAAAGGATGATTCTGATTCGAGCTCGACTTATGCTCTTCCTTTTGGAAATCCTACCTTTCTTATCACTCGAAGGGAGAATAGTAAAATGTACCAAAGGCGAGTAATCGAAAAGATAGTTCCTCGAGTCTTCTTCCAACCTTGCTTTTAAGTATGAGTAATAGCGCTGCAGTCAAACTGAGACGCTCTATGGATCAATCGGACAGAAATTGAATGCAAAAAGGTGGGACTGGATGTCATACTCAAACGCAAGCACATCTCGATATTTCATTCAGTCGCCATACATTCTTCTCTATGTCGTACTAGAGCCTGCGACTTTGGTGTCATTCACCGAGAGAGAAGCCATCCCCATCCCACTCCCCTTTCTAGCTGCGACACGGACAGTGGGATATATATCGGCCATACTTTCACGAATCCCTGTGCAAAAATAAATCCGTCATGGCAGTTTCCTCTCCCGCCCCAAAAATAATCCTTGCGCCTTGAAGGGAGTCCTTTGACGGTAACCTTCCTTTCCCGGCTCCAGATTTCCTTAGAAAACTGAGCTCGCTGAAGTGAGCTGTCTCCCTTTCCATTCTCCCTCGAACCCATCCTTACCTCTCCCCCCAACCCCTCCTCTTTCCCGGAATTCCTCTCCGAACAAACGTCTCCCTGGGGCTGGGAGAGGAGTTGCTGCTACCATCCAATGATTTCCACCTCAAGGTCCCTCCATCTTCTTTTCTGAGTCTCGTCCTCAGCCCCTTCGCAATACAATACTTCGCATAGCAGTAATGTAACTGATCGAGGTAGGTGTTTGATGGGTTCAGGGACCAAGCACTGCTTGCACCTCTGCTTAAGTATCCGCCTAGCAATGCAAGAATCAATATCGTTTTTCAGCTGCACATAATTCTGGCTCCTTTCTCGTCCTTATTTGTTTTCCTCCCCGTCCTCTTTACATTCTCCAATCTTCTCCTCACTCACTTCGCCAAAACCTCCAAATCTACACCTGGACCCTTCTCTGTCCCTAGCACAGTCCCCTCATTCATTTGCTATATAATATCTATTTGTCCAGGAAATTTTGTTTTTTTTCCATTGTAGATGGTTCCTTTGAACCTTAATTCTTATGAGATTAGGTTCTAATAAAATTAATTCTTCATCTCCTTCCTCCTCCCAGTCCTTCGCCACCATCCAGCTTTAGATTGCAGGGTAAGAAAAAAATGATGGAAAAGCAGGAGAAATGAATCGGAAGGAAATGCTTTTTTCCTCGCCAGGAGGGGTGTGGGAAATCGAAACTACCTTTTAAGATAGAGATTTCCCCTTAGCATCATCAAAATCAAGTATCATCATCCTCGCCCAATATTTTTCCTGGCTCAATTCAATTGTCTTTGAGTTAGAAGGGGTAAGATATGTGTGAGGAAAGAATTAGTGGAGGAACCCGCTGGAGTAGGATGAGTCAATTGTTTGTTCAAATACTACTATTTAATGTCCCCTATAGTTTTTGTTGTAGCCTATCGGACCTATTGATTGAATCCTCAACTCGTCATTTATAAGTTGTCATCGGTTGCCTGACGACAATCCTATGTATTGGTCTAAAAGGAAGGGAAGTAGCTGGGTGGTGGTTTTTGCGAGGGATAATAAGAACTGGGGATAATGGTGAACAAACCAATCCCTGCTCATGGCTCCGAAATGCGGGAGTGTAAGGGGTAATCAGTGGAGAGTTGGCAAGGAAAGGATGGTGAGTAGGAGAGAAGGACAACCGGTGCTACCAATACGACCGTTCTGTATTTATTATTACAGCGCGTCTCCACATTAACGCACGTTATATGAGTTTATTATTTAAATATGAGTTGTCCAAAGTGAAGTGGAAACCGGATACCGTTTATATATTTTGTGGACTTCCAACTCCGCGATAAGCGTGCTTGCACGCTTTCAAGTTAGCCCAGAGAATACCTTTTCCAGGAAGAGATTTGCACACTCAAACTATCATAACATTCTCTTTTGTAACTTGGGATCTTCCTTCCGAGACGGGTCTACCGAGTCGTTGCCACGAAATTTGGTTTTGTCTGTAACCCGACCTCAAATATTAAGGTATTAAGGTTTGGTGGCAGGAGTTTATATTAGCATGCAAATTTCCTGTTGAGAAATCCTATGACAAATAGATGAAAGGCGTATTGAGCGGCAGTGGGATGTTAAAGAAGGTAATAGAGGGGAGAATGTTAGGCAAACGAGGAAAGGGCAGGAACAGGATAGGGATGTTGGACGGGATGAAGGCAGGAAGGAAGTACACAGAGATGGAGAGGGACCTGATGTAGAGTAGGTTGATATTAATCGTCGCTCGATTTAAAAAGGTTCTTAGACAAACCAGCCTTAAGTCTTGCCCTAAGTTCGTAAATTTTGAATTTGGAATTAAATAACACTTGTGCCCGGATAAATATAAAGAAAGCATTCCTCCGGTGACACTTCACGGAATTCTTTCCGTTTGTTGAAGAATTGAGAATAGAAAGAATACAGTTAAACATGGATTTCTACAAAGTTAAGGCCTCAACCATTCAGTGCAGAAAGAATAAAGCATGCTGCATGCAAAACATGTAAAGTTGTGATTACCTATGATTATTTACTGCATAAAATCATTTAAGTTCTGGTAATGGAAGGTGTGTATATTTTCACTGTAGTACCCCTGTCATACCGACATCGGGAGTGGCTCTTCGTGTAAGTTCCCGGAACCAATCGAATGCACGAATGAAAGATGCGAGAAGAAATTCTCGCTAGGAAGAATTCAAAGTCAATGCCGCTCTGTGCTTACAGTCGGTTTTCGGCAAATCCCGTCTCTCTCTTCAACAAAAACCAAGAAATACATCACTCGAATAGACTTTGAGAGAGTTCGACGGAGATCTAAGAAAGAGCTCACCAAGGTCTATCCTCGCCTGGTTCCAGCATTATTGGTTCTCCTTGAATCACGTGGCAGTACGAGTAAGTCTCAAACTTGGCCCTCCCCCAAACCCAAATGGCATTTTGAATGCAGTAACGGTGGTGCGTAAAAACTGGACTTGTGGAATGGCTTCTTTTCAATTTTTCATTAAAAGCTATCGATTTTACACACCAGGGGACACATGGAGAGGAGAGGGGGTAGGGTTTGGTGTGATAGGGGTTTGGCCGGGGAGTGTGGTTAGGGTCCTTCACGAGGATGATTGTGAGGGAAGGGTGAAGATGAATGCTCATAGATGGGGGATAAGTTTCCCTAAGAAAAGGAATTGAAAACGAAAGTACTCCTCCCGCTTCCCTCCCTGGGGTTTGAGAGAGGGCCGGCTGAACACGAGTTCTGGTCTCCACATATGTCCGCGTGTTTTGACTGCACGCGCATGCGTCGTTTGTGAGCGGAGTCCCTGGAGATATTCTTTATTCTGCTTAATTAAAATTGTATTAGTTCTCTCTCATATAAGTTCCCACCACTCCAACCATCTCCTCACACCATCGCCGCTCCCACCCTCTCCTCCCATCTCTATGACTCAACTCTTTAAGCACGTCAGGAGGAACGGTCCTTCGCACCCAAGAGGGGTGGGTGTTGGGGGCAGGGAGGGGATGGGGTCCCTCTGTCCGCGTCTACCCTCTTCCTCTCACCCACGTACCCCCTCCCTCACTCTTCCTCCTCTCCGTGCGAACCACCCCACTCGAGTCCTGCTCCCCACCTGAAACCCTCTTGACGTTTGAGTCGAAAAGCCAATTCATTTTCTCCCGATAGATTGGTTTTTGGTTTTGCGGGCGTTTGATTCTTGAGAAATGATTGAGGAATGAGTTTTTGATGAGTTGGCCGTGCGGCGGATCCGGCGGTGAAATTACAGCGTTTCGGGGGAGGATATTGGCCCGGGTGTGACTACGCCCTGAACGCTTTTCAAGCTCCCGTCTTCCACGGGCATGATTTCATTCTTTTCAATGGGTTGGGGTCCCTAATCGCAATATAAACTATTAACCTATGATTTCTCGATCTATGAATTTCGCTCCGTTTCTCCCCTATATCTAGTGAAAGTTCATAACTCATGTGTTTGTGCTCCTGTGGGTTATAACCTTGGTTATATGAGACTAAGCATTTTTTTTACGGTGCCATTATCTTCGATAGTCCAGCTATTGTAGCTACGTTTCCGAAGTTCGACAAATAATTGCAATTATTAGATGTTGCATGACGCGCAGACTTCCCCTAGAATGAATTCTTGATGATCTTCATCGTTTCCATAATCCTTCCACATTCATTTCGTCCAAAATGACCACACTCCTCATTGCTATGCATCGATTTTCTACCGTTCTTCCTTCTATTACGGCATTCCACATTCCAATACCTCTCGGTATATGATCCAAGCACTATTTTCTGCTATTTTTTGAATTCATAAGGCACCTTCTCTTTTGCTGAAACGTACGTAAAACTTTATTTATCGAACTTTCTCATCATAATCGTGGGTGGTCAGCCAATTAAGCTTGTTTTGGAAGGTATCGTAACATTGGATATTACTATCCCGTGGAATTCCTTCTGACAAAACTCTTCAGTGCTTTTACATAAATATTAAATAATTTTTTTATCTTTCGGGTATTTTTATAATGATTTGCGAACACTGTGTCCATGAAAACTGTGAAATGTTTTCCGTAAATGGGACTATTTTTCACATATCTTAATAAAAATCATGACGTACGTGGTATAATTGCCGTAGTTCCCCGTTGCCATCTTCAGAAGTGCTTTTAACGTGACACAATCATTCAATGGCCTCCTCACTGATGTCAGACGCCATTTCCGCCGTTTCACTAAGGAACAGGCGCTTCGCGGACTACTTTTCTCCTAACCTTCGACCTACCTGGCATGGGTGACTGACTCTACCAGGATAAATTGTCATTGCTCCCAATAGCCTAGTTCTAGGGATCATGGAAAAGCTCAAGCCCTTCTACCACGTCAAGGTCCTAGCCCTTGGGGAAAGGTCATGGAAAGTTATACGGTTTTCGAAAAAGAGATAGGCTGGGTTAAATGTTAAAATACGAAGGCAAAAACTAGAGCAGGTGGAACAGTTAAAGTATTTCGGATAAAAATGTCAAAGTAGGAGGAACATACGGAAAAGAATTGCGTTAGGTTAGGTTAAGCTTTCATAAGGAGAAGGGAATTGATAACGGAGAAAGGAACACAAATGAGGCAGTGCTGTGTGTGGTGTGGGAAGAAAGTGGATTGTTGGGAGAAATCATGAGGAGACGGGAAAGATGAATACAAAGCATATTGATCTGCAGTGGGATTTTGAAGACTGATAGTGGGAAGAATGTTAGGCAATCGAGGAAGGGGCTGGAATAGGATAGGGATGCTGGATGGAATGAAGGGATGAAGATGGTTAGGAGAGACTAGAGAATTGTCGCTTAACCGTTTGATTGCTTGTGTCCATCCTAAACCCGCCTTAACTGGTAGATGACCGATAATATGAATAATTATAAAGTGCTCTTTAAATTTTTTTTCCGGATAACTTTTGTGTTTTTGAATTGTAAGTGTTCAGTCCTGGCGCCAACTGAACTCATATCTTGACAGTTCATGTACAGTTAGGTATCAGTATGTTCAATTTTACCTCTCCGCTTGAATCAATGCTTCAATCAAATTTTGACCGTACCTATTGGTGATCAGAAGTAAGAAAATAGCAGAATTTCTCCTTCCTTCTTTCGCCCCAATCGATAAATGCCTGAAGTGTCTGCAAAATTATTTCCTCCTATCGCATTCACAAATTACTCAGCATCAAGCGTCAACTTCGAAACGCTTCCTTATGGAAAACATTCGGTTTTAGGAGAAAAACAGCACCCATTATTAGCATCCATTCAGATTCTTCAATTCTTTTTCAGCCGTTGAGGCGTTCGGGAGTCATAAGTTCCCCGACTACCTTTCCCTTTGACCTTTCCACACTCACCCTCTGTCCTAAAACAATTCCGTTAAACGAGGGAGGCGTGTCGATGACCTCGCGGGGCAATTGAAATTCGAAAAGCCTCCGAAATTCAATTAAGCCCCTGCGAAGAGACGCGTATTTGGGGAGTCATTTGATTATCCCTCTCGCTGAAGGTGTGGTTTCCCCCGTGCCGTCTTAAAACTCTCTCCGTCCACTCCGCACCCCCTTCCCCGCACGAACTCATCCCCTCACGACCCTGCACATTCCCCGTCCTTAACCCCGATATGGCCCCTCCCCCTTTCTCCAAAGCCTCTCTCGCTAGACTCCTTAAACCACTCCGTCCGTGCCACCGTCGCCTCGGCATCCGGTCCCATCCTTCCGCTCTGCCCCGTCACGCTTTTTGCCCTCCCCTCTCCCGGCCCACTCTCCCGAGTCCTGTTGGAAGGGCGAATGGGGCTCCCTTAACGGGCCCAATTTGTCCGTCAGGATACCACCGTAGAGCGCGCCTCGCACGGGTGTGCATGCATATTTATCGCACGTGGCGCCGAGGAGTATCAGGTACGCCCCAGTATTATACTCCTCCCGACATGCTCCGCGTGTATCGTCCGTAATCCTCGTCGGATCCGAGGCGTGGTAGGGTTGCTGGTTGGTCGGGGGTGTGTGGCGGGGGAAGGACGGCTCTCGCGTACGGCGTTCCTCCGGTTTGGGATGGGGAAAACGGTGGGGTTTGTGAGGGAAAAGGGTGTGTCGGGTCGGTGTGGGAAGGAAGGGGCTTTTGGGACCTTCCGGGTGCGTTGCTTTGATACGCTGCGACATAATTCGAGGGAAGGGGTCCCACCAAAACCCGCCTTCCCTCTCCCTCCCGCCCAAGTAAAAGGGGTCCTATCCGTCCGAAACAAAAGCATAAAACCCTTGTCGCCTAATGAAGGCATTTTGAGAGAGTGTAACTAGGACTTTCACCCAACTTTCGTATTTTTCCCTCCGTTTGCTGGGTCCTTAAAGTGAACGACACCGTACATTACTTTTTAGGTCTCAGGCAGGCGTGGAACTTAAAGGGAATCGGTCTATTTCTCCGTCTTTAAAGTGTTCACGTCGTTTATGAGGTGTCACATCCTTTGAAAATGTCGTTTGATCGTATTTTTTTAATTCGTTACTCTTTTAAGCTTTCAACGTTGAGTGTTAATAATTCTCACGATTGAATTATCAAAAGTCATAATTTTATTTTCTTCTTTGCCTGCTGTTTTACTTACGGTGTAGTTTTGCTTTAGATATTTCGTTGTCATCTATAGGAAAGATAACTTTTAATTAAGTACAGTACCTGATAATGAGCAGGCATTTATTTTCGCCCAAAGTTTTTATGTCCTTATGTTGGATGAAGATGTTACAAACGTGACTATAAGAGTAGCTTGAAGAGCTGATTTCCAACAAATCTCTGATTGACTATTAATAAATAGGTGGGCTACTGTTGATGGTGGGTTTTGGATGGGAACACATACTAACCACGATCACATTTGTAAGCTTTACCCATCATGACACAAATTGATGCCCTACTTCTTTGTGAAAACCCGTATTCAAATCCACATACCTCCCTTCGTACCGTTCAATATAACTATTCTTCTTTTCCCCCCTACTTTGCGTGCCTAACGTTTTCCCCTCTATCACAAGCTTCAACATTCCATTACCAATCAAAGCACTCTATCCAGTTTTTTGCCTTTGGATTTCTCCCAACAACTCTCTCTCTCTCTCTGTTTTCTCCCCTGCCTCTTACCTCTGATTGATTACATCCATAAAATGCATAAGCACTTACGCTAAAAGGAGAACAGAAGCGGTGGAATTGTATGCTCATCATCGACGCAGGAACTGCCTTTAGCCCTGGAAACCCCTTAAGTATCCGGAAACTCCATGGTAGTTCACATACATGTACTTGTATTTTGCGTGCATGCGCGTCAGTGCACCCACAGCTATGTGGAGTATATACTCCGGGAATTTCTGCAGGCATTCGATCGATATCGGGATCATCAGTGGAGATTTCCTCCCACGCGTGTGCATGCGAACTCGGCTTGAGGTAACGACAAACATCCGCTTTGGGCGCTCAACCGGAGTTGAACGTAGAAGATGTGATTTACCAACGGAATCGGAGCCGAAAAAGAAGAAAAAAGATTTTTCGACGGTCCTGACCGAAGAGCTACCGGAAACCGATATTTCTTCCTTTTCGTTCCTTTTGTTCAGGCCCTTAGGATGTGCGTGGTGCCGTTGGTAGTGAATCGGAAGTCACATGCGGCCTCCGTTACAATCATAGGTGTAGAGAAAATATTGTGACCCTCCTGATAAACTATGGTCTCTTGTGAAAAACTCAAGGAAGGAAATAAATATATCGCCTTCTTTTTTTATCCACACTTGAAATGTCCAATTACACCGCTTCACCTCTTTTTTAACTGTATTTGATCCTCCGTTTTGACTGTCTATTTATTAATATTTCATCCTATTCATTTGCCAAGAAATAATAAAATTTCTTCTTCAGTGTGCTTTAAATTTTAAGCGGTAAATACTTTTATGTATCCGTAATTCTACGTCGAGGTGATAGTCGGCGTCGCGTATGAGATTCCATAGGTACAATTGATTACATAGTGATGCTTTTGTTCGTCATTCATCTTCATTTTTAATCAGTTTGGTAGTATTTTATCAGTTTTCACTGCCTTCTGGTTAAAATCTCTGTTTGAATGTCATCGATCGGATCATCAAATAGACATATGTGGGAAGAGCACATTTGAGAAAGCAGTACGAGTAGATAAATGCGGATGAATGAACTCAAGGTGATGAGTATTACAAGTCTCAGGAATAGAAAAGCATGTATAATATGTAAAGGGTGGAAGAATCGCGAGACGAGGATAAGGGAAGTGTGGAAGAAATTATTGTAACAGAGTAAGTTTCCTGTAAATCAACCTTGCTGACCATCTCCGAAACAAAGCTGTGTGAAGGTTATGTATGTAGGTATGCTAAAGAATATATCAAAAACCTTAAGTTTCCGTTAGGCCGTAAAGGTAAGTGTCCCTTACGATGCTTAATAGATTGCAACTTTAGTATTAGGATGGTTGGAAAGAATTTCGTTATCGCGCGAATTCCCAACATATTCTCGATAGGAGCAGCGTAGGTTTTGAGCTCTGTAATGTGTGAGGAATCTTTACTAAGGATCGCGTGAGGACATGCATCTTGACAAGTGGGCCAGGTGTACTGCGGGAAGTATGCAATTGGCGAAGCTTGCCGACGTAATATTCGCCAAGCGGACCATTTCGTAATTCCGGTACAGGGTGTTGTGCTTGGCGGATTGTAGTTACCCCTCCTCTGGAATAATGCAGTGAATACCCTAGATTGCTCCATGTAACCCCCATGGTCGAAAATCAATTTTCCAAAACAAGAGGTTATAGCGACGACGCTGGTCACTGCTCTCTGAGTGCTACGGAACTAGGGTCCCTTTCCTGTTAGTCGTTGTCGTGTTTCGAAACACCTCGCCTATTAAGATATTCACAACGCGGAGATGGAGATCATCACAGGATTCAGGCACGAGTGAATTTTGCCCGATGGTGTAGCCTGAAGTAGTTGGATTAGACCCTGGTATCACCTTAAAAAAAGGTTCCAGATAACAATCGGCCTGCTGCAACACCTTGGTCTATAGAAAACTCGATCTCTTTTCCTTGTACGTATGTTCCCGGACAAGGTGAATGATTGTTTTGCTATGAAATCTCTGCATTTTAATTCCTTTGCTTTATTAATCGTGGCTATTCAGATGGAGAAATGTTTAAAAAAAATTGTTTTGGGACAGCCCGTATTTTTAAAATGTTGGGGCCATAAGAAATGTATCATGAATCATTCGGTGGAAGAGACTTTAGCGTTTATCTCAGGAGTAACTTTTCTTTAGAGGAATTGATCAAATTAAAAAAAAAAGAAACCAAAGAACTCCCAAAAACTGTCTCTTCTGAATTCCCATGATGCGCGAAATTTTTATAAAGAATTAACAGCATTTAATTCGCTGAGCGCAGTGTTGTTTAAAATATTATAAATGTATGCTCACTGATATGTTGACTCTCTCCACCGTTGTTTAGTCTGTGTCCATCCAAAACATGCCTCAAACGGTAACCTACCCAAGTATAATAATAGAAATAAAAATGATTTTAATTTTCTTTCCTGAAGGAGATCACATGCAATGGAATGATAAAACCCGCACGTACTTTTTTAGTTTCAATGTTTGGAAAGATAAAGGAGTAATGAGGTTGAAATAGTGCCTTTCCGGCGTCTTAACGCCCAAAACAAGCTGCGGGAAAAGTAAAAGGGCGAGATCCTTAGCGACTAAAAGCTTTAAGAAAAAGAAGACTGCACTGTTTGCGGAATTCGCCACCTCCTCTTTTCTGTCGTAAGCTGCCTTCCGACTTCCCTGCATATGGGTAACAGAGGCTGGAGTGTGAAGTTCCCTCTCTTCCTTCTGCTCTTTTAGAAGGGTCCCGGAAAAGGAGAAGTGATTGGCCTACGAGAGAGAGGAGCCTTTAAGACGTTCTCTTTCCTTTTTTTCCTCCTCCTTTGTTGGAAGGTGTTTTTCCATTCCTTTACACTCGGGCTCCGGGGCGAGCGTCGATAAATTTTCGGCACAGCACCTTTAGGTGTCTCGGGCGGATGTGCAGATTGGAACGAGGACTGCGGGGAGAGATTTCTCGTGAGACTACCCTACGTTTCCTGCGGTGAATGGAACGTGGAGGTCCTCTGGTCTATATTTCGCCCAAGTGGAGCTTTTCCTACCTGTCCGTATTCCTCACTTGTGCATTCCTCCCTCGCCCACACTGATTCAGACTCCATTATCGCAGTACTGTAATATTTTTTATATGTCAGGCGTCAGAAAATGTTTTATTCATGCAAATCAGTTATTTTTAATTGGCGGAGTGTAGAAAATAATTGCAAGTTTA
Organism: Hetaerina titia; assembly: GCA_037158775.1. NCBI lineage: Eukaryota > Metazoa > Arthropoda > Insecta > Odonata > Calopterygidae > Hetaerina > Hetaerina titia. The sequence continues at coordinate 63,014,470 of CM073775.1, read as the reverse complement.
AATATCACTGATTTGTAATTTTATTTATTCAATTTCCAGCGGAATAGTTCAATGTTACTGAAGAAATTGTTCTAACCAGAGTTTTGTTGATTTTACAGGGAAGTGATTTAATATTCATTCAGTCCATTTTATTGGTGATGATAATTTATCACTCTTTAAACTATTGTGAATTATTAATATTTGTCGAGGAAACCTGCATGTAAACAATTTAATTCTAAATTTGCCCTTTTTAATTCCCTCGGACTTTATTTTAATAATATATGCAACACATGATAATGACGAAAAGCATGAAAGTGAATGTATTTTTTTTCATTTGATGGCATAATGTATTTTATAAATGCATAAATCTGTTGCTCGTTTTGACATCAGATTTATAGAGAGCTACTCTCATTTAGATTTTTTGGATTGCAGTTAGAAACATTTACTCATATTAAAAGCTGTTAATCACTAATTTTTAGTCATTTAAAAAATAGGTCTTTGGACTGCCAATTTGCATATGGCAGATTTCTTCATAAAATACATCTACATTTAAGTTAGTGAAAGCTTAGTTTCGACAAAAACTATAGGAATCTTATAAACCACGCCAGGAATATCCACTCCGACTGCATTGAGACACTGCAATGAAGGGTATGCAGCGGCAGGAATTCGCACTTTTGCCGATCGGATTAGTTAGTTCAGTGGGTGGAATGTTTTTCCGGTCGTGGGATCGCATTCTGGCTCTATGTTGACCCTCTAATAATTAACCCGAAATTTGGATTTGATATTCTAGGGTAGAGCACATTCCGAGCTACGTGAAGCCATTATTTTCACACATTGACAGAGTGGTTTGGAGATCCTTTCCCTGTCCCACCATTCCTCATCCACTTAATAACCATTGCCTCTGTCAGTATCTCGTGATTCCACTTGTTTTGGCTTCTTCAAATGAATGCCAACATTCCTCTCTCTGTTGGGAGATTTTACGATTGATTCCTTAATGAGCCATTCGATGGAATCCTATTTTTATTCTGTAACACATTGATCGAAGTGATCGCCAATAACGTAGCGTAATTTTTTTTATTTTTTTGGTCAAATGTCGATGAACACAAGCATGTTTACAGATATACCCTAAATTGTATCTTACAGTCATATATGTGCTCGGACAGCAATGGCTGAATGGATATGTTGGTGGTAATATAAGAGAAAATCGGTATCTCTCTCGCGAATAGATACAGAATACTGAAAGTACACGATGTAAAGTGACGACGGAGCCTGCTTCCTGCAAAAATAGTTTTAAAATGTGATATTATTTGAGATTTTTACGTCGAATGAAATTAGCAAAAGTCAATAAAGAACACAAACGCTCCCCCAGATCTCCTCTTAGCTTCACTTCTGGTGAGGATAATGGTCGTGGAGCCAATTATTTAGCCTCATTCAACTCGTTTTTCTTCTGTCCTGTCGTTCTTCTAAAACTTGGGTTTAGCGACTAATCGTGTGTTCGCAGCTTCGTGGATTCATAAAATGAAAGCTTTTCACAAGCTCAAAATGGCGCGGATGGAGCAATAGAATAATAATGGGAACGGAAGAAAAAAAATAGCAAGCGTCTTATTGGATCAACGGATGATTCATCTCCGCTGCTACTTTGTTGGCGGGAATTTTCTTTTTCGGCGTTCCTCTTTTTTTTTGTTGGCGGGAGCCGTGAGCGCGATCCCGGAGCTGCCTCGCGGCGGGAGAGGGAACGAATGGATTTACTTATAATGAAGGGCGTCGGATGATGATGATGAATGGATGGACACCACGGCATCAGCCAATCACCTCGCGGTGATGATAGCAGTGGTGTTGATGATGGCGGTTGTGGTTGTGCTTCTGCTTTCGCTACGAATGGGAGTCGTCCCTTGATGGATGGAACGAGTGAAGCGGTCCTCGGCATTCGTCGCGGCTCCTCTCTCCGGCGGCCCGCGTGGCAACGGGCAAGTAATCCTGGTAGTCGTCGGTGCGCGTCGTACCGAGGTGCGTCCTTTCACTCCCTCTGGGATGGCCAGGGGAGCGGTAAGTCATGAGTGCTGCTGCGTCCATCGGGACCAGGGGCGATGCATAAATGTCACCGACTCGCGGTGGTGGGATGACGGACAAGAGCAGGCAGACCGCCCCCTTCGTCCTCCGGTCCTGTATCTTTTGTTTCCTTGTATATAACGCGGAGTGTTTGATCAAATAGTGACGGAATACTATTGAAAGGTTTGCCAAGTAACGAGAGCAGGAATAATGACTTACCAGCATACGCTGCGTCACCACGCTGGAAAGTGCTAAACATTTCTATCAAAATATTCATGTGGTAATTGAGTGAACTACTGAATCTATTAACTTCCGCGAGATCTCTGTAAATCTAGTTATCTCTACGTAATTGTGAGCATACGAATACATACTTATGATGTTTCTCTTATCGAAATGTCCAACATGAAGTATGGATCATCGAACACGTTTTTCCATGCTTTTTAGGAATTGAAAAGGGAAGCGTAATAGCCTAAAATATATTTTATATATGTTCCTCATATAAAATAATATTCTATCTAAATCTGATCTAGAAAGCGTGGACATTTCATATTTTTATGCAAATGGCGAATCGGGATCTTAAAAGCGCTAACAGACCAACTGTATTAGACCAGCGGTCGCCAAACATTCGAACCTCGCGGTCCACTCAACTCTTAGATGGTTTTAATCCCACGAACCGCTGTCATAAATTTTTCCAAAAGTGTAGAAACATCGAATCATAAAATAACGGTCATAATAATTCTAATTGGCACTAGTTTATTTTCTAATAGGGAAATATGAGATACTCGTATTTTTTTTAGGTAATCTACCGGTTAAGGTAGGTTTTTGGATGGACACAACTATCAAATAAACATTTTGTGACTCCCCACCTAGCAAACTAATCTATATCAGGTCCCTCTTCATCTCGGTGTACTTCTTCCCTCCCTTCATCCCGTCCAACATCCCTATCCTGTTCCTACCCTTACCTCGCTTGCCCAACATTCTCCCCTCTATTACCCTCTTCAACATTCCACTACCGCTCAATACGCCTTTCATCCATTTTTCCTGCCTCCATAGGATTTCTCTCAACAAACCCCTCTCCTCCCCCACCATTTCTAGTACTTCCTCATTTGTTTTCCTTTCGGTCCATTTCACCTTCTCCATTCTTCTCCACACCCACATTTCAAAAGCCTCCAATCTACGTCTATCCTCCTGCTTCAGCGACCACGTTTCCGCGCCGTACGTAGCTACGCTCCATATCAGAGTTTTTACGAGTCTTGTCTTAACATCCCTACTCAACGTCCCCGTCATCAACTCCCTCCTCCTTGAGATACTCGTATTATTAAAGCTATTTTATTTTTTACAATATCAATACTTAGTTTGTGATTTGTTGCTGTTTGTTTGAAATTTCTCTGCGGACCACACGTCGGCGATGGCTGTGCCAGACCATTTAATTCGTATCGAGTGTACTCATAAATTATATTTCCAGCGATTTATACTTGTTCATGAGTGAGTTCGAAGTTCATCCCAGAAACTTTTATTTGAACTCTTTTTCTAATCTCCATTCCCTCGAAACGTTCGGTAACATGAACATCCCCGTCGCATAACGTTTTCTGAGATCCTTCCGGACGCAAATAAAAAGGTTTCTTGGAAAGTGCGAAATGCATTTGAACTCTGCTCTCGAAAAAAAAATCAATCCTCTCGATCGGCTGAGCCTCGTTCTCTTCCTCCATGTAAGTAGGTACCTGCAAACAGTCGGGAGGCTTCTTGCAGCACTCCCCGTTCTCGGGTGCGGAAGCGTATCCAGAGAGATGGATCACCTTTCTTGCGCCCTCGGGTGGAACTGAAGGGAAAAAGCGTCGACGGCGGCGGCTCGCGGCTCCCGGCCGGCAGTCGTTTATCTGAGTCGGGACGATGCCGCGTATAAGGGTTCCCTATCCCCTTCGTCGCACATGCCGCGGGGAAATGGCACTTGGGAACAGCTCCGCTCCGTTTGCAATCTCGCCCTTCGCCGTCACGACGTCGAGAGGATAGAGCGCTCGGAATGCGACTTCACTCGTCAGAGGATGATAAAAGTTCGATTCAATCGATTGGAAAGCGAGTCATTTTCGCTCATTCGGTTCCCTGCTCCATTTCTAGTGGTGTAATTTCTCCAAGAAAAGATATTGCTTTGTAGGGCCCGTTTTATATTTTTTAACGTATCGCACTCAGTTGAGGTGTCTACTTAAATCACCCGTGTTGGAAGAGAGTCGGTACGGCGTAAAATTAATGAAGTGCACACATGGTTCTGCCCTCTCATTTATTCTTACAATCACGGAGCGCACTTAAAGAATAAATAAGTGGGTGGCAGTGCCATCTGTGTTCGGCATTAATTTTACGGGTATCTACGATTTGTGACTTGGTAAACAGTGATTTTACACATGTTTCGGGACTTACGTACCATTGTCATGTCCATTGAATAATCGCCCAAGACCCTTATGAAGCTAGAGCTTTAAAACATTTTCATATTGCATATAAATTTCCGCTGTATGTTGAAGAAAAATCTTAGTTAATAGGCTTATTATTATTTTCACCAACCCTTTATTTGGAATAAAAGGAAAGATTTAAAAGGTAGAGTTTGTACATGAAAGGAAAAATAAGATTGATACACGTAATTAGTTAACGAAGACTTGTCCTATACACAAATCTACGTGCGAATGAGTAGTTGCTCAGTCACGCGATATTTTTACTACGATAGAATATACTCACTAATGGTGGTGACTCATGCATAAATCATTATATAGTACGTGTATCATATGCGATTTAATAATGTTCGTGCAAGCGAACGTTTCTAGGCGGTGTTTCATTTCTCACTCATTTATGTTCAGGTGAATATTTTCTTGATTCTGAAACCTTGGGCTTGCACATCGTCGCTGTGAATGTTTTAATCGATGTTTACCCTAAAGCCTCCAATTGTCCAAATTAAAGCTAAGTTTTGCTTTCAGCTGAATGTTTATAGCTTCACACTGCTTCCGCCTTTCAGTTCTTGGGATCCTTGTCCAATTACGAAAGATAAATTTGTAATTTATTTCATTGAAAGAATTCTTCAAAGCCAATATTCCCATTTTTGTTATTATCAGAGTTAATTATTAATATTTTAATAAAATGTGTCGTAAACGATTCGTGTCCACATTTCCTAAGCATCAAAAACTGTGTACTCAAAATCCCGTTCTTCGTATTAATAGTGTTCCATTCTCAAAAAGCAAATTCAATCAATTCATATTATTTTCATGTAATCATTAATCAGTAGAGCAATTTTGTCAAATCTAACAGCAGAAATCTCTCCTGGGTAAAGGGTAGTAGCTCTGGACCTGTTTGATAGAGTAAACCAAAATCCCTTTCTCGACATTTTGTTCTCTTTTAATCCCTGTTTAAATGCGTTTCACACACATTCCACCAATAGTTCACGCCCTTTTCTTTGGAATTCCTATATTTTCATTCTCTCATTGTGACAAGAAGTAATTTGCGTATACATATAGGCGTAAAAATGTCAGTCGTGTTCTTCTTAAACCAATTATCCTCCCCCAAGAATGTAGCCAGGTTCGACGATACTAGGATAAGCGTTAATAACGGTTATTTATTTTCCCCTGGGATTCGTTCCGAAACTCTCCAGCGACGCATTCTGCGTAGGTATCGTTCCATTTTCTTGGAATTGTGATCCCGAACTGTTACTCTCCCGGGACAGAAACAGTGTGGATCATTCGCCAGAGTGTGGCTCGCCATCCGTTAGTGACTGTTTGCCTTCAGGACTGCTAACTTGAACCGTTCCTCTCTTGGAGCAGAAACGGTGGGGATCATTCACCGGAAGAGGGCAGTTTAGCACGTCACTAGTCTCGTGTCCCGGGCGTTGCTTCCTCCGACCGGTAAGGCATGACGAAAGGAGACACCTGTTATCTCCGCCCCCCTTAATGGACAATCTTATGCGGGAAGGTGTTCGGGGAGGGCGTTGGCGCACTGCGACCGTCCAGTCGCACATTTCGACCGCCCCCCGAGGATGATCCGTTCATCTATCATCGTCGTGTCCGTTCCCCGGGGTCGGGGAGGGTGTCGGAGGACGTGCCGGCGTGTTTTATGGTTCTCCAGGATGATCGAGCGACGGGGAAAAAGAAAAACAGAATGGAAACTTGGCGTCGGGAAAAAGGATATAACCTCGCGGTTGACCTAATGGGACGTCATGCTCACAAGATCCGTCCCTCGTTTTCCTGCGATTTAAGTAGCAGTCCGCGTAAATTAACCATTTTCTTTTCTGATTTTGAAGCATAGTTTGTAAATCGTACGGAGGATGCGTTCTATACGATCCATGGAATTCGACGATGTTGACATGTTGTTTGCATGTACAGTTTTGTAGCCAGGCTTCATTTAATTGGAATAATGATCCTGATACAAGTGCAGTGGAAATAGTTTCGAGGAAACTTGCTTTCTCATTCAAAATTCTGATATTTTTATTGAATTCCAGTTATCCCTGGATTTTCGGTATAGTCGTTGAAATTGTTCGGCTTTATAATAAAAAAATATTTCACGAACTAAATTGCCATGTCGTTTTAGTTGTTTTAATGAAGCTAAATTAGAGATTTTCAGTTATTTTCGTTTAGATAGCTTGCCTTCTTAGAGATATGATGTTTACTTGAATGCCTCTTGCATTTATCATTCAAAGTCCTATTTCATTGATCCGTTTTTGGAATAACATACTTATTTTACTTTCGAATTTGTTTCTACGTGGGTGGTCTGAATAGTTTCCGACCTTAGAAAATTTCAGAAAAAATGTCTTGTGTCTTTGTTAGGTCGGAAGCGTTTCAGGCCACCCTTGTATTTTGATCAGTGGTTAACGTATCTATTGTAAAAGGCTACGTAGTGAGGCAGTCTGTCAAGGCACGCTAATAGGGCTCCACGCCTTTGGTAGATGTTGAAGGAAGTCATTAAGGTGTGAGAGGTAGCTGAATGTGTATATCAAATGAATGAAGTCTAGGTATGGGAAGATCCACGAGAGATCTCTTATGCTTCAACTTCTCCGGCTTAGCGAACGAACACCTATCATTCAGTTAGTCCCCGTTCAATTTTCCGTTTAGTTCCCATATTAGCGTAACCCGCGGTGCTCGTAGTTCCAACAAGTATTCAATATGACGTTAACAATGTCAATGACGATTGTGTATACTCGTATATTTTGCGATTGTATACCTCTACACGGCTAGATTTCATCATGGCCTGCACAAATGTCGCGCGCTCTGTCGACGTTCCAATGGAATGCGTTCCCCCATCGTGCAAGCATTAGTGCCAAAGCCGTTTCGATTCGTAGGCTTTAAACGTTTATGGGTGCAGAAGGTGGCCGTCGCGAGTCTAGCCCTCGTTCCTGACGAAGGAGCGCAGATGGTCTTGGCGATTAATTCGATAATGCCCAATCGTTTTCACAAATGCCGCAGCAGGCATCGCATTTCATATCTCTTCCCCCCTTCCCGCTGGTAAAAATATTTTAGGTCCAGTTCTCGCTCTGCCTTTACGACTTAGAGAATCCTTCGACTCTGATTTTAGCGACTATAACTCCGGAGAACTCGGGACAACTGTAATCTTAATACATTTTGGAAACCTTTTGCGAGAGAATTCTCGTGTTAATCGAGAAGGATACTCAGGTCAGCGCTACAAATGATCGGTTACCCATGTTTGAAGCCAATTGTGAAGCCTTTAATGAAATGACCATCCAATCCTTACGTTTTGATTTTATATCTACGTCTTTTCCTTTTTCTTTTTGTAGCCTTTGCTAGTTACGTGAGAGCATAATATTTTCTAATGAAATTCTCCATGCGATAAAGCTCTTCCGCAGATAATCTTTGCGCAGTAATTCCCTTATTCAATCAAACAGGTATTTCTTCAATCAAATATTTTCAGTGCCTACTTAAGAATTCTTAAATCTGTCACTCGTTTATCCGACGGAGTGCTTAATTGCATCGAATTCTAATATAATGGTTTCTCACTCGTATTCATGCGTTTCTGTACACTGTTTTTGTGTTAATACACTAATCATACCTTTTAGGTTGGGAATAAGACTACTGGAGGATACTCATTGTGGATATATATTCTTTTTTCTGTGTTATCCTTATATTTTAAGGCATGCAAACTATTGGCGAAATTCAACTAAAAATGCTGAACTCATCTGGGGTCCATGAGGGTATGAAACTCATCCCTAAGTCTTCTTAAATTTTGCAACGTTATTTTCACATGTTCGATTGTTTAGTTTGACGTCACAGAAAATCTGCCGTTAGTGTACTCATGTAGTTACATTTTTACGATAAATGCTATTTATTTAAAACTGGGAAAACTGGAATATCTGGGCGAAATTTATTTTAAGGCTTGTGTTACAGTTTATTCTTGTCTAACCTTACTTGCCCGTATGTTTCCCTTGTGGCGTTTTCACATCAAGAGTCTTTGGGTGAAACCATTGAAAGGGGAAGTGAATATTCCTCACGTCTTTTAGGGGTTTTTCAAATTTCAATGCTCATGCAAGTTGTAAAATTTCTTCATTCCTCTTCATTTTGCTTCACGTTAAGGTAACTGATTCATATACTATAAAACTAAGCAACCTGCGGCGGGAAGTTTTGTTTGTAACGCAAAAGACCCTTACATTTTTTCCTATAACTCGTTTTTCGTTAATAGGTATTTGCCAATTGATACATTTTGTTATCTCTTTCGTTGCGGCTTCTAATGACAGTCAACCTGTCCCAACGATTGTTGAGTTAAATTTCAAGAGGACATGACGTAAATTGTTTTACTTAACTCGTGGAAGTGATTGTAGAGAATTATGTGATCAACGTGTATCTTTGAGAAATGGGTCCCTGGACTCTTTGTTTTCTCCGATACGTTCCCATTAATTCCAAAAGGATGCTGCGAGTTACAGAATCATGCCTGCCGTTGAAAAGTATAAAGTTACGTTCAGTCCTAAATTCATCCCAGGAATATTAATGGTGCGTGAGTGAAAAACTGAAATATGTGGGGTGGAAATAATTCAATACGGTTCGTTGAAACCCATCGCGTCGTAATTGATTGCGTTGCGACGCTCATCCCCTAGCATTGGGACATTCATTGGATTTGGAGACGTTAAATAAAAAAGAGGATCTGTTTTCCCCTATAAACTGCAGCATATTTTCCTCTCAAAGGTTGCGAAAAGCTGCAGCGTTATCCGTAATCGTTCCCGGTTTCAAAATTTGGGAGAAATGTGCAGAAAATATACGCGACAGCTTGTTTTTGTATGATTCGCATTCAGTGGATGTCGCACTCGACTTTCATGCTTTGCACGTACCGTAGGGTGATGCCTAGGCGCCTTGTCTCTCCCCCTCCGCCGCATCCCGCCAAACCCCCTTCTTCCAAATCACCCCTCTCGTCAGGGAGTAGAATGGCGGGAGGAATTTCAAGAATGCCCGACATTGTCTGTTTTCGATCGACGGAAATGGGAGCGAGGCAATGAAATAAAACTCGTAGCATTTCCCTGGTGCGGAATACCCAGTCGTCGCGGTGCGGCTGGTTCTCAGTATAACATTTTAATTATCAAGGGAATCTTTTTTTCCATGTGCGCCCACGCCATGGACTGTTGAAGGCGCTCGGAATCGCCGAAAATATCTAAATATTGCCGTCCCCGTTGGCGGTGGGGTAACGTCCTCGTCTGTCAACCCAAAGGTCGCGGGTTCGATTCCCACCTGGGTGGGTTTTTTCCTCCACCTAGAGCTTGGTTGGTTATTATTATGTCCTTGTTATCATTGTTAATTATCAAAAGGTAATCTAGCGGTTACGGTGGGTTTTTGGATGGACACAACTACCAAATAAATATTTTGTGACTCCTAACAAAATATCATCCAGCAACCTACTCTACATCAGGTCCCTCTTCATCTCTGTATCATTGTTAATAGTCCGATGTAAACGCCAAAAGGTGCTGTTTTCGAACTAATGCTAATTAAATAACTAATGAAATAATTTAAGTGATAAAAGTTCCGCCGTTGTGCAAAAGTTCAATTTCTGAATGTAAATTCAAATTGGATTCAGTAAGCTGGATCTCCTATGTCGTTACCATTCGAATGAATTCGTTACCATTCTAGTGTGTTTAGAACGAGGCGTTCATTTCGCGTTTTTCTTTCCATTGCCGCTCCTTTTTCCTGATCCTATTTGCTCGATCTCCTCTTAATCTCACGCTTTTAATCAGTATACACGTAAATATTCGGCGGGTGAATTTCTATGACTTGAGCTCTGGCAAATCTGTGTAATATTTATGCTTTATCGAGTAAATCACTGAAAAAGGTTTAAGGGTTGTAAGACGTCCATCCTTACTCATTTAATAAACCCATAGTCATAATTTTGAAGTTTAGGCCCGGCGAGGAACCTTGTGAGGGCTTTATGGAGTAGGGACGTAAGCTGGAAGATTAAGATTAAGGACTCCCCGCCCTCAAGGAATGAGATTTCCCCCACCTATCGAGAGTCTTTCCAGCGATAAATATGTCTAAACAAAACGCTTTGATGAATAACATAATTAATAGTTGATTTTATGAGGAAATTCACATCATATGCGCTCGAGCTTACTTATTTTTCATTGCATATGTAGAAGGCAATCACTTATAATAAAGTGTATTCTCACTGTGAGCTTTGTTTCGTGCTTATGAAATAACCTTTATTCCTATCTGGTGGGAAAGATATTTCGTTGGAGATATTTTTTCCGCCCGGAAAGCTGTGATAGCCAATGGAAATAAGTAATAGTATTTTGCTATAGAATTCAGGAAGGAATAAAAACCGTAGCATTCCTTGATTGATGATAGCACCTGATGATTAAATTGGTATTTTCACTCGAATGGATTGTCCAGCTGGGGGAAAGAAAATAAAGGACGTATAAAACGCTATCCGTCTCACTTTTACTTTCAATCTACATACCCGTTCAGTTGCCGTTGCTACATACCCGTAAAGTATTAATTCCGAAAGCCACCCATCGTTACACGTATTATATGAACTAATGAAAACTTGTCAATCTGTATGTATGGTCACTACCTAATGCATTTGTTAAGTGGTTTCGATTGTTTGTTTTGTTAAGTGAGCGTGGTTTGATGGTTTTGTTAAGTGCTGCTCGTTCCGGATACAAATTCTCCCTAAATATATATAAATGGGCGATTTTAATAAAAACATTTCAACATCCCTTCCCCTTCACACTGTTTTTTGGAAAAAGATATTTTCAAAAGGATACCAATGATAAGTTTTGTCTTAAACTCTCCCGTTTGAGTTGTGTTTCCATTCCATTGTAGTGCTGAAACTATTATTCACTCCTTTTCACCTTTCGCGAGCACATTTTATCGTATTGATTCGAAAATACCTACGAGTGGGTTAGTTTTGATTCATCGTTAAATTCGATATACATTGACTCGGCAGCAATTAGTTTAGTGTATCATGTTAAACTCTTTGCTATTTAGAACGTCTTGGTGACACCTCAGTAATAAGGAATAGGTTACTATCCGTGGTTACATATTGCTTTAATTCTGTGTTCTATTCGTTTCTGTCTATGTATTTGCTATGGTTTCTGTAAAATATTACTATGAACAGTAATTATCATTGAAGGTTTTCGAAGGACCGAGTGCCTACACTCCTAGAGCCCGCTTAACATGACATTAAATACTCTCCAATTTACATTACAATAATTCATATTTTTAGACTTCATAATTCCTGTCTCCCTTCATTCAATTCAATACACCTGATCTTTGCCTCCCCCTACCTCGCTTACGAAACTTGCTATCGCAGTCTTCAGCGTCGCATTACCACTCAGTATACCTAGCATCCTTTTCCCCTGCCATCATTGATTTCCTCCCAGCAACCTTTTATCTCCCCCCACTTAGCACTTAGGTTTTTTATTCCATTCATTTTATTTGTTACATACTTCTATACACAGCTCAAAAGTCTCCATTCTAATGATATCATCTTGCCATAGCTCCATCGACAAGTTCCCCTAATAACCCAGTCGGAGACGTGCGCAACACCTTGATTTGCGGCATTTCTCCGGAAAACAGCTGTACTTCACTATGTTATGAATTTAATCTGGCATCGACATTTCGAGCGCCTCGATCACATGTCCAGAATTGCGGTTAACTGGTCGGGACGTCCCGTTTCCCTTCACAAACCGTGCCTTTACCAACCGTCTCCTCCCGTCTCCGTTCACTTTTCCAAAAAATGTCCCACACTGGAATAAAAGCTCATCAGATACCCCGTTCGGAGTCCGTTAATCCGATCCCAAATCCTCCACCCTGGCCATCGATTCCTGACCCTCAGAACCCCATGCTTAATCTCTCACCCCTCTCCTTGGCCTTGGAGGTCACCGCCGCCTTCTCTCCGTTTGCCTCCACCTTTGGTGTGTCCCTGGCTTCCGTCCAAGGGTTCGTCAGCGCTGCGAAATTTTCCTTTTTTTCTGCTCCCCCTGGTGTTGAGCAAATTGTCTTCATCTGCCCCCGGCGACTTTATTTTGATGGGTTCTGAGTGGCGGCGTCCGCCCCGCGTTCGGCTCTTCTAGCCGCGGCGAGCATGAATTCCCGCTGAGTTCCCTCTCGATTTCGCCGCTCGAAAAGCAATCCGTTTCCCGTCCATGAGGGAAGAAAGTTGGGCCTCTCCTCCACATTCCTCCCTCCTTAATTCACTCACTCTCACCCACCTTCGCCTCCTCTCACCTCTCCCGGAATGGACCTCGCCTGGTCGTCGACGGAACGCGAGCTCAAAACAGGCGTGCCTCTTAGAGTGCCTGGAATTATTTGCGGTTCGTTTTCCCACTGATGTGATGGTAGACGTCTCCCAGACCCCTTCCCCTCCCCGTTCTCATACCCTCCGTAACTTCCGTCGTTTTGAGACGACGACTGCGTTGAATTCTGCGTCCTCCACGCCGTGGATTCACCTCCACCACTCATCTCGCTTCCGGGGATCCCGTAGTAGGAAGGGATGATTTCAACTGCGAATGGCTCACTTGCGTTTTGTCTTTTGCTCGAAAAATGTGGACACGATGAAAATAAATTTGAAAGGCGTGATAGGTCATATTGGAAGGCTAATGTATAAAGCTGTCTTCTGTTACCAAAATGGTGAAGTTTTATGTCGAATTAATTTGGCCTTACAATTATAATTAACTTAGTTTCTTCTGATATGAAAAGACGCCCTTCAGTGGAAATTTAGGCTATTTTCTCTTGTCAACATTAGAAGTAGGTGAAACTCGAACGCCACTCCATCGGTTAACCAGGCGAATGAAACAATAATTTTAAAATTAAAGAATCATTTTTTTATCGACGGCCATAGGGTTAGATATTCCTATTTAATGCTGCTGGTAAAGGCTTTTTAATTGCTGTGAGTAAAATTAAAGTTTTCGGTGATTGTTTATTTGCCGATCATCAATTGACGACGCTGTTTTTGCGAAACCGCAAGAGGCATATCCCGAGAAAGTTAATTACTTCGTCTAGAAGCAACGATTTTGCGGAAATCTAGAGGGGAGGTAGATAGTTGTAAGAAAACCGAATGAGTGATGGCGGACGAATCCCGGCGGTACTCGGTAATAGGTAGCAGCCCTAAATCATAGTGTGCTCAGGGGGGCTCTCAAGAGTCCTTACCACGAGTGGAAAAGCCTCAAAAGTCCACTGCAAAATGGGCCGCCATCCTTTTTATACCGTGACCCCTATTTTATTGGAAGTTCAGCAATCGACTTCGATCACTCAGATCATTCGTCGTCCTCGTACGAGCATTCTTCATCTCTCTTCAAGGGAGTCGACCACTTCATGGTCTTCTCTTTGAGTCCTGGGTTCAAATCCCGTTTCATACCTTCGACAACGCTGTGGAAAATCCCTGCGATGTGATTTTCTGGATGCCAGAATTGTGTGGAAAACCTCAGGTGGCATAGGATGTATTGCTATCCATTCCGTGAGTGTGACTATATAAAATATTTCAAAGTATCAAAGCACACCGGTAAGAGTCAATTTGCATGCTGGAATACTTTGGCAGAGAAATGTTATGGAGTTGTGAATGCCACGCTTACGTGAAGAAGGAAATTAAATTTAAATAGACTTGCCTAGTCAAACTTTGACATAATTATAATGGGTAATCTATCGGTTAAGGTAGGTTTTTCGATGGGCACAACTAGCAATAATAATCTGGTGTCTCCTAACATAACACGACTCAAAATCCCACTCTACAATAAGGCCCTTTTCATCTCTTTGGTATAAAATCGTATGATTTGATATAACGTAGTCTGGAGGAATCCAGAAAAGGAAGGAAATGGGATGCAGGGAGCACTTAACGGCTGACAGGAATGTTTTAGGCTGTGTCAGTGACAGAGAGAGGGTGTGATTAGGCACGTTAGACGAATTAAAAGAGGGGCAGGAGGTATCTGGAGTTCATTCATTCAAGGTATGCTGCCCATAAGATAGGTCTATAAAGGCAAATATCTACGTATCACGAGCACTTCCTGATTATTGCCTTTTTAATTTATTCGTGACTTTGCCTTATTATTGTCTATAAAGCCTATTCTCTGCCTTCCTCTGTCCCGATTACCCAGCAGTCTTCCTTCTATCACGGCCTAATCAAACCTTACAATGTTTCCTTCATCCACTTAACGAGACTGTTTCTGATTTCCCGCGGAAACTTCCTTTGTTCGCCACCTCCGGTTTCAATTTTGGCGTTTGTCTCCCTCTCTATCCAACTTATTTTCTCCATTCTTAGTCACGCCAAATTTTCAAAAGCCTCCAATGTATTCTCACCGTCTTGCCTCCTGGAGGAAAGAAATGTGGGGTTACATTTAAAGTCGATAAAAATGACTGGACAAAAATTTTAAAATCTATAAAATTGCACAGGGAGCTATATGAAGCAATTAGGATATTGATTATATTTTAGTTACTATTGTTTTTTTCCGTATAATTCCCTATCCACAATATATTTCCATTTCTAAATTTTCCTTACGTCGTATGTGTTGTTGGTTTTATAATTATTTATTTCTTCGTTCCTCTCTATGCCTCTTTAAAAGTTTGTCGAAGCGTAAAAGTCACCGCCACCTGTCCCGCGACTTGTCGCCGACACGTTCCGGTCAGACGGCTGCGTCCTCGGTCCAACACAAATACTTGCCTTGGTCTGCCCCGCTTCCGGGGGAGGCCAACGATGCTGTTCGTTTGACGGCGTGATCCCGCGCGAGCGAACGATCGTGCGCGGTCACCTACCCATCCCCCAAAGTCGCCGGGGAGGTCAATTCCCCCTCGCCCCCTCTTGCGTGGGTCGATCTACCTCGCGGACGATGAGAGTGGGTGTGTGGGCGATTGTCCACCACCGCCACCTCCTCGAATTACCCACTCGCCGCGGGCATTCCGCGTGAATATTTCCCCATTTCCGCCGTTCTCTTCCCTTTCGATCGCCAGGAGAGACGTAATAGCTCGTCAAAACAAAAATAAAATCGGTAACCCGTTCACACTGTTAGCGAACGTCGACGACCCAGGTCTCTTCTCTAATCGTCGATTGCGTTTCCGGGAGGCGTCGGCTCCAATTGTATGAATTGTCCACGCTCTTGTCGCCGGTTTGCAATTTTCATTGAGTCCCTCGCCAATTTGTCCTCACCTCCAGATGAAATTGTTCATGTGTATGGTGAATTTGACTAGGTGCTTAGCCATGGAGCTACGTGAAGTTTATAATTTCCCTTTCTCGTTTTACATGTTGATTCGGGCAAAGTACATTAATATGCTTACTGCTCTATGTCCAGCCCAGGATATTTTTATCCATGTCATATGCTTCTAGCTTTTACAATAGTTTACTATGAGCTACTTGGTCGAAATCTTTATTAAAATTTAGAAAAAGAGCGTCCACTGGAACATTGCTTTCTCTCGAAGTAAGACAACAATTTTTATCAATAACTCTTGACTATCGTGGTGTCTTATGATCAAACTAGCAAACTACGTATGTGTTCCATAATCTTGCATGAAATGGAGGTTGGAGAAATAGGTCTGTGATTGCTCGGTTCCTCCTTCCTTGCGATCTACTTGCAACTCCCTAGATATGATTTATAGACGCGGTGCATTTACTAGTTCCTTAAATATGAGAGCGGATGTTTGATCGGGCCCAGAGGATTTATTATGGTTAATATTTTTCATCAGACGTTGTATTTCATTATATGCGATTTCAATATTGGGCATAGGTTGGCCGACACGATTTGGTAAGCTCTCGGGGATATTTGGTAAGACCTTGGTGAAGACGCTTTGAAAAAAGGAATTTAGTAAGTTAGCCTTTTCCAAACTTTTGGATACTTTTTCGCCTTTATCTTTTTGAGGTGAATTAACTGTTGACTTAATATCCCTGACAAAACAAACAGAACTACGTAATTTACACAGCTGTGGCTACCGAAGTCTTTTTGTTGGAAAATAGGACGAGTGACAAATTTTTCGTTACAGTCAACGAAAGAAATATGGTGAATGTAGCATGGATCAGTGTTTGAAAAAGATTTTTTGTGGGTTTTTCAAGAACTAAAGACAGAACAGTTGTCCTATTCTTTTCCCCGTCCCACGGTTCAGGGCAACCAGACTAAAAATATGCGCGTACAGTACTATTACTGGTGTAAACTTGAATCATGGCGTGTGCTGTTGAAATTCCGTTATGGATGCTTTGCATGCAATTCTGATCGGAAATGCGGGTTTGTTTTAGAATTCCAAAAATACAGAAAGCGAGCGGAAATGGAATTGTGTAGGTATCGTTGAAGCGTCGGTATTGTTGTTTTTTGTTTTCAGTAAAAATTGAAGCAAGATTTGACGTCACCGATCAGAATCAAATCTTAGATAACTACATAAGATTCGTGTTCTGGAAGATTTCCTTCCGGTGGACTTAAAGCGTTCTCTCTTGCCCGTTTCTCAATATTCAAATTCCGCCGTCGAATCCTTAGTGGGAATAATTTTTCCGTAGGGAAACAAGACGATCTCTCGGAATACAGCGTATAGCTGTCGGTTTTTGAGGGAAGGAAAAGGAGGACACTCGTCTCATTTTTCGGCGCTCCAATAGGGAGATTGTACAATCATTTCCAAAAATCTGCATTCAGTCACGGCTCGCCGAAAATCAGAAGATGAAATATTTTGTTACGTTGACATGCAATGGCTGGTAGGCACTCAGGCCTCACAGTCGATTTCTCCTTGCCTTCCCCCATTCCTTGGCTTATGAAAAGTAAAGCACCTTATGAGTAGTTTGTCAGCCTATTAGAGGTGGTTATTAGACAGACCCTAGCAACTATAATATAAATCGCAGTGGGCCTCCCATGACATAAACTCTTTTTTACCTTACAGTTGGTTGGGAGAAATCCTATGGAGACAGAAAAAATGGATGAAGTGCTTATTGATCGGTAGTGGGATGTCGAAGACTGTAATAGAGGGGAGAATGTTAGGCAAACGAGGATAGGACAGGAACAGGATGGGGATGTTGGACGGGATGTAGGGAGGAAAGAAGTAGACAGAGGGACCTGATGTAGAGTAGGCTGCTGGATGGTATTTTGTTAGGAGTCACAAAATATTTTTTTGGTAGTTGTCTCCATCCAAAAACCTACCTTAACCGATAGATTACCTTATAATAAGAATAATTACATGGTATATTGCTCCGAGAAGCATTGAAAACACCGTGTTGGGGCAATGAACAAACTGCGCTCAGATATACGGGGTGCCTCACATCAGTACGGTGTCCCCTCTCAGAGTTGAAGGCGGCAACCTTTCGGGCACGTGTACGAGACGAAAAATTAGTGTCGGTCGTCGTCGCCTCCGATTCGCTTCTTGGCTTGGTGCCTCTCAGACTCGCGTCATAATTCGCTCTCCGCCCGACCCGTCTCGGGCGACGGGGAGCGGTCGGGTAGGAGAAGAGGAATAGGTGATGACTGAGTGAGCGAGTGGAGCAAGAGGCTCCCTCCCGTCCAACTTCCTCCCTCTCCGTCAACCCAACGCACCCAACCCCATCACCCCCTGCCTTCACTCGGCGTTAGTGCGAGGAGCGAGAGTTGAAAGACAAATTGCTTCGGATTGTGGGGATTCCTTCGGAGAGGAGACCGGGGGGGGGAGGGAGTGGTGCGTGCGGGCGGTTGAGTGAGTGAAAGAAGCTTGGGAAAGTAGTTTTTCGGGGGAATTGCCGGGAGAAAAAGAGCGGAGGGAAGTGGTTTAAGGAATGTTTCCGGGGAAGAAAAGAAAATCGGCCTCCGGGATGAAAGTGGGGGAGGGAGGGTGTTTGGATGGTCGGAAGGGTGGGGAACCGGAGGATTGGAGGCGGATGAAATAAATGGGTGGACGGTGGGGCCGAAAATGGTCTTAATTTCTCGGGGAACCGGAGACCATCGTCTCCGGATCATTCCCTTTCAAACCCCTTCCTGCCCACCACCCTCCTCCCCGCCCATCCTCTCATTTCTCCCCAATTCGATGAAAGAAACCCCCCACTCCCACTTTCAACTCCTATAGAAAGTACGGGAAAAGGACCGAATCCTCTCTCCCCCTTATCTTTCCATATCTACTTCTCCGTCTTTTCCACCCTCTCTCTCCTACGCCATCTCCCTCTCTCTCTTCCTCACCATCTTTTTCTCACACACTCTCTCTCTCTCCACTGTACCTATTTCTTCTTCTTTCCCTCCCCTATATTTTTACTTCTTCCTTTCCCTTTAACATCTGTGTATTCGCACTGCTTTTTTCTCCTCTCTTTCCCTCTATCTTTCTCCCTCCGTCCCTCACTCTCCCTTTCTCCTTTCACTCTCCTTCTCCCTCATCCTCGGTCTTCCTATCCTCTCTTTCTCTTTTTCCCATTCCCTCTCACCCCTCCCCATGAGCTTTCATTTCCTCGTGCTCCCTCGCGTGTGGCCGACGGATATCATCACGTCGCTCGGGAAGCAGGCGAGATGAAGGAGGTGATGGGTCAGAGGCATTTAAAGCCGTTTCACGCAAGGTGTGGGCGTGCATTGCATTGCGTGCGGTCGTTACGGGCGATCATGCGCCTATTTTTTTTTTGTAAAGTCAGGCGAAATGCCTTAGTAGGTTTTATAAATTCCTTGTTGTTTTGCAACTTTTCGCTCTTACCTGATATTATGAAAGCGCAACATCATGGTCTGGTTTGCAGTAGCGTTTTTTTACATGCTTAGCGTTCACAATTTTTCTTCACAAATCGAGGAACGAAGATGATTTTACATGAGAAAATACCATGATAGTTAACTTTTCGTTAAACGTTAGTGCACAATATGGTCGGCAAAACTGAGGTGATTTTGTAGAAACATATGATATGCACCAGTTTACGGGGGAGAAATATCAAATTCAGTCACGTTGACATGATCGTGCTTACGTCGAAGGTGGTAATGATGGTGATTTTTAGCAAACGTCGTGTGTTTCCACCGACCAAAATTATTCATAAGAACGCGCAATCTCCCATCTGTCGAGTAGTAAATGTTTTACTTTTGAACGTGTGATCATACGTAACAAACTTGGACTTTTTATAAAAGTTGGAGGAAGGCGAGAAAATTAATTATGAGTGCGGGAATTGCGGTATCACGCGGGGAATTTCAGTGATTGGAATGAATCGAACCATCATAATGCGGAATTAATGCCTCCTCGTGTAAAAAGGGCTTTGGGATTGTGGGGAAAAGAAAATGTCTTGGATTAATTTAGAGGAGGATTTGGGGAAATTGTTGGAAATCCCGGACAGGGATATACGTAATGTTGTGTGACTGCCTTTACGGTTATACAGCTTGTAATGTTATTTTACCGACCTAAAGATTTTTTTCTCGTTTTTTACCTTTCAAAATTATGCAATAAAACCAGGGATTCGGAACGCCAAGTCTTTTCCAAGAAATGCTATTCATTTGATACACGGACTTGATTCGCTTATGTATGACTTTTTTTCAAAATAAAACCTAACACGATGAGAAAGCCATGATAGAACTGTAAATTCTACTCAAACGATTTATTATCACGAGCAGGGTTTTGACATGGTGTCATCTTCAGTCGGCTTTGGCAATAAAACATTTGAGTGGAATTTTCAGTTCTTGTAATTTCGTGTTTGATGAAAAATTTCCACATAGTAAAACGTAAAGAGTTTTGAATAGTAATAAAATAAAATAATATTTTATTGATAAATTATAATTGAAATTATGCTTTATGAAAGAGCGGATTAATTGGTAAATACGCGTGCAAAGATAAATTTACCGAATGGTAAGAACTAATGAAGACTGATTATCATTCTAAGCCTTCAGCGAAGTGATAAAATTTATTCTTTATAATTGTATGGAGTATTGTTGCTATCGATGAATAAACAATCCAAATGTCTGAACAGCGGGTTTTTTTTGCTCGTCGGCGTAAATAATTCAATTAAAACTGAAATACTTTCATTCTGAATTTATTTCTAAAGTTTGAATCATATTATCGTGTTTTTTTCGTTATATAAATGCGTTTCTTCCAAAAGATAAAGGTATGATGAATTCCTGAACTAAGCACGCGTCATGTTGGTTGAATGGGTGGCAGTACCCTGAGGTATGCGCGGTTAGCATTATTCACCAATTCCCGAGTTTTCCTCTCGGTGAAATTAAAGACGCCCATTTAAGATAAGCCCAGATAAGCTCAGTGGGTAGCATTCGTGACGGTTCGTTCGGCAGACTTGAACGGGCGGGGCATGTCCAATTCCCCGTATGCTCCCATCTTGCACACGACGTTTATCGTTCGGGGAGGCTTGAAGGAGTGGCAAATAATGAATAAACAAGAGAATGCAGAGATACCGAGAGGGGCGGGAGAAGGCGCGGCAGGCAAATGGTTGAGGCGGGGGGGAAGCCTCTGGTTTTGCTGGGAGTTGACGGGGAAAGGCCCCCTTTCCATTGTAAATCTCGGGGGCCGGGAAGCGCCCCGTAAGGCCGTGGGAAAGGGGTGAAGAGAAGCATGCACGGAATGAGATTCAATTTGTGGTGAAATTAAGACGATGTGGCCCTCTCCTCCGCCCCAAACCCTCCCCCCGGGCCTGTCATCCTCTAGACCCACCTCCACTCCACCAAGGAGTCAATACGTAAACCCACGGCGACGCGCGAAACTCCCTTTGAGAATCAACCTCGAGCCCGCAAACAACAAGACATTCTCCTCATTTTCTCGGCAAAACATCGCCCTCACGTCGAGCGACTCATTGCTGTTTAGTCCCGACTATTCGTGTTCTTCTCCCCCCATCTCCTTTCACTCTTCCGCCTCGATTCCTCCCGATTTGCCGGTAACCGTTGGCTTGTTAATGTTCTCCCGAATGAGGGAAATTATCTGCACACGCATTCCTTGTTTGGAGTAAACAAGAGAAGGTTCATGATGTAACTCTGTGATCTCTTGGAAGTTGTGAGACGAGTTGTCGTGCGCGGGATCATTGCGGGCTCGACCCCAGGCGTACGTGACGATGGGTATTTGAAAAAATAACAAACGGAAAACGTTCTTTTTTCGCGACCTCAGAGCGCTCGATCGCCTTGCGCCTCTCTTTTTTCGCCTGAAAGGGGTTTATTTTCCGTTTTGCTCCTCGCTCGGCTTGCCGCACCCGGGTCGTCTTCCACGCCTTCCTTCCTGGAAGTCCTACATTAAAGCTGGGGGAGCGTTTTCATAGCAAATGACTCTTGTGGGAAGCAAGAAGTCGTCAGTCGAGCGCGATAAACGAGCCCGAAAAGGTGACAACTGTGAAAGCCGTATGTGCGGCCCCGAAACTAAAGCGAGGTTGCGACGCCGGTGTTTTGAAGAATGGTCCAAAGGTAGGCATCTTCACATAATTCGGAAGAGTTACGCGTTAGTATAGGCCATGAATTGTTGCGTAAATTCCGTCGGATATTTTTGAAGGAAGTCGTTGTTTGTTGACATACCTTATTCGAAATCATGTCTATAAAATTTGCTGTTTAATATTTCTTTTGACGGAATGGTAAAATATAATTTGGCATTCAAACGTGGAAATAACCTACTTACTCATCGACGCAGCTATTGAAGTAATTTTTCTTGTAGTTTTCTGTTAAAAATCAATTAATCAAACTCTCAGTTAAATTTTTACAGAATATTGACATTTTAAAATTAAACAACTTGGCTTTTCCACTTAAAATTTTTTATTCTCACGACCTAGGTCTCGTTATGGTATAACATCATCATTTAAAAATGCAAGTCAAGCACAGCATATATACATATCTCTGGGCGTAGGGAAGAGGAGGTAGGAAAGAAAGGATTGGTTGAGGTTGGAAGAGGGAGGGGCTAAAAGTCTATGGTTTGAGGTGGAGAAGGTGGATTGGTAATATTGACAAATTAGCAATCATTAGATAATTAGATAAAAAACAAAGAGATTATTAGCACGCTGGGAGGAGGGGGGATCAATACAATGTTGCAAAAAGCCCGCCTGACGTCGGATTTGGTGGCAGAGGAGTAGGGGAATGATTATTGTGAACTGGGAGAACGGCACTGGGTAACTAGTCAGGTGACTCAGTAGCGGGCTGGGAGGAGTCGCTACAATTTACAAATGTCAATATGAAGATCTCCCACCAGGTTACGCCAGAAACTGTTTTATTTTCTCAGAATATTATATTGTTGTGATTCTGGCCCTTAAAGCAAGAATTCTTCGTCCAGGAAATTAAAAAGGATTAATTCTTAGTGTATCTAGCTCTCTTAATGGACATAAATTTGGTTCTGGATTATAATTCATGCGAGGGAGGCAACTTGAACATCAAGTTGAGGGTTTAAGTTAGGACGTCATTCCAACTCAATGAACCAAAATCAGTCGTAAATTCATCCACGTTCATACTGTTTATGTCCCGATAGGTAAACGGAATTTGCGCCGTAGGTTGGATGTAGGAATTATGGCAAACTTAAATGAGGTCGTGGTCTGACAGAAATGGGTCAAAACATGCTCGGTGTTAATGATATTCGAATGATATCGAATGCCATAATTCAATCTCGCCGTGTTATATTGTTTAGGGGTTGGTATAAAATTTATCGCCGAGGGATTTCGTGAAAAAAATAGAAAAACAAGGCGGCCCCGGCCCTAGTGACTGTCGTTGGAGTCAACACTGAAATCAGCTGAAATAATAATATTGGAATAGAGTTGAATATATCTCAGAGACCCATTTCCATTTCGAGGCCAAATGGGGATTTGAGCTGCCCGTAAAGAATTATAAGCCAAGTTTAGTACCTTGTAAATGCGATTTCAACGAATAAATTTTCCGTTTGACTGGTAAAAGTGGAAGCCCAAATGTGTCCCGCAGATAAACTCCCAAAGATTAACGGAGTAGTCATTTAGACCTTCCGAATCGTCTCATGAAGAGTAATGCCTCCTATTCTTTTTAACGTGTTAATTGGAATTGATATTCGATTGAAACTGAAACAGATAACCTTTGGGAATTTTATTGTTAGTCTGTTATTTTCTCAGAATAACCCTTCCTCTGGTCTTCACACTTCTGGCATTGTTCCGACCGTGAAAAATTATTGCTTACTCAACTGGAGGGTAGGTGACACCTTCACTTGTTTAGTTGCGACGATAAATTGAAATGGAATAAAGAGCGCAAGACGAACGGTTTCCTATAGGGAGTGATGGAAAGTAGGTAGTCCTCTTTCCCGAGCAGTGTTTGCGTGGAAGGTTTTGTGAGAGGAAGAAAGAGACGAATGGATGGTGAGAGAGGACAGAGAGGGAGAGAGAGGGAGATTTACGTGGGATCGGTATGGGAGAGTGAAGATGCATTGTTTGGGATACGCCCGCGTTGCCTCTTTGGTTTCCATCTCCTTCCATCAGCCGACTCCGCGACATGCCCTTACCCGAGACCTCCTTTTAGCCCCCCCCCCCCACCTTTCTCCTTCTGGAAAATTCCCCAACCCTTCCCTCCACCTTTTATCACTCCACCTCTCCCACCCCCTTTGCCCTCGTCCCACACCCTCCGCCCTCATCCGCCGCCCGACTTCGCGTCGTTTCCCGAACCGACGAGTGTTTCCCAGAACTGTCTAAATCTGGCGCCCCGCCCTCAGCCGTTTTGTCAGGAAACATTTCCGTCTCCTCGCCTTGTAAAAATTGAGCGAAGATCATTTTTTTTGACGTCGCCCTTGTCACATCTTGTCCTTTGAATTTTCTGTAATTTGCTCAGTCGCTCGAGACATGATTTCATCATTTACTTCATTGCAGGACGATTTCGTGTCGACTGCCTACCACTTACGTCCTCTAGCAATTTTCTAATAAAACCAACGTGGCTGGAACAACCGGCTCTTTGTATAATATGATTGATATATGAATGCTTAAACCATCTTTAAGGATACTATCCTTTTTTTATGAATTTTGTTGCTATGCTTTATTTTTGGTCCAACTACCGTAATCAGCACGAAGTTTGAAAATAGATGACAGTAGAATTCACCTCGTATGAAGCCCTATGTCACGTTGAAGTACGCGAATCAGCGTAGTGAGGACTTTTCCCTCACGTGCTCCTTCGTTTTCTCAGGGAGCTCCGGCTCCCGAAAATCACGCAGTGAAGCTTGGGGTGGCTAGAAGTGTCATGCGAATTTGAACGCTATCCCTCAGGCCAGGAGCGAATTTGAAGCTCTACCCACTAGGCTACTAAATATTCTGGCCATCTATTCGCGATATGTGTCTTTGTTACTGCTTTTTTATTTGGATTAGATACCAAGGATGATTTCTTCTCATCTCATTCCTTCGTGTCTGTAGTCGAGTGCATTCGTGATTCAAAAGCCAGTTCATGGATTTTCATGTGTAAACGCGCAGCGTACTCATTTGTTTATATACTCTCTGTTGCTATGGCCACCCAAAATTCAAATTCCAAAGGATCCAAAATTCAAATTTGAGTCTTCTATTCTAAACGATGGAATAAGTATTGAAACTATTTCTGCGGAATTTGCCCGGCTTGAATCTGGATGGGGACTTTAATGAAATCATTTCCACAATGATTGCTTAAAAATTCGCAGCATAGTCAGGATTAGCGGATGTCTACCCCGCGAATACGCAGTTTCTTTGCAAAACATATTTTTTGGACGAAGTATAGATTGTTTTATATAATACGCTCTATGGAGAGGCTTCAGCTCATTTTTAAGATTTCCGCTCACAGGGATTTTTTTTCATAAAGATTTTAGAAAGAGATTTACGAAGTGTACCATTTGAAAAATTTTGAAATTTAGTTCGTCTATTCGTTCGAGTAATTCTCAAACCGTACGAATTAAAAATTCTTTATCCTTGAATGTATGCCATTCGCATAACGTTTTCTTTTCGAGTTTGAAGAGTTTTGCTTCTGCGAAGGGGGAACATCGTTATTCGCGGACTTAACTTCCGCTAAGCGGCTTACAGCTTACGCACATTTGGTATTAGATAGTATTTATTCTTTTTCCATGAAACATGTCGAAAAAAGTTTAGTATTAGGACGAGATTTAAAATGGCATGTAAATATGCTAGGAAATATCCTTTATGATTATTGGAATTCGCTGTGCAGGATTGAAAATGATGACCTGAACGAAAATGTGGGTACGCTTGATAGATTTAACCCGGTGAACTCCTTTGTCCTCTCCTTTCTCCCAGGAAAATACTCCACCGACGCCACCAGTTCCAGTACTCCATAGGGACTCATTGCTTCCGCCTGTTGAGAAATGCTGCCCTTGGCTCGATCCTCTCTCCTCTCCCTCCGCACTCCGATAGAGGGCGGGCTCGCAGATAGACAAAAGACTAACGGATCACCCGATACATCCACCAGACTCTTTTCTCCTGTCTTCGCCCTTTCCTCGCAACCCTTCGCCCTCTTCTCTCTCTCCCTCGTCTCGGAGTTGTGCTCTGGGATATCTTCCACCCTCCACTAGCCATCCTCCTGCCCATCCATCACCCGGGAAACCGCCTCCTATCTCTCCTCCCCCCCCCAACTCTCTCTCCCTCGTTCTCCACTTCCCTCGCCCACTCCTCTCAGCTCTTATCCCTGGGATGGTGAGTGAGGTTAAAACATTTTGCCGGGACCCCGTGCCTCTGCTTATTTTCCGGTCCCCTCCATATCGCATCCATTTTTTTCCCCGTCGTCTGCATTTTTTTCCGCCCTTGTGAATTATAGATCACGATTTATTTCTCTCTAAAAGAATCGAGGGAAAATATTTTATCAGTTTTGTTTTACAAAAGGTTGATTTGGTCCCCATAAAATTTGAAACCTATCGTTTTCACCGCCAGAGAAGTGCTCCCTCCTCATTGGTATTATTTTCCTCTCTCTCTCTCTATCGGAACCGTCTCAGTATCGCGGTGGGCTGATCGGTGCGGTTAGGAGAAATTGAAGTAAAGTGCGAGCTCTTCTTTTTTTTGCGCGAAGGAGAGATTTTTTTTCGGTCATCCTCGCGGAAGCGTCGAGATCCGCCGGGTGCTTCCGAAAAACAGGCGAGTGCTGCAAATGCGAGCCTTTATCGAGTGGCCACATGTATTTTTTTATGCCGAATTGAAAATATTTTTTTATTCGTTTTAGCGTTTCTCGTACACACAAGAGAACCTAATGTAAAAAATTACAAATGAATGGATTCAGAAAAAAGACCTATGAATTCTGAGGAGTAATTTTGTCTAGTTGGGAATTGGCGTTTTGATTTTTTCCTTGTGTGTGGGGCATTGTTTATCGAATTGAAAATATATTTTTATTCGTTTTAGCGCTTCTCGTACCTGCAAGGGAACCTAATGTAAAAAAATTACAAATGAATGGATTCGGAAAAAGGATTTATGAATTTTGAGGAGTAATTTTGGCTATTTGGGAAGTGACGTTTTGATTTTTTTCTTTGCGTCCGGGGCTTATAATCTTTTATCCATATTTGTATACAAGAAAACTTACATAGAATTTCCTGTACCTAATCGTTTCCATCATTGTAGTCTAAGGCGTAAACTTGTGTCATCTATGACATGAGGCTTGATAGTAGTGGTTAGAACGCGTCCCCGTCCAAAACCTACATAAACTCGTAAACTACCATTTTATAATTAGTTTCCCCTCCTCGTTTTTCAGTCTATTCTTTCTGTAGATCATTAATGATCATTGAAGGAACAAATCAACTTTGGGTAAGCCATCGCTGTCGAGGTATTAACGTATGGTTCTCAGAACGTCATCTCCGCGGCAGTGAAAGAATATCATTCATCTCATTGTCCTTCCCGCAAAAAATCTGTGGGTTGGGTTAGTCGCCTCGATCCAAGCACCAACTCACCATCAAATGAATTCACTCTGTTTGTTCGGTTAATGTCATAATGGATACGGTTAATGTCGTTTTGTCGACTGCAAACTTCCTCATTGGGATGAGTGAAAAGGTGCCCCCTACCCCCGGGAAACGGGCTGTCTCTTTTGGTGTTGTATCTTTCCCGTTCGTGGTACGCCCCCCGCCCCGGGGACTTACGACGGGGTTTTCGACCCCGAAGCGGTCCCTAAGTGGATCCACCTCTGAGGATTACATGGTGGCATTTTGGTTTTTCCCTAGCTCGTGCTCTTCCCTTATGGAAAATGAAATGTTGAGATGAATCGAAAGCTGACTGATCATATCTTCTCCGAGAGATCCCGTGGAACCACTTTTGAGAATTTAATTTTCCAGGAGTTTAGTGTTTCATATATATGTGTGTGTGTTTATAATACGAGTATATATTTATTTATGCGTTTCCGCGCCGTACATAGCTACGCTCCATATCAGAGTTTTTACGAGTCTTGTCTTAACCTCCCTACTCAACGTCCCCGTCATCAACTCCCCCCTCCTTAGGGCAGGAACAGGATAGGGATGTTGGACGGGATGAAGGTAGGAAAAAAGTACACCGTGATGAAGAGGGACCTGATATAGATTAGTTTGCTAGGTGGGGAGTCACAAAATGTTTATTTGATAGTTGTGTCCATCCGAAAACCTACCTTAAACGGTAGAATACCTAATACATATCTACATTTATATATGCCAATGTATGTATATATATATATTTATATGTACATGAATATAATAGGTACTATTCCAGTTAAGGTAGGTTTTGGATGGACACTCTACACAACGGTACAATGACAATTCCCTTGCCTCGCCTAGCAAAAAATGCCTGTTCATTTATAATTGGCGGAATTCATTCATAACCGTCTAATTGGCCGTCAATTTCCCCGTAAATTCTCGTCTTTGTGTCGCCTACCAATTTAATGCTGGGCTGAAGTTATTCCCTCGGTGCCAGTATTAATATCACCGATTAATTTGTTATAAGTCGTGCATGTAATCTTAGTTGGTTGGCTCTCAACGGGGTTTTTCGGATAGCAATGTGGCGATTTGAAATGATTTGATGTGGGATTACCTATCATGGAGTCGTTTATCGATGACACTACGCCCATTGAGAAACAAGAGAACGTGTATGGCATGTATGGCGCGGGGACAAGGATGGCCCATAAATTCATCAAGTGATGGGCTAAGAACCATTTGTCTGCATGAGTGTGGAACCTATAAAATATCAATGCTAGGTATATGATGGCGTCACGACCTAGTGTACAGAGCGATCGACCTGTTAGTTCTTAGGGTGATTTTGTACATCCCCAATAAAACGTCTAAGTAGTCGACTGTCAGGGTACAAAAAGTTTGTGGTTAACCAGGTGGTGGTGACATGGGGAAAGAAACCGACCCCCCGGCACGAATTTTTCATTCACTCGCCTTGGGTCTTAGTTCGTAGCATGCTCTTCACTTGCCAGTCGAAACCTCAGGCACCTCGAGTTGGGTATTTCAGATTTTTAATGGCTTTTTTCTTTCCCGTTGGTGGGTATTTTTACTCGACTTCTGACTTCAATGACTTTACTCTGAATTGTTGTTCATGATAATAACTTGATATGGTCTTGGCTAACAGGTCACGTGCAGTGTTTCAATTTCAGTCCTTCCATCGCTGCAAAATAGCTTTTGAATGTAAAGTTGAATGTCCGTTCGATAAGCCGAGTTCGAACGAAGTTCGGATGATAATGTGTAAGTCGATGCTGTTGCCTTTTATTTTCAGGTAAGTTATTTGCATGAAAAGGACCTCTCAATCCTTATTGAAAAGCAGAACTGCCAACTAAATGCCACTATCTCGAGAAGTAGATTCACTTCATGCTCGTAATTACTCACCTATAAGGTGAGTAATTCTAGCTGGTAAATTCCGAGGAAAACGCTGGAATACATTTTTGAAATAAGCATCCAATCGCTCAGTATTTATAATGTATAGTCCTTCAGTTAACCAGTTTACGGAATAAATTTAAAAAATAAGGAAGGCGAGAGATGGGTGAGAGTCGGAAGCGAAGAAGACGGATGGGTTCAATTGGTTAGTCTAGCAATATTTTCATGGTCTGGAAAATGTGCGAAGTGAGAACGAGAAGAGGAAATGTTATAATTCTATGTAATACTCTAGAATAGAAGAGGCAGAGGGAGGAAAAGATTTGACATGTCGGACGGAATGAAGGGGGGTGGGCAGAAAATATGTGGAGGTAAAGAATGATTTATTATAGTGTAGGATGGTACGGAGTTTAATTTTGTATTAGGCGAGTCATCTTAGTGTTAGTTTTGATCAAATAATTACATTACACGTTGTAATACCAGTAAATAAGATAACAGTAACAGGAAAAAGGGTATGCAACAAATTAGTGATAATCACAATGCAATTGAGTCGTCTCCACGAGGTCAGCTTCCCACGCAGTTAGTTCATTCCTTTCCCGTCGTGTTTGCGCCGATATTATTATCAACCGGTGGAAATAACGGAACAGCGAGATAAGGGAGCGTCGGTGACGTGAAAATACATAATCAATAAATCCGAACGAGTGTGATCAGCTTGTTATTCGATAACCCTTTGATTATTCACCGATTTGAATAACGGTCCGGCCTAGCTCGGTGAAAACGGAAGCAGCGTCCATGCAGCCATAACCGCCACCGGCAGAAGTGGTCGTTTCCCCCGGCACAAACCGTCCGTCGTTCATGTACGCACGCCCCCTCAGTCGTAACCGTATTTCGGGTTTAATGAGCGACGTGCCCGAGGGCGGTAATCGAATGGAGGGGAGCCTCGAATCCTTTGCCGTTGGATACTCCCCTCCTCCTACACCGCCGGCGTGCCCTGCCGGCGGGATCTCCATACTTCCCTTCTCGCGAAAAATGTTTTGTTCAGTTTTGGGAGGGTCAGTCTCGCCCTCCGCAAATTTGGAAGTGCCCGGGCCGAAATGGCGAGTGCACGATCACGTTGTCGTTCGGCGTCGCGAAACGTGCGCCCTCCGGCGACTTCGCGCGTGATGGCTTTGCCCTCAAATCCCTTCGCATGTGCTTGTGGGGAACGATGGTCTTAAAACAAGAACTGAAAGTTCGACATACACCAATAAATGTGTGGCTATTTGAAGTTTAATGCTCCTTCCGCCAGGATCGTGGGCGAGTAAGTGCGTCAGCAGATAATGAATAAGTGGAATTACTACTGTTTTGTTTGTTCTGATTGAGGCAGGGCGCATTCCAATGGAGTTCCCGCTGTCAACCTTACGGTTTTAGAGGTTAAATTAATTTACCTGCATGAATCCATTCACGAGTCAGATGTCAAGAGTTCTGATGATTATCCGATTGTAAGGGAAAAAAATTAGTTTTGCTTTACCCAAGCCTCGTTCAAATCAAATCTGTAACTTTTTTTCGAAGAAGATAAATTCTCTAAAAGAAAATTTATTGTTATTATTTCTTATAATTTATTATTATTCATTATATTATTATAAACCTGGGCATACGACAATGTTATTTGCCCGTAAATAAGCCTCGAAGTAACGCTATATTGATTTCATCCAGCTCCAATCACCTCCAATTATTAAACTTTAAAAGTACTAAAAGAGTATATACATACATGTAGTACGCAAGAGCTTTCGGCAATACTAAATATTGCTATATCCCACGACTCATTTAGTTCGGAAAATTGCTGTTCTCCAGTGAATGATATACTAAGTGGCTGGACAAATTGAAGAACCATCTAGAAATAAATACGAGAATGTGTAATGAGAACCGCATTCCCAAATATTTTTGGAAACGTTTGCTATAGAGAGCCCGTTACTGTTCAGTGTAGGTATTTAAGGGCATTTTTTTCTCTCGAAGTCATTCAAATGGTAGTTTGGCATGGGGTTCCCAGTAGGAAAGCGGGATTCATTAAGCTCATTCTCAATCGGTAAGGATTATTAATGATGGTTTCTAATGATGAAATTAACTTAAAATTGGTAAAAAGCGGCTTTTCTCTATTTTCAAGTTTTAACTAGGGACTCCCACTAGGCATGCTGGCAATGGCTATAATACATTAAGATTTACATGTCGTGTTTGTTACAACCTCTTGCAAGGTGTCTTCAGACATGGTTTTAGTTCCTATTATCTTTGTCCTTCATTTTCACCGGAAAAGTTACATATTAAACCCGTCCTATCAAAAACGCGTCCCGCTGATCTTATGTTTGCAAAGACGGAACGTGCAACTAGAACGAAAAACTCTTTTTTCTCAAATTCCGCGAATTTATTCTGTTATTTATTCCAATAGATGCTTATCACCGCTTGAAATCTGAAATCAGCTTTATAAAGGCCCTCGGACGGCTTAACTTCAGTTCATTTACTCATTCGTAGGTTTATCCCGTGGTTGTGGACTCTGTCGTTGTACGAGTAGAATCAGCCTTCTAATTTAACTTCCCATGAAAGAAATAACGATGGATGTCCCTATACTCAAGTCTTACCTTATATCGTATTTACGGAAGCATTGATTCACCTTTATGTGATTCTAAACCGATCAGTAGGTGATGAAATTTTATTGTATTCAAGGTGAATACCTCGCAATCAAAACCTTATTGAGTGTATTTCGGTCATGCGCATAAATCTATCTTGTGCAATTTTATAGCCATTTTTATTATCGTCACCCTATGCTGCAATATTCTGTTGTAAACGGTGTGTTACACTTAATTTTAGCTCCCTTTACATTTTAATTTTTTGTTTCGAAAATTGCCCTTGTATTTCAGTTAAATTTTATAGAAGTCGTGGAAGGGCTTAATTATTATTTCAAGCTAAATTGAAAACCCTGATTTAATTTTCTGGTCATTTTTATAAAGTTATTTTCCCGGAAGGGTACTGTGAGAAGTGACTGCAATGAATCTTCATATTTTATTCCCCTGCATGCGTCTGTAAAAGGCACGCAATATTAATTTAATCGTATATTTATTTCATAGGAGCAGAAATTTGACAAATGTTTTAAAAAAATGCTTTCTAGGAAACAATTTAATTAATTTTCTCCGGGATATAGGCCGAGATAAATAAAATGCTTTTGAAATATAGAGTTTATAGTTATTACTAAGCTTTTATTACTACTTCGTCCCTACCTTCCATTTGTGTAATATTCATGATTCCAGCAATTGGCTACATGAATTAACTCATAGCCAAGGCAATGCCCGTAAATTTTGTGTGACTAACACAGATGGTGTGGCGGCACCGTTGAAATTTCAATACGTTTTTACCTTTTTCTATTCTCATTTTGGTGTGTTTAATTTTCCACGAATTTCTTTAGAGTTTTTACGACCCAATCCTCGTCATACATACATGGTAAGTCTTTCACGGGAAGATTTACATCCTTGTCCTCTTCCCATATTCCTGGGACTGCGGCAAAGAGCCGATCACTGCTCGGCGACGAGCGCTCGATTAACGCTTACCGTTTAAAGATAGAATCTTCATGGGATTAAGAATCCCATGCTTCTCCTCAGGCATTTCCTGTATCCTTCGCTCGAGTCTCTCCATTTTCACCTTTTCATCGCTAACACAGCGCTGGTAATTTTTTCATTATCTGGTGTAACGATAAAGTTTTTTATAAACGTGATCTTAGCTACAATTATTTGTCCTAAGGATTATCCCGTTTTCTTTAGACAGGCGACTGAAGTACTGGTGCTATATTTTTGGTAGCGGTTTTCTGACTCTGCACTTTTATTGTGAGAATTCGCTTTCCAAAATGATTTTTATTGAGGAATGGATTAGAAGCCACATTCACCATTGCAGACTCACTATGGGCAGCGTAAATATTTTTGTCGATAAGATTTCATGATTTATATGTATCTATTCACACAAAATTCTTGTCAGATTACTACATCATTGTCAGAATCCCTCCTCGGGGCAAACCTTAAGGACCCTGACGGTCTATGTCCTGTAAAACTAGTGATTCCTCTGTAATCGTGGGTATGATTTGCACGTGGTCGGAATGGTTGTGATTTTTCCCTCGTCAAGAGAAAACATACACAGTTTTGTTGCAAGTTGGAAAATCTCGATCCAAGAAAATCGGTGATAGTTGTTCTCCGATCCCAAATCCACTTGCAGTGTAAGGAATGTTTTGAGGCGTTGTTATAACTTCGTCTCTAATTGGGAATTTGCTTTCCTTTCGTTTGAATTTGCGGTCTCGAATCCTCCAACTTGAAAATGCTCGTCCATGCTTAGTAGAGGGTTCGAAGTTTTTAACGGCGAGAAATTCATTCAGGGCGTTTTTCTTCTCCAAAAGTTTTAGTTTCCCAAATATCTAGGGAGGATAGCGATCTATACATAACCT
This sequence comes from Hetaerina titia, assembly GCA_037158775.1. Taxonomy (NCBI): domain Eukaryota; kingdom Metazoa; phylum Arthropoda; class Insecta; order Odonata; family Calopterygidae; genus Hetaerina; species Hetaerina titia. The sequence continues at coordinate 62,980,942 of CM073775.1, read as the reverse complement.
CTCCTCGAGTAATTTCATTTTAATTTAACGCTTTAGGGTGCGAATCTGCCCCGGCGTCATTTGCCGTGAAGAATGAAATACGGCGCAGTTGGACCATCGAGAAGCGCAGATTCGCTCATAAACGCATGCTGCTAATAACTTGGTCTCGGAAAAGAAATATTCCGTGAAAGTCGGGTTTTAAATATCCGTGGTGATTTGCGTGGTTTCTGAGAGCACTAAAACGTTTTTCAACCAAAGTTGGTTTTGGTTGAGTTACTTCTGGAGAGCAATTGTCTTGAAGTGGTCGCTTGTGCTCGCTGCATGCTGTTGTACGAATTCATATAGAAATAATTTTTCATGAAAATTTTCATAAATAAAGTGAAGATGTAACTATTCATCACATTCGGACATTGTGGATGTATTCCATTCCTCGAACGAGTTTTCTATTGATATGCCGTGCAAATGTCATGTGTCACAATGTTTTTGCTAAGGAAAGAAAATAAACACGTTCCGGTGGAATCTGCTGTTGGCGGAATGTTTTTGGTATACCCTTTTATACCTAGCCTCATGCAAATTCTATAAATTTGAATTCAGAGTTGTAGTTGATTCAAGTATTCTCTTTCATGCTTCCCTGGAATTTTTCCAGTGACTGTGTTTCAACTGAATTTGGACCCGGGGACCTAAATTTACACCTAAATTTTTAAACAACTGAACTACTCCATTATTTGAGTTAGGTAATGGGAGCAAACAGGAAAACTTAATTTGGCATTTCCTACCACAATCTCAGTCTTAAAATTTATATCCTTCGACTTGGAAAGGAAGAAACGCCGGGAGTGCAAAGTTGAGCGAAGAATTATCCCTGTTGAATTTTCACTCGCCTAACTCAGATAAATATTTGAAGGAAGTTTTATTAACCAACTAAATGTGACAAAAAATAAAAGTAAACTGCGTAATTATTTTCGGATGCATATATTGAGTGGGCCCGTAGATTTTAAAACCAGCAAAGAAACATAAATATTTCTTTTAAAAACTAACTTGCAAATAAAGAAGGTGAGATTCAAGATGTAAGTCCTGTTCGAACTGTCTAGTGTCAATGATAATCATTAATTGCTTTAGCTTTCTGGGACACACACGAGTTCTGGACAAATTGTTTAAAAAACATCAAAGACGGTAAATGTACTTTTGGCATTCGTATAGTTTTGATAAAACGGGAAACATTTTAGTTTTGATTCCACGAAGCGTTATTGATTTTATTTGGAAACTCGAAAAAGACAGGCTCTCCGCTAGCGTTGAGTGCTTTGCTGTGGGTACTCGCACTCAGAGAGCATCTCCAACAAGCCACTCATCCTTCGGTTCGCCACCTACCGCCACGTTGTGAGGAGTAAATACTCTCTCGATAGGTTAGCTCCATTATCGGAACAGTCACGGATCATTAGGTTTCCACGGAGACACCGTTAATCCGCAAGCACGGCGTTTCACACCCAAGCGTCCTCCCGGGTCACGCCCATCCCTCCGGCGTTTGAGTATTTCTTCCCCTCGGTGTTATATAAATGCCCACCGTTCCGCTTTTCATCCTCGGGACTTCGCCTAATAAACTTGCTTCCACTCCCAGCCACGGCTCGGCATTTCCTCATCTGACGTCTTCGGTCCGTAGGCCCCCCTCCTCTTCACACCGCCGCCGCGCCGTCCGGCCTCCCTCGAGGTTTCTAACCTCTTAATGTCTTCCACGACCAGGCGGCGTCGTCGACCGGCCTCGTAAAAATTCGCATGCTTCCTCCTGACGGCGCAAGTTGGCTCGTCTACCTCCTCCCCCTCTTTAGTAAGATCCACGGCTGGCACCAGAGTGCCGGTAAATGTGCGAAAATTTCGTGTTCATGTGTGGACGGGGTGCGTCGAAGGACATACCATGGCATGAGGTAGTGGCGAAACTGATTCGTAGTGGGACTTAATAAATTCAGCAGAAGTAGTCTGCCGGTCAAGGTAGGGTTTCGGCCCAGAGACTAAGCACTGTCACATATGTAACCCACACCCCCACACGACACTAAGTACCCGAGAATAACACGTTACAACAAGTCACTTTTGAACTCTGCATACACAGTACCTCCCTTCAAACCGTCCACAACTTGCCAAGTCTACGTACTCGTATTCCTCCCTTTTTTTCCATCTCGCTGACCAAACGTTTTCCCCTCAGTCACTTTCTCTAACATTCCATTTCCACGCAGTATGTCTGACATCCACCTTTCTTGTCTTCTTAAACGGCCTTCCCTCTTTTCCTTTCATTCTTAGAATTTCTTGCTTTTTTCATAATGGCTATAACGAGTCTTTAATTATTTACATTACAAAGGTTAATTAAACGAAGATTAAACCACAAAATGAATTAAATCCGCGTACTTTTTACCTCACATCATTCCGTTCAGCATGCCTTATCTTTTCCACCCTTTATTTTGTTAAAATTTATATAAATCCCTGCAAGCCACCGCCAGGGTGTGCGGCAGGGGGTGAATACACACCAGAATAATTTTACCCGAACATAACCCTACCGCGGTTGAACAATGTTAGTATGATCCCCTATCTTTCGTGGAAAAAATGACATCTTAAATCTATCTCTTCTACACTATATCCTATATTTCTATCGTATATCGTATACTGTATCGTATAGTTCTACACTATATCGTATATCATAACCCTCAACATTGTACACTCTCAATATCTCCAGCATTCACTTTTCCTGCCTCCTTAGATTTTGCCACATTTCCGTTTTTAAAGAAATTATACTAAAATAATTCATTTGTATTTTAATAATTAATATTGTCTCCAAACTGTTTTGCGCACAACGCGGCTTTTCATGGTTGCGCGAGGTGATATTTCCCAGCGATTCAAAATTTAATTCCGCCCTCGCCTGATGCTGGGGACCGCCTCGGTCTACTATTCTTTATACGATGATCCTGCTTCGTACCAACGCGAGACCCTAAGAGGTTATGTTCTCCGTCGCGTCGGCGATATTTCTCTCCTTTGCACCAAACCCTCTCCGTACCCCTCCCTCCGATTCTCCTTCCAACCTGTTTTGGTGCACGCCAAGGTGAGAAGAAGCCGTTGCCCTTCTCGCGTTGAGTCCCCTGCGCCATCTATCGAGCTCACGCAGCGAGCGGGTGACGGGGACGTCAAAACGGGAAGGAAAAGGAGACCTCCCTTTGTATTCAACTACGTGGAAGGAGACGCTCATTCGCACCCCGAATAGAAGTGGAAGGAATAGCAATCCCCGCGTCCCTTGCGGTCGCCCCTCCTTTAATCACTGTGAGGTTCGTTCGTGCGTGTGCTTGGAGGTGATCCGTTAGTCCATTTGTCGAAGCGACGCTTACCCACGGCGGGCGAAGACTTCATATTTTCCATCCCCGCCTCTCGCCACGCGGAGCGTCCGTTCAACACTTCGTGCGGGGTCGTAATTTTTGGCCTGGTTTCACTCCCCCATTCTTCCACCCCTCCCCACGGCCTCCTTGCCTCACGCTCCGTGCCCCATCTTCGACTCTGTATTCGGGGGAAATTATTAAGATCCATGGTACGTGGGACCCGAGTGGACCATCCGGGTAAGAGAAATGAAGGCCCGTCCGTCCGCAGTGATGGATATGGAATGTTCGTTCCTCCCTCGCCTGAATCGCAATCACGGCATGCCCAAGTTAAGGCAAACAAAAATGTTTGGTCGACCTTGTTGTCATCGTCCTTTTTCCTCGCTTCGAAAAATAACTCGATGATTCCCTGCAGGCACACAAGGAATTTTTAAGTATGTTGAGGGGACGATACCCGCTGATATCGGAACGGTGGATGAAAGAGATTTACGGTTAATTCAAGCTTTAATTAGAATAAAGAAACGTATTAATGAGTAGCAAATATAATTTGCATCAAGCGTAACTGGATACCATGAAAAAGAATATGTTTTATAGAAACGTCATTGTTGTGGCGCCACTATCGATATTTATACGAGCAGACTTGCAATATTTTAACCCAGAAGTCATATATGACACTGACAATATATTTTACGTATTATACTCAGTGGGTGCTCCTGAGAAATTAAGTCTATCTTTATGAAATAAGTGTGATTCCTTATTTTTGGCAAGTTGAAGGAAAGGTTGAAGGATAAATGACCAATGGGTGAAGATTAATTGGATTGAGAGGAAGGAGTGAATCGAAAAAATTATAACTGAATGCGATCGAAGTACTCATTCCCAAGAATATAATTTTCAGGATCAGAGGAGCATTCGTAAAGCAGTACGTATGGATGGTGTTGAGGGGAAGGACGTAGGAGGGCAAAAAGGACGCTTTGGAAGGAAATGGCTATAGACGAGGTTTTATCTTCATAAACTGCAATCCGATTTTCTCTAATGTGTCTTCCTCAAAACGAAATGGCGCGAATGGTTTTTGTGTGCCTGATATTCCATATTCAGTTCCCTAAATGCTTAGGTATAGAAGCACGATAGTGGGGAGATTAAAATGGGTATCTTTTGAGTTGCAATAATTTTGCGGGAGGCAATTGCGTCCACTGTCCCCAACCCTTTTGAAACTCCAACCCTGGCGGTACATCTTTAGACCCAATCCCTCCGCCCCTTCTGCCACATTTACCGGATGATTTGAGGTGAACACTGTTTGATCTAGCGAATGGGTGAAATGGGTCAATTCTTTTAGCGCTCCCAGAGTCATCGTCTTCCTCTGCTCTTTCTCGATCCGACGTTCTTTTTCTTCCTCGCGCGTTAATTTATCAGTTTACACTCCTCCAGAGAGTTCGGTGATTTTATAGCCCCGTGTTTGCGCCGAGATGCTCGCTTCCCCTTCGCAACTCTCATCATTTTTCCCGGGTGTAATGGCGTCATTCTTGAAAGTAATCGCCCGCGCATGTAACCTCCTTTGTCATTTCAGCAGCGAAGTGTTTATCATTCGTTATCCTTGAAATAGAAGGCTGCGGAATAGGTCACACAATTACCATTACGGTAGTTTGGATTGTGTATGTGTACACTTGTACGATAAATATACGATATATATATACATATATATACACACACATATTATATATATGTAATGTAAATGGAATTAGCACTAGTAGACAAAGACAAAAACACAGAAACGCATAAAAAAAGAGAAACTCACTAGGTATCGAATTCTCGGTGGTCAAACCAGCTTTCTCAAAAGAAGGAAGGAACGGAAGGTTCGTGGGTTTTCCAAGAAAGTGACTATATATATATATATATATATATATATATATATATATATATATATATATATATATATTCATTACACATAGAAATAGATATAAGGAAAGGGGATAGGAAAACACATAAAAGACGAACACAGGAAAGGGGGGGAAGGCGGATTTGAGCAGATCACAAACGTAAAAATATTTTTATCCCGGTTAAGGAAATATTTTTACGTTTGTGATCTGCTCAAATCCGCCTTCCCCACCTTTCCTGTGTTCTTCTTTTATATTTTTTCCTATCCCCTTTCCTTACATCTATGTGTAAATGAATATTTGTTCGCCGTGTGGCGGGATTTCGTGTTTTAATGTGTATTATATATATATATAGTCACTCCGCATTTGCATTTCGATTGGGAAGTTGGTACCATCCACATTTATATTGGGGATTAAAAAATCCGTTTTACAGAGCGGGCGGTGTACTTATGCACTGGTTACTAGTAGGTCGTAAATAAGGTGGTAATTTCCTCGGAAATTAGTTCTCGAATGAAAGTAATGGAAAAGAGAAATGGATTTAATTACGCATTTACTTTTCGGGTTTAAAAGTAAATTCGAAAATAAATTACAAATGGGTTTGTTGCTGGAGACATGTTGGATACATTTTATGCACCGGGATTCGTACCACTCGTCCTTGATTAAGGAGTTTTTCGCATATTTTACGAACTGGGTAATTAACGGACTGACCCGACCATTACTCCGGAGACGTTTTTATGTGCGGCTTGGTGGGCGGGCTGATTCCTCTCACTCGGTCATATCGGAAAGTTTACGATGTTGTCGGCAGCACGGCGGCTTCTGTATAACTAATTGAAGTTGAAGATGGTTTTAAGTTTTCTTTGCCTGAAGGCGTTCATAAGCAGGGAAAACGTTGCCTCCAGGCACAGCTTGAAAGAAAAGGACTTCTAAGCGATTTCTCTGTCACGACTCATAGGTAGTTAGTATAACTGTCCATTAGGTAGTATTAGCTAGGTAAGGGACGAATTGAAAACGGATTAATTCTAAATCTATCATATTAGAGGTTCGAGGCTACTTTAACCAAGTCGTCAACATCATATTCGAGGTTCATTCGATACTTTTTCAAATTAAAGTTTCCACTGAATGTTATTATATGTTCCTTAATGGCCAAATAATTCGATGTTGAAATGTAAGTTTATCATTGTGATAGATCGTCCCCGATCAGGAAATATATGGATTACATTTGCCGTTAGAGGAACAGTATATAAGTGATTGTGTGTGTGTGTATATATATATATATATATATATAGATGATTTCTTCGAAGTAACACGGAAGTGTTGAATAAAAAACTTAGGCAGTAACACACAGCACGAGAACACATAAAAAGAACACTCACAATAATATCTTGATAATTTCGACGGACTCGAGCTCCGTCTTCTTCGGAAGATAAGATATGACTCTATATGAATATATATAACACTTTTGTGAAAGTCTCATGGACGTGAATAATACAATGTATATGAATTTAGCACTAGTGGTTAAAGACAAAAACACAGAATCACAAAAAAGAGAAACTCATTCGGAATCGAATTTTTGGTGGTCCAAACCACCTTTCTCAAAGAAAAGAAAGACAGAACTGAGGAAAAGGAGGACCTGGAAACATTGGATGAAAGGGGAGGGCGGGGAAAGGTTTCCGAGGGGAAGAGTTAGGCTGGGATTTTTAGAAGGGTGGGGAAAATTTGGAAGGTGATGGGGTTGGAGGGGGGATGAAAATATGTGCAGAAAGGGGTAATTAATGTCTAATATTAATACCTGGAAAATTCCAGGAATCCAGGAGCCAGATGATCGCTTGCCCTATTGTTTTGAGTTTCAGTGGAGGGTCAGAGGGAGGGAGGGATGCGAAGATGGATACACTATAGCATTTGTCAAACGGAGTGTTGTGTTCGGAGGCATGTTTGGGGATTGGAAGAATACCAATCAGGGAAAAATTCTTGCATGAGGCTCGGTGGTTATTGATTCTTATATTGAGGGGTGTGGTACACTGTCACTGGTACACGATATAAAAGGCAGAGTAAAGTTGGCACTTAACAGGCAAACTACATTGGTGGGAGAGAGTTAAAAAGCGGGTGGGAGAGGGATTGGATCTGGTTTTAATTTTAGGACATGTTTTGCATCTAGGTTTATTGCAGGGCATGGGAGTGTTTTTGTGACGGGGTGGGGATGTAAGGAGTGGATTGATTGATTTTAGAAGATCTGATAAGTTGGCGGGGAATTTGAAAGTAACAGTGGGACATTTGGGAAAAATGTTGGCGGTGAAATTATTATTTTTGAGGATAGGGTAGAGGTCTTTTAAGATTAACCTCCTTAACAAAAGGATCCGAAGACATGCTGACACTCCCAAACCTTCCTCCACCGCGGAAACCCACCCTCTTTCAATTTGCACCACATACTTCCCTGGCCTAGAATCTCTGCGATGAATCCGGAAAGACCTCTACCCTAGTCTCAAAGACCATAATTTCCATATATATCCCCAAAAACCATAAGTTTTATGGATATATATACAGACAGACACATGCACATCCAGACGCGCACACACATGGACAAACGTGAATTCAAAATAAAGAAACACATCGGCTTTGGGATATTTCGGTGGCCCGACAACCTTTCTCAACGGAAGGAAGAAATAAAGGAAGAGTTTTTTTTTCCTTCCATTGTGAAAAGTGGTCTGTATGTGTGTATATGTGTACATACATGCGCATGACTCGGTATACATGATTATTCCTCAAAAGATTGGGCACCAAACGCACAAGAAACTAGGGTAAGGAAAGAAAACAGCTAAAATCTTTAATCACTTAAATGTGTTCATTCCTTTAAATATCACAACTGCACCACGTGAAAGTCATATTCGGGCAGCGCAAGGTCGAAATAGATATTAATATTCATTTCGAATGAGGTGGGGGATGTCTGAGCTCCTACGGGAATATTTCGAGGTCGTGTCCTCCCGGCTCATGGGGCATTCATGAATATGCCTTGACCCCCGAAGAGATGGAAGAGCGTGGCATTCCAAGAGGAATCGTAAAAGAGACAAGAAGGAATGTGGACAAATGCCGAGTCTCGGCTCACAGCGAGCTCGCAGGATACGAGTCCTCCCACTCCCGCCCCCGTCGGGCCTCCTTTTGTTTCCTCGCCGGAGATCTTTAGGTCAGCGGCATTTGTCCCTGGGATGGTCCTCCCAGCCAATTCCTGGGAATAATGTTTTTGATTGATGGTGGTACTGGAACCTTGAAAACCTTAGTTCCTGAAATCCGATAATTGCAGCGGTGAAATAAATATTCAGTCTAGACCGGGATATGATCCGGGATACCTCGATTTCCGGCCGGCCAGCCTCGGTAACATAGCAGGGCCGGCCAAGTTACCCTGGTGTCCTCTTGATACTGTGAATTTCTGGGGTATCTGAAGTAACATGCTCTTACGACGATCTAATCGTATGGAAAGTATCATTGATGGCTATACAAATGAATTCTGTACCAGAGGGTAGTGGAATTTGAAATTTGCTGCGTAATATAAATTTGTACCTTGAAATTTGAATGGGGAATATCTTCCATTTCCTCGGACGACGAATCTTCTCCGCCTCCGATAACACAGCGTAATCAAGAAAAATAAATTTTTCCTCCACTTTTTTTTACTTTTCAATGTTTTATTTCCGGGCTCGGATGTGTGCTAAGGCAGTCCGAAAGAGAATACGCTCATCTTCGTCGCATATTAGGGGGCTGCTGGGGAAAATGAAAGCCGCTATGGGTATAGCAGATGGGGCCTCCCGGCCGTCTATTGATCTTGAGTCACCTAGTACTTGGATGGGTCCATACCGTTTTACTATTCAGTGAAAAAAACTAACTATTATATTTAAGACTAAATTGAACACGCCGCCTACATCTGTATAATCTCTTATTGTTGCATTAGCGCACATGATTGCTTAATTAGCTAAAATCTGTATTGCTTAAATTACTGTTCCTTCGGATTTCGGCTACATGATAAAAATGCATGTATTTCGTCATAAGTATTAAGTATGCTGAGGGCTGCCTAAAATTATTCTTTATTATTATAGATTGCTGAAGTTTGGCTACATGGGTGGTGGCAACATTGTTGGTGTCGATATACATACTTGTTTTAATGATATGATAGCATTACATTTTTTTCTCAACACATGAGATATCGTAGTATTGTTCTGCTCCAAAACTTCGGTCGTTGTGGCAAGAGGATGCGAGCAGATTGTTGGCTTTCGAGATGAGGGCTTGGACTGGAATAGAAAAAAATGAATGGACAGAAAGGAAAGCATACTAAGGAGTGCTGGCCACGATAAGGAGAGAGGGAGGGCTCTTTAAGAGAAATGTCGTAGACTGTATTACAGGGGAACATGTGGTCTGCCTGCTAAAGGGAGCGAAAAAATGGGCATGTGGATAGAATGGAGGGAGGTAGAAATACGCATGTTGGGTGAAAATAGGTATTTTTATTATACGTGTAATATAGTTTGGTCCTTGGGTGGTTTTACTTGATTTTTTCAGCTGGACTATATGTATACTCGTACAGTGTTAATTCCATTCGCCCAACAAAAGTCTATGTGGATTGGTAGTCTGTTCAAAATTATTATAATCTGTTAATAATGGGTAGCCCAAATGAATTGGAAGGTGAAATATATGTTAGATTATATTATTATCGTTTATGGTAGACTTTTGGTGTAGGGGATTTGGATGGACACTGAGATTTAACCACCGCTGCCCTTTTAACTCTCACTTAACACGAAATCAACAGCAAAGCACCCGATAGACAATATATAGTACACTCAACAATTATTACAATTTGAAACTTATTCCTTATGTATTTCCAATAGCACTACATCAAGCAATATTATTTTGATATACCCTTTTATGTTGGCCGTGATAATTCGTAATAAAAGATTTTCCCCCACCCTGCCCCAAATGTTAAGCCTCAACGTCCACGGACGTCCTCACGGGACCACTGACCTAATGGAACGCCATCTCGGATGCGATTCGTGGGGGAGGGGTCTACCTTTGGGAGGCGGATGATCCAGGATTTTACGCGCACGCTCGCTTAATGGAAAGTTGTGTACGAGTTGTAATTCTCTCGCGACGGCCGTTAATGCCGTGCCCTCCCCTCTGTGAATGGCGGAGGCCGCGGTCGGCGGTCCCCTTATCCGGGCGGTCGGAAGCGACGGCTCACGCAATCCCCGAGCGCGTCGCGGACCGTGGCTCCCGAAAAAACGTTGCCGGGGGGCGTGATTTACGAGCCGTACGCGTCCGCGGGGTCTATTAAAACGTTTGTGGCATCTGCGCGGTGTTGAGGCGGAGCGAGAAGCCGGGCCTTGCGGCGGAAAGTAATCATGCGCCCGCGTGGGATGACTCCAGGAGGTGCGACCCCAGCGAAGACAGCACCCATTGCCGAGTGGTCATACGAATCGCCTCGATGGATGATCCGATATTTTGCATGCGAAATCGGAGGGAGGGATGAAGGAGTGCCGTAGCGTCCGGGAATGCTGATTATTTTCCCGAACGGGGACGTCGCTGGTTTCAACCGCTGTCACGCCGCCCCGGAGAAACCAGAACACTTTCTTCTCTACACCGAGTAGGCGTTACACTCCAAGGATACTGTAATGATGTTTTTTCCCCATGTTTGAGACGGTGCTTAAAGACCGCGGGTGGGAGATGAAGCAGGTATTTACGACCGCGTTAATTATATTTCACGTTCCAGGACCGACAGTGAGGGGCGCGTTAGTACTGGGCCGGCGGGGCCCCCGAAAGATTACCGGTTCAAACCCTAATGAATCCAGTTAATGCCTCATGAGCGCGTCCAAGCCAGGCCAGTTTATGCGCATTTTTCTCCCTTCCAGGCTTTCAGCTTTATTTAGGACATTAAGGGCAGCAGAGGGAAAGGGGGCTGTGCCCTTTCATTTTCCCTTCATTAATGCGAAGAGTCACGTGCCTCGGGACGCACGTAGTAGGAAGTTAGTTGCGTCCCCATCTGCGCCATTGTGTCCCACGGGCATGGATACGCATTTTTATTTTTCTGGGTAAACGAAATAGAAAATGCTTCAAATTCCTGGGATTTTTTTTCAATGCGATACCGCTGAAATGCTTTAAAGAGTATCGATTTTTTTCGTCGTAGTCGGCAAATCAGCACCCAATATGTGCATGGCCGCGGTTCGTGTGAGTGATGAAAAGTTTCTCCCATTTTCTAAATTTCTGGATTACATGAATAAGCATATTTTTCTCGAAAGACATAACGGAAAATGCATTGAAATGTCAATTTACTTTTTATGCCGGTAAAAGTTTTCATGAAATATGTCACAAGTTTGAGTAAATATCGTAACAAAAGGAAATTACAGGTGGTTAATCTCGGTGTCCATCCAAATTCCCGTACAAAATCGTCATTTTATACGTCTTAATCTTGCTTGAAACTTCAGTCGCACCTCCTATTATATCGTTCTTGGCATGAGATTAAAACTATTTCAGTAATACATTACAGTTTATTATATGTGTAAAAGAATATTACATGAGTTAAATTCACTTCCTAGCATTGGACAAGAATGTAAGTGTACGGGAATGTATTTGTGTGAGAATCTTTATTTCCCCACCATCAACATCATAGGTCATCAAACCTGAGATTGGTTCGGCTCTGTACTCCAATCGCTAAAATCTTCATGCCCATATATTTCTTTGTTTTTATGTACGTAACTATGACCATCGTAGTTCTCCCAGTTCATTTATCCCATTACCGCAGACTCTTACCATACCGTTGGCACTGAAATTCTTTCCAAGTCCCTCTCCTTCAGAGTTATTGTCGTGCTTATTCCTAATTATCGAAGAACCTCCGCGCTAGTTATTCTATCCGGCCGTCAATCTTCATCTTTCAGAGGCACCAAATTCCCAATGCTTACTATCCTCTCTTTTTCCACAGAAACATACTCATGTTGCATGTTCTTGTAGAAATGCTTCGTGTTTTCAGGCGTGTGTCGCCGGGTGTTAACTAACCTGCTTTTGACTTTTAATAATCAAACCACTTTACTTTCCCACATAAACTTTTTAATTTTTACAACCCAAGTTTCGTTATAGCATAACATCATCAGGTAAAAATACAAGTCAAGCACCGTATATATATATATATATAGTACATATCATATCTGGGCGGAGGGTAAGAGGAGGGAGGAAAGAAAAGATTGGTTGAGCTAGGAAGAGGGGGGCTAAAAGTCTATGGTTTGAGGCGGAGAAGGAGGATTGGTAATATTGACAAATTAGCAATAATTGGATAATTGGATTAGATAAAAACCAATTAGATAATTAGCAGGCTAGAAGGATATGGTCAATACAATGTTGCAAAAAGCCCACCTTAAAGTTAAGTAGTTTGATTATTAAAAGTCAGTATGAAGATGTTCCACCAAGTTACGCCAGAAACTGTTTTATTTAACCTGCTTTTATTTATCTGAGCAGTTTTCTTGCCCTAAGCACATTGTTTATTCTGCTTCCCTAGTTGCAAAACTCATCACCACTTATAAATTTTGATTTAAAATATATATATATATATATCGATGATGCGGAAGTACTCACGAGAGCAATATAACTTTTGGACGGCACAATAGAACACAGAATAAAACAGATAACACGTCAGACGCTGACCTGAAGAAGGCCTCGGAGTAGGCCGAAAGCTTAAATCATCTACAGTGTGTGTCCTTTTACGTGTTATCTGTTTTATTCTATATATATATAATACTATATGTGTTGGTCAGAACACAAGAATAGGCGTAGAAATTACGTAAAAGGAAACTCACATTTAAGATAGTTTAAGCTTTTAGCCTTCTATTAGACCTTCTTCAGGTAAGACGCTTAAAAATAAGTCCTTCTACGTGTTTTCTATTTATATTTCTATGTTCTATTGGGTCGTCCAAGTGTTATATTGCTAATGTGTGTGTGTAAAAAATTTATTACACTTCAATTTCTCCCGGCGGATGATGGCAGTGAATTCTTCTCGGGATTTCATCCGGGTAATTTTCGAAGCCTGTCGAGCACTTGGACGTAAAAAGCAGCATTTACAGTTTGTCGTTCAGGTACAAATTCGTAGTGGACGACTCCCCTTTTGTCAAAAAAGACAATGAGCATCATAAACTTATTTTCCGGACGAACCCTGGATGCTACCCTGTGCTCTTCTATTTCATGCCATAATCTCTTTGAGTATTTGTCCATGAACATATTTTTCTTCATTCGTAAAAAGGGACTATGGTTCGTTTAAAATAAATGATTGTAATAAGTTAAGAGGTGTTTAATGTTTTTTATCTGGTGATTAAGGACATTATCTCATCTTAATGGTCGGAATATCTAACGCAAATACATGCAAGTTTGCGGAATTCGTAAAACTATAAATTTCCCATTCCTTCGTCTCATACGGATCTTATGATTGAAAGATAAACTTTATTGGATTTTAAAATGAGAGCACTATTATCATTCTCTTTCCTGATCCACTGAACCTTATTTAACCATTTTTTTCTTTTGTTTTTCAGGTAAGGAAGTCGTTTGTCGTGCTGCCAGCGATGTGGTTCAACGTGCGTAACTACAGAATCTTGGGTCTCATATAATACTCTCGACTGTGAGTACAGTTTTGCCCACGGATGTTCTCCCGATTTGAGAATTCAAGCGTTTGCCTCTTAAAGTGATGGCTTAAACGCGTAGTAAATATCCCTCGGATTCTTGAGTGAAATGAATTCCTGGAGCGCTCGTATTTTCTCATTCCGTATTCGTGAAATGGCTTCATTTCAGGGTTGGTTTTTTTTCCATTTCCCCGGGGTCTCGCTGGTCCTGTGAAAAAATTTTACCCCCCCCCCCCCCGAATTTAGTAATCGGGGAAGAGAGAGTATTTTTCTGTTATACCATTACCCGCCATACTTTTTCAAGACGCAGTAATTACGTAGCATTTTGTGCTTCATAAATTTTATGCCTTAAATGTAGTTTTAGTAAAAGGTTTACGAATGAGTGTATTTTTCATTATGCTTATCCATTATGCAGTTGGACGAAAGCCCATTTTCAAAGCTTATAGGGAATTTCATCCTCATTGCCACTGATATGAACGTTAGTCTCACGGCGAGTTACTAACTGTGATATATACACATTGGTGCTCTTGTATCTTTGACTTAGTTTTCAAAAATTAAATGAAGGAAATACCACATAACGTAGGATAAGGATCATAAAATAAATTGAAGTTGCAATTTCGGTCAGTTAATGGAAAATGGAACCCAACAAATATGACGTAATAGTCTACAATCTTGTGCGGAATACAGAAAAATTACCGGAAGGTACAAGGATGAATGCCATTGTTGTGGATTTTCATTATTTCATGCGTGCCTTTCAAGCGATAATCTGATACCGCACGTGGTGTTACGTGGTTTTCCGTCTAGTTTATCTCTGGTCCTTACAAGCGCATGTGTGTATTAGCTTCTTTTATTCGTCCTTAAACCCTTGCGCTGAGCTGAGGTCGGTGGAGATAAAAGGGAGGCTGACTCCGTAGCCAACTGCGCCCGCTCTCTCCGGAGAGGCCTGCCGCTTTACCCGCTGCCGCGTAATTGTTGTAACAGGTGACGGGTTCACTTTGCCCCCTCTTACTTTCCATCCTTCCTCACATATTGCGAATTTAATTCCGCGGGGAGGAAAGTAAATCCACGCACCGCCCGCATTCTTCTATAAGGCCGTAAGAGAGGCGTGGTGAGTATCTACTCACGCTCGTCCGCGTCTGAGTACCCTGTAAGATAGTCTCGTCTAAATTGTCTCATCTCTTGCCCAATCGCCGTAATAGAAAATAACCCTGGAATTCTATAATAAATGGTAGACTCAAAATATATATCTGGGGATGGACTGATTAAATGAACCCACATATCATTTCCATAAAACATTACCCTCAGTGAAGATGAGGCGTCGCGTTGGTCAAAATTAAACGGACTCGGTAAACATTTTAGGCCTTCGCTTTCAACGGGTTAGTCACGTGCCGATCACGGTCAGTTATCGACCCTGAAATTTGGATAGCCGCGTTGTTGCTATCTATAACTGAAGCATTTATCATTGAAGCACTAATATAATTTTCTTGATTCA
Source organism: Hetaerina titia (assembly GCA_037158775.1). Classification (NCBI taxonomy): domain Eukaryota; kingdom Metazoa; phylum Arthropoda; class Insecta; order Odonata; family Calopterygidae; genus Hetaerina; species Hetaerina titia. Next base: position 62,965,626 of record CM073775.1, on the reverse strand, counting down.
AAGTAATTTCCCCAAGAGTATCGATGGTGGTTTAAAAAGGATTTGGAGATTCGTATGCGTTACACGTATGCGTTATGGGACCTCGAAAAAGTTTTCCGTTGTTTAATTCATGGCACGACATATTTTGGACTGAATATAAACAACCGTTGAATACAGTAAATTTAGTTTTGTCGTCGTTCTTTTTATTTCACTTATTTAATAAAATGAAAAAAAACATTGTGTGCTATTTGACATTCCAGGCGCACACTTTATGCGGCTTTTCGGTGGTCCACCACGGCTGGTTGAAATAATACTCGTGGAAACATTGTTTTCAATTAGATGTTCCGGCGGAGTTAGTAGTAAAAATTGCCTCTATAAATTTCATTTTCTCGGTATCGGAGTACACCCAAGTTGAATTCCATGAGTCTCTTCTCCTTTCCACTCTGAGAGATTCGTCATAAATGCAATTTCAATTTCCGCAAAATTCTTGAGTGTAGTCCTTCAGTTCTCTCGTCGAAAAGTCATTCCCGCCGTTGTTTTTGGATATCAAACTAACCTCCGTCATGAGGGGTAGACGTAGCCTTTATATCCCTATTTTTTTACAAAGAGGGAGGGGTTGATGCCGTTGAGTAAGGACATTGGGAGAGGATCAGTGAACACGTTAATATGGCGCGTGGTTTTGTAAAAAGAGGAAACTCAATCGTTGAAACAAGGTGATGCACTTAGATTGGAGGCTTTTGAGATGCGGTGGCTGTGGAGGAGGATGGAAAAGGTGGATTTGGCGGAAAGAGAATTAAAAGTACGAGGCATGGGAACGGAGGAGAGAGGTTTGCGGGAGGAAATTTTAAGAAGACAGTAGAAGTGGATGCGTGGGTTTTGATTGGTGACAGAATTTTGAAGGCAGTGAAATGAGAGAAAAATGGGTAGGATGGGAATAAATATGTTGCACAGGGTGAAAGGTTGAAAAAAATATGCTCTTTTGAAGGATTGATTGCGGTGCAGGCTCTAACGTTATGTCGCATTAGATGGGGTTTAGAAATGTGCAAGTGGTTGGCCTGTGTGTTTACATTTCATGGACGCATACTAACTTTAATAATAAGTAAAAAAAAGTCCCAACTTCAATGCGTCGCATCTTTCAACTCTCCCCGCCGGGGATCGTAGGGGAGGTTCGACCCCCGGGGGTTTTTCTGTTGCCGAAAGTGGAACGAAAGGTAGTGTTCTGACTGGCTCCCGACTCTCGCCACCCAGCGGTGAAATCCTCTTAGGTTTCAATCCCGCGGCCACAGCTGTGCGATTTATTTTCCAGTGTCATTCGGCGCTGCCGAATAAATATCGATGCACCTTAGACGTACAGGCGTCACGATGTTTATCAGGCTTAATCCGAGGGCGATTGGTTGTTCAAAACTGCGACAGAGGGGATAGTGTTGGGAAAACGAGGTAGAGAGAGAAAAATAACATAATTTCGGATGAGATAAAGGGAGCTGGAAAGTATGCAGAGTTTCTAACGTGTAGGATGTGATTTAAGAGTATTTCATTTTCCTGAAAGGTTTCCTTTCTGTTTAAAAGTAGGTTTTGGACGGTCCCCCAGTGTCTATTGTCATCTACGTGTCACGAGAACTCCCTTGTGTTTTCCGTACATAGTTCCTTCTACGGTTCTTCCCAACTTGCATATGCTCTCATGCAGTCTAATAAAAAAATCTATTCTCCTCTTCCCTCTGCTCCACTTGATTGGCATTATCTCTTCCAACATGTCCTTAAAAAATACTACCTTTTAATATTTACTCCGCCCAATTTTTCTCCTTACATTGTTATTTAGTGGCGTGTAAGGCAGGGATCAGAAGTGCAGCTGTGTGTAGTACCTTGGTCCATAGAAAACCTACTCCAATACGAGGGGCTACGGTTTCTTAGAGTACATTCGACCAAAGTAGAGATAAATTCAATAGTGAAAGAATGATGGTGAAGAAGTGTGAAAGGCTGTTGCATTGACGGATATGGCGTAAATCCCCATAGCTTAACCGAAGTTGGTTTGCTTGATGAGGTTAGGGCTCACTTCTTGCGTGTGGATTTGTGAACTGAACACAGGTTGAGAAGCTCCTGTTCCTTTCCCTATTCCTCCTAAGATTTCCCAGAAAGGTCAAGTTCCCGAAAAATCACCCTTGCGAAAGCTGGGGGTGTAAAACGTACTGAAATTAGAATCTGCTCCCTTCGGTCAGGAGCTCTTCACCCAAGACAGTAACGAACCGTCACATATCACCGATGTCGTCCATACTGCCTCATTGACAATATTATCCACATCGTGTATCGAATGTAACGAGAATAATAATCGATCCTTGATGTAGCGGTTCATCAAAAGTATACTTATCGTCGGGTCGATATGATAAAATACATCGAAATTGTATCGATGTATCGCAAAGCCTTCCGCCTACTAGAATAGGGGGAGGGCTTTGGAGGGAGTAGACCCACCTCCCACTGTTTGGCTCGCCCCACACCCACTGACTTCCTTCTTCTCTGGCTGGCTCCGCGTCCCTACAGTTTCCCATTGCGTGGAAGTGCACTCGGCAATCCTCTCTTGCAAATGGGATCGCCGCCGTCGCCTGCAAACCTCCCCCACCCTCATCTTGTCCCCCATGTCCCCGGACCGCCCGCCTCTCCTCCCCGTGCCTCCCTCCCGTCAAGCACGTCGCTCTTCCTTCCCAGCCTCCATCGCTCCCTCCCACTTTCTCCTCCCGTGGGCTGCGCCGTGTACCTAATTCCTCTCAAGATGAAGCAGACGGCGATCCCCTCCGGGCCGTGCGCGTTGGTAGGCTCATAATGTTGGCTCTTACGGATGCATAAATATGTGTTCTTGATTTGAAAATTGAATTTATTAATAGATTTCCCCCTGGGTGTTTTCTCTAAGCATACTAGTTCGTGAAATAATTAAGATTTTCTACAAATTAATGGCTATGATAGCACGAATATATTTTATTAATAACAAAAAGGTTATTTGCTCTAGGTGTAATTACCACCAAGAGCACTTAAATTCACAATGTGGCTCCTGTGCTTAGAGTGTATGACGACATAAAATATTCTTCATTCGTTCATATTTTGAAGAGCACTACTGGAATAAAATCCCGAAATATAATAATAAATATATTGCCAACACTGAGGTATTTTTCCGATTAAGAGATTAGGGCAGAAGTTAATACTATTTCAAATAAATAATGCAAAGTGATGGAAGTTTTTCCAAAATCACGGCCGTCGCAGCAATTCTTCAAAATGCTTTCGTCGGTGTTTCGGATACAAATTGCGTCTAGAATCACTGTTCCAAGGCTCATGATTCTCATAAAAATGCCCAGTTGTGCTCTTTCTCGTAATTAATCTTAGGAACGATAGCGCGTGCTCTGACCTGAGCATCGGCGACGCAGCGATTGACGCGTCGATTGAATTAATCAAAACAGATACGTATTCGATTAAATATTTTCATTTCCACATTTTTGTGGATTCTCAATTGTTGCTGTACTCGTTTAAACGCTAAGTTATAACGGTGGAATTTTCCTCTATGGCAAATATAGTGAGATCAATTGGTTAAATAAGACAACAATGTGATTTCTGTGAATTTACGTGTCCCCTTTCCCGTGCGTTCCTCAATCATCTGAATTTTAAAAAATTAAGAATACTTTCAATTTTAGGTTGCCATAGGAATCCACGTTTTGAACTCCCCCATGGCATTTTTCCGACTTCAACGTACTATTAACAGTAAGAGTCTAGCAGTCTAAGTAGAATTTTGATGGAAGTTTTCGAAATCGACGTCCTGCTTGTCTTTATTATTAGACCGTCTGTATCAATTTTTTATTAATTTTAAACCGGGGGAATTGGATGTAATATTACAACTCGAAGAGAAAATCCCCGCGCCTGTACAAACGCCGGCACTTACAGTTTCAGACTCATTTCGCCCTCCCGAAGAATCTTTTTCTATATGCGCAAGTTTCGCTCGCAGCGTATCAAATTGTAAATTTGAAACCCGAATGTAATATATGTTAACTTCATGCAACAGACCCCGTGGAATTAGGCTTTCTCCTCACTTTATTTTGCCTCCATCTTACCCCCATCTATCCCTTCATCCTCCGCCCGAGGCCTCTTCATTTTCTTCCGAGTTGATCTCCGCCGCGCCCTCTCCCACCTTCAACCCCCGAAGGACGAGCGAACGAGTACCCTGACGTGCACGTGCCACCTTCGACGAACTCGCTACCCCCCCAAACTCCTCCCGCCCTGGGCCGCCCCATACGCAATTGTGTTCGTTAGCGGACGCCTTCTCCTCGTGTTAATTCAGCTTTAATTTTTTCTTCTCCCGGAAAGAAATCTTCTCTTCGCTCCGGCGAAAGAAGTTCGAGTCGGCAGGTGTTTCGTTTCATTTCAGTTATGAGCTCGGATGTATCGAAAGGCTAAGATGTTCCACGCATGTTTGTGTTTTGTTAAGAGAGACAAGGGATTTGTCGCGACACCGTTTGGTAGCTTGTGTCCAATAATAATAATATATAATTGGAGACTGTGGCAGAGGGGAGAATTTTAGGTAAGCGAGGAAGGGATAGGATTGAAGGGAGTATGCGGAAAGAGGCTAGTGTCGGGTATGAGGTCATGTTTTGTTATGGGAGTGAAGGAAATTTATCGTTGTACCCTTGCATAGTCTGTGTCCATTCAGACCAACCTTAGAATACCAATAATAGTAATAATATATGATTTTACTTCATCTCAACCTCCTTCAAGGTTTAGTCGGGTGGGTAAAGAGGGCTTTCTAATACAAATATCGCTAGTTCGATCCCCGCCTTGGACATGGGTGTTTTGGTAACGGTGATGTTTCGGCCCATGGAGGAAGCTAGGAGTGCCTTGTCAGAATGGCAGGGACAGACTGGTCACCAATTCGTCTGGGGAGAAAAAAATCAAATGAGACTTTTCGTGAGTCGTCACAATAATTTTGAGAAAATCGTGTCATAAATTATTGCCTGAGAATATTTTTTTTAGTAAACATTCTTTGAATTTTTTTCTCTGATCTCCTTCGATGTCCCATGGAATGGTGTCTTATCAGGCGGATTCTTCGTCACTTTAATTCCAATAGCATCACAAATGCTAGTTAGATATCTTCACAAATGAGTTTGCAATGAAATTATGTGACTTTGATGATGGATTAATAAGTAAGAACGGATTTTGTGGTTTGGTTTATCTTTATAATATGTAGGAGGGTAAAATCAACAAATAGATATGCGAGAGGAGATATAATTGAATAGTTTGAGAGGAAGGGGTAAAGGGAGAAGGTCATGGGTCAATTTGAACGAAGACACTTATTCAGACCTTTTTCACTCTACTTATTCCGAAATGTAACAGCGTGAAATGTGTATTATACCAACCTTTACTCTTTCTTGTTCAGTACAGTGTTCATGGATTAATATTTCGACATTTTAATATTTATTTTTACAGATCGTACAACTCTAATTTTTTTTGTACTTTCGAGAATGCCTCAGATGACTCGGGGTCTTAATACGAGGCGCCGCTTTCCACTGCATTCTCTTCCACGCGAGACGATTCTTTACCGGACGACGGTGGCGTCTTCGTGAAGGATCGTCCCTGTACCCTCCGGGGCATCTCATTCTCCTCCCTCACCCATCTTCTACCTCCATGTCTCCGTGACGGCGAGACATCATCGGTGAAAGAGAGCCTTTGGCCATCACAGCACCTGTCCCATTTTCCGATGGAGACCTTTCTCCTCTCCCATCACCTTTCTCTCCTCTCTCTTATGACTTCCACTCGACCCTACCTCACGAAGGACCCTGTATATACGCAATTCCAGCGGAGAAGGCGTGGAGGTCCTCTCATAAAGCTTCCCCGTCAGGTTTTTGCACTTTCCTCGAATCCCTTACTCCGATCCCGCTTACCTCACATTATTAAAAACAGCGACGTCGCTAGTATATGGGTGCCTTCGACGTATACTGAACTATTCACTCGAACCTGAACTTTAATTCAGTTTGTCTTCCATAAGCACGTATTGTTTAAAATACTATAATGTTATCGTCCGAAGTGCATTGATGTGGATATTCATATCCTTAATTCTTCGAAGCTCCCTTCCTCTTTATCCGTCATAAACACTAATATATTTCTTCAACAATTATATCGTATGTAATTACAGCACCGTTAAATAATTTTTTTCTTCTAATTTAATGGAGAATATTTTGTGAGGGGTAATTCTCAATTTTGCTAAGTCTCATAGTAAGAATATCCATGGAGTTAATGATTGCAGTTTTTAGAATCTGTAAACTTTTCCATGGTAATATGTTTAGTCGATATTTGCATGTGTGTACACGTTTATAATATATTTAATTGAAATATTATATATTTAGGTACATAACTGCCAAAAATATATGGACTACTCAACCTCTATTGTCAGTTTTTCTGTCTTCGTTGCGTTCTAGTACATTGAATTTTTTTAATCTTTCCAGCATTTGTCGGTCTTATGACATGTACAATTTCTTCATAAGCATGATAAAATCATTGATTCCCTGAGAAAAGTTTGTTAAAATGTGTACAAATGGATAAGGGCTAATCCATTTTTGTTTTATCTACTGCATAAGGGTTTTCCACCTTCACTTTACGAGAATTTGTTTTTTTTTTCCCATTTAACTCGCGAATTGCCTTCCTATCGTTTCATTGATTGATATTTCGACAACGTTGTATGCTATAAAATAATGAGTATTCGATGGATCGGTATTAGTTGATATTTTAATAATCGTTTTATAGTTTCTCTCCTCATTATGTCTCTTAATATTAAATACATGCCAAAATAAACTTGATTCCGAGGCAGAAAATCTTGATTCCAGAGGCGGAAAACCTTCGATTCTAATCGTTCGCTGGCTATGTAATACTACCTTGATCAAAAAGTTCCCGGAATTTATTCAGAAAATTAAAAATACAAGTTTATTCATCTAAATCTATATTGTCCCCTTCAAAGTAATCCCCATCGACTGCAACACACTTATGCCAGCGCTTGATCCAATCCTCGAAACATTTTTTATATTCGGTTTTCGGTATGTCCATCAGTGCTTCCTGCGATTTTTCCATTACTTCCTCTCGGCTGCTAAAACGCGTTCCCCGTAATGGTTTTTTAACTCGATTGAACAGAAAGAAGTCACAGGGAGCCAAATCAGGTGAATTCGGTGGCTGTTGGATGGTATTTGTTGCATTTTTCGTCAAAAAATTACGAATAATGACAGCACTGTGCGACGGTCTCGACGCACTGTGCGACGATTTCTGGTCTCTTTCGGCAAATTGCTTCACGCAAACGTCTCATAACGCCCAAATAATACTCTTTGTTTACTGTCTGGCCTTCTGGCAAAAATTCATGATGCACTACACCGTTGTAATCCATGAAAACCGTCAGCATTGCCTTCTTTTTTGACTGAAAACGACGTGGTTTTTTTGGTCTCGGCTCATTTGGTGAACGCCATTCACTTGCCTGATGTCTGGATTGCGTGTCGTACTCATAAACCCACGTCTCGTCTCCAGTAATGATCCTTTTGATGAATGTGGGATCGGATTCAGCCTCGCAAATCATGTCTTTTGCGACGTCAACACGGTCTCTTTTTTGCATGAAATTGAGGTCTTTTGGCACCAACTTTGCTGCTACACGACGGAAACCCAAATCATTAACCACAATGTCTTGGGCGGATCCATAGGCAATGTTCAAGTCCTCCGCTATTTCTCTGTTGGTTAATTTGCGGTTATTGACCAACATTTCTTTTACTTTATCAATTTTTTCACCGACTTTCGATGTCGATGGTCTGCCACTGCGTTCATCATCTTCGATTGACTCACGACCACTTCTGAACCGCTCGTGCCACTGGTAAACGACCGTGTTTTTTAGAGAATCGTTGCCGAAACACTTTTCCAACATTTCCAACGTCCGTGCGCCACTAAATCCGTTTTTTACGCAAAATTTAATACAAGTTCGTTGTTGCAAATTTAAATCCATTTCTGCAATTGTAAAAAATCGCCAACACACACAGAGATAGATGTACTCTTGGCTACGTAACTTTTGCAAATGTCAAGTTATGACACTAAGATTTAAAGGGAATATCAACAACAGATGTACCAATTTAACAAAAAAAACAGAACTCAAATCGGAACGATGGGAGCGCCACACGGTGGTTATTCCGGGAACTTTTTGTTCAAGGTAGTAACTTGTCCAGTTGTGACTGCATTATGTCTGCGAAAGAGAATTTGCCTACGGATTATTCTTTGGAATCATTCATTAAATCTTTAGTCTTGGGTCAAGTTTCGACTTTGCGTGTCTAATTACATACTTCATTTCGCTTAATTACTAATATTCGTATTATTCCTTCACTCAGTGAGTTTTCATCGCGTCATTTAATCATCGATCGAATTTTCAAGTGGAACGTTTTTAAAGGGTATCTGTCTAACTTATGTGAAAGGTTCACATATAATATCACAAGAGTGCAGTTTTCATGGAGTCTGTTGGGAAATAAATAATTTTTCCGCTTCCAAAGTATTTTATGGCTTCGTCGTTTCTTGCTCTCCATGCCTCATCCATCCGCGTAAGTATTCCACACACCAAGATCTTCCACACTTAATCTTCGGAATCCGAGATGCATCATGTTTTTCATAAAGGTACCGCTGTCACGTGCGCCCTGAAAAGTTTCTAAAAAGAAGTACAATAGCATCTCCATCTCATGAGGTCACCTCCCCTGTCACGGGTGTGCTGCGGTTTTCGCGCGGGTCAGCAGACGACCCCAAAGCCCTAGATGTTGCTTACTGACAATTCCATGGTTGACGTAGCTTGATTACCCAGGAAGATTTATTTTTATCCTTATTGCTAGGATATGTTAAGATTTTTTTGGCTTTCAGTTATTGCTCATGCCTTCGATCAGTCTCGCACCAACGACAATGTCGTGCAAATACCGGAATTAAAAAACGAGTAGCTGAATTTTTGCCACGTGCACTATGTATAAATCATCATTGAGTTTAAGATTCTGTTCAATTCAAAGTTCACCTACGTGTTAAAGGTATGTACTTATGTTTCAGAAGGCCTTTGCTATTATTTACTTCGTATCACGTGGGCGTAATATTTCCTATCTTTAGTTTATCATTTTTCAGGTTTGCAAGATCGTCATGATGCCCATAAAGTCCCTTCTTTTCCTTCCTTTTACCCCTAACATCGTCCCCAGGATAATGCGACCTTTAGCATCCCGTTACCCCTCAGTATTTCCTCCGCTCACTTTTTCCGTCTTCTTAGAATTCCATCCCGTGACTTCCCCTCATCCTCTAACATATTTCAAACTTAGTCGTTAGTCTTTCTCCCTTTCCAACTTATTTTCACAATTCTTATCCTTGGTCATCCAACTTGTTTTATTATTTTTTTTAGTTTGTAAAGAATAGCTGAGTGAGTCTGTGGAGTGCTCAGTTTGTTATAAGCCTAAGTTCAGTGATTCACAGTTCGTCAGCCATTCAACGATATCACCATTAGGCGTAATTTGACATACGCTCTCCACTAAATTATTCCCTCCGAAAAACTTTCGTAATCTACGAGTTTTCTCGTTTTTAAGTCACCTGCTACTTACCCAATAAGTTTAATTTATTCTCCCCCCCCTGTTAGTTCCCCGCGTTTATTTTCCGTACAGTCTTTACGCTATACGTTCACCAGAAAAGGAAACATGGCGCCTTGGCATAGTGCGCTGTGAAGATTGCCGATTAAAACTGCCTGCCCCGAGGGGAAATTTGTTTTTGGAAAGCCAAAGGGGCTGGCTGCCCCTTACTTAGTTTTTAGAGTCCACGGCAGTCACTCGGGTCGGGTGCGTAATGTCGTGGAGGTGACGTGGGTCGTCCGAGTTGATCGACTTCAGACTGGGCCGAGTTTTACTGCGGCGAAAGAGAGGGAAAAAAACTGGGAAGAGGTGCGGGATAGAGTGAACGGTCTCACGCCAGTCCAATCGCCTTCCACCCATCTACTCCACTCTCTCTCTCTCTCTCTCGTCTCCCCCTCTGCACCCTCCGCACCCGCCTCCACACGCCCCAGCGCCTCTGACACCCACCTTCCAGGGGAGTCAGGAAGGATGGGGAAAGGGGGGGGGAACGCAGGGACCACCGTTCGAAATGGAAGAGGGGGAGAGAAAGCCCTTGGCACGGCGTAAACCCCCCCTCCCTTCTTTCCCTTCCGACGGAATACTGATTCCGACCTCTTCCTCCTCCTCCTCTTCCTCCTTCCCACTTGAACCCCGCAGTTCTTCCGAAGAGGGCGGCGAGAGATGGGTTAAAAAAAAATGAAGGCGAGAGATCGCATCGGGTCCGAATCTTCCTTTTCTTTCGCCTCCTCGCCCTCTTCCCTTCTCCTCCGCTCCCTCGTAACCACCCTCTTCCGCCGTCTTTTCTTTCTCCCTTTATCCCTCTCTTCCTCCCTCCCTCCTTATCCCTTTCCCTCCCCTTTTTTTACCCCTCCCCTATTTCCTTCCTTGTCTCCTCCTCCGGTGAAGGTTACGATCTTTGACTCGTCGAGGCGTGCTTACTTTGCTTGTTTGTTCCTTCCCTCTCTTCCTTTTCACGGACCTTCCCCCTTTCTTTGAGGGGAGGGTGCGTTGGGAGGATGGGGGAGTGGAGTGGAAGGAGGGAACTACATAGTGTAGTGCGGCTGTCCCTTTTCCTCGTTTATATTATTTATCCTCCTACAAAAGAGTTCTCTCTCGCGCGAGCTTTCCTTGTGTTTTTATTCTTTTCTCTCTCACAGTCGTGAGCAGCCGTGGCTCCGTCTCTCTCTCACTCTCCTTTCTTCATTCCTCGAGAGTGGGGTGAGAGAGAGAGTTATTTCGCTGCCTCTTTATTATAAATACAGTTCGTCTTTCAGTGGGATTCGGCCAGGGCGATGAGGCGCAGATTGAGTTTCTCCTCGGTGATTGTTCGACGAAACTCGGGGTTTTGCTCTTCTTTGACTCTCCCCTCTTCCAAGTCATATCGTCGTAGTTTTTTCCTATAATGGGGACGCATCTGACGCGCTAACATTTACGGTGAAGAGAAGATGGGAGAAATACAGGTGTGGCATTGAGGAGGGATTATTATTATAATTATAAGGTAATATACCGGTTATTATAGGTTTTTGGATGGACACAGTTAAAAAATAAATATTTTGTGACTCTTAACAAAACACAATCTAGCACCTACTCTACGTCAGGTCCATCTTCATCTCTGTGTACTTCTTTCCTCCCTTCATCCCGTCCAACATCCCTATTCTGTTCCTGCCCTTTCCTCGTTTTCCTAACATTCTCCCCTCTATTACCTTCTTCAACGTCCCACTGCCGCTCAACACGCCCTTCATCCATTTTTCTTGCCTCCATATGATTTCTCCCAACAAACCCCTCTCCTCACCCATCATCTCCAGTACTTCCTCATTTGTTTTCCTTTCGGTCCATTTCACCTTCTCCATTCTTCTCCACACCCACATTTCAAAAGCCTCCAGTCTACGTCTCTCCTCCTGCTTTAACGACCACGTTTCCGCGCCGTACAGAGCTACGCTCCATATCAGAGTGTGTGCGAGTCTTGTCTTAACATCCCTACTCAACCTCCCCGTCATCAACTCCCTCCTCCTTGAGAAAGCCTCCTTGCCCAGCGCAATTCTTCTCCTTACGTCCCTACCACTTTGACCGTATTGGTCCAAAACACTTCCGAGATATGTAAACTGTTCTACCTGCTCTATTTTTTGCCCGCCTATTTTACTATTTAGCTTAGCCTTTTTCTTTCTGGATGTGGAGGGATGACGGGGATTAAATGGACGATGGACGAAGTGAGTCACCAATGATGAGTTTCCGCGAGTGACACCAGTGGAGGGGAGAGGCCTAAGAGAAAAACTGCTAAGGGTAGACAGCCTAATTGGACGTGTTCTATGGTAAATCTCTTAATACAGTATAGAGTGAGTGAGGAGGAAAGGCAGAAGAAGGTCAAATCTGGACAATTTCAAGCAGTTAATGGGATATGAGGACTTAGGCGTTTGATAAGAAATTAGAATGTAGACGAACAAGAACCTATATTTTCGCAGATAAAATGGTTGCTGCAATATGTGTCGCCGTTAAATGACTTCTTCAGCACATTATACCGAGTAAATAAGTTTCTGCTAGTACTCTCCGCATGCGAGACGAGCTGCTGGGAAGACAGAATGAACAAGAGTTAAAGCTGAAAAACGAAATAACCAAGGCCGTAAACTTGTGTTCAAACAAGTTTTTCCTTTGTTTCACGGCCGTAGATATGTTCGATTTACATTTGCATACGAGTTATAATAATTGCTACAAGCTCTGCTGCGTGATTTAAAAATTGCTTCCCTCGTTGTATTCCTCATTTTTGTTTAATACGAGTAAAGTACTTTGGTGTCAACTTCACATAGGAAAGAACGAGAGGATGATACCGTGTGATAATATAAGCGACGTTCCCAGGAGAAACTAGTATTTTTGAATCGCGTATTTGGAAGATGTAGTGACGGAAAAGTGAAGAAATAATGCTATAACTTGTTGGTCAACACACCAATTCGCAGCGAGCATTCCCAGGACCCGTCCCAGATGATACTGGTTTAAACTCTTGTGAAGTGAGAAAGTCATTTCTTTACGAGTACACCCTTATTCCACTAAATATTATCTTCATGACTGGATCCGTAACACCCCCTGCCCCTCGCCGGTGTTTGGTGGTTTTAAAGGGTATTGTGTACATGTAAATGAATTTACATAGCTGTTCAGTAAATCGTTCAGAGAGAGTTGGAATTTTATGTTAAGCACTTAAATACTGAGAAAGATTCCGGGCTGTCTGTTTTGCAACGAGAACGGTTGCCTCTCTCCCGTTTTACCGCCTTTCCCGGCCGATTCCACGTTTTTGTAGCTTTTGAAATATGATGACGCGTACGGCACGTCAAATATTTTTTGCGAATATGATAATTCTGTTAATTTAATTTTCATCCACACTTCGCCACCTACAGATGGGGTGGATTTCCGCGTGATACCGCCGCGGAAGCCTTCCCGAAACTGAATTATGGACGGAAAACTCGAATATATTTTTACTCCCACTCTCATTGGGTGGAACTCATTTTCCATAAAAGCGCCGGCTTGCTGCCTGCACAAATTATAAGGTGTCGGTTGATTCGCTTTAAATGCCCTCACTCTCCCGGCGTCACAACCGGAGGAAACAATGCTACAGCGAATGGAGAGCGGAATGATTCGAAATTTATTTTGTCGTATGCCCGTGATGATGTACGAAAGTTAACGCGGAAGCTTTCTGTTTCATTTATTTGTTTCTTCAGCAGCTTATCCGTAAACAATCTAGTTGACCTTGACGTCGAATTTTTAACCAGGGGCAGTCGCAAATACCCAAGTATTTTCAGGGGAAGGTGCAGGTAAACGGTTTGAGGCGGGAGTCGAACCGGGGACCTATGGATTAACGGGCGCGCCTTCGAGGTCGGCGATACTCTATACGTTTCACTTCCATCTTGTGTTTTCATGAATGTGGCACGCATTGAAAAGTTTTGATTAATGCGAAACATATTCTAGGATTTTTGACAATTATAATCGCCGGGAGGGAATCCCTCCTCTCTCCATGTCGTAATGTTTCCACGGACCTAATTAGACTTCAAAAACTCTCCCTCGTCATTTACTTTTGCCCCGGCTTCCCTCATTCACCCCTTGTTCCCCCAGTCACTCGTCCCAACTTCAACCGGAGGCCCCCGGTTTGTTCTCATAATTACGGCAATCTTCACTTTTCCCTTGTTCTTCCGCCACCACGCACAGATTATTGTCATCGCCCCGGAGGCCCGCTCGAGAAGAAACTCCATTCATCGCAAGGGGCGAAGAGTGGGGAGGGGAAGCGGCCATTGAGAGGGCCTCCGAGGCAGCTTTTACATTATGCAAATCAAAAAAGACAACTCGCTCATTCCCGCCGCTCTCCCTCTGTGAAAAGTTTCCGCGTACAGTTTTTTTTCCGCGGCATTTCGGGGCTTCACTCAAGCTCCTTTCGGTACGGGGATCTAGGAATCGCGTTCTCCTCCGGAACGGGAATGGGCGAAGGGAGGGAATTACTCAAGAGGTGGCGCGACCCTCGCGCGCTTAAAGCTCTTTATTAACGCCGGTGATGGGCGTGGATGGAGAGGGGTGCTGCCGAGTGGGCGGGGTTAATAAACTGCCGAGGCATTTCTTCCTACCTCCCCCTTCCTTAAAACCTGACTTCCCTCCAGCCATGATGTCGGTATCGCCAAAATTCTGGCATCTCCGATAAGGGGGAAAGAATGGATGCACGTAAGTACAAACCAGGGACTCAGCTAATGGAGCCTGTCTTATGAATCCCAATGCGCTGCAGTGGGGGATGGTTTTTAAAGTTGGGACGGTACATGGGAGCTCTTCTAATACCCTTAATTAGGTGACTGATCGAGCAACCGGCCCTGTCAAGTAGCACCGGGAGTAACGACGTGTATCACTCGCCGTCCGTGCCGCTTCGTCATTTAGTGTGCACTGCTCCGGCTTTCTTCATTAGTGGCATCCCTTTAGGGATGAACTGCATCGAGGAAGACGAATATTATAGGGAACCCCATTTATCCGCTCTCATAAACTGGGCGTCCACTTGCTCTGCAGAAATATTTCATCTCGAGGAGTCAGTATTGATTTTCTACTAAAAACGGACGAGGATTCTGAAAATCAAATTGAGAATGCCTTAGGCCAAGCAGTGGGAAGAATTTTCACCTCTGTTCTCAATCAGATAAATTAAGCCTGAAGCTTCTCACTCTCCGTATAACATTGATTAAATTGAACTACCGAGGCTTTTACTTAGATTGGCACCTTTATGTATTTTGTTGATAGTTACTCTCTTGAATGCCGAAGTGCCATACGAGCGAATATGTTGTACGTGCGTGTTTTTACCAAGGATCCAATGCAAATTTCGACGTTTTACTGTACAAATTAAGGTACATTTCATGATAACGGTTTTGGTCCAAGTTTTTTTTTCAATTCCGATAGCTCCATCGACCTCTTAACTTGGTGATGACAGTTCATCCGAGGCAAGTGTGAGAAAAAAGAAGTGATTAAAACTATCTTATTTTCAGTAACTTATTTTATACAGTATTTCAATTATTGGTAATGAAGTTTTCGTTTAGTTTCAGTATCTCTCAGATTACTTACATAATTCCACGGTTTTAAAAACTTCGATAGCATCTCGTTCAATCCCACATCCCATTATGGACCCACTTAATAACGGGAATTTACCAAGCCCCTAATGATTCATGATCCATTGATTGTAATAGTCTGTATCTTTGTATTCACCTTCGCCTCCTCATGAAATATCTAAGGCTGATCTCCCCGAAACATCATAAAAAGCTCATTTATTCATCGGGCATCTGCACTCGTATGTGCAGATTCTAGTGGAAATGTCTAGTTATCTGATATTTCCACAAAAACTCGAGTGCGTCCCTCATGTTCGTAAACCATTTTTGCCATTCCATTTTCATTTCAAAATGATTTTTGCACTAATTCTATTTTTCCTATTACGCTCATGGCAATGCGTTTAAAATTATAAACATTAAACAATAGCAGTGTTTATTTTATAGAAGGCACATCGTGGTTCTATCAAATGAAGTTGAAATCAATGTTTCGGAAATGTATTTCAAAAAGAGATCCGATATATTTCCTCATCGATGATTTCACTAAATCGCGAGCGAAAAAAGTAAGTGAATTTTCATTTTACTTATTTCCCATTTCCCTCAATGGCGGTGCATAATGTGAAGTCCTCAGAAAACATCATACACACAGTTTTTGCTTCACTTAATATATTTATGTACACGAATACGTCAATGGGCATTTTCTGTTAAATTTTTTATGGATTAAATACGTGTTGAAACTCGTCCCTTGATCGATGATCCTCGGGTTACTTTTCGTCATACTCGTCGCACAAATCGAAGCGTACCTGGGGCTTTTCTTTTGTTTTTATCGGTTAAAAATGTATTTAAATTACCTAGGTGTGGGTGAAATGCATCAAATTGGGGCGGGATCCCATCTTTAAAATAGCCTTACAAGAAAATGACATGATTGAGCGAATATTATTCATTTTTCATCATTCTCCTCGTGCATTCATTGATCCGACTGTGTGCGAGGAGATTTATTATGTTTATTCGCCCCTGGATGTCAAAAAGAATAGGGTTAAGTAGTGAACACACTTTCTTCGTTCAATGTGAAGTTAAAATAATGTATCTAAACTTCTATATTCTATTCCTGAAGTGTCAGAGTTGTACATTTTTCGATCGGCTTAAAAAAAAAGAGCGGTTTCGCTTCTTTTCAAAGTTTGCTACTTCTTCACCCGAAGCCGGCAGCGTTAGCTTTTGTCGGGTGATATTTTTTCTTGATAGCCCTCGAGTTTTCCTTTTTAAATAATTTATGGCCAGCCGCAGCCTCCTTGACGTATTATAATGCGGCTGCAGCCATTTCAGTGTCGTGCTCTGATTCCTCTTATCACTTGATTTATTCGTCCTGTTGGAGGTTTTGCTCATCTCCGTATTAAATAATTCATGATCCGGAAAATGAATGAAAAATTTGTAATTTCAGAAGGTTGTCTTGAGATCCTTTTTCATTTACTTTTTTGATTTCATTAATTTTTTTTGTGATGTAAGAGAAATCGTGTCGCAATCCCGAGGAACATTGATGACATCATATCTTCGCCGAACGTTCGCAGGATTAAAGGAGGGTTATCTAGCGAACCACAGCGACCACTCGTATTAATCCCTTCGTTTTCGACGGCGTTTCGTACTCTTGAGAAACGAAGAGGTCCTAGCGTAATGAAATACAGATACATGCACATGATTCTTATGGGAGAGTATGGACATGACGGCTTGGATAATTTGAGAAATAGGGCGAAGTATCCTTTTAAGTTAGGGTTTGCTATTTATAAATCATTGGATATCATTTAAATATTGAGTGGTGAGTAATTTTTGTGCAAATTGTTCAAATCAGCGAATCAGCATTTCCCTCGGCTTGTTCAATAAATACTTAAAATTATTGCACATTGGGAGAGAGTTTTAATTTTCTACTTTCTTAATTGTTATAAATTCTTTTCACTCTGGAAGCACTACCATTCATTTGCACAATTATAACGATGAACTTGTTAATCGACTGGCATCCTTGGCGGAAAGCCCCCCTATTTCTATAACATACGAATGCTTTGACACTCCCTTTGGCTTACTCCCTTTAAAATCATAGTGGTCCACTTGCCATGGCATAGTTTTAGGCGAGGAAATCATTTTCTCTAATTTTGACCATAAACACGTTGATAGATTCTTTCAGACTTCAAAACATCCAATAGAATTTAAGGTGCTTAGTGTAGACGGGAAATGCTGAAAATTATTTCTGTCTGATTACGTATTACTGACTTGACTATCATTCTGAGATTATTATTAAGGGGAGAATGTTAGGCGAGCGAATTTGGAGATTGAAACGGATAGGCATCTTGGATATAGAATGTTAGTGGATTAAATGAAGAACACAATGTAAAGTCCACTGTTCTTCATTCTCGTACAACTAGTTTCAACGCTTAGGCGTAATCACCAGGTATTTGATGATGGCACCTAAGCATTGAAACTAGTTGTACGAGAATAATAGATTGTGTTCTTCATTTAATGAACATGAACTTCCACAAAGTTGAGCCTGAAACAATTGAATGCATAATGTTAGTGGAATTGAAAAAAGTTCATTTTAGTGTAGAATGTCAGATTGTGTCTTGTGCAAGAGTGAGAAATAGAACGATATATTCTTTTTCCATCCAAAACATACCACAAATGAGAAGTATTCAGAATTGCAAATACCACCATGTTAATAAACCCTAATGTTAGTTCGATGATGATGGTAGAGTTCACCATGTATCGAGCTCTACACTCGTGTGACCTCAGGTCAGTAGCCGTCTGCATCTAACCTTATCTTTTTTAATAATATCGAACAATTTTATGCTTGTTGTATTAATAACACAGGCCAGCAGTGGTTTTGGTGCCGGAGCTTTTAATGCTGATTTAAAGAACAATTGGGGTGCTGAATCCAATTATGACACTAGTTTTTTCCTATCAGCTATAGTTTTCAAGATATAGATATGTTGTTACTTACGTAAAAAAATCTTCTACATGATGATTTGGGAATATTATATTAATAATTATCTCATTGGCCTACAATATAGAAATATACATAAAACTTATTGACAGTTTATTGAAAATAAAAGGAACACCGCAGAGTGGTTATAAATTAGTATACTTATAGATTTATTTAACTTTGAAAATTATTTTCCGGAATATATCAAATATTTAAACAACTAATCGTAAGATGTGCCATATCTAAAAAAGTAGAGCTGTTAAATAAAAACGGATTTCATATTTGGATTCGGCTCTAAAAATATAGTTAAAATCATCACAAAGATTCCCGGCACCAAAAAAAAAATTTTTTTTGTAGGCCTGTGTAATCATGGCTTTCATTAGCATGCATGTTATTTCTCATCCCATGTTCTCTATTTTATGAATTTTTGTTAAATATTAGACTTTACCAAGTCGGAGTTAATGCGTAATGGTATAGATGCACTCGTGCGGTACTTCAACAGTTGAGTTTTTTTAATCCCCTCTCCCCCCCCCATCACGTCCTCCCCTCCAGCTAATCAATCATCGCGTTCCTGTCCTAATACCGTCCGCTTCAACAGAAATCCTAATGAATATTCGCCGACTTGTCACTTGCAGTTCCATCTGCGGAAAAAGGCGGGAGCAATAATTTTCGGGGAGGGGAGGTCCCTCGGCCGTCCGCTGGAAAGGGCGGTCGCGCGACGGGGACTCTCATCATCTCGTCTCACGTCCCCAGTTCCGTTCCCATCAGGGGGAAAAAATGAGACAAAAGAGAAGGAAGAAGGATGGAAACGGAAAACGGGACGAAGATGGGAAGGGCTCCGAGTTAAGGATCACCCAAGTTGGGGCGACACTGGAGAAAATGGGTTTCGTCCCGAATCGTCGTGTCTTTCACTTTCCCTCCCACCCTCCGTTTCCGAGATTGCTTCCGAAGTGTGAATTATTCTATGTCGTCGACGATTGCTCGAATCGTGCACACACTAGCGTATTGATGCAGTCATACGTTTCGATGCACGTGAAAGTATGCGGCGTTATGTACAGGGAATTGAAATTAGCCGTAATATAGTAGACAGAGGGATTCATCATCTCCTTTACCTTATTTCCATCCGGTATATGCCGAGGTGGAGGGAGGCAAATAATAGGAGTTTTTTGGTGGAATTAAGGGAGGTAGAAAGTGTGCAGAGCTGAAGGAGAAGTTATTCTAGTGTGTAACACGGGATTTAATGATAAATCATATTGTTTTATTCGGGCCGTGGGAATAAATCAGTGTGTAGTGCTTGGGTCCATCTTAATTCCTCTCTAACCCTGTCGTGGGATAGAGGAATGGTAGGAGAT
Source organism: Hetaerina titia (assembly GCA_037158775.1). Lineage (NCBI taxonomy): Eukaryota > Metazoa > Arthropoda > Insecta > Odonata > Calopterygidae > Hetaerina > Hetaerina titia. The sequence goes on along the minus strand of CM073775.1, from coordinate 62,946,176 downwards.
CGTGAGGGACTTGGTCTAAGAGTGATAGTCCGAGGTTTGTGTTTATAATAAGCCTTTTGGTTTTTAAATGATAAAGCATGAGACAGTCAACCAGCTTAAAGATAGCAGTATTCGCTGAAAGCATTAAGAGCTGGGCAGTAGATGCATAATCGATATCAAGATTTAACGTCGGGACTGAAGAGTAATGAAATTCATAAGATTTGGCTGAAGTAAAACATTAAAGCAGGAGGAACAAAAAATATCTGAAGTGGTAGGTACATTAGCCTTGCACACGAGAATAAATGAATTTGTTAGTCCTCGTTCACTCCACTGTAGGACCTTCGGGGTTACACTCGCGGCGTTGTGGATGTTTTTGTAAGGTATTCATTTATGAGAGGAACATTAGCATTTAATTTTTGCGATAAAAATGAGATTACATGAATTGTTATCTCAAATATTAACTATATATGTCGATATATATATATATATATATATATATATATATATATATATATATATGCATACATATATATATACATACATATATATTTAAAAATACTATAAACACAGTAATCAACCCGAAGGTCGGTTTGGTAGGTGATGGTAGAGTTCACCCATGTACCTAGCCCGACGGCGTGTGAAATTCCCACATCAGGGTAGGGGAGCCAGTTCCTTTCTCTATGGGGGAATAGTCCGATATAAGGGCCAAAAAGTGCTGTTTTCTGAATAAAACTAAATAAATAAGATAAATTGAATGTTTTAACGCGTAGTGAATAACCTAGTTTTTATATTGCGAAGTGGTTATATGTGAATCCAATGATACCTGATTATATATATATTCGATTTCTTGGGCATTAATAAACCAAATTATTTCTAACGACAGAGTGGATACTTGATAGATAAAATAGATATCTTAACTATCGATTTTTCGCCGAAAGACATCTTTGAACGTAGGAGTACTCACTGAATTTCCAAATAACATACGCCGTACTTCTATTTATATCTATTTCTTAGCATAAAATGTAACATGTTTTGGCTCACGGGAGCATAAATGATTTGAAAAGACCAGAGGAAGAAGGATACTGCGTTTACTTTCCGTTCATCGGTCCCATCCCTCAGACGACCCGCAGCGGGTTCGGCTCTTCCTTCATTTTTTATAACCCAACCTAACCGATGGCCGGGGTCGTAAACCTACGCCCCTGAAACCCAAGACCCTCTGGTAGTCAGCTCAAGGTGGTAGGTAAGAAAGACGTGGAGTCGACGTTTCACTCGGCAGGAACTGAAAGACTCCCCTCCCCTGGCCACTTCACCTACCCGGCCCAACGGGGGTTGAAAGGGTTGTTCCCCGAGAGCGCGTGCCCGGCCCTCCACTTAATCTTCCCCATCCCCTCGCACCCTCGATATCCTCCACCGCGGGAGCCTTGCCTTTTTATCCGGGGAATGGGGGTTGCCATCTCGCAGTCCCCCCCCCCTCCCAAGTCTCCACTTCCTCCCCCACCCATCCTCGCTTCCTCCGCTATCTAAATCTCCATCTCGCGGCTCGACTGGGATTCTCCTCCCCCTCCCACGGTGCGTTTATTAAAAAAGGAAATTAGGAAAAAATTGATCTACCAGAAGTGGAGAAAAGTGTAGGAACCTCCATATTTACTCTGATGATGATCTAGCCAAGTGACTTCAGTCATTGCTGAGCGTGTTACAGGGTCTGTGTAATAGATATGGGATCTGAGCCAATTTTGAGAAAAGAGGTTCGAATGAAATACGAACGCAAAGTTAAACATTTCTGGTGAGAGGCGCAAACTGGCACAAGTAGAACAAATCATCTCTCTAGGAAGTATATAATGAAGAATGTAATGGAATGAAAAATATACGGAAGTAAAATCGGCCAAGTAAAGAGGGTTGTATAACTGTAGTGATAAGATTTCCTTTTTTAAATTCTTCATTAACTCCCAGTACTGAATAAGATTGGTGTGGGTAATATTATGCGAAGAGATTTTCTCATAAAGTCAATCTTTTATCCTTAAATCGTATTAAGTTAATATATCTTTAAATACGCTTCATTTGGAGGTCGAGAGACTACTGGGAAACAAATAAGAGTATTTTTCCTTTTTTTTAAAGTACTCACTGTGAGCTACCTTCCTGAATCACAGCTCCTCCGCCCTCAAATCACGACTCCCTGACCTACGTAGTCGTCAGCCGCCGGGGCCCTTGTGCCCGCTTGGGTCGCGAGTGGAATGCGAGCCATTTCCCGCCAGGGTTGGCCGGAAAGAGTTGATGATGGGATGGAGAGGAGAGGGTGACCTTCGGCGGAGAATGGAAAGGTGAAGGGTGATGTGAGGTTTCAACAGTTGCTATATTCTCTAGTCATGCGAAAGTTGTTCGGCGTGCATCCATAGTCGTTGGCATGGAAGGGTTTCTATCGAGAAGGTGATTAGGAAGATCGTTGACTGGAAATTTGACTGCGGGCGGTTTCACTTCAGTTATGGAGTCAGTGAAACGGAATTTACGCGAATTAGCCCTGTATTATGCAGTTCTGCTACCCTGAGAGGAACTAGCTCCAGGGCGCTATATTTTAAAAGTTAAAACGGCATTAAACAGCGTACTTGGTCTCCTATTCTTTAGTTCCAAGGACTACTTTGTGACTAAGAGACGTGAGCCCTTTAGATGTGCATTTTCCATCGCTTTCGTTTGCTCTGGGACAAAATATTGGCGAGGCCAATATTCCTTGACGACGTTAATCATTCATTGAAGTTCAACGGTTAAATATTCTTCAAAACGACCCTATTGGGAGATTTCTTTTCATTATCAATGAATCACGGATGTCCTGAATTTGTCGCGCAGCTGATTGCAAATTTGAATTCTCGACTTCTTTTAGTTCCTCCTCTATTTCAGTTCTTAATATACCTAATACTTGCTATTTATGTAGCAGTGCTTCAATATATCTGTCGACATATCCTTGGAAAATTATATTTTCCTCTTGGTGGTTGCAATTCCATCAACCAAGTACAGTAAGCGAATTCTAAGTAGTTGCTTCGCAAATGAACAACGACTTTTCTGAATTTCAAGAACCTGAGGATGATTTGTTTCTTTTCAGAAATTTATATTCTTTTTTCCTCCTTTTCTAAGGTTCTCCCCCCACATATTACATTGCCATAGAAATACGGTCATCAATTTCCAGGTCTGTCAAATTCTATAAGAGCGCAGTTTTGATGATTACTTTTTCGAACATCATCTCCTTTGCGTCAGATGTAAATATTTTGTACAACTTTTTTTAATAATTAGATAATGCGTATCTAGTGGATAATAACGAGGCCACGGTGCTCTTTGCCCTCCATAGCCACTTACGTGTCTGTCAACCGAACTACGAGCACTTAATAACTGAACAATCCGGAAAAAAAACAATTTAATTTTGAGATAAACGACCACAACTAGCCATTTTCGACGTCATTTCATAGAGGGTGGAAGATTTCGTTATCTGCTTTGGAATTGGGGACGACAGCTTTACCTCTCAACTCGCTTCCTCTACAAGTCGCGACGGCAAGACAAAAATCCGACCGGAGCATCATCTCCTTTTAATTTCCGACATAACGCCCCCCCCCCTCTTCCTCTTCCCTCTCACCTCCTCCCGTCATTCTTTCTTTTTCGAGATCCCTCCTTGGAAAATCCAAGCCTCCGACGACGGGCTATTCTCAAGAGGCGAGTGGAGGTGGGTGGAGTGGGGGATGATTGGGGGGTGGAGGGGCATCCCTTCGGTAATCACGGTTGAAGGAGTCGTTTAGGTGTCGGTTGCCATGACAACGGGTCGTCGGCGTCGTAGAGAGCGGCTCCCATCTCCTTCAACCCCCTCCCCAACAAGTGGTCTCCCCAACGATGGGTTTTTGTTTTTTTATTCGTTTTATATCCTTGGGTCATCCGCTTTCCTCCTGTCGAATCCATCACCCACCCACCACCCCCCCCCCTATGGCTGTGAAACGAACCCTAATTCGATCCCGTGACGATTTTTATATGCGTGCGAACACCTCGCGGGACTGAGCCAAGGATGGGGAGGTGTGGGTGGGAATAGGGGGTGCCCTAACCTCTATCGGAAAGGTCCTCATGGTTCCCCTTCGTATTTTTGGTTCACTCGTATTCCCTTCCTCGTCCGACACTCTTCTTTCCTTCCACCAACCTGCCCCCCTCTCCAATCTACCCTCTCATCTCTCACCTACACAAATACACCGCACCCTCGCCTGTTTCCGTGAGAAAAACAATTCGCGCGGTGCGAGGATATCTTCGGGACGACGTTCTTTCGCCGCCGAGGGTTTTTTATGTGCACGCGCATATCTTTTTTCAACCCCCTTCCTCCGTCCTTTTCACTCTTCTCCCGCTCCGCGAAGGAAAATCCCCTAGATTTATTTCCACTTCTTCGTCGTCGTTCCATTTTTTTTCAAACTTGGCTTGAGAGTGAATTAAATACTCTTTCTGTTTTTCGCTCTCTCCCTCCCCGACATTCCTTCCCCCAAGAAGTTTGTAATTTTTTATTTATTTTAAAAAAATATGTTTTCGCCTTCCTTACTCTCGGTGCCCGGACTGGATTTAGCGAGTGAAATTGATGTTCCCGTAATTGTTTGCCGATTTAAAAGTTTTTAATCTTCTTTCGAGCTGAGAGAGCGTTTCCATTGAATTCCTCAGGAGAAGGGAAATGTTCTTTACCTGAAGGCTGGTTATGCGCGGGCTTTATGTTTATTTAATGCCCGAGGGTTTTCGGTGTTATGAATCTCATTAAAATTTTCGTTTCCTCAGGTGGTTTTACGCCTATGTGTTTGCTATTATTTTCTCAATTCAATCTCTGCTCTCAATTAGACTACGGGATTTAAATAGAATCCTTTGTGATTTCTCTCACGTGACTGAAACGTTTACTTTATGTTGTCTCATGAGTAATTATCCATTTTTCCCTTGTGGTATTCTTGTGTAAGTGAGCCATTTCTTGTCTGTTCTTGAGCGGCGAATTTCTTTGTAGCGCCAGTGGTTTCACATTCTACTAGCATCCATCCAAATGCTTATCTCGTTTGAGTTCACCATCGCTATTAATTACAATATCTTGTTATTGACATTTCTTTCTCATAAATTCTTTTCCAAGTTCAGGTAATTACCTCGTACATAGTCCAGATGAGAGGTTGCTATTGGAGGTTTCTATTGTGTGTTATGCTTGTGAAAAATTGAGTTTATAAAGGGATTACATTTTTTTAAAGTTTTTACTTGCGATTTTGCCAAAAATGGACTTTTTGTTCACAAATAATATTAAAAGCATTTATTCGGTATCTTTGAATAGATAATTTCCCAATTTTCAACCTCGAATTAACTGTAGAATGCCAAAATAATCATGAAGCCAAATTACGACTGTTCGTAAAACTGGTAATTTAAGTAAAAATTTAATTACTTAATGTAAGCCATTCAAGCGCCAACAGATGGTCGAGTGCTAATTAAACTGGAAGCATTTGAAAACAGGTAAGCTTGAAATGAGCACCTGCAAAGGAACCGCTTAGTAACGCTGTTGATTTAATTTTTTCCTGGAGATACCTTAGGTATTGGAAATACATATTATTTCTACCCTCTAGCTAAACCTAGCAAGTGACCTTCTATCTTTCTATACTAGAAAAATTAGCGTTCTTATTTCTTTCTATTTGTTCTCATCTCGTTCCGGGAATTTAGGCGACTAAATTCTTAAGCAAGTTTTCTCTTAATTGGTAGCTTATTGCGAGGAAAAAAATGGATTCATGCGCTGTCGTTTAAAAGCCGAGGACATATTGACCAGAAGAACTTCACCTAAATAAGTAAGTTTTGGATATCGTTCGACTATGGCGACTCCTCATTTCACTTATTCCAGAATATCGGTTGAAATATTCGCCCCAGAGAGTCAACTCTCATGGTGTTCAGGTATAGTTTTTCAGTTTATTGTTGTAAAAATATCATGGGATTCTAAATTTGCCAATACGTGAAGATAAAGGTAGATAATAGGTTTTTTATGAGACGAAAAACATTGGAACATAAGAAAAGCTGTTGAAGGCAGCAATGTTGGAAGAATTTTCTCTTTTACGAGTGGTGACCTAACACCTTCCGCCATACGCCCTTGCGGCGGCTTGCAGGGTATTATGTAGATGAATAAATATTCTAGCTTATTAGGTTGCACCCAGACCTACTTTTCATGGTTGGAATACATTATGATGATTCATCTTTTCATTGTTAATGTGTTGAATCATGTGCAATAATACATTTCCGCGAAGCACGACCGGTTTTCATGAATATCGTCATCTTTTTACGAAGCCTCGGGCGTCACCGTCGTGATCAGGTGAAGTACAAAGAGCGAAGACTCGGGAGTGCAGTCAAAGCGTTCAAGGGCTGCAGGTATAAAAACAAATAAATGACTCCTCGATGTATTTCTTGATATCCCATTCTATTCGGAATAGTTTCCTTCTGCTGTTGAATCTCCTCTTCCTTATCAAATAACATCGCACCGTTTTCAATGCACCACTTATCATATCGAGTTATTGCTCCGGGGGTTCTTTCCAAAAAAGCCTCTGTACTCTACGCATCAGTTTCTGTAGCGGTATTTTCAAGTTTACGTAGAACAAAACCTTACGATCGCGTGCTGCCATTTTGCATGGTTTTTATTTTAAAATAGCAGAAAATCGTATCTGGGCACTGACATATCACTAATTGAATATTCTATGGAGAAAAACTGCGTTACTTTACCTTCGTTTCCTCGACAAACCTCGGAACTGGACTAAGTAAAGATATTAACTGTGTGCCACAGTTCGCGCACGAACGGAAATCGATCAATCGCTGTGGTATACGACTGGTTTTGGAACGTTTTGACTGTACCTTGTTTGGTAAGGTATGTGGATGATACGTTTGGGTTAGTGTGATTTTAAAATTGAGAGCGTATGACTAAGAGGGAGAGTGAGATTTTTTACTTTTCGGGGGTCGTGCTTCAGTCACTTAAAATACTATATACCTCCTTACTGATCTCAGGCGCCGTTGCAGCCGACTCACTCAGGGACAGACGATTCGTGGAATGCCTTTCGTACTTTCCCTGACCTACGATCATTCCGGTATGGGTGTGGCCCTACGAGAAGCCATCCTCCCTGACTGCTCCTTCCTGCCAAGTCATGGGTCAGTCAGGAAAGAGTCATCGTGACGCGTAATCCCTTTCATCACGTGAGGGTTATACGTAATCTCTCTGGATGCTTCAGTTCCCAGTTGCGGGAGCGGAGTTAAGTTGGAATTCGCACGCGAACGGGGCCGGCTTCCCTCGTTTTCTCGGATCCTTCTTCGTTTCGAAAACCAAGACCGAGTTAACGGCGGACGAAGCGACGTTTCCCCACCGCCTCACTTGGCTCCGATGCGAGGGGGAAAGAGAGCTCCCTTTCGCGGAGGGGATAATCCTGTTACAGGAAAGAATGCTCGGAGTGGACTTAAGCATCGTCTTAATGCGGGAATCCTATTTTTGGTCGCGGAGAAAGCCGATTTTGGATGAACCCGGCCGGGTTAGGAGACGGGCACCCACCCCAACTGCCTCTCGGAATCCACTCCGCTCGTGACGAACCTTGCAGCTCCTGAGGTGAAAATTTGTCGCAAATAGGGTGGGACACTTCGCCCTTTCTCCCCTCCTACTCACCCTCACTTGATGGCGTTAGATCGGAGTGGAGTTCTATGGAAGCATAAATATTACGTGGACCACTTAAACCACTATATAAATGCAAATCACTCGAGTTACATTGGCACGAGGGAATAATTTTAACTCCGTATTAAATGTTTTCGCTCGCACAATCCGTGAACTCAACAGTGGGAAACTTTACGCACATTTCGGGTTCCTCGAAAATAATATTTTAACCCCACGCTAATAGTTACCATTTACCATAATGGGTGATGGACAAACACCCCCTGCCAACTACACTCCCATGTGGTGGCTTGAATTGTAAGATTTAAACGTCGAAACCCGATAGCTCTTCATCCAAGCTGGAATCCGGGAAAACTCAGTCCATGTATCACAACTCCTTGATTACCCACACAAACTACTGAATACCTACGTATAAACCATTCCAGTTGAACGCTGACACAGAGGGAATAATTCTATCCTCTCAGTGCATGTGCGAGACCACTACGAAAAATCAATTGCCCTACAGACCAATGTAAGGAATCTTTTTTTCCTTCGCGCAATTTGTATTCAATGCTGAATTAAGTATTACAAAAATGCGAACTTCACGTAAATAAATTGGTGCGGATCGCCAGTAATCATTATTGAATCAAATGGATGGTGACCTTAAACCCCTAACCAACCATTCGACCTCATGGCGGCTTACAGGATAATGTGGGCTTGTTGATTTACTGGGATGACGAGTTGGGAAAGTAATCGACAAGGATTCTCTCCGGGGATAATCTTGAGGAAATATTTCGTTCTGCTCTTCTCTTGAAAAGAAAAAAACGGGGACAAAGTTCGCGTGGAGGCTTTTTCCCTAATGCTCGAGTCAAGTGTTCGCGAGTCCGGTATAATCATTTTGGATAAAAAAATCTCTCATTTCGTTTACAGTGACGGTCGCCCTCACATTTCCTTCATCTCTCGTTTCTTGCACTTCTGTACGATTTTTTTTCGAGTCTGTGGAAAACGGAGATGATGAGTGGACGGCTATACCCGCGGTGGGATACTCATACACGTATTAACGATTCTCGCTTGTTGAAACATTCAACATTTGGGTACACATGGCGGATTACAGGTGGTGGTCGAGCGACCACGAACTCCACATTTTTCCTCCGAATAATACTCGGAAGAATGAAATTTTAATCAAATTCTAAAAAAATAAGTACTTTTTGAAGGCGGAGTATTTTTACTCAGAAAAATCTCCCCACTCCAAAGGGATTGCACGCAATATGCCTTTGGCCTTGAATATGGGACTTGGATTCCTTCCAATTTTCTGCTATGAAAGCATTCGTATCCGTACCTTTACATAGCAATTTGTATGCTGAGTTTTTTTGTGTTAGATTCTCTCTTCGATTGGTTTTAATCGCAGCCCGTGAGCCTAAAGCTCCAAAAACAAACCTTTGAGGATACATGTTAAGAAAAAAGAAATAAGAAACGAATGATTTAATATTAGAGCTGTTGAAAAAGAAGCCTTGCTTGAAATGAAACGGAAAGATTAGGATAAAAGGAGGGAAGGGTTCTTTTTTGTGTGGAAACGCACGTGAAGCGGCAGCGGGTGTAATTAATTCGAACCGTGAGAAGAAACCACGTCCGCCTCCATCCTCCCTCTTATTCTCCATTAGGATGAGTTCCGGAGGAGGGAGTGTATAAATAGATATATCGTATAAAATAAATAATATAAAAAAAGGACGGAACGCAGAAAAGGAATCTCATTTCAGAGGTAACTCGTTTCGTGTTTGTTGTCGGGGAGTTTTTTCCCCTCCGGGGGCATTAACCGTGAGCGCCCCTAACGAAGGAGCGGCGGCGGGAGGGAACTAGCGAAGCAGAGCAGGTGGAAACAAAAGACTGCGGCCATTGTCCGCATCGCCAGTCGTCGTCCCTTTTCCCTCCCACCCCCCGCATCCCTTTCCCGTCCACATTTTTCTACCGAGCACCGAAAAAGAAGCGAACGAGTGCCAAGCGAAGCTTACGTTCGAGAGAAGGTTGGCGTGTTACGGAGTGGTGTTGTGAGACGTTTGACGTCCCTGATATTAGGTTTTGATAGCGTTTCCAAGTCCCAGGTGCTGCGGGCCGCATGTGAGTTTCTGCCCGTTTCGCATCAAAGATTTTTGAAGCTTGTCGGAAAGGTCTTGATTGGATATCTGAAGAGGATCAAGGAGCGTTTCTCTCCTTCAGTGTCTTCTGCTTTCATTCCTGCCCCACCCAATCATTTACGGCCGGTTAAGACATCCACTTTGCGGATGCCGGATGACTCCCCATGCCAAAACTCCCACGTACGTCGCTCGGGACATGATGCACCTTGCCGTGTTTGTTTTTTTTTTAATTTTTCCTCGTCCCGTCAGAAGATCAGTAATTTGAGGATAATGCCGCATTCTGTTTACGGGAGTGGAGGATACTTTCGTGTTTTGACAATAGCCAACTCAAGAGGCTGGTATGAGATAATTATTCCCCAACACATGAAATTTACTCATTGACTTGTGGTTCCTTATCGTCGAAAAGTTATGCGAAGTACTTCAAGCGCCTACGACTCGTGAGTAATTACTGTAATACGGACTGTCTTTTCCAACAGGGGGTCAATCACGCTAGATTATATTTTTTTAAGGAAGAATAACAAAAAGAGGAAAAATATCTCAGTGGCATATTGTTCCAGTCTTTCATCTTGTCACGTATGATGTTTCAAAAAACAGGAGAGCTGAAATTCAAAAAAAAAAGCCCGGAAGATTGTTATCCTTTGTCCTTGAGATAAATCCATTTGAAAGTCGAGTTTTCACGTCCAGCGCCTCGAAACTCAAAATCGAGTCAGACTCAAAATGCCCGTTTGAATTCGCGATTTTATTCTCTTGCGAACCAAACGTCAAAGAGGTGGTTCTTTTTTTTGTCGACCCCAAATGGCTAAAAATAAATCCAAGATGACGTCAGATAGTAGCTTTATTTATCTCTATTCGTTAAACGTAAAGCAAACATTTATTTCAGGAAAGCCTGTTAGCCTTTTTGTCGCTATGATCCTTTTGTCCAGTTTTCTTCCCGAATGCCTTTATCTGCGTAGTAGCTTCATTGTAATGGTTCCGCTCCTTGTAAATTAATTACTAATAATCAACTGGTGGGTTTTGAAGATTACTGAAATATCTCTCTAATTATTTACACACAAGCTGTCTGAAAATGATTTTGCATTAATACGGCTAAAACTTTCTTTGCACACGAAATAAAAATTAGTAATTCGAGTACCTCCTTTTCGTGTGCGTGATGAAAATTGCACCTAACGACTCGAGTACCAATTACACGTAAGAAATTTCTGGCGACCCCCATGGAAACAATTGGGTGTTTAAAATTTTACATCTTCGTATACATATTTTTGCCGCCATTTAAAAAACATTCTGAAAGTAAAAATTTTCGAGGGCGGCATATCAAATACTTTAAAAGTAGCGAGAATGCAGATCGTGAGAACTTCAAATTGAATTCTATAACATTTAAGAATAGTGGTTTCCCCGAAAGGTTCTTGAATTAACAACAGAAATTGCATGATAATTTAAAAGAGCAGGCGAATAGACTTACGCTCACTGACGAGTTGTTCAGCTGAGTGTCACTGTTCATGTAAAATCGTCACGTACTTGATCGCCTGTCGTATCCACTTGAAGAAGATATATGGTAGATGTAGCAATGGAGAGTTGGAGGAGAATGCTTTTTTATCTTAGGTTACGCCTCGAATATGTTGTGGGCATTAGGCATCCATATCAGATATAGGTAAACTGATTCGAAAATTGAACCGAATACTGGTGATTGCCTGCCGGTTCGAGAATAACTGTCGTTATGGGACACAAAACCATCGCTCAAGATACATGGAACCTAGGCCTGGAGAGATTAAGACTCAATACCAGTGTGAACCTCCACAAACATATCGATCGTGCGCTTTTACCTGCGGCGTTTAGAAAATATTCCATCCCACACGCAGTGCATGGGCAGGTGATAAAATAAGAGAAAATATGATTATGGGATGATGAATAAATGAGCACTTTTCCACGTAATAATTGCAACTTTATCAAAACACGTTTCGGTTCAGTGGCTCCCTTCATTGATGATAAGTTACAACAATTAAACTTGCATTCAGTGTTGAAAATTTCGTATTGAATCAATGCCGATATAATAATACAGCGTAAAATCACCGTGCTTGAAAATGGTTTAATCATTATTAAACACTCATCTGCGGTGCATTATTGATCCAATGAGCATGGAGTATGGTTCATTAAATTCACACAATGCATTGAATTAAAACGACTCATATTAATAACTTTGAGCCCTAGTTTTATCAATTACCTGTCAGCACTGGATTTGGACACATCCTCTTCGGCATTTGATTAATCAATAACATACTTTTTCTTTCGCGTGTGTCGACCGTAAATGGGCGAAGGGAAAAGCGCAAAGACTGGGAAATGGTGTCGGTATTAGTATTAGTAGTAATGTAAGAGGTCGGAGGAGTTGAATAGTGCCAATTTTATTCATCATTCAATATGGCGCCTACCGACTTTGTAACTCCTGAAGCAGTGAACAATATGCCGCCGAATAGATTGAGCCGAGAATTCGATTTTCCCGACCACAAAGACCAAAATTACGAGGATCCGCTGGCTTATGAAAACATATACTCCCTTAACAGGATTCCTTTTCTCATTTTTGCTACACTGTTTATGAACCCGTCAGTCTCTGCCACAAGCCCTCAACGAACGATGGTGTATATTGATGAAAAACACAAACTTGATCCTGGGAATGTTGGGATTGAATAAGGAAAGTAAATAATTCGTCACGCCTATAATCTTCACGGCTTCGACCGCGTTCTCGTTACTCGCCCCTCCCTGAAGAGTTCGCGTGACCTCCTTCAAGTGACCTATAGCGAATTCTCTTCCTCCTTCCCATTCAGTCAGATGAATAAATAATAAACGTGTTTTATTCAAAATGTAGCAGAAAGGAATTGGGTGATTGAAAGTGAAGCTCAGGTAATCCCTAATGTTGACCTACCATACGATGACATCAGAAATGTCATGCCGTGATTAAGAGATATGAAAAAGCGAAATATATTTAGTATCGAATCGTATTAATTATTCCTGTGATGCGATTTCCTTATTTCTTATATCCTCCTTTTAAACTTGAATACCTCAATACTTTCCCATAGATTAAGTAATGGGAAATGTCTTTTTAAGACTTTGAATAAATCTTCGTTTCAAACATTCAGGTATTTATTTTTATGATCAAATATTTAAAATCAAAAGCTGCTTTCGCCGGGTTTTGAGAACTCTCTTTAACGTTAGGTTGTAGGCGAAAAAATGACGTTTACAGCTCTTAAGTTTATTCATACAAGTTGACATATTATTTTTCCTATGAATTGTACCGATTTAAAGCAAAAATTGGTTTTTATACTAAAATCTACGTTAATCCCTCGCAGCGACACTGCGAGTCCTACACCGGCGTGATCCATTTGAAATGTGGAACTAATCACGCGGTTAATATTCTAGACGTCATGATCGAGGGTCGACTCTAGCTTATCGACCCTATCGATTATCGGCGTAAGTAATGTTAATTTTGAATGTGGATTATATGTGGACTGTGTAATTCATATTTGGTTATAACAAGTTAATGATTCTATGCCACCCGGGCACAATACCACGAGTCCACCGGTATTCGAATAAAGATGTCCGTTGAGACCCCATATTCTTAAATGACGTGACATTCACGCAAATAGCAGCAGATGGCATTGTGTTGCAGGTACAGATGTTGCATCTACGCGACGAGTTGCGAGTATAACGAAATCAAAGAACCAGAGTAAGTAGCTGCCCCTGCAGGATTGCTACGCCAAACTCACCGTTTCCACCCTTTCATTCCCCTTCATCCCCCCACCCCCTTCAGGGGACGCTTCCTCCCCACGTAGCGCCTCAGCCGCACCTTTTCCCCACCCCTCCCCACCACCACCCGTCCCCTCGAAATATAATGCAATGCGCATCCCCTTCACTCTTTGGAAGCGAGCCAACGCTAGGGGTGGGAGGAACCGTACCCACTCCCCCCCCCTGGGTCGTCTCCCTCCATAGAATCGTCCTTACCCCTCCACACCCCCTTTCGTTCTCATCCGAGGGTACGTGGCTCCGCGCGCACCCGCCCTCCCGTCATTGCCAATAGAGGGGGTTGGAGTTGGAGAGGAGTGAGGGGGCTTTACCTTTCTCTGCCGCTCGCCCCCGGGTCGCGCAGCAGGCACGCAATGAATCACGGGAGTACCGAACGGACGACCCCGGACCTCCTTTCTACCCCCAACCCCCACTCATTCCCTCTCGCCGGAGGGAGAGGGCGATGAATTTCCCAGAGCCAAATGTCGTCGGCATGACTGCTCGGGAGATACAGTGGGAGAGAGAGAGAGAGAGGCCGTGAAGTGAGGGAAGAGGGTGCGGGAGGGAGTATTGGGGTTGAGTGTGACGGTGAGGGGGTTATGCTTCAACAGTGCTGGACGGTGGCGACCGTTAATCCGGAGGCCTCTCTCCCAAATCACGCCGCGGACGCTGTAAATATTTATCGGGCGACGTCCTTCGAGGACGTGGGGTGGATGAGAACGGGTTCGTGACTCGTCGGCTGTCGCTCATGTTTCTTCGAGGACGGCGTGTTTGAGGTGCGCTTGGATCACCCATCGCCGAAACTCTTTGAGGGAAGCACTGGGCATGTATTCCAGTGGACACTTCTTGCAAGAATGGAAATGAATCTTCTTCCATTTGTTGAATGCTTTTTATTAGATTGTATTAGGTGTCGCGCGTGGTGTAAAACGACCACACGTTCTCAATTCGTGAATCTTATGGAATTATTAAATGTAAAGGACAGAGGTTAAATTTGTGCACTTATCATTTCAGTAATCTTGTAGGATGCTATCTACGTGCTGTCTCGTATGTATATGTTTGCTACCGGTTAATGCAGGTGTGGAATGGACTCAACATCCAAATATTTCTCTTGTCTCTCCCTACGAAACACAACCTAACATCCTACTCTAAAAGAAAGCCCTTCTTCATCTCCGTATACTTCCGTCCAACAGCATTACCCTATTCCTTCCCCCTCCTCGTTTTCCTAATGTTCTCCCCTCAATCACAGCCGTCGACATTTCACTGCGAAATATCAGCGAATAACTTTCCATAAATGAAAATACATCGCATATTTTAATATTAACTAAATTTAATCCATATTTAGTTAATATTTTGAGTAGCTTATTACGTCAAAGGTATACGTTGTCCAAAAAATTGGATCTAGTAAGGTTTTTTGTAACTTCATGTCTTAGGATTGACTAGACTGTCTGCATATTTGGAAAATCATTCTTCTGAGTTTCATAATACATGTACTTTAGGAGGATGATTGAAAAAATCAGTAATCGGTAGGTGCAAATTATCTCCAATGTAAGGATAAAAATTGTACACGAAGGAGGAAGAAGGTGATTCATATTACTTACAGAATAATCACGCCTTTCTCTTTGTTTCATCTTGTTTCTTCTAAACTTTTGTCTACGATGATTCTCATCTATATATCTGTTACGTTTTAACTACCTTTCCATGAATATGAGGAAAAGTACGAAAAAGTCACCATCAAAATAAATAAATACCTGTGTATTCAACTGGAAACCACTTAACAAAGTTAGTACTTCGACGAGATACAGGTTAGGAATTATAAAAAGGCCTTTCTTTCCGAGAGGGAAGCGAATATCAAAGTTACCTATGGTTTCAAAAGTACACATATCGTTTAAAAGTCTAATACTTGTGAAATTCCTCGTCGTAATGTGTGAAATTAATCGTTTTCGCTAACGCAAATGTTATCATTAAATTTATTTTATCGAGATTCGGTCAGATTCGACCTCCCAGTGAAAATGATCATCATTGGGATAAGTAGGACGCTGAGAATTAAATCGAAATATCTCATGAATTTTTCATGGGAGAATGTTGTCCGCACCATTGAGTCTAAATCCCATATTTCTCAGAATTGAATTGGTTTCTAAATGCTGCCTCAGCTCTTCGAAATTGGAAATTGAAATTTGTTTTTGTCCTCCTAACATCGCCATATCTTCCCAGATTCTCCATAAAACATTCTTGGTTTTTCATCATGATTCCCACGAGCCGAGACACCGGAGTTTACGCTTGGCGGAACACGAACCCACGACCACTTGGTTAGGCGGCGGGCACATCACCACTCTGGCTTTCCCTACCGCCTTCTATTTCATCTAGTGTGAAGAAAAATGGTCGGTTAAAAATTCAATTGGGTACCAGATTAATACTTTGTCAGGCTTAACTGGGAGCATTTCTCTTCTCTGGGGTTATTAATTAATTATTTAATTAATTAATTAAATTATCTTTTGTTTAAAATTAAAATTGGCGTTAACATTTCTATGTGTGTGCACATTGGTGTGGGGTCTCCTTCTGATCACCGCCATAGCTACCTTACACGTGCTTTTCATGGATTGTAAGAGGATATTTCCCCCTTCCCTCATTTTTTAAACACCCTTCATCTCCCTCATCTCTTACCCTTTCGACCTGGTGCTTGAGTCTTCCGAACTCACTCGCCTTGTGGTAGAACGCGGGGTATTTATGTAGATGTAGATGCCCTCTTCTTTTCGAGTTTGGTTTCCATGGCGTCATAAAATCGCGTCCATGAATATTTTTCGTTAGGATATGCGGCTGTTTGAATGCCCAATGGGGAAAACATAGCAGTCACCTGAAATTTTAGAGCATCTCTAGTCCATTTTCGCTGATAACTTGGGTATATATCTTGCTTAATGGCTGTTTATATATATTTACAATCTTGAAATTGATATCGTGTATTATGGAAACGTTCTCAGGTGAGCATGCAGGAACATTTTATGGGCGCGGCATAGCTGTGTACCCGGAATTGCACAGAACATTGTGACTGTAATATAACTATGACATCATTGCCATAAATTTGGCACATTGTTACTCGCGAAGTCTTGGAATTCGGGAAGTTTCGAACTTAAATCGATTTCTCCAATCTGAATTCACGTGTCAAGCTTGGCCCACTGGGGTGAATACGCAAAAATTATGGATAAGTGTAAATTAAAATAACAAGGCGCATGAGATGAAATTCATACCTCCGTGAGTAGGAATGTCCGGGCTGTGTATACGTCTGCGAAACCCGATACAATTAACGTGGTGCCCGTCGCCACCCGCGGATTTTATGCGCTTGCCCTCATTCCAAGGGAGCCTTAACGGCGGCCGCCGTGCGATATAACGCATTAATTGGAGTATTTGCTAATTACTAACCGAGTTATCCCTCATCGGAGGAAGCATTAGCATTGATACGGCCCGGAGCGACCCGCGAGCACCGCGCGCGATTTATATGCATGGCTCGACTGGAAAATGCAAACTTAGTGTGTCGTGCAGGAGCGGTGAAGGCGCATTCTGCTGCCGCTCGCCCGCCCAGACCCCACCCCACCTCCCTTTTCCCCCACTCCCTATCTCCACCCGTTCCCGCATACCTCATCCTCCGTCCCCCCTCATTCTCCTGTATCCTCGACCTCTGCCCGAAGCCCGCACCGCAGTGTCACCCAACTCATCCGCCGTCCCCCCCTTCCTCATCCCGGCTTCCCAGCGCTGCGTCTCCCGAGGCGATCCGGATCCCTTCTACCCCCAACCCTATGCCACGCCGGCCCACGTGGACATCATTCCCTGGGCTAGCGAGCACGGTGGCCGGCTGGGAGGGTGTTAAAGTCAGTCCACGTTGAATGTGAGAATTGAAGAACTCAAAACTTGGCGTAGGTTCAAATTCTCGCATCGTTCACATTGACAACATACCTACGTCTTCCTAGTAGAACCAATCCGTAAGCGTTTCTCATCTCACGCCCAACCAATAGGAGCCCTGTGTGCGTGGTTTGATTTTGTGAAACTTGATGAGAAATAGTGTTACTCAATGCCAGGAATGAGTTTCGGACATTTATCGAGTGCTTCTCTCATTCGTTGCAGTTGCTCGTCAACTGTTTACATCGTTTATGATGGTAACGTAGTTTTTGATTATTCGTGTCACTAGAATTCAAAACCATGGCTGCGCGTGATTGGAGACCTTAAGCACGCACTCTCGTCCGTGGTTCCGTGATTGGGGAACCAAACGACTTCCACTAACATGATGAACATTGTCGCGTTACGTCAAGTTGCTAATAGACAATGAAAACCATTCGTTCCCACGCTTATATTCAGCTCCAAACTAAGTGCCTGTGTTGTCTTAACACTCATTTTTAACCGCTCCTCCCAGTTTCGTCGTACGTATTACTTCCCAAAAATTATCCGAACGCGAGTACGTGCAAAGTTGAAACAGCACATTAAATCAATTTCATAGAAATTGAATGAGGTTTCGTATTTTACTGGCGAGGGATCCATTTCGTCCTTGTTCCATAAAATAAAAAAAACATTGTCCGAAGCACTTTGAAACACGATGGACTGATGAAGATTTATCAGCCCCATCGTATTACGTTAGGAGAGATAATATCAATAAACGTCGAGAAATTAAGTGCAGAGCAAATAGATTTAAGACGTCATTGTTCCCACGACCGACAAGGGATCAGAAATAGCGTTTGTCCGACCGTGTTAGGAGGCAAAGGTGTTTTGGGTCTCGGGTTGTCTGGTGTGTAATCACCCCCTGCCAAGCACCACAGTGGTGGCTTGCAGGGTAGTTAATAAATAAAATTAAATTAACTAAGACAGTTGTCGATGGAAAAATGAACGCGCAAAACTAAATGACCAGGTCCCGGGAGAGATACATGGAGCAAATTATGACAATACGTCATAGCGGAGGAACATTTACGCACCAAAAGGTTATTTGATTGAACGATTGAGTGGATAGCGCGTAATACTAATCAATCATAGAATTTATGGCCGGTGATGATGATTTAATTTTGTGAAGTATGTTTATGCGAACCTTAGCTTTGAAATATGAGGCAATTAAGTAGGTGGAGGAAATATTGAAAGGTTGTGGGATTTTGAAGACCTAGATGGAAAGGAAAACGTTTGGTAAGTGGGTAGAGAAAGAAAGAAAGTAGGTTTTGGAGACAGTTAAGCAGGCCGGCAGAAGTTATAAAATAAACTAAGAAAGAATTAACGTAAGAATAAAAAGAATTTTTCGTAATTTATGGAAGGTAATCCTAGTTAGGGATTGTCCCAAAACCTACATTTGATAGGTAGAACCCCTCGAATGAAAATCTATGAAGTGTTATGTTATCTGCGAGGCTATCCATCAAGAAATGTTGGCTATGAAGTTGTCGGCTTTAAGTCACTTCATCTCCGATGACAACGTATGGTCGACGATGCACACGACCCTATGGTCGGGCTGAGCGTAGAGGTTGTTATAAAATATTCTATAAATAATGTTAGAATGTTTATCATGGAATAAACAATTCAAATACGATAAATTTATTCAACC
The DNA here is from genome assembly GCA_037158775.1 of Hetaerina titia. Classification (NCBI taxonomy): domain Eukaryota; kingdom Metazoa; phylum Arthropoda; class Insecta; order Odonata; family Calopterygidae; genus Hetaerina; species Hetaerina titia. The sequence continues at coordinate 62,927,095 of CM073775.1, read as the reverse complement.
CAGCGTGGTAAAAAAGTGGTCTTTATCATTTTTCATAATGGCTGCCCAATGATTTTAGGTTGAAAAGTGGTACACCGGTGTCCAATTCATTGTATCGTAAGGGCGCACTCTGTTGACCCTGCTTTGTAATCCAGTGCCTTGGGTCGACTTTGGTGCGGCATTCAACACTGTTCTAGGGACGGGCGGAGCTCTTGCCAATGGAGAGCCCACCAGGGATGTTCTGGCAGAGGGAGGGGCGAATCTACATTCCTTTTGTTGATAAGAGGATGGGGAGAATGGGGGTATTTGTGCTATGTAGTCACAGCTGCTCACTTGTCGCATTGTTTAAATGATCACCGGCAGCTAAGGAAATGGTTTATCGTAGCTTATGGTGTTGCGATGTTTAGTGTCGTGTTAGAGTGGCTTGGATTAGTGAAGTATTTTGTCCCCGGATCCATCACATGCATGCACCTTGACAGATATACCACTGTCGTTGATTAATAATAATAAAGAAACCCCCTGAGGGTTCAAATACATGGGGCCAGACGAGGGGATCGAATGAGCGACCCTCTCACCCTCAGATCCCTTTGGTCCTCCGGGAACTGTTAAGCGTTGCTGAGAAAATTAACTTATGTGATGAAACCTGTAAGTGTTAGTGAATGTAATAAATTATTTCCACGAAACCGAATTTTATCTTAGTCACATTTTCTTTTGAATCGTGAGTACCCTTCTAACCCTTCTAAATGAGCATCCCGCCGGTATTGCCCTCTCTCTCTTTCTCTCGACTACTCTCACCCTCAACAAATTGCAAAGAAACAAATTAGATTACCTTCTTTCTTACGATCAAAAATTAGACTTAAATGACGAATTTCAGACGCCCGCCTCTAATCGGGAAATATTAGCACTGAATTTCAGAGCGCCATATTTCCTGCGTGAAGCTGTGTGTGAGTATTTATCTTTTACGTTGCTAAAAGTCACAATAAATCTCTCTAGCGTTAACAACCATTCGATGTGAAAAATGGTTTTACCCCACTTCCTAGAGAAACCTCTCGTTAGACTTCTAAATATAGCCATTGGAAATGAACTATCTTTTCTTTCCTTCCAATTCACCGACACACTGAGTTAATTAGTTAGGTATTTTAGTATAAAACTATCAGTAAAAATATGATCCGCGTCCAGCCCTGGATGGAAAACATGGTCCAAATCTAACGATGGGGGCCCGATGTCATAAATCCACCTGTTACACACCGAGTTGTTGTTAATCACGGCTTGCATAGTGCAAGTTTAGACGCCGACTGCTCCTCCCAAGGACTCGGGCAAGGAATATATTGAGTACGAATATGGGCTCGTCGTGGACGTCACGCAAGAGGCCGTGTGCCTTGATTCACTACGGGGATAGCGGGATGTGTGTTGGGTAAGAGGGCGAAGGTTCGAAACCCGCGCCGGGAATGATGATTTACGATACGCTCGGAACTGAATTGCGCCGCAGAACGACCTCGGTCTTCGGATAGCCCGAAAGAGCGAACGATGTCTATCTTGCCGACGCTGTGCGATGTTCCTCTTTCGGCGCTCTCCCAAGGCGATGTGCTAACATGGAAATGGCATCACTGCCACGTGTATCTCTACACCCCTGACTGCGAGTTGTTCGTACCTGCGCATCTCGTCAATGCGGTCAGTGTAACGTTAGGATGGATTCTCTATGGAGAAAACCTCACCAAGAGGAAACGATCCTGAAAGTGGGAAAAGAAATGCTTTATTTTCCTCCCGAAAGATCTGTACTTTTGTACGTCATATCCTGGCGGTCTCCTCGCTGAATTACTGATTATCGAGAGAGAAATACAGGAACTATGCTTAAATTAAATGCAGGAAAGAGAAGGTGGCGAAAAAATTATTGTCAATAAGATGAAAACCTTGAGTGAAGAAGAGTGAAGACTTAAAGAAAACAGTTGGTAAATAATAATTTACAGTTTTGGTACCCAGCGAACATAATGTGAATAGGAGTTTGTTGAATGAATTATTGCATAAATCTGTTTGATGAATTGATGCTATAGTAAGTTGAATGGTTTTAGGAAAGGTAAGATGTAGCTACTTTACGATATATTTTGAGGAATGCAAGGAAAATATATAAAAATTTTAAATTTATAACATAGCAGAAACTGTCATCACATTGGATAAATCGGCTACAAATTGTAAAAGGAATGGAAAGAACAAAACTTTTTAATGTGCAATGGTTTTCTAAATAAAAATATTTCTCCCAAGAGATAACGCTCGCCTTTATCATAGAGAGAAAAGAGAGCGTTATCCTTTGTCTTTTACAATACTAAATGTAGTACTAGTCCAAATGGGCTGTGTTAATAAATGGTTTAATCATTTAGAATGTTTGCGAAACGTTCAATTGTCCATCTGGTTAGTAAGTAAATAGTAGCCATTGCAAAAACATTTAAATATTTCGAGTCAGAAGCTGGGGAACCGGGATTACTCAATTAATAGCATCTTCATAAGTCTTTGATAAAAATGACTTGTGTTATTAAGGGAATCGGATTATGTGTTGCGAATGGAAATCAATTGGCATAAAATGTATCTATTACTCATGACGAGCTGATAGCAATTGAATTGGTTTCTCCCTTCATCTTAATACGTATGCCTCCAGCGAAGAGGAATGGATAGTAGACGTATATCCCCGAATGTGAGCGAGGGATCTCCAGACGCACAATTACGCAGCCTTTTTCTCGGAGTAAGGGTTTAGTGAAAAAGACTCTTCCCGCTACACGATTCCTCATAATAACGAGGCGATCTGTTCGCGCCCGTCGAGGGTTTCCATTTTCGGACAGGCAGAGCGGAGAGACGGAGTTCGGGTTGGGTGACGAACGACAAAGCAGGGTCAGAAACCGAGAGTAACGAAGGAGATCGGGGGAATTGAGTGGCGGGGCAGTCGAGAGTGCTCTTACTTCGTTGGCCGGATGAAACATTCTGAATTTTTCCCGTCGAGGCACCGTGTGGCGGTCAAAAGTGGGATTCTATCTGGCTGGCTCTTTTAATTCTACCGGAAAGTAGAGGTTGGGAGGATTATTGATGTTGGGAAGGCTGTTTGTTATAAAGAGCTCTGAGTAACTGTGTCCCTCCGGCATTTGACTTTTACACGTGAGTAGAGAATTTTTAACCATATTCCACCCCCCCCCCCAGTTTGGCTCATGAGCCAGAGCGTCGATTTCATTTAGCTTGACTTTCACGACTCGTTGTTAAAATAAGATTAATAGATTACCGAACTGACGTGTTGAAATGCAATTTGTTTCTTGTCACAATTAACAGTCAAAATAAAAATACAAGGTTCTGAGCACCCGAAAAACAGTAATTTAAGAACCTAATTATAATTCAATTATTCAAGTACTGGATACATCGCCTCAATCTGCTGGTGGATACTGTTTGTGGTGTATCGGGTGTTTCTCTCAAGCTATGTCGGTCATTATCTTATTTTTATAAAAGAAAATGAATGAAACCATTTAATATTCCCCGAGGATTTGTCGATGTGAATTTGTTCTCAATGTGTCCCTTTCATTTACTGAAACGTGTATGCGAAAAGGTCATTAAGGGCATCTGAATACTTTTTTTAAAATGAAGAATTACGAAATTTTAAATTTTAAAATGAAAAATTACGAAAACAGTTGACAGTTCAATGAAATTACGTCATATGTATTTTGTTATAAATGTTTGTATTATCCTTTTTGTCATTGTTGTTATGCACAAATGTTTTTAGTTGTAGACTACCGAGAGGATGTTGGCTTATGACGGATAGAAGCAATACCAGTGCCCAATTGCTTCGTTGTCCTAGAGACTTTGCTTGAGACATTGCTTCACGACTAGGCCAGCAGTTTTCCTGCGCCCTAACAGACGTATTATGTAAGAAAATAATGTAGAATTATGACATAGAAGAATAAAGAATGAGTGTATATGTTTTTAGCAAAAAAATTATGCTATTGTAAAAAAAGAATAGAAGAAGTATGAAAATCTCGCATATTGCTGCGTAATTTATGATCAGGAAGGTCCTTCGGCAGTGGGGAATTGTTTTCGATCCAGAAAACGTCATTGACTATTTTAACGGCAGCAATCGCATAATGGCCCGCCCGTCCGCGGTCGACATCACGGGAGAGGTTGGATTTAAATATAGCCGGCGTTAATCAGGGAGCGGGCGTCCCCTTCCACGTGTGCGACCACAGGAAACGAGTTTTCAAAAATACCACCCGACCGTGGAGGCCCTTAATAAAAATCCCTCCTCCCTCCCTTTCGTTTATTTGGCCGTTCGTCAACGACGAAAATATTTCGTCGGGGACTCAGAAGGGGCGATTTCAAGGGTTTTTATTCACGCTTCGAGTTTTCATTTCGGGACAAAGGGGCGCGAGATCTGTCCTTTAATCGAGGTTCTTTCGTTTGATATTGTGGTCTCGACGGGAGCACTCATTATGTTTTTGTTTTGCCGGGCGGGGTGTAAATTAATCACTCCGCGGAGATTATACGAGTCAGGGGAGCACCCCTTGTCTTGGGGTCGATATTTGAACGCGGGTTCCCTTGATTTTTTTCATTCCCCGGGGTCGGGAAGCGCTCCGAGAAGGTCACCTCTCTAGAAGTCGAGATTCAACCGAGGAAGCGTTCGGGGAGGCTCGCGAGTAGCTACATATGTTGTTCATTTTGACCATATTCGTGTTGTCGTGAGTCATCAAAGCGGCTTTATTGAATCGAAAGTCTTTGATCTGAAATATATTTCACGGTCGGACTCGCGTTTCTAAGATAGCTTACGTTTTTAATGTTAGTGGTGCAGTTGCAGGCGGATGATGTTGGATCTCTCTCGGAGAAGATCTATTGGCGCAGTACATTTCTCGAGCGAGAATTTCAAGTATCAATGGCCCCAATATTATAAGTATTCCACAAGTATCTTGTGGAGGGGACTTGCTTACATTATCGGGGTAATTGCACTCCTGAATGATAATGCTCGTCATCCTGGGATTCTGAAGTACTTCTGTGCATACATGTTTGTACCTCATCATTTCTTGCGTGAACCTTTTATGCTTTCAATTCCTCTGTGTGCCGTCTAAAATACTCATTCCTGCACTTCATCTTCCTAATTTACATCTCCATGCACGTTAATTGACTGCGAGCACTCGCGGGGTCATCTGGGTGGGGGAGTCGTTAGGGCACCTCTCTCCTTTATTGTGTACTAAAATGGTTAAGGTTATGCGAGCTCAAAATTAGGTATGTCGGACACAGCTGTTGGATGCACCTCGATTCTCTTATGATCGCGAACTGTGCGACGGAGAAGAAGAGAGTATCGACGGCCAATGCAACGATTACTTTTATTTTATCATGGTTGATATGGATCCAGTGTTAAAGAGATTCCCTGGATAACGAGTCATCTTCAGCGTCCTGAAGTTTTCCAAAGGTCTCAGCCTCGCCTGTATTCGTGCTTGGAGGACCTCCCGTCTCCCTTTTCTCTGGTAATCCCGTCACATTTGCTTATTTTTCGTGGCAATCTCTTGACCTTGATGTAGTGGACCATTTTATAACTGCTAATGGGAAAAAAATTCCCGATTAAAACTTTTCCTGAGAAATCCAAATGAAGTGCCGCTTATTGCAAATGAGCAAAATGAAGTCGAAGCAACATCTCCTCAGCTTTCTCATTACTCTCTCCCGCGGCAATTCGCTTCAATTGAAGTGTCTTCGCACCTTCTAATGAGTGTGATGCGTGCAGATTGTAGGTGAGAGTAAAAATTATTTGATTTCTTCCCAGTTACGTAATTCGATCTCGTATTTTTTCATCTCCATAATTAATGGAATTTTAATTATATTTTTCCTCTAACTAGCTAAAACGCTAATCCTCCTGGCATTGAGATTTGCAAAATCGGATCGATGAGGAATCTCATGAGGCGGTTATCATCATCGGCATCGGCTATATCCGTTTATCAAATTTGAATTCTGATTGAATCTAAATGTGCAATGGAATGGTCGGCTTCTGGAGGAAATATATTTATGGCGTCCTATGAAATGTTGGGTGATGTTGACGTGAGCATTGCGTTTTATCGTTAAAGTTGAAACCTCCTTCAAAGAGTCATGCCGAATTTTAAGCAGTAAGTGTAGTCCCCTGACAGATTGATTCAGATAGACGCTGAATGTTCCTATAAATTGAAAAAATATCCATCAATCTTACTCTTGGCGATTGTACCAAGGCAAAGTTATGGTACTAAACATTCGTACTGATTGTCAAAATGTAAAAAGAGTAGATGAGAATATTATGCTGTTTAAGGCGGGAGAATTTTTTCCATACGAGTTGAGTCGTCTGAATAGAGGCATCAATCGAGAACTCGCGAACAAGCCCTCCGGATCTCATGCAATGGACCTGTTACGAAAAGGATCCGAAAATTCCCCATGCGCAAGGTGTTCATTATATTTCTACGGCGGCACTATTATGGGCTACGATGCGAGATTGTCGCATTACGGCTACATGGGACGGAGGAGCGTTCTAAGGGGAGGATTGGGCGACGCGAATGCCGAGAAGGCCGCCTTCGGGCGAGAATCGCCCCGTGGTAACGGGTTAACCACCCCTTTCACTGTCCTCCTCGCAGGGGCAACTAAGTGCACGGTCCATTGGGTCGCTTGCGTTCGCGGGACGGGCGGCGGACACCCACCCCCTCCTTGTCTCGCCGCATCCCCGCCCCGATGGCAAAACCAGTTCGGCGCGCCCGCCTTCTTCCACCCTCGCCGCCCGCTTCTTCTCCCCGCGCCGCCGGCCGTCTTGAGGGGGGGGGAGTCGCCCTCGTCCGGGCATGAGAGGCCAGGGAACCCGCTACCCCTCTCTCTTCCCCCCAGCCTCCACTTGCCTCGTGTCTCTCTCTCTCTCGAGGGCAACAGCGGGCGTTGAATCCCTCCGAGGAGAGACCTCGGTTCGTGCCTGGTTCGGCTCGTTGTTGTCTGTGGGGCGGAGATGTGAAACTTGCAGGGATGGCAAATTTGTATCGGTCGGCATTACATTCATGGACGAGTTGAGATCACTCTTTGGATTTCCTGAAATTTTATAGACCGAGAGTCATTGATAAGAAAACGAGACAATTTAATGAGTTTCGAAATAAACTAAGGTAATGAGTTTCTCTGGGTATAGGAATGTTACAATAATCGTTACTATCTAGTAAGTGTTTTAGACGGCAGGTGAAGTAGTAGGGAAAATAAAATAAGTATTTTATAAGGAGAATGTTGAGTAAGCAAGGTGGGGGAAGTAAACGATTAGGCATTTTGGATTGAATAATGGAGGCAGAAAGTAAGCCGAGTCGATGAATGATTTATGGTAGTGCAGAGTTTTAGGTTTAGTATTAGTCATTACTTAGAAGTGTAGTGGTGGCTCGACTCGTTTTTTCCAAATCTACTTTCACCGGGAGGCTGCCTTCACCTGAGCTATCGAATGATGATAAGTCGAATCGGATGATAGGTTATCGAATCGGATGATAGGTTTTCACTTCTTGATGCACTCTTTTTTCATTTATTAATTAATTTACTCTCTGAAAATGTTCGAAATCAATTGCATCATTCTCCGCAGGTTATCCCAGGGGCGTATGGCAAGGAGTGTTAAGGCACCAGCCTTCAGCATATGTGTTGAGGTGATGTATTCGTGATAAGAATATCATGTTGCAGTTAAGTTCTTTGGTCAGAGTCGTTTGGGTGCTTAACCTCGGTTTTGTTTTGAAAGCGACTTGTTCGAGGGAAAAATGATAATTTTAATCTGTCACTCGTCGGAAAATAATAAGACCAACAACATCACTATTGAACTTAAGTGTCCTTAATCTTCTTCCTAAAACCCTCAGCATATCTTTCTCCATTTATGTTCAAAGGGACTCATATTCCGTCGCGGTTGTTTTTGTTTTTTCCAAAATATTTTACGAATTAATGGACGACGATTTATCAGTTTATTTCCGTGTAAGAGATGACCAGATTGAACGAGGGTTGGGTTGCACTGTAACTGGTCGACCCTTAATGGGTTGCACACTACTGATGAATTTTAACCGTGGGCGAGCTAATCAAGGTATTGTGAAGAGTAATTTCCCGCGGCCCTTGGTGTTGTGAACAGTTGTGTGGATATTTCGATGTAGGTATGCAGGATCTTGGCACCGCGCCTTCAAATATTTAAGGGCGGAGCGTTATTTATGGCAGTAATATCGGCGCCGGGGTAATTCCATAAGTTCTTAATAAACCTCACGACCTACGCGTTGAAATGCCAAAAGGTAAAATTTCGCCTCCGACACTTCTGTACTGTCATTTGATGCTTCTCAGTAAAGGAGATTATCTAGTAATATGATCCCGTGGTATGTGTGGGCTAAAATATACGTTGTGCTATTACAACATTAAATGAGAAAACCACTAGTTGTTCAAATCCAGGGTTACGTGATGTTTTGGTAATATTAAACTTTTGCGACGTCCTCGATTTTATGATCTCTTAAGATCTCTATTTTATGTGCTCATATCCCACACCGTGTGGACATGAAGCGCGTATCGTACAAGGAACCACGCGCTCGTTCATATATTTTAATGGCTTTACCCTTTGCCCTTCATACTGTTAACTTAATACAGCAATTGTGACCCCTGCTCAAAATTATGAGTTGTTCAACTCGGTAGTTATTTCAATCACGAAATTACAAGACCTGCCGATTCCATGCGTCAATGTTACATGTCCGCACTAAACTTGGCGTTTTATGGGAAAGTGTAATGAGAGAGTCAAGGGGAAGTAATAGTTGACCTTTGAGAAACCGCTTGTGGAGTATGTAGGAAATACCCGTGATCCGTCGTAGGGGACAGTAAATACAGTAGATAAATTTTTAAGATTTTTTTGATATTCGCGAAGCTTAAAAGCATTTTTACAGGAGAAATTGTGTGTGTAGGCATATTTTCGTGTGTGTATGCGTATGTGTATAATACATTTGTATAATTTGTGACATCTGCGAATCATTTTATCCGGGAAAAAAAACAAAATATACTCCTGCGCGAACAGATTTAAAAACATTTTTCATCCCCTAGCAACTAAGATCGAAGAGCCTAAATCTGGCAGAAAGAGCATTCCTCTTCCACCTGGTTTTACAATATAAAGTAAGATGTTCTAATAACACCTTCCACAACCCCTTGGTACAAAGGAATTACACACGCATATGTAACTATACCTATTGGGATAGGAAAAATGGATGAAGGGCGTATTAATCGGCCGTGGGATGTTGAAGGCTGTTATAGAGGGGAGATTGTTAGGCAAACCAGGAAAGGGCAGGAAGAGGATAGGGGTATTGGACGGGATGAAGGGAGGAAAGAAGTACACAGAGATGAAGAGGGACCTCATGTAAAAAATATTGCTGGATTATGTTTTGTTTGGAGTCACAAAATATAGTATTTATTTGGTAGTTGTGTCCATCCAAAAACCTACATTAACCGGTAGATTACCTTATAATAAGGTCACATTCTAGAAACTTCAATAAGAATCCATTTCAAAGTAAACATTATGTACCGTCCGTCTTGGGATGATAATTACGTTGATTCTTTTTTAACTCCGACACTGCAATTTTCTTTTTTATTTTAAGTCTGCTTGTTTTAATAATAAAATACATGTAATTCAAGAATCACCAAAGGAAAATTAATGAAAAGGATTTGTTCCGCAAAGTTTTGATCCCTTCCAAATGCCGTCCTTCAATGAACTATATTGGCAATAGGTATCCAAGTGTATGACCAGGAAAGTGTGGATACCTGAGGAATTGTGCTAAATGAACTGTTTTTTTCCCGGGGTATTGCTTGGATGAAAAGTTCTCAGATTTTTACGTCAATATTATACCATGCGAGGGCGCGTAGCAGAGTGTTACGTCAACAGACTGTAGTGTAATTGGTTATTTTTAGCGTTTTTTATCATTTTATTTTCTAGAAGTTCGAATTGCCAGCGTGATGTTTTCATCGGCTTTGGTCACGAATTGTACGAGGGAAATAGAATTCCTTTAATCATCATGTTTGGCGGTCATTTTCCTTTCTCGGTTTCCTCTCGGTGCGTGGCTAGAATCATGTTCCTTGTGCCATTGTACAACTCGAATTCGTTTTATTTACCTATCAGTTTTAGTCGTACATGTAATCTTCGTGCTTCCATCGGCTCACAAACCAGGTGTTCCTATTCCAGTCCGACGCTTAAAGCTCGTTTCCCGGGTTGAGAGGTCAAGCACCTGAGAGTTTATCCGTATAGGTAGGCGTAGAGTTGTTTTTAAATAAAGTGGCAATACTATAATGGCAACTGCGACGTTTCGGATAGTCATATCTACTCCTCACGTAAATTTTCGCGCTTGATAAGCTACAGAGCTAAGCTTCCTCCGTCGTCCCGTGTTGCTGCCTAAGAGAATACACGCTGCACGTGGTCGTCTACCGCCATTCTTTAAAATAAGACGCCGAGTTCGCTCCTTCCGAGTGATCCCGGGCGTTCGTTTGATGTGGCCGGAGAGAAGAGAGGCAGGAGGGCGTTGCATCGGTCTCTCTCTCCTTGCTCTCGGTGCAGCCGACTCCTCTCTGGGATTAAACACTGCCACTCCGGAGGATGGAATTCCTTTTGTAGTAAGCACACCGTTTGTTGTTGATACCCTAGCCCTTATAACATAATCAGGCCGAGTCCGTACCAACTCATACCATATAATTTTAATGAATGCGCCCCATCCGCAAATTATTTCGCTCTTGTAATCCACAAAAGATCTTGAAATATCCACTCTCCTTAGAGTCTAAAATTTCCCAAGTGAAAAACTTCTCGTGCCACAAGAGCTGTCTGAGCGATGGCAAAACGAGGTAATTAGACTATTCTTACTGTGTCGCTCATTGCTGTCAATAGTACCGCCGATTGTGTTTGTTTTAATTATCATCTACATCCACGTGATACTTTTTGTTGAGCCTGTCTTCAGTGCATGATGATCTTGAGCTTGGATTGTGGTAGATAGTGGAAAATCGGTGCTGCATAATTTGTTTTGGTTCAGCTGATTGTCTTTGTTATTGATCGTACTAACGTAAATTGATCCTAATTTTGGGATTTTGGTTAAAATGCTTACCGACCTTCAAAATGTTAGGGAAATAGTAACTGAGTTCGTGTCGTACTTAATTTTCCTCCACAATTTAACGAATTTAACTGTGTGGCAGGGAACGTTACCGAGTCAGGATTTTTGAATCGCAGACATTTTTTTCTCAGCCGACAAGAGTGCTGCGCATTGGGCTAAATCGAGTAAGCCATCGCTTCAGCGACCATCCCTCTCCAGAACGCTTCTGGAACGAATTCAGCGAACCAGCAGGCATCGTTCGTGTTTCCGTTAGATCTAATGATTGAAACCCGGAGATTAACCTTTTCGTTTTTTGAAACATCCATTCGGTTTTTAATCAGCAGACGCATAAAAATGTACCGTCACCACGTCGCGCAAAATAATCGTTGAGTCGACGAATGAATTTTCGCGTCGATTGGCATAACTTCGCCTGCTGCAATAAGCGACGTCAACTCAAAAAAACCGTCTCCCTTAATTTTTGCGATAAAATGAGGCGAACATCGTATGTCTCCTGCTGGAATTGCAATGCGTGTACTAATAGTCTGATAGCGATCGAAAGAACATTCATCTACGAGTGCAGACCGTCATTATTAGTACTTCAGTCCGTAGGTAATTCATAATATTTTTTTGCTTATGGGTAGCAAATAATATGTACGGAAACCATTGGGTTCTAATAAAGTTTGGAGTCATAATCGAAATTTATTTTCGTCCGCGGAATAAAATGGCCGGGCATTTTTTTCTCCCGTGAAAAGGTTCATTAAATCAATACGCTTCGATTACGGTAGTGAATTTTTCATCGAAGGGTTCTCAAAAGGGCCGGGCGACATCGTGGTGGTTGCATCGACGATCATCAGTGGGGTCCCGCGTCGTATCTCGCGTTTATTTTGGAAATGCGTCGGTAGGTTTCAATCAAGCCCCCTTCCCCACCGTGGAAATTCATTCTCGAGTGGGGAATAAATCATGCTGTAGTATTCTAGTGGGCACTTTCGAGTGTATAACCTGGTAATATCATCTCTCCGGGTTATATAGTATACCACTCGTTCCACCGTCGAATGATCCGTGGGTAATCCTTTCAGAAACTAATGATGAGCTTGCCTGATACAAGACGCCGCTCCACCAATCTCGAGGATGACTGGGGAGCCCGGAATGGCACTCGCGTGCTGGAGCACTCTCGTGTGAGGGGAGAGTGGTGGAACGGTGAGGGGGGCGGGGAAGTAGAGAGAGAGATATTCAGCACGAAATTGCATTCTCTCGGGAAGCTCTCGGGACGGCAAACAAACGGCGGCCGTGCACTCTTTGCCCTCTCGCTCCTGTTCGCCCACTTTTCACCTCATTTATATCAATCCTTTGCTTTCCTTCTTTTGCGACATCCGGGTGTCGGCTCTGGCGTCGATTCCGCTGCGCAGTCATCCTTCTTGGGGTTCGAGTTTGGTGCATTTAGAAGTCGGAGCAGTGGATTATGGTCACCGAGGGCGTGTGGACGAAGGATTCAGGGGTGACCTCGGGGGTAAGGACAATAATGGGAGTGAGAAAATGGATACCTTTAGGTCAACTTTTCTTTGGAACCGTTACCTCATACATCTCGTGCACTACTAGTCCCTTTCATGGAATCATAGTCCCAATGTAATATTTGGGTAAGCACCCCTCGCTTCTTTTTGAATGAATGCATTCCAAAAATCGTAAACTGAAGCATCTTTGCGGAGTATATCTCTCCGCGTGGGCTCACGTTTGTAGAAAACCACCCATGTCGTTTTAAACGTATCACGTTCTCTAATCAGGTTTTTTGATTTTCAATTTGGGAAAATCCGGAGGCAATGGAATGTTGAAGATAAGAGGGTAGAACGTCAGGAGGCAAGCGGTGTGTAGAGGGAGGGAAAGAGTAGGCACGTCGGGCGAAATGAAGGGAGGCGTAGAGCATGCGGAATTGAATGGGTTATTGGCGTGTAGGGTGTTTTGATAGGTGAGTCTTTGAAATGCAGAAATTGGTCTCTGTATCCAGCCCAAAACTACCTCAATTAATAAATTAGGTTTCAGAGAAATTATTTGCTAAATTAATCTTAAGAAAATAAGCATGCTCAACAGTCTGAAGCCAACAAGTGGAAAAATGTGCCTGAACGTTATATCATTTACCTAACAGACATTCTTGATGTGGAATTTTGCAAAAAAATCCATCGAATCGATTTTGCGCTGACTATGCAAAAAATTAGATCAACAAGGTTGTTTGAGTACGTTGCGAGTACAATGGAGAATAATTTCGCGAGCAATTTTTTATCGTGACTTCCCTGCTATGTGCGCGCTCCAGGAGAATTTATCATTCCAAAAAAAAATTGATTTCGGAAAACAAGTCCGTCCATGCGTGATCTCTAAAGGAGGAAAATTTATTTCTGGTGAGCATATCTGGCGAAATGTTATATTCCGTCATATCATTATGTACCTACAACTAATCCGCTAATTGGAACCTTTTATTTTTCCAGTTTGGTCCTCTCGCATTTTCTTTTGAGGGCGGCCCCGATGGAAGCTACAAATCTGAGTCGGTGGAGCGGTGCTTCCCATTCCCATAAGGGAATGGGAAGCACCGCTCATGGGGCCCCCCCCCACCGCCACAGCGAGCTAGCTAGTATTTCAATTCTCCAATCGACCTGATTAGGAACGAGGCGAGCTTAAAAGTGCGCAAACACAAAAGCCTCGCCAAATAAACGAGAGATCCCTCCTCTCGTCCCTTCCTCCCGCCCCGTCCTCCCCTCCGAGAGTCCCACTTGTACTAGAAAGTCGGTCCGCCTCGCATACACGCAACACCCCGGGAGCCCTTTCCGCTACGAATCCCCACCCCCATTCCCTTCCTCCCAACCACCCCCTTCTTGTGGGTTAGGGTTAGTGGGGGGAGGACGATCCTCACGAGTGGCCAGTGGGGGAAGGATATGGAATATTTATCAGGATTTTATTTATCCACGGTTTCCTCCTCTCCACACCCACCCCACAGCAATTCTGGAATGGATTTATGCATCGCGGGATTTCCATGACGAAGAGCGGTAACTGGAGAGTGTTCTTTCCACGCGCCATTATAGGATGAGAAATTTTCAAGGAGAAAAGAATACCCATCGGGAAACAAAAGACTGGGATCCTTCGAGAGCGGTAGCGAGATGAAATTTGCATCGCCCGGTAGGACACGCTCCTCCGCCGCCCCTCCCCTCCCCCCAACCCGTCTCCTCCACCTGCCCCGCCCTGTAGAATATACAACGCGAGATGACATCCGAACTCGATTTTGGGTACGAATGCCTTAACCCGCCCTTCAGATGAGTGGGTCGCTGAACCGAGATGAAACGACAAAGGCGAGAGATTTCAGTGTGATAATCATTGTCCTAGATCGAAGTTCGATCCCGGGTCCCTTGATATCCGACCGAGAGCTTCAGCCAGTTAAGCTACCGCGACATCCTGCTTCAACTAGTTACCTAAGTGGAGCACCCGAGCGGTAATCGATGGATCCGGGTTCGAATTCAAGTAACTTCATCTGCATCTACTTACTACCCCGCAAGCCGCCTCAAGGGCGTGTGGCGGGGGTGTTAGGGCGCCACCCGTAATTAAGAAAGCAAAAACAGCACATGCAAAAGCCACAAATTTATACGAGCCACAAACAAAACATTGTACACGTTCATGCAAAAACCCTTATAACCCACACACATGGAAACGCACAATCTGCCAACTAACATACATATGAACCTGCAAATATACCTGATGCCTTTGCAATGTTTAATTTTGTTAGCTTTTAACTTTAGCGGGGTTACCGGCTGGTGTGTACGAAAATGCAAGAAATGAAAGGGTCCAAAAATCAGTAATTTCAGGTTTAACTTTGTCGAACTTATTCATAACGTTGTTGATTCCACTTATTGTTACATTAAGTGGAATCAACAAGGTTGCAACTTTTCTTTCCGGTCCAAAAATCGCAAAAAAATACAAATTAGCCTATGCCAGTTGTGCAAAAAATTTCTCAGTAAATATTTTCGCATGCTCAGTATATGTTTGATTAATCGTACCTTTCTATTTGGGCTTTAAACCCGGCTATCATGTACCCGATTGTCGGGATTTAAAGAAATAGCTGCAAAATCGGTCTGGAAGCCTCTATCGAAGTTGACATTTTCACAAGGTTCAAATCGGCGTTCATCAAGCTTTTGAGTATTTAATGAGAATATACGGGGTTTTATAGTTGAAGCATTGTTTCTTTCTATTAGTGTTGGGTAACATTTTCAATCCAAAGACCCAAGTCTCAAGATGCAGCAGATCTCCAAGAGATGCATATTTGAAAGGGTAACAAAATGTCCCATTTTACGGTGTGACTAATCATTTAATCATACATTTTCGACGAATGACGACACAAGGAATGAGGGAAATTCAGTATTGCCACCGGTTTACCGAGATTCGAACTGGATATTTCGTGTCCTTTAATTACGAAAATCGGAGAACCTTATTCAAACTCTCATTTGGCTGGATAAGTAGAGCAGTGGTATTGGCATAAACATATTATTATTATTAGGTAATCTACCGTTTAAGGTAGGTTTTTGGATGGACACAACTATCAAATAAACATTTTGTGACTCCCCACCTAGCAAACTAATCTACATCAGGTCCCTCTTCATCTCGGTGTACTTCTTTCCTCCCTTCATCCCGTCCAACATCCCTATCCTGTTCCTGCCCTTACCTCGCTTGCCCAACATTCTCCCCTCTATTACCCTCTTCAACATTCCACTACCGCTCAATACGCCTTTCATCCGTTTTTCCTGCCTCCATAGGATTTCTCTCAACAAACCCCTCTCCTCACCCACCATCTCTAGTACTTCCTCATTTGTTTTCCTTTCTGTCCATTTCACCTTCTCCATTCTTCTCCACACCCACATTTCAAAAGCCTCCAATCTACGTCTATCCTCCTGCTTCAGCGACCACGTTTCCGCGCCCGAGGATAAACGTATATTGGAGGCTTTTGAAATGTGGGTGTGGAGAAGAATGGAGAAGGTGAAATGGACCGAAAGGAAAACAAATGAGGAAGTACTAGAGATTGTGGGTGAGGAGAGGGGTTTGTTGAGAGAAATCCTATGGAGGCAGGAAAAACGGATGAAAGGCGTATTGAGCGGTAGTGGAATGTTGAAGAGGGTAAACATATATTGTATGAATTTTGATATGAATGCGAGAAATACGTGAAGAAAGTCATTCACTTGAATCGGGATTCGAACACGGATCCCGAGATTTCCGGTTGAGAGTTTTCACTGTTCGAGCCACCTGACCAAACCGGGGAACCGACCGTAGCTCGTGGCCGGAAATAGAAGGATCCGTCCGGGATAACAATATTTTTCCGCCGTGAATGCCCTTGAATTTGTGTGCACGACAGCAGGCGGACGGTTCTTGCATTTCCCCGTAGCTTCTTTAAATTTGATGCGGAGTGACGGCTCGTTTTTACACGTATGGGTGTCCCGAGGTCGTATCCAATCGCGAGAAGGAAACGAGGGCAGGTGGCGCTTCCATCTTACCCCATACCGCAAACTCGGACGGCGCATGTTCCGGTAAAAAGATGGCGCCGTATGAATGTGCAGTGTCCCGTTCCTTTTTGGGTCTCTTGGAAATGTCATCCGCATTAAGAGGAGACGCCGAAAAAGAATCGCGACGGCCTCGGATAGTGCCTTAGGCCCCGCGGTGCGATGGGGTGAAATTGATGGTTTCAGCTACTTACTCCGGCCCGCCCTTACCCTGTCCCCGTCGGGAAGAGCGTTCGGAGGCATTTGGAGATGGTGAATTTATAAGGAGGGTGGAAGGTAAAGAAGTGCTGGATGAGTGGAGAGGCGTTTGTAGAAATGAAATGAAAACAAAGAAAGGAGGAGTGATTGTGGTGGAGGACATGCATATTCGACGGTAGCGTTCTTATGACGCGTGTGATAGAAGGAGTAAAATGTCAGCTAAACGGGGAAGAAGAAAACGGAAATACACTACCTTAGATCAATCATGCAATCCTTAACTATGTTCAACTCCATCATTATGTAGAAAAAGATATGTACACACACTCAAACTCTTAAATAAAACTTTCATAGTTTAAATTTTTAAAGTTATACTCAGTATTTGTATATGTTTAAACATTTTTTTCTTACTATATATCCTAGATCATCCTTGTATCGAGTAGAATTGAGTAAATAAATGGCTTAGAAAAACATAAGACTAAGGGCGAGATTATAAATCTTGTGGGAGAAGAGAGTAAGTTGCTAGTTGATACTCGAAGAAGACATAAGAAGTGGTTGGAAATATTGAGTATTAGAGGGATGTTGAAAGCCACGATGGAAAGGAAAATGATGGATAAGCGTGATATAGTCATTTAGGCGGCATGAATGCCAACGGAAAGTATGAATAACTGAAGAAGGAAATTATTTAGGACAAACCAGATAAAGTCAACGTGAGACTTAGTTGTTAGGGATCTCAAAAACCAACTGTTAATACTTAGGTTATTATATATCTGTCTATTTTTGGAGGAAAATGGTTTTTCAATGTTATGTCGCGGATTCTATATTTTTGTCTGGGACACGCTCGTCTTGGTCGCCTGAGCTTTAAGAGCGGACATTTTTTCACGGAGGACGAAAGCTGCTGTCTTTGAATGAGAAATCCCTGGATGAGGAAATAAGCACCCCCACTAGCATTGGAATAATCCGGAAAGAGTTAGGGGATGTGGAAGGGTATTTCGTTCGAAATGACATAGTCAAATTGTCGATATTATATCACATTACTCTGTTCGATATGGATTATTTTAAGAAATAGACATCGAGGTTTGAAAGTGATCGCCGACATGGGCGATATAGTTGATAAATGATACTGCGATATAACCGTTATTATTAAAATAAACGGTCGCGGTAGTCCAGGTGGTTGAGCGTTGGACTGCTGACCAGAGGGTTCCGGGTTCCATTACCGGGCAAGGCACTCTGGGCACCTGCAGCTCCACCCAATCAATGTGATTTTTCGGGTACCAGATCGTTCTGGGAAACCATAACCGGCACAGGGAACTGGCCCCCTACCCTGATGTGTGAATTTCACACGCCGACGGGCTTAGTACTGGGTGAACTCTACCATCACCTACCAAACCGACCTTCGGGTTGAATAATGTGCTTATGGTTTTTTTAATTTTTATTAAAATAAAATGAAAATAATATTTTAAAAAATACGCAAAATTTCTTCTTACGAGATCCTAGATGGTCGATATTTTTCGATATGCCCGCAAACGCCGCGATATCGCCGTTAGTCACTTCGATATTTCTTGTGTATCGACGTTCGATGTCGGAAAATGAACATCGCCCACCACTGGTGGAAGGGGGAATATTTCGTGGAGGAGCGAGGGTACGTTTCAGTGTGGGGAGAGGGAGCTCTTCCCAGCCGTCTTCTTCCCCTTTCCGTTGCACCCCTTGACGCCGCCGCCGGGAGCATTCTCGCAGCAATGAACGGTTTGAAACCGCTCATAAAGTCGGAGAGATGTCTCAAGCACGTCTCCTTCCTTCCTCTTTCCTCCCGAGGCTCCTACTCCTCGGCACATAACTCTCGGGAAAACCACGTCGTCTCCCTCTCTCTCTCCTCCCCACAGACCTTCCACTTCCACCCCCATGCTCCCCGTCTCTCTCTCCCCCTCTCTTCCTCAACCGACCTCCTTCCTCTTCCTCCACCCCTTCTCCCCCCGCTCCTCACGAACCCGGAAATGGCCAATTCATTCAGGGCTATGATTGTTAAAATGGCGGCGGTGCCCCACTCCCGCTATCCCTAGGGACGTTAAGGGGCGAGCGCGGTCGCGGATCCCTCTTCCTTGCTCTGCGGCGTTAACCCGGGACTCGTCGTGTGAGCCGTCGTGGTTTCGGGATTATCATTCCTCTCTGCCACACCGGTAGAGGTGATGTGGGTGTTTTTCTTCTTGATTTCCTCTCATTCCTTTGGTCCCTTTTTTTTCTCTGGCGGAATTATTTATTTGGTCGAATTGATAAGGGGTTTTCTGGTGCTTTGGGGTCATTTCCCTCCAATGACAAAGTACGAGATGGTTCTTGGATACCTTCATGATCTGGATAAATGTGTGTGTCCGATGTTCACATCACGATTTCTTGCTTGCCTGACATGATATATTTTTCAATACGATTTATAGCGGAGGTTAATATCTGTGACCATCCAAAAGGTACATTCGTAGAGACGATGATATACTATCATTAATAATGATAATCCGCATATCGTATTCGAAACAACGACAGTCTGGTTTGCTGTTAAGCCCACTGTTCCTGCTATCCAGTGGTGATATGTTATCCGTGTCGGCTCAAGTTATGTTTGCTAATTTTGTTTAATTTTTTGTTAGCAGACTTTTCATTAAAGTTGTGAATGTAGGATCGCTCGATTCTCAACGATTTTTGTCCTAAATCTAAAGAAATAATCGATTTTTTGCCTTTGCTTGATCTCTATTTCTTTCTCATTTTTTATTTTTAAGACCCTTTTTTAGCATCTCCGTACGTTTAGCCGTTTAGCCCGCGTTTCATTTCAACTCTTATTTTTTCTTCTATGCTCGCTCCCATGTTAATTACAGGATGGAGTAATAGAGCGATGCAGTTTTTCTACGAGCATTAAAGCGGGTCGTTTTAGATACCATTCCAGATACACTACGAGTCATGAAAGGTGTTTCGCTCAGTATTTTAGCAGTCGCTTTCCTTGTATCCTCCCGCATTTTTTTATACTGCTTCTGGTGATAAGACGGAACATTGAAAAAGTTGCCATTGTGGTTTTTTTGTAAATCCATTGGCACGTGGTCATACGTTTACCTCTTTACTCTCTCTGCCGATTGTACACTTTCGTCATTCAATTGCGTTCTTTTCTCACACAGCAAAGGGAATACCATCTTTGATTAGCGAAGCTAATACGTACTTACCGTTGGGCTCTGGCGGATGCATTGACCCATCGGTCAAAGAGTGTGTCAGATTACCCGGAGGGATGTGTAAATTCAAGAGTAACTTACATTTACGAATTTAAAATAGTGTAGTAAAGATACTGGCAAATGAATTATGCAGACAGTAATGCGGGTGATGGATGTTTTAGTAAACCAATCAGACTAGGAATTACATTCATTACTGAGACATAACCTAGCGTTCGATTTGTACGCGATGATAATTCATTATAACAAAACGAAGGTAACAATTCAATCAAGAAAAAAGAAACGTAAGTCAAATGTTGAAGTTGTAGAGCTCAAAATAGAGCAGGTAGAACACGTATTTAGGAAGCTTGGATATGGGTAAAGGCAATTTACATTTTCCCAGATAGCAAAGAAGTTTTCACCAAAAGGGGAGAGTTGATGAAAGGGGCCTTGAGAAAATATTCTTGAACTTTGATACATGGAGCGTTGTTTTGTGTGACTTAACAAATTGATCATTAAGGAAAGTGAATTAGCGTAGATTTAAGTCATTTAGGTATGGGTTCGGAGACGAATGAAAAAAACTAAATGGATAGAAAGGAAAACAGACAAATTAAAGGGAAACAGAGGTATTTGTGCGACAAACGTAAGCAAAAAAAGTGGATGGAGGAGTTACTGATACGTAGTGAGGTTATTGAAGATTGCTGAAGCGAAAATGTTGTTCAAGAAAGGTGCAGAGAGGCCATGATTGAGCATTCCGGGCTGTATGAAGCTGGATATGAAGTTTGTCGTGCCAAATAATGGGGTTATTAGCATTTAAAATTGCTAGGGTATTCATGGTAGCATTAGGCGAGGCTTAGAGATGTATACGTACTGACCTCCTGGCAGAACCGAAAAATTGCGTAATAGTTTCGCCTTGTCCTTTTTAAACCTACCTTTAATTGGTTGCCAACCGATTGTTATTAGTATTGATAAGTATATTTTTCGTCCAGAATTACACCCACAAATTCCGAGTGACTCGAGTCATCTTGTTCCACGACAGATCCGCCTGCCAGCGTTCTGAGTTTTCCGGATAATAGACCCCGAACCCCTGGTCCCTCTCTCCATCTCCCCGCCCTCGCGTTGTCAGCAGCTCACGTCGACTCGTTCTACGACCTGGTTAGAAAGGAATTTCATCTCCGTCAACCCTCCTCCTCTCATCCCCTTCCTCGCCCTTTCACTCGTTCTCTCTGCTCACTCCCCCTGTGTCATGGAAATAGTCCTTGGCTCCTTGGATTTCCTCCCTTGAGGTATGACTTCCATTTTTAGGTCGCGGTTTTACTCTTGTTCTTGTGATATTCAAGTAACCCCGACTGAAAGTGCATCATGGCAATCAATAGTAATCCGTCATGGGTTTCATGGAAATTACTGGATTTCCGATGAACAATTTTTTAGGCTTCCATGAATTCCCATGTTAAGCCTCGAGTAGATTTTGAGTAGAGATGCAATGGTACCAATGTCCTTTTCCTTGAATACTCCAGTAAGGACTTATACAAGGGTGCTCTGAAAAGTTTCCGACCTAACAAAGATACAAGGCATTTTTTCTGAAAGTTTCTGAGGTCGGAAACTATTCAGACCATCCACGTACAGGTATGTACATTTCCTTTACTTATGTGCGTACCTACCTGAGAGAAAAAGATATTAGGGCGGTCTACTTTATGACTTAAAGTATTTCGCTTGAAAAAGAGTCACAATCGTAAGAATTCGAGTACGTCGCCTAAACATTAGGCCGCAGGCAGTCACATGGCTGCGTGGCAATGGGGTTTAGGACGCGATTCTTTGAAAAGGAAAAGCCCATATGGGTAGATATTGTTTCTTATGATTGCTAATTGCGCGAAGGAAAAAATATAGTGTTAATACTATCCCGTCAAAAGTCTACCTAATTTTGCCACCATTGAGATATTTCCACTTAACACGGGGCTTGCAGTTTTTAGTCGCAAGTCAAATCACACGGTTGATACGCTGGCAATGAATACAATCTCATGTTGAGTCCTTAGACTTCAAAGGAATACTCTCCCATATATTTACGATAATAGGGTGCTTTGCTCTGGAAAAAACGGTCAAATATTTTCGTTATTTTTTTTTAACGAACCGAGGCTGTAAGCGAACAAAACCTTTAAACCTTTCTTCTGATTTATAAAACGAGACATTTTCTATGATGTCCTCAGCTTGTGGCCGCGTTTAAGTCTCTGAAATTTGAATGTTTACGTTTGCGATGTAGAACTTGATAAATTGTCAATCCCATGATATCGTCTTATCATTTGATTGCGATTTTGATTGTTATGAATCGGTACGCCTTTAATATTTTGGGAAGTATGTCTGTCCTTTATTGTACCAGCTACTCTCTGAAAAAAACGTGCAGGGTAAAAGAAAAGGACTGTAGAAATCGGTATTTTTGTTAGAGCACGTTGTTAATGTAGGAGATTCAATTCCGACGTTTATCTTTGATTTTCATCCAATCAATTAGAGCAGCGAATTTCTTCTCACAAACACATATTGGAATGAGTGTCTTCAAGGTACATAGACCGTTTTTCTCGAAAAGTGTCCATTAGTGAGAGAGAACCGTAAACAGAATTAAGCGTGAGATCTTTCATTTGGAGAAGATCCCTTTCAGTTTCAAGGCGTTCGTCTATTGAGAAGCCGAGGGCGACTCTTTAAACGGAATAACTGGAAGAAAATATTCACGAGCATAGAAACACCTTCCACTCAAAGAACGATAAATAGAGACGTTTCTTCCACCCAAAAATTTAAGTGCTCGTCCTTATTTATCGCTGGGGAATTTTGAAATTAGCTATTTGACTTCACTATTACCTTAATCGCTCTCTTTTCAAGGGAAAAAATATAAACCGTTAAAGAAACTTCAAAAGCAGTCTCCCAATTTTTTTAAAAGTCTTTTTCGTGCATGTTTCAAGATTATCTCAACAAGAAGGCAGCGCTTGAAGGTTGGCGGAAAGCTTTGACCTCTCTACCGTCCCGTTCTCCGCCCCTTCCCTTTCGCCCCTCCCATAGATTAAACGAGTAGGGAGAAATGATCCTCTTCGCTTTAATAAATTCGTCTAGCTGTTCGCGGATCTCCCCGAGCATTCTCACCCATTCCCCCCCGTTCATCGACGTCTTTTCACCTGGCGAGATATTCGCCTCGTTCCCCTCACTCTTCCACTAACCGAGTCCCTGAGAGTTCATCCGGAATGTTGACAAAGCTCTCGGCCCCACGGATAATTCCCGCCGAGAGTCCGACCCACTTCATTGTGGCTGAGCGAAGGGTGGTCACCGGCTATTTTATTTTGGCGCCCTTATCCATAGACGGAATCGTCATGTGGTTAGACCATTTGTCTTCTCTGAAATTTCCTCCAGCTTAAGCTGAAAATCTCTGATTATTGTCGATGCACGTCTAAGTTTGTGTGTTAAATACGTCCTTTAAACGCCATCAGTGTATTAATGTTCTGTTATATGAAATCTGGGTTTCTGCTTATATTATGTGTACATGTCATGGAGTGTACGGCGTGGAAACATAGCCAATGAAGCAGGAAGATATGCTTAGATTGGAGGATATTGAAATGTGGGTGTGGAGAAGGATGGAGAAGATTTAGTGGGTAGAATGAAATGAAAACAAATGACGAAGTGCTAGGAATGGTGGGGGAGGGAGGGCTGATGGGAGAAATCATTAGGAGAAGAGGACATTACTGGAAGAAATAATTAAGGAGACGGGAAATATGGATGCAAAGCCTATTGATTGGTAGCGGGATGTTTGAAGACTGTGATAGATGGGGAGAACGTTAGACAGACGAGGAAAGAGCAGAAATAGGATAGGGATGTTGGTTGGAAATGAAGGGAGGCTTGTTGTAGGGCAGGATGTTAGGTTATATTTTGTTAGGAGAAACAAGAGAATTATTTGGTAGTTGTGGCCATCCAAAACCTACCTTAACCGTTAGATTACCTATAATAATATCATGGAATTTATTGAACTATTAAAACAATGAAAATGTCAATATATGCCAAAGAGTCCATTCAGAACTCGGTTAAATAATGGGAGGAATGCGGACGACAAGCGTTAACTCAATTTATATTTGAATGTATTCTGTCAGTGGGCGTTGCAGCCTGGTAGGGGAAATCGCTCGGATACTTACCAGATTCACAATTCGGATAAGTCTGGGCACTCTGAGCTCCACTCAAGTTGTGTTATTTTTCGGGTACCAGCTGGGAAACAACAGGCGGCACACAAGGCAGATAACTGCCCCATCTACCCTGATGTGTGAATTTCGCACTCTCTAGGACTTAGCAAGAGTTTTACCATGTGGCCATCTAACCAACCTTCGTGTTGGCTTCTTCATTTTTGGGCATTGCCATTTTTTTTAAATTTCAAACTAAAGAAACGCACTGATAAGAAATTCTCAACTCTCTAAAGACGCCTCCGTTACTGTAGTTATTTTTTAAATATCCTCTTTTTATTCTAGTGATTACCCTAGGATTTGAGAATGCTATGTTTCAATTTTTTTTAGAACGTAGGTGACAGTAGTGTGTAGTGACTCCCTTCGAAAACCTGCTCTAACTCAGTAGAATACTACTGAAAAGTTGTTTCGAATTTTTTTGCGAATTAGCGTACTTAGCCGAGCAAATCCACCCGGAATTTCAATTCTCAAGGAAATCATGGCGATATTTCCAATTTTTACCCAGTATTTTGGTTGAAGCCAAATAATAAAACGCCGTCAATTATGTAGTATGTTCCTGAATGTGCAAATCAAATCGTGGCTCAAGAGTGGTTTTATAGATGTTTCCCATCTATCAAAAAGTCGTTCAGAATATTTGCTAAAGTTTATTTAGTGGCCATTGCATCGTATATGATGGTTTCGTTGGATAACTTAGTTAATTTTCACCATTTAAGGATTATACTATAGTTGGAACGCATGCATTTGGGAATAACATCTTCGAATTAGTGGATTATCATTCCGAGCCAATGAATAACACCATCCGTGTTGTATGCCCACGCATGTTGTATTTTACGTAATGCACTAAAAGAAAGAAATAATAGTCTGGTTGTTATAGTACTGCTCCTAGTAAAATTTCTGCTTCTTAGAATAACGTGAAGAATATAGCGGTATAAACATCAGTATTAATAGTGATTTTTTTCCACGAAGTCACCGTGACACGAAATGAAGTAAACTTATGTAGGCTTATAGTTTTTTCTTCGCTCCTGAATTTTCGCTTTCAGATTTCCAGTCGCTTGGCATTTTTATCCATTCATAATATCCACGGGGGGGTGTGACGGTCACCCTGGGGCTGCCCATTGTACCTCAGATAAATCTTTTCCATTCCCCTCCCGAGTGTGAGCCGGCCTACCAGTTTCTCCCTCCATTTTCCCTTCTTCTTCTGTCCTCTTTCTCCTCTCTCCCTCACTCTCTCCCCTCGTCCTTTGCCACGTCCCGTACGCCTTCCCACTTCTCCTCCCCGAAATGCCTGCAGACGTTTTAAACCCACCAAGAAGCATTCATTACCGCTCCGGCTCGACAGTAAACCCCGCTCCTTCCCTGTCGCTAAAATCCTTTCGCTTGAGGTCCCGCTCCTCTCCTTCGCTTCATTCTCAGAGCTTTGATTTTTTTTATTCCATCCGTCCACCCCTCTCCTATGAGGGAACACCCAGAAATAATTCTACCCCGAAAGATTTTGATTTAATCTGCATGATATCCCCCCAAGGATTTTTAATCCTCCGCCTGCCGCCCCCCTCCCTTTCTCTTCGATATTGTTCGCGAGAGCAAAGACGCTGTAGGGGGAGGGCGGGTCGCTCCCTCGTCGTGAAGGAATTATGATTGTTATTATATTTTCCCTCCGTGAATTTCCTCTCCGATCTTCTTTGTCGCTCCCTCTCGACGGGGAACCTTCCTCGGGATGTTTTGAGAAAACTGGGTGGAGGGGGAGGAGGATTTTGTTTCCATCCCCCCGCCTACCTCCTAAATGTTTTTTGAATCGGTGACTTCATTCATGTCGAGTTGATAAATTTCGCAGAGAGTAGGGCTCGGGCCAACAGTTTCGTTTCGTGTTCCGCTCGCAATAGTATTCACTTTTGTTTCCGTAAAGTTTTGCCGCCCATTTTTTTATTTTTTTTAAGTGGGCACAATTGAATCATCGCCGGGATCGCCCGGAAATAAATCCCTTCGATGTTTCCTTTGAAATCGTTTGCGCAATTCTTATTAACGATTCAGTTGGTCCTGTGATTTTCAAGCGTCTCCCAGATTTGTTTTCCCCTCCCGTAGTTCTTGATTTAATCAGTGCCCGGCCGCCTTTGTAGCAGGATGTAGGTGAGAATATAGACGCCAACTGGCTCGGTCAGGCAGGGAAAATGAGGCTGAATTAGTGTAGCGTTGAAATTTCCGATCTTACTTGAAAAATCTCGCTTTTATGAAAGCAAGGCTCTTCAGGAAAATCGGGTATGAGTGTTGAGGGGTGATAAATAGCGAAACAGATCCTGGGACTGAATTAAACTTCACTGGCCAGAATTATTTCTACGTTGATAAAAAGATAACCGGGATTGGACTTGTTGAATTTTTGTCTCACCATCACGAATCAAGCAGCTAAGTATGGGGGAACTGCAACTGGACTTGAGTTTAGGGCTCTTCAGGTCCTTCGTAACCCGCATGATAGAAAGCCAGGACCCGGCCCCCGAAATCCGTAAACCGGACCGGTAACGCGATGCCATGGTACATTGACCTTACAAGTCTCGTCACAACTTAACCGGAAAATCTTCGCCAAGTCAGCAAGCAGAGCCCGGATTACATAATTTGCTAAGCATAAAGCAGAGGTTACTGTTTCGAAGGGATTGGGGCCAAACATGCTTGTCTCGTTATATTTGCAATAAATTTTAAGATATTTATCGTTTCTGATTTTATTAGTATTCTTCTGATGGTGAAATGTTAAAATATTTTACGGCTTTAAATAGTGCAAGTAGCGACTTCATCTTAGGCAGAGGTCAAGGCGCTACACTGTTATTTCTTAATTTATATCAGACAGACTCACTGCAACTCTTGAAAGGTAGATACTAGTATTTATCTTGGAATACCTATTGCGTCATATAACCGGGCCAATAAAATCCACAGAATGCAGGGTAAGAAAACTATACAAATTTGGAGTAGTAAGTTTTTTCTCTTTTTCTTTCAGACACTCATTTTTACTGGGCATTCACTTTTGAATTTTATTGATGCATTTATGAAATCATAAAATCGCTTCATCTCGGAGTCTTCGTCGCTGAGTTCACCACGAACCATGGCCCAAATAATCCATTAACTCCTGGAGGTGATTTTTACAGGGCTTAATTGTCGTTTGGAGAATTAGAACTAATTGATAAAAACAAATTTTTATGAGTACTTTTAAATAATAACTGGTGCCGTAAATAATGACCATCAAGATCTGATAACAGTAGCGTTGAACGAATATACTGAAAATACCGGAAATGAATTGTAAAACTCAAAAAGGTGTTGTAACGTCTGAATGAGAGAATCGTCTGCCAAATTTTCAGAAACAGAAATAGTTCCATTCCATTTTCATAATAACAAAAAAAATTGAATGATGAACGAATGCTCCATGTGATCTAGTTCATTCAATTTGAAAGGATATACGTTTAAATATTGATTACTCATTTGTTTTTGTGACTTAAAGGTATAAACTCTTTTCTCTAGTTGTTAATTTATTTTGACTATTGCTTCTGTTTTCTATCATCGTATTTTTTGTTGTTATCCTCGTCACAACCTCTTTAGTAAGACCCCAAGAGGCTTGGAGAGGCTTTAGGCTAACGTTGGTATCGAAGGCGAACATTTGCTTTGTGTACCTGCTGATGGAATGAAAAGTTCAAAGAGTGTGTGAGTTATAGAAGCTTTAAATGAAAAAAAACCGATTCGGTCTATGCGGAATTCCTCGATTATTGCTCTACCTCGGAAAGGAAACAAATTTCCAGGGCAAAAAATTAAGATCAAAAATGTGATTTCTCATGAATGCTCTTGCACAAGAGAATTCAGGAAAATGGTTCGTTTGATTTCTGCAATTGAACGGTGGCTTTTCCGCTTTCTGTTGCAAAGGCTCCAACTTTTCATATTCCTCCGAAGTGCATATCATACTTCGGTTTGAGGAATCTCAACAATGAATATCTTGGTATAAGTTCGGAACAGTTTGAGAGATGGTAAGCATTGCTAAGGAATACTGTCTTGCCCTCTCCTACTCGTAGGTGCGAGCTAACAGTGGCTCCTCCCTGGACCCGGTAGCCATAACCCTCGGTGGGCGCGGAAGGAGCTTCCCGCTTCATGTCCCTAAGCCGTTAATCGAGGTGCGCGAAGCCCTTCGAGTGCAGGTAGTTGATGGCACAAGGGAAAAAAAACGACTTGCGACTTTGAAATCTCTGCACGGTGTGTGTAAAGCCGAATCCCGCGCGTCGGCGCTAAACTCGGGATGTACGTGATTTGTGGCGAAATGGTTCTCCCTCCCGCCTTCATCCTGTTGAGACCCCATCTTCCTAGTATCGGGAGTTCGGAAGGGTCCATCCCTTCGGCTCTCCTCCTCCCCTCCCCCCACTCTCCTCCCTCCGAACGAAGGGCACGAGGCAGGATGTGGGCTCTTTCCCCCCTCCCCCCCTTCCCTCTTTCTCTCTCCCTCTTCCTTTTTCTCATCATCTCGTCTTCGCTATTTCGGCGCTCACTTATTTTGTCCTCGCACCCTGTGTAACCTCCTCCCCCACTTGTCATTCAGGATCCCTCCGGCCTCTTCTCTCTTCCCGACCTCCGTTTCGTTCTCGTCACCTTCCCCTCGAAGTGAAGCGATACACGGCTCGTTCCAGAAAGACGCGTCGTTGGATATGTTATTGCTAAAAATATAACTCTTTAAAAATTCAAGTAAGGACGATGTTTGGCCTGGGCTAGGCGATTAACTTTTGGTATCGGTAGAAATATCGCAGCCGTTCAAGGGGGGTTGGTGTCTATTAGTATGCATTCCATGTGAGCATAGTTTTGGGAAATATTCAACGTAATGTAATAACGAAAAGTGACATGGTATGATAAATGGAAAATACCAATTTTAAGGGTCGCAGTTTTGTCGGTATGTTGATCCCGTTCTCTTTTTCACTCCCTTTATCTCGAACTTTTATTTTTGAGAACAATGGTTTGGTCTTCGTTGATATTTGGGTCTACGCGCTTCCTTTCCCTACCTCTTTTTATTCCAAGAAAATATTTTGAAATTTTAAAAATTAAAATGCGTGGAATCCTTACATTAGTTTGAAATCTAAACAGTGGTCTGTGTAATTAATTCATCTGAAAATTTTCCGACATGAAATTCGTGTAGAGGGGTAGAGGAAATGGATTTCGTATCTTGCGTCAGCCCCTCTGAAGTTTAATTCTTTTTAATATCTTAAAAATTCAGAAAAATCCAATTTAATCAATCTATCGGCGTAAAACCTTGAGATTCCTAGCATTCATAGCGGTCGGAGACTTGCATTTGGCTTTCTTGTTGGATGCGCTTCATGTAGCAGCTATGTCTTTGTTTTCAACTTTTTGCATCTAATTCCTCGTCCTTACTTACATATTCGTACCTGGGCATCGTGTTTCTTTTCTCTTTCGCGGTTTTAAAGCCCACTTCAATACCTTTGCTTTCCACTGCTTCCCTTTAAATCTTGTCGATATATCTTTTTGTCTGCCCTATCTATCCCCAATGTATTTATCTCCCCTCTGGGAAAGAATCACGTAACCGCTTTGAGGTCTTAATGATTTATATGTACATTCAATCAGATGACTTGCCATTTCTTCCCTTTTTCCTCTTGCCTGGTTCTCCTTACAAAAAATTTCTCCACCCTCGGCCCCTCACTCCCTTCCGCCTTTCATTTTCTTTTGAGGAAACTCGCCAAGTTCAAAGGGACTGCACGTCAATGGAAGAAGAAGAGTCTGGTGATTGCAGATCCGAACCAGGTCGCGGAACATCGTCGTTCCGAAGTCATAGCTTCTCTTTTAAAGTTTATAGGGAGAGGATATTGAATAAGAACAGCCACCAGTCAGTTCCCTTCGAGAAGTAGATATTCGACACGACCTCTTCACGTCGCGAGATTAAAAAAAAAGTTACCGTGAACCCGAAGATTCTCGCACAATTCCGTGGAGCTAAAGGAATTTAGTGCATTGCAAAGTATGAAGCTTCTTGATGTCTCACTATTCGGGCGGTTATTGAAAACTAGTCCCGTTCTTGGGAAAGGATTCGTTCTATTTTCCATTTTATGGCATTTGTTGTTTGATTTTATTTTCATTCCGATAAGGCTTAATAAGGTACGCGTCGCTATGAAGTATTGCCCGAAAATATTATATTATATATTCAAATCCGCGATTCCTTGGCCTCTGTCCCTGTATTCTTCCATTATTGAATGTGACAGGAGGCGGTAATTTGAGGAACTTATAAATAGCAAACTCAATTGGAAGCTTTCTAAATGGATTTTTGTATAGTACAACATTCGTTGCTTTGTGACTATCCTATTAATTATCGTCATAATTTGGGGTTGACAACATTTTCACTTGCATTACTCTTTATTTTTGAAGCGTTTATTTCACCCCTTTTCAGTTCTTAGGAAAGAGTGTTAGCTGTTCTCTGCTATTGCTTTTAAATTGGTTTTATCATGCTTCGGTATGTTATCACCAAGATTTTTCCCTGACAAATAATTTCAGCTTAGTTTTGAAATTGATCTTGCAACGAGCTTAGTTCTATGTTTTACACATCAAGGAGCGTTGAATTCTAGTAAATCATTTTTCACTTTCCATCTTTTCTGTAATAGGCTGTAATATCTGAATGTTTCATCCCAAGCAGTTCATTTATAGTATCAGTTTGAAAGTTTCCAACTTTTTTCTTTGCTACTAAATCCTCTCTTTCTAAAAGGCTCAGCAGCATGTCTTAATAGTAACAATATCGAAATCAAAATTTAGAATTTATGGAAATAAACCAGCCTCCATTGACAGTGCGGAACCTTTGAAAAATCAGCGATATTCGAAAATTTCCAAAGCCTCCACTCGCAGGCATCGTTATCATCCGCCGACCCTACCTATATCAGCGTCTGCTGGCGTTCAGTATTCACCTGGAGGATGAAGTCCTTCGATGGTTTCGAATATAAATATTACTTTGTCGACCTATCGAAAGCTCGGCCGTATTGATATCATGTTTTGAATTTCAATAATCTTAGACTTATCGATGTCGACACGTCAAAATGTCGTCGCCAATTATTACATGTCGAGGTTCAGTCTACATATTTCGGGAATCGTACTGCTTTCCGGATATTCTTCTACGTTCCTCCAACTCCTCACCTCCCCATTTGCGTCCAAGTATTTAAGCTCCTTCATCCGCCCTCCCCTTTTTCGACCCCGCGCTTATTTTTACCCCCGCGTCCCGCAGAAAGTGTTCCTACGAGCCGGGTATTTTCCAAGTCTCCGACCCGCATCTCCCGGCTAAACTCTCCCTCACTCCATTTGCAACGTGCTTTCTTCTTTTTCACTTTTATTTCTTAAACATCCACGGGATAAACTGGTGCCCCTCGAAATGCACCTGTGTGTTGAAAGCCTCCCGGTGATTTTCGGCTGGAGTCGTTCTCTCTTACTCGCACGTGCTCGGGAGCGGATTTATGGTCGCGTGAAGAGGGTACGTCGCCCCAGAAGTACTTGCTCCCCGTGCTTGCTTTGAGAGCCACCAGGATCACAGTTCTAAGCAATTGAATGCTGTCTCCTACTCCGAAGAGCCCGAACTCGGGGACCCCCACGAAGCCGTAAATTCGTCCTTCCCATGTGCTATCGCTATCGCCGTTACGGTCGTCGCGTCGGGAATTCAGAATTTGGCGGCACGGATGCAGATGTACGTCCGTTATTGTGCTCGGTTATTTCTCAGTAATTTGACGAAATCTCGATGGTACTTCCTTTATCTATATTAATTATAGGGGAGGAAAGCAGATTGGTCAATCTGTTTTAAACAAAAGGTAGCCTACATAAGTACCTGCGTGTAAAACAAATACTCCATTTTCTCCGACCACTCTCGGTCTACGACCTCTGGCTGGATGAACTCATGGCCGTTAATTCAAAAACACGTTCAAATTATGTTTTTCGAGGTATAATTTGGATTCATTTTGCCTGGCAGCTTTTTTCATCGAAAAAATGGACAATTTTGCAATAAGTTATTCATAAATAAAATATTATATAACATATTCCTTTACAATTTTATGATAATTAGTAAGTCAAAGCATATGCCCACCTTTCTCAACCGTATCTTAGCGATTAGCTTTTCAAAATGAACATCTTATTGTCTCAGCAAGACATCTTGTTTCTTTGCCGTTTCGGTTTCCGCGCTTGAATAAGAAAGAAAGCTTCAGATCTTGTCTGTCTATATATTTTCTAAAACCTTATCTTCCTGAAGAAATCGAGAGCAAGGTAACAGGTGCAGTATCGCAGCTGAGTTATATACACGATATAATATTATCGAAACCGGTTTTGGAGTTACATAATAACACACATACGAGTACACGATATGATACCTAATTACGAGTATAATGTAATCATACACACCATCTCAGTTTCTCCAGAGGTGATTCAGTATCTCGAGAAACCGTGACCAGGTCAGAGAGTTGATGTAATATACGCGTTACACTGAATTTTAGTCAGCATTTCAGATAAAAAATTATATTACACACATTTTTTACGTAGCACTAACGTTAGTTGTATAGTCGTTTAAAGATGGAAAAAGCCTATAGTTTCCAGTGATTTTCAAAAAGTGGTTGTTTAGCGATCTTACAATTTTTCTCAAGAGTTGAACATTTTTTTCCATTTTGAATTATTTTTTATCGTGAAATTGCAAAAGCCACTCATAACGTTTGGCTTCCGACTCCCCTTGATTTTTAAATCGGACTCTCGGGTTTCTGGATTTCATTTTTAATCTTTAATGGCTCCCGGTGAGGTCCCGTCTTCAAAGGAGAATTACGACATCAGACACGTTGATGATGTCGACTTCTTGCTTGCCCTCCGCCTCGATATTCCATCCCTGCCCTTTTAACATTCCGCACTCCGTCCCACCCCATACTACTTCATCTCCCCCCTCCCCTCGCTTTCTGCTTTTTCATCCCTTCCACCCTCACTAGCCCACTCGATAAACTTCTTCCTCCCTCTCTCCCTTTACTCCCTCTCTCCCTTTCCTCCCTCTCTCCCTTTCCGCCCTCTCCCTCTTTCCTTCCTTATTCCTGTCGCCTTCATCTTCTTCTATTTATTTCCCCCTTTCCGACTCGCGATGCTCTCACGTGACTATCCCACTTCGCCGCAAATACCTCTTCCCCTCCCTCTATTCCCTTCAACCCTTCTTCTTTAAGCCAGAAAGAGAGAGAGACCTCGCTCTATTCCAATCCCTCTCACGCTCTACCCTGACTCATTCTTTTCCGTCTCTCTTCAACTCCTCCGCCCTCACCCTCCTCCTCTCCTAAACGTACAAATCTTTTATATACGCGGTGAAGTAATCGATGGATAAGAATCCAAGTTAGAGAACACTAGTATTCCATGCCAGGAGCTAATGCCCGACATAGGAGGGGGTACGACGACGACCAACGTTCCAGGATTAAAAAAAGCTCGTCATCATTGTCCTCAGTTAATACTATTGAATCCGGATCAACAAAGCTTTTTTGACTAGAGTGCTGACAAAGAGTTTTCTTTAAAAAAAGTTTTTTTTTAAGTTTAAAGAGTTTTTCATACTCCAATTGTATGTTCGATGACACATTCTTCTTGGCAGTCCATAAACACACAGCTCTTTTATAAACAATCGTTTTACGCGTAAGTTTCGTCAAGATTCACTCTCTTAATATTTCTGTGAAGCCTTGCCTCATTTTTTTTGAAGTTTTTTATGAGAGAAATTGGATTTGATTAAAGTTGAATATATTTATTCGCTGTAATCCTCGAAATAATTCGTACACAGTCGAAAACATATTAGAGAAATACGACGTTAACCTAATAATTGTGTAGAACTTGTTCAGCGTAGAAGAGTGTAAAATATTCATGGATGCGTGCGCTCTTGCTTTGTTGCATGTAGTTAATTCGAATCTTGCTGCGAGCCCATTCCCGAGTGGTATCCGAGAATATCTCGAAAATCTAATCAGCCCACATAATTAATGTACTGCAAATCATATTGGAGGGCCAGGGGTAAATCTACGTTGAAATCCGTACAGCAAATCCTTGAGGTCAAATTGGGACCGCTTTGGGCCACTTGACCCCGGTTACCGTTTGCCTCCAGGGGCTTTGGTCTATATTCGCCTCCTCCGCTCGCCGCAGACCTATTCTTCACTCCCCATTCCCTTCCGAGTGTATACACACAAACTTTATTTGCGTGTGTCCGTTTGTATATATACGCACAGCGCCTCGCCATACCTCTCCGCACCGGCCCTCCTCCTCCGACCCCTTCGGCTCCTTGGCACTCTCGCCTCTAATTGGGTTCCACCATTCCTCAACTCTCCGCCCCGCCCCGAAGTAGTGACACGAGCCACGCCAATCCCCTCACACCGTCCCCGTCCTCTCCCCTTTTCCTCGCTCTTCCACCCCCCCCCCCAAGTCCTCAACCGCAGCCAGCCTTCAACGCTGTCTTCGGGCGTATTCCTTCCGTTCCCCAACGCGAGAGGGCTCGTCGTCGGGTCCCTTTCCCTAATAGCGGGCAGGTTAAGGGGGGAGGGTCCTCGGCCCGTCAGTCTTCCTCCCTCCTTAATTTCGTCGAGGGCGTCGTAAGGTGAGCGGAGTAATAACGATTATTTTGGAGTGTTGGTTCCGCGAACTCTGGTCGTTTCACGCCAGTAGATATTCAGTTTCTCTCCGAAGTTTTTCTTTAATTCCGTATTCTTCATCGTCGAATGATCAGAATGGTAAGCCATTCCAATAATCAACAGGCGTTCCTGGCGGACCATTTCTCATATCTTCATCAGCTTCGCGCTGAAAGGTTGTCGTTTCCGCTCGATCAATCACTTTCCGTAGCAATATATTGACAGATCTCATTGTGTCCATTATATTATTAACAGTATTGTACCTGTCAAGATATTTTTGATGGATCCAGGGTCTAAAGCGGTACCGCGTCTCCAGGCATTGCCTTACTGGTAGCGTGGTCAAGCGGTCCAAGTTTCTGGTTTTATGCTCCAGTCTCTTTTGAGACGGGTCTGAAACCCACCGTTGCCAAATTTTTGCCCGCCCTGGTTGCGATGGGGTAACTTTCTTGTCTGCCAACCTGGAAGTCGTGTGTTCGATTCCCGCCCAGGTGGGTTTTCCTCCAACCAGGGGATTAGTAAAAAGAGACGTTTCAGGCGTGATATGGTGGAATATCATGATTAATTAAAATTGGCAATTTTCCACAAAATAAATTTTTTTATTAATACGACGATATTAATGGTTACCTGCGCCCGGTCAACGACGGGGGAAACCCTCGATCTCATCCCCTTTCTCCACGGCCCTAGGAGCTTGGCGCCGCACCGAGGGATCACCCTCAACGAGATGCCCCCTCCATCCAGCCACGAGGTTTTTCCGGACTGTGTTGTTTCCCCCCCCCACCCCTTTCTCTTCCCCCGCACCCCTTTCTCTTCCCCCGCACCTTTTCTCCTCCCCCTCTCATGTGTCACCGACGTGGCCCCACGCTCCCCTCCCTCTTCCCCCCCTTTTCCACTACCCTCCCCTTACTTGCTTTTCAGCAAATATAGTAGACAATGAGAAATGACTGTTGCCAGAAGATGATGTAGTTACATCGAAACCGGTCGTTTTAATAAAAAATTTTATTCTGTGGAAAATTACCAATTTTAATTAATCAGGGAATTGGTGTTTGTGCCTTCATTGCCTTCAATGCTATGCTAAGGGGTTAGGTGGAAGAAGGGACTATATATCCTCAATTTATCCCATTAATTACGTTAAATTAATGAATAACACGAAAATAAATGCCCTTGAACCACACGTTAATGTACAATATTTGTTTAACTTCACGTACACTCTGCCTCCTTGCATTCCGTCCAGCATGCCTAATATTTTCTTCCCCCCCCCCCTCTGGTGTTTGCAGAATACTGTTGCCACTATTCCAGGGTAATTATCGATTAATCCGTAATGTATACCGCCTGAACTAAATTATCGATTCGACTTTTCATTCCCCTACTTAATTAAAAATCTATTGTAGAGATTGCCGCTCACTTAGTTGGAGAAATAATTAAAAAATTTGCGTGAATTATTCCCAAGCAAAATCTCAATCCCTACAGAAAGGACTTTTCCCCCAAATTGTTGGCTCTATTCCGGCAGTGATACCTATCGAATCACGAAGTTATTTGCACACACCTGAAATCTCCAAATAGTTTTCTGTGCATAGTATCTCATACATTCAACTTATTATGAATTCCCAGCAATTGTAGTTTAACCCCCAAACCTTGTTTAAAAATGCAGGCCACAATAATTTAACCGCAGAAATTTACCGAATGATGGTTTGACGGGGTGAAGGTAGACCTCACATTTAATTAAGGATACACTTCAAACGTTCATCGTTCCAGAATGATCTCGTAGCCGAATATGACAGTGCAATTTGAAGCCCCGGCATAATCAGAGGTTCATCCCGGTTTTGAAATCCGGCCTTCCTGTCAGCATTCTCGTGAGCATATTTTAATGGTGCCGCCAAAACTATGAACTCTAGACTCTGTCTCGATGACTGAAATCAGGTGTTATCAACGTTCTCTGCAGATTGAGTTGTCGATCAAGTATGAAACACTGTGAGTCCTGCTTTGTGGACGCGAGAAATATTATAAGGCAATTCAATCAATCTT
The DNA here is from genome assembly GCA_037158775.1 of Hetaerina titia. Taxonomy (NCBI): domain Eukaryota; kingdom Metazoa; phylum Arthropoda; class Insecta; order Odonata; family Calopterygidae; genus Hetaerina; species Hetaerina titia. The sequence continues at coordinate 62,890,320 of CM073775.1, read as the reverse complement.
CTCAAAATGTAGATACTCAAATAGGCATATAGGAAAGTCATCAGTGTGTGTAAATTCCGGGGTATGGCACCTAGAAAAATAAAACTAGTTACTGGGACGTAGCTGAAGAAGCTTAGTTACTTCTATGCACAGTTCTTCTCAATAAATTATTTTTTTAGATACTGTATTTCATGATGGTATCGATATAAGATGCTCTTATTCTTTCACTTAAAGTGCTTTTCTTTTTTCTTTTCACAGGTGAGTCTCCCGCTTCCGTGCGGATACTTCCATGGCATGTCCGTCGCTGGCTTTCGGATAAATGGTCCGTTAGGGGCATCGACAGATGAGTGATTCACATTCATAATTGTTCTCCCGTCGTTTTCCGGTAAGGCGCGTGTGAAATCCATCATCAGAAGAGGGGGCTTCCTTTCTCTGTTCCTTTTGCGGTGTCACAGTAAGTTTTGCTACCCAAAACAGGACACGTCTCCGTGAAGGGATGTCCAGAGAAATCACCCGGATAGGAACCCGAGATCTTTCGTTGAGTAGTTGAACGCTCCACCTATCGAGCTATCACACCACCCCATCCACCAACGCACATGAAATGACTGAATTATGTCCGAAATGAGCACCTGGTCATGATAGTATCACGATGCTGTGCTGAACAGCATCAGCGAGAATGTTAATACTTACCCATCAGGAACTCCAGTTTCATGCCCCAAGTTCGTATAATATCTAGGTATCCTCGTCGACCCCCAATGTTTTGTATTGTACGAATAGGCCAATGAGAAGTCGCCCTTGAGTCAATATGCAGTCGTCTTATCGACATAAGAATTCTATTTTCATAGACCAGTGTATATTTTGTCGCGAAAGTTGCATTGAAAATTTGGTTCCAGAATCATTAATTTTCGTGAGCTTTTAAACTTCTAAGAAAATTAATGCTAGTGTCACAGAAAAATGTTTATATCGTGTTAAAAAACACATTATTTAATAATTTGGGTGGCAAACCGCTTTTTATGCTCCGCGGATCGAGTTGGCCTAGACCCAGAATCTGGTGAAGATACGCTGATTTAAAATAAGGAGGTGTGCGCAGAGCCTATTTTTAATCCCTAGTTATTTATTTGGGAAAAAAAGACATTTTATTTTTTTTCGCACCCGCAATTTATTTCCCTTCTCCCCGAGTTTTCTTGGACTCCCGTTTCAGACCACGGCTGTTCCCCAGTCGCCTCTCCAAAATCTCCCGCCTTCTACTGCGGCCCTCACTATCCCTCTTGTCGTCCTTTCCCTTTTTTTTCATCCTCATTCCCTCTTTTAGTGCATTTTTCACAATCTCCTCTGTTCTTTGCGGTTGCATCTACATGATGTCGTACTAGGAACGCGAACTATGTCGCTAGTGAGAAAGTTGCGTCACGGGTGAGAATGGCGATATTCTCCCTCTGAATTATTTTTTTTAACCATTCGTGCACATGTCGTGAAATAGCGTTAATATTGCTGGGAAAACCGATCGAGCTTAACTAGGTGGACTTGTAGATTGTTTTATGTATACGAGGGTAAGTCAATAAATAAGTCGCAAACGTCAGCAAAATGAACTCGGGAGATGTTACGAACCATTCATTGGGAAAGCTTGGAACATCTACCGTACAGTTCCAACTTAGCGCCCAGTGATTTTCACCTGTTCAGACCCCTAAAAAGCCATTTGGATGGCCGAAGTTGTGGAAACGATGATGCCGTAGGCCCTAAAAGGTTACTCGTTGGCTGCGACAGCAAACAAAAGACTTCTTTGCTGCAGGAAATCGGGGACTCGTGAAGAGATGCGTTAAGTAGTTGAATGTACGGGGTGAATATCCAGAAAAGTGAAATAATTTTCAGGAATTTGCTTTGATTATTATTGCCTCTATCCAGTTTTGCGAGTCATTTATTGACTTAACCTCTCGTATAAAAAATCCATAATTTAGAGAATCGAACGAGCGACATTCGTGAAAAGAGGTCCTGCTTTCAGCCGAGTGCTTCGCCCGTCTGCCTCGTTCTTTGAGGAGCCAAGGCACCTTCGAAGAGTGCTTCCTCCAGGACAAAATTATTTCATTCAATGAAAATGGAGAGTACTGGGATGCCTTAAGCAGGGGTCGTCCCCTCCGACGAAGACCCCGGGGCTAACTCTGCCAACCTGAGTATTTCCGACGCAGCCAGGCGCGTTGAACGGACGATCGACCACCCCTACTTAATCTATCCCTTATCAGGAATCTGCCAGGGAACGCGGCAGGAAAAAAGAGTAACGCGAGGGTGGCCGCACGTCGCGGCATCTCGTCCCTCCTCCCTTCCCTCTCTCTCTTTCCCGCGGGTGAGGGTGGGGACGACCTTTTTCCCTCGGTTTCATCACGGCTCCCCTCACGTACCGCCCACTCCGCAGATTCCCTCCTCTCCCGGCGGGAACGCCCGTCCCGGTCGGGAGTCTTATTTAGGACGGCGCGTGTATTGTACGTTCCCTTACGTCCCGGGAGTGGGGCCGACGGAGGGAGAGAGGGCGGCGGAAGCGCGGCGGGAGAAAGCGAGATTACCACAAATCCCACATACCCGGGATCCGGTGGGTGGGGGAGCGGGTGGAAAAAGGAGGGGAGTGTGTGTTTTGGGGGTTGAGGGGAAGATGGGGTGGATGAGGAGCACCGAAATACGCCCACCCTCCCAATTGGGGAGGGGCGGGCGGAGAAAAAGAACGACAGTTGGTGGAAGGGGGGGGAGAAGTTGACGGGGCGACAGGCGCCATGTTGTGTTTGTGTGTGTATTATTGTGGGTGGTGTAGCTCGGGAATTGCACGCGTGGCTTCACAGACGCGTGACGTGAACGCTGAGCGACACGCACCATCAGGAGGGTCCCTCAGGGAAACGGATGGAGTTCGTCCCCGAAAGAAAAAGTCGACGAATTTTTTGAGAATTCGGTGATGTAGTTCCATGGAGTTAATACAATTTGACCTGTAAAGAGAAGGTGGGAGGCTTGGTCTATGTAAGAATGGCACACTTCCTCCTATTTTTTATAAGGTAATCTACCGGTAAGGTAGGTTTTTGGATGGACACAACTGCCAAGAAAATATTTTGTGGAGTCACAAAGACAAAGTAGGAGTCTAACAAACACAATCCAGCAACCTACAGTACATCAGATCCCTCTTCATCTCTGTGTAATTCCTTCTTCCCTTCATCCCGTCCAACATCCCTATCCTGTTCCTGTCCTTTCCCCGTTTGCTTAACGTTCTCCCCTCTATTACTTTCTTCAACATCCCACTACCGCTCAATACGCCTTTCATCCATTTTTCCTGCCTCCATAGGATTTCTCCCAACAAACCCCTCTCCTCACCCACCATCTCCAGTACTTCCTCATTTGTTTTCCTTTCGGTCCATTTCACCTTCTCCATTCTTATCCACACCCACATTTCAAAAGCCTCTAATCTACGTCTATCCTCATGCTTCAATGACCACGTTTCAGCGCCGTACATTACTTTATGCTTGCTTCCGTGGCGACAAACGAGCCCGTCGTTTTTTTCCCTCTCCTTCGCTGGTCCACTGTATTCTCCCTCTATGAAAGCCCTCAGTCATATCGTCTGTTCCTCGGTGAGTGCAATGGCGTTGGGCCCCCTTGCAGTGCTCATTTAAAATGATGGTGTCACGTTAAAAGCAAGATTAAGGAAGGCATTCGGGTTACACCCGAATTATTCTACTCATGATAGAAAAATTATATACATTCTAACTCGAAGCATTCTCCTTGGCCTAATTAGATTATGGTCGATTTTTTTCTTTTTAATCTCCCCCGACATTGATGAATTGATGAATACCAACGGTGGATGTAAACATAACCGTAGGTAACAGACGAAGATTAAAAGCCATTACACCACCTTGTTATTATACGAAATATTGCCAAATTTTGTAATAGTTTAACTTTTTCTTCCTTCCTTTTTCAGCTTCCCATTGTTTTAGATACTCTTCAAGCAAGCAAATTTGTCCTTTTCCTCTCTCTTTCTTCTGTTACCTATATATTTCCTTACTATCGCAGCCTTTAGCATCCCATTGCCTCTCAACATCGCCTCCATCCACTTGCCCTGCTTTCGAATTACTCCCGACAACCTTATATCGGCGCCTCTCTTAGCTAGCATTTCTTATGTTGCCTTCCCGTCCATTTAATTTTCTCCGCCGTGCTCCTTACCTGCATGTCAAAAGCCTTAAAAGTACACTCATACTCTTTCCTCAATGACTAATTTTCTGGAGCATGTGACGTTTTGAACTTCTCGAAAGTCCACTCACTTGCATCAACGCGTCATTGCCATGTTGTCTCTGCACGTTGCCGGTTAGTTTTCTTCGTTTTAATGCCTATTATATATATATATATATATATATATATATATATATATAGTGGAATGTTGAAGAGGGTAATAGAGGGGAGAATGTTGGGCAAGCGTGGCAAGGGTAGGAACAGGATAGGGATGTTGGACGGGATGAAGGGAGGAAGGAGGTACACCGAGATGAAGAGGGACCTGATGTAGATTAGTTGCTAGGTGGGGAGTCACAAAATGTTTATTTGATAGTTGTGTCCATCCAAAAAAAACCTACCTTAACCGGTAGATTACCTAATAATATATATATATATATATATATATATATATATATATATATATATATATATATATATATACATGTACATAGAATGCTATATGTTACTCATATAGCAGACAGGAGAGAAGCGTGGTGGCCTAGTTCTTAGAGCGTTTGGGTTCATTTCTGGGTGGTATTCGTACTTATGGGCAGCCCCAAATAAAAATTAAGTTGTGTGATTTTTTGATCGAGAGAACTTCAAGAGAAACCGAAGAATGGCACATGGAAAAAAACTGGACCCCTGCCTTTTATGTTTGAATTTTATGCTCGCATATTTTAGTTCAGGGTGAGCTTGACTTCCATCTATCAAAATCAACCGTCGGTTTGAAGACTGTGCGTTGATAACAGAATTGCGATCATAGTTAATTTAGAAATTGAGAGAATAACATATCAGCTTTTATCGTAGTACGATTAAAAAAATGCAGTCGAGATGTAATACTTTCAATACGGTTTTTATATTCAGTGATATGGAACATGATATGTATAACATGCAAAATATGAAAAGTTTTCATATTATGCATGTTGTTCACAGTACTATTTGATTCACTCCAGAAGGAATACGTAAAAGTAGATTACCTCATAGTTTAGTACTTCATGCCATGATAAGAACTGTGTTACAGATTGATGAGGATTGTTTTCCGAAAGCATTCACCCATGTGAGTTCTTTGACTAAAAAATTAATTCGATGGGAGTCGACCCTTAGCTTCTCTCTAACTTAATGTAATATATTTAAAAACAATAGCTAAATATTTTTCATTATGTTATCTTGAGGAATTTAGTTACTTAATAAAAAACACAGTTTCAGGTGTAACGTGATAGAAATCCTTTATGATGAAAGAAGACACTTTGTTTTTCCAATTAGAGTTTTTTTATTACGTATGTATTAAAAATACTCCATGTGGAAAAGCAAAGTGTCTACATTCATTGTCTAGTTACTTATTTAGTTACGTATTAGTTAATTAATTATAATTCTATAGATTTTGATAAGCTGATCTTCATTAAGGTCTAATTAACAAATGCTAAATATCGTAGCCCTTACATAAAACGAAGATAATTAGAAATTTCTCTGGTTAGAATATGCCTATAATTAGTTACGTCGTTATACGGGGACACAGACACATCCTCGCCCTCGTAAGCATGACAGGCTTTCGCATTAGTTAGTTAGCTGTTCGATTGTTGAAAATATCGGAAACGCCCTCCTCCTAAATCTGAAACTAATATCATTATCGATGATTTTTTTCGGCATTGCTTCCTTGTTGCAAATGATAGCGTCTATTTACGTAGCGTCAAGTTCGCTGCCGCTAATCGTAATATGTGCACTGCTAGGTAAACGCTTTTTGATTGGCTTTAGTCGGGCTTCTCGGCTTAACCATTTTACCTCCAACCTTGTTAGTACCGCGTGAGTTTAAAATATACCCATTTCCGCTGCGCCTAATTGAAAAATTAGCTGGTTTTAATGAAATCGCGGAGCTAATGCACTTACTTTAAACTGTTTCGGAGCAAGCGGCGAAGTTACTGGGGTTGGTTTGAGGAAATGAGGAGGGGAGGGGATGAAGAGAGAGGCTGCAACGCCATCATTCCAGCTGTGGGGGGAGGGGAGGGGGACTTTCGTGGCGAAATAATAAGCGGATTTCCTACGACGCCGAGGAGGAATCCATGAATACCGAATGTAGCCATTATTCGCGGGGAGGAATCGGCGGCCTGGCGCACTGTAAGAGGTTAGACGGATGGAGACCAGGGTCGGAGCGGAATGTAAACCTCCCTTGAAAAATCATGTGTGCTCAGAGTGGAGTACGTTTGATTGCCACGGGATGAGTGTTTTTATTCACGTAGGCGCATGCTTACTCTCCGTATGAAGTGCCTTTTTTTTATTTCGCCTTTTCAGTACGTTTGCTTAAAAGATGGATTACTCTGTTCAACATCTGCCAAGGGGCATTCATTCCCGTTTTGTGATTCAGTATACTTTTAAGAAATTGTTTTGCTTACTCACAGCTCACCTCATAAGGAGCATTCATATTTACTTAGAGGTAGGTATACGCATAGCTTAACCGCTGCATACAAAATCCAGCGTGCGATTAATGCGAAAAATGAAGAAACGGGACTCAAAATTAATTCCGCACATGAGTAAACTTGCGGCATCTTCCACGGTTTGATTTTTAGAATTTTTCCCGAAGTTTCTCCAAACGTGACATACAGTCGGAGTGGAGAGGCGGTTGCGCTGGAGCCCAGCTCTTGGGAACTCTTTTCCGGGTTTCAGCAAGCCCGTACACAGGATACGAAGAGGTAGACACCCAGTTCTGGATGATATAAAATCATGTGTGTGGTGTGTGTATTTTTCTAGATTTATTACTGATTTCCAGGCGGTTCAAACGTTGGCCTTCTTCTTGGAAGGAGATTTGGGTCAATTTTGATGATGAATTTGTGCATCTAGATGTGATCCAGACTGTTACGTGCGATTTTCTGTCACCGAAAAGGATTAAATACCACTTTATCTGCGTTTAACCTGTCAAAATCAATCTTCTTGTAGATGACTGTGGTTTTAGGTAGATAAGGGACTGACGAACTGATGTAAGAAATACTCCAATAATATACTGAGTGGTAGGTGCATTGTAATCCCCAGAGGTACTCATTAGTTTGTGTATTCGAAAACTCCTACGAAAATTTTCCGACAACTTCGTTAGCAGAAATGCTAGTTAATGTTTTTATTCAGCACTGATCCGAAACTAGCCAAGTTTTTTAGCTTTAACATCATAGCGTAAAAATGAAATAACAGGAAAAATAATCACACCCCAGCCATAGATTGAGAAAAACGCCTGGGCGTCAGCCGGACCTCTAGATCACCATACTCCATCGTCACCGGTGCCGGTGAAGATGTTAAGAGACAGTAAGCGCCCGAATAATCGCGAAGCTTGATGCTGAGGGTGCTCAGAGGGGTCAATCGAAATCAAACCTGGAACCCTCGATCGATTACCCAGCGACCTAACCACTTACCTACCGCGACCTCTTTGCACTACATGGATATTGCCTGATTGTCAATATTTTCTTCGTCTTTCTTCCATTTGCTCCTTTCCATGTCATCTCCTCCAATCGTACGCATTCCTATATTCCCCTCCATGCTTTTCTGGATTTCTCTTCCTCCTGAGAGTTGCAACCTCCCACTTCTATGCTCTCGGAGCGAATTCGAAACCATAGTTTCAGCCGGTGCACTTGCCGCCAGACCAAAGTCCTCGAAGGGACCTATTTTTCATTTTTTTTTCTTCACCTCGGTGGAAGGAAGCGTTTTGTCACCGGTGGAATGCTCTTAACGCTCCGGTGACACTGCAGACTTCATTCGGTCTGTACTTTTGCGCAGCTAATTTCCTCGCCCCGTCGCCATTTCACCGAGATGAATGTGGAATGGCGAAGGTACTCTCTCTCTCTCTCTTCCCTTCCTTCCCCCACGCGCCGGCGGCAGAGCGGATAGTGTCTCTTAGGCAGGAGGCGCCTTGGGAAGTCTCGCGGTTGCGGGGAGCGGGTCGGCGCGCGGCATTGGATTAACTCTTCCCGTTCCGCCTGCCGATATACGTATTTCAGGGAGTCAAAGACTTCGGAGGAGTCTGCGGAGGAGGAATTTGCATGGCTCTGTGGCCGCGATTCTAGAATCCCCTTCCGTGGGTTAGCGATTCAGGGGCCCTCCTAATTGGCTCGGCTGAGATTGCTTCCGAAATCCGGGGGCATTTTCAAAGCATTTATACCCTCGCGCAAGGGGAGCGTCCTTGAAGCGCCGTCCTCTGTCGCCGGCAATATGCCTCGCTTTTCCCCCTTCCCCCTCCTCTGGCTTCAAAAGGCAACTGTTTATTCTTCCTTCCCGGGGTACATCTGTCATCTCTGTGTGGGTCCCCTTTCACGCTAGCTCGATTTAAGTCTCTCCAACACCCACTAATACCAAATTCAAATTCAGAGCCTTTATTGATACAGCTTAAGTTACGATATCGACTGTGGTAGAGGGGGAGAATGTTGGGTAGGCGGGCTGGCGGGAGTATTAGTTATGGCCAATTTTGACGGAAATAAGGGAGGCAGCAGGGGTTGAAGAATGGTTTATTGTGTCCTTTGTCGCTGGGTCGATTCCAAACCTTCCCTGACTGGTAACTACTGTGAGTAATGAGAAAGCAACATCAGAGAATGATAAACACTCGATCACTGATTATAGCTGAATCAAGCCATGTTAGGGGCAGGAGCAGATACTTGTATATTACACATCCTATTTCAGGAAGCATCATACTCTGAACGAAAATAATTTAATGAATTTTATCCCTTCAATCTAAATTCTTGTTACGTTTGAATATAATTGTCCTAATTGAGAGATTGCAACGCGCGCTGCAATAGTTAACGTTGGGGCAGTAGGTATTCATAGTTGGTTTCGGGCATATAAGTAATATTCATTTTTAATTTTATTAAAGCCAAAAACATTCCACTATGGAGGCTTTGACCTCCATGGTGCCGAATGATATTCCGGCTTATGTATATACTTTTGCACATGTTACATACCTGCCAATGCGCATGTTATTTCTGAAAAAAAACTATGCAGGACGAGAAGTATTTTTTCCGTGAAAGAAAGAAGGTCATACAACTAGTTCAAACTATCAATCTTATTAGCAATAGACCTCCTTATGGTAGGTCAGGTCAGTCCAATTTTTTCTCTGATAGTAAAAGATAAGATTTTAATTGATGCAGGAAAACTATCAATCAGTGTGTCGTGTTTCCATTTTTTGTTAAATCTTTTAATAATTAAAAAATTAAACAAAAGTAACAGAAGATAAAACAAACAAATAAGTGGCATGTGTGGTTGGGAATGAGAGGAGGTTGTTGGAATGAAGTCGAGAAAGACAGAGGTAAGAATGTTGGGCGAGCGAGGTGGTGGTAGGAAAAGAATACGCATGTAATTATGGGAGACAGAAAGGGTGTATAGCTAAGGAACGAGTTACGGTGAATTATGTGTAGTTAATGTGAAGTTAATGGTATTTAGAGCCTTTTTGAGCTAGACGTAAAAGTGCCTTGATCAAAAACATTCTAAGATCCGCTGACGCTATCTACTGATAACAATAATTAAATATTTATTCCCGAAGCTTTGTTCTCAGAAACGGGAGAATCGCGAAACACAATTTCACTTTTATCTTTTATTTAAGCCAGTAATAATAATTATTTGATAACTTCAAAAAGCAAATAATAAGAATTATTTTTATTTCATCGTCACTGATTTTCAAGCCTAGGTTTGGTATCACATAACTCTCCTCACATATAAATCTATCTTGCGATCGGAGAATCACGTAGAGTGTCATCTCATATTTTCAAAAACTAATTTCTCGTCGATTTAATTCGCCCATTTCTTATGTGAACTACATATCTACAGATCAAACTAACATTCGTCGCCTAATACGGTGGTTAATCTTTTGTGCCCGAGAATGATTTTCTGGAATTAATATACGTATAAATTTCCTTTGATCAGGTCATTCAAATGTTAGTGTGCAGGGTGGATAACATTTATTGAAGTAAAAGTGAATATCAAAGGATTCCAAGTATCCCCGTGAATACGAGTGAGATAAACATTTTATTGCCTTTAGTGTCGTCTCTGTTCTTTCACTTTGACTAAATGAGGCACACGGTCACTTCGAAATTCCCAATAGAGAGGTCTCAAAGGACAAAACGTTTCCATGCAGTTCATTGCCCGTTAGCATCAAGTAACATTTCCTTCTGCGGTCTCTTTCCGCATCGTTCAAAAAGAATTTTAAATTTCATGGGTTTACGAATGGATATCTTTAGCCAATGGATTTCGCGTGGTCAGAGAAAATTAAAACGGCATGGTATTCGACTGCGGAAAATGTACCCCTTACCTTGTATAATTTCGCCTGTCCCACTTCCCTAAGTTCCAAGCTCGGGAGACGGTAAACACAACAAAACTCGGCGGATAGCTCGATAATTTGCCCTACGCGGCGAAGCGTTCAAAGACCATGGAGAAGGAGGAATTGACTATTTTTGACGCAGTTATTCGCGAACCGGGGATCCCGTGCGGTGACGACCTTTATAATAAATAGCAGCTTTCCAGTTTCCATACTGTGGCGAAAAAATAAGCGCAAACGAAGGAACAAAGAAGGGACGATGGGGCTCATTCAAATTTGGGACGGTGGGTGGAGTAAAAATATTTTTTGCTTGGAATGGTATTGACTCGTTCAAGGTAGATTTCCGAAGCGCGGCGTGTTCCCTCCCGTCGTGAGGACTGCAGAGTGCATTCTTTGGTACGAAACAGCGCCACCCATATTTCCACTATGCCGCGTTTTCATCTTGTCAAGGCTCTCCTCTTCGGTTCTGAGCTATGTAGTTTTTTGTTGCGATGCAATTTGAAGAACCTACTCACCCACGACCTCTCGCTACTAGGACCTTAATGCCGGTCGGGTTTGCTTTTCGTCGCTGTCTGTCCCTCAAGTGTGAAGATATATGTTTACACGCACGAGTAATTCTTGTTCCTATTTTGAAAGACGACTGCGATTGTGATGCAGTGATTTCTCTTTGAAGCCCTAGAAATTTTGTCTTTCCTTCTTTTCCCGAGAGGAATCTCCTGAGATATTTCTGAAATTTGCGGCCGTGTTGAATTTAAGTCAATTCATAAATAAGGATTTGGCGCCAGGGACCCAATCGTCAGACCGATATACTTTTTTTTTCGTCAAAAGATTACGCTCCACAATCGGGATGGGATTCACTTTTGCCTCTACATTTTGCGCTAGAGGGATTTAAATGTGATTTTCTTTGTACAGAAGTAGGTATGTTATCCACATTGATAGATCTAAAATTTCCCGTTTCCTTATTTAATTTCATTTATTCATGATCATTGACTTTTTTCTTTTGTTTATATCACATAAATGATCGAAGTATAATATGGTTGAATTGATCTTTATTAAAACTCTTCTGGCGCATGATGCTTTTTTTTTAACGCTTTGGCGATCTCGTCTAATCATGTTAGAATTGGTGGAACGTAAATCTTCGGAATTTAAGATTGTAAATTCAAATTTTGGCCAGAAATTGTAACAATGAAACGAGAAACAGTAAAAAAATATCATCGAATCTTTTCACTCTTACGCTCGGCTCAGTTACCAGCTTTCTAAATGTAATTTCCCAATATGATTGTGTAAATCTATGCTCCCACGTTACAATGAACAATTTTGATGAAGTTGAGGGGGTGTATTTAATTTGCGCTTGGCCCCATTTGAAGTGTATTGCACTAGTTTGTGTTGTAAAAATGCCTGACGAGTTCGTGAATAAATATTATTATTTGCATTATAGTTTATCGAAATGGCTCATTCCAACTATTGTGCGGCTTTTCCCACAAACGTACCTAATTTTCCCTTCATTTAGCATTTATTTAACTTATTATTATGTTTTAAAATATATTTTCCCATAAGCACTGTAAAAATGTCACACCTTTTGTCGTAATGGCTGTTGACGTATTTACGATATGTGAACGGCGAGGTTTTAGGTGGAAGAAGGAGCTATGTAGAGCCAATTTCGCCCCAATTAAGATGTTTTATTAATATTATTACACTGTTAGTGTCGATGCAGACAATTTTATAATGAATCAATTTGCTCCAAAGCTTCAATAATGTTGCAGCGTGACTATCAAGTGATTTAATAACGTATGTTTAATTTAGGAAGATTGAATAGTTAATTGGTAGCTACATGATCAAAGAATACCGATTTTACTTTCAACTTAATTCTCCGATACTTAGCAATGATAATTACAAAATAAGACGCATTCAGTGTTCATAACATTATTTTGATGTCTGGCAAATGATCACCTAAACGAAATCTTTTAGACTAATGTACTCTTTAATTTCATTCGAATGAATTTGTTGCTATCATGATTTCTACGTGAAACGCTAAGTGTGGACAACTTTAAACCAAATTCTGTAATTAAATCGAATACGGTTCTTTCTAACTTGCGGTTACTAAACAATCACAGACTCAACTACGCCGTCCATTTTCAGTATGCTATTATAATTTGGTAATTAACCGTTGAAGATATTTTGAAGTTTTGAGTGGACACTGACTGAATACAAAATATAATTATACAGTGCGTAATCAAAGTCCATTTTCGCTTCTATCTAAAGGTTGCTAATATTCGAAACAAAAACTGTAATCATAACTGGACCTCGATGTACAATTCATTTATACAAGAATCATGGAAACTTGCCAATTGCATGGAAATTATGTTGTGATTATAATGTCATCGATTTAGGAGGGGAAGGAAACGAAGGAATATTTGAACCAGGAGTCGCATCACCAGATCGCTGTTGATTTTTTGTTGGAAAACCATCCAGGCATTTTCATCTCTCAGTTTTTGCTCCCTTAGGGATTTCGATATCGGTATAAAATTCAATTAGGATAATTGGTATTTGAATTCAAGTTACTGTGGGAAATAATTTTCCATGCTAAAGGTAGAGTTTAAATAAATAATTGAATCTCCAGATTTTGAGGTATTTTGATTTTGGAATTGACCTTTCGCTAAAGCATCCGTAGGTCTTTTGAACCACTGTTTTGAGACGTGGAAATCAAGGACCGGAACAGACCCAGGGTACAAAAGGCGGGAAGGGGCTTAAAAGTGGGTCTCTTGGCCTTGATTTTTTCGGCGTCGGCCCTTTTGTAACGCTTTTTCGTGTGTAGGCACTTCTCAATACTTGTTTTGCTTTCATTTGTCCCTCACCGGTACTTTAATGGATCGAGTTGGAATGTTGGATGGTCACATCTCTTATGTTTGGCACAAAAATATCTTTTCAAGTTGATCTTGCTCTTTTTTCATAAGAACAAAAATCAGAAATTTTTTATAGAATGTAAATAAGGGTAATGTCGTGACAGTATTTGCTTTTAGTCGTCGTTATCCCCAAAGTGACTTTTTGAAAATTTATTGTTATGAGAAACGGTGAGATTCTGAGTGACTGTATCACTGCAAACATGGCATCATTTTCCGTCAAAATGGTGGAGGATCTTTGAAGTTTTGGTCGCTAACTAAAATTGCTTCATCTAGGCCTGAGCGGTAGCCATTTTCCAATGTCGTCCGTCGATATGAAACATATTGAGATTCGGACAGGAACTACAAGGTGATAATTATTAGTAGTACCAATGTGTGTTGACAATATCGTCAATTGCCCATTATCAGTTCTTTCCATGACATAAAATCAATTATTAACAAACCTCGTTGCATCAATTCTATGAAATTCATATTACCCATATCGGCATGACATGTATCCATACCTTTGCAGCTTTGCTCACATCGGTCCACTTCGGTGATTCTCTACTCATGGGTGTTTGCCCTGGGTTAATTTTATCAATTCATTGTTTTGTTCAACTAATTTCTTCAGGAATTTTTTTTTTTGACCAGCGAATTTTTTCGGATTGGATGGAGTCTCTCCATTCCGCAAAAATTAATCGTGGATTCCCATTTTTCGTGGACCCGGAACTATGTTACACTTCTGCATCCGGCGTTTCCCGAGTGGAGTCCTGTAATTCACGGGTTTCTGCACGATCGCTGCCTGTTTCAACGACGGATGTCCTTCCGAGACCGGCTGTCTTGCGCGCGTTCTTTCGGCCCGAGTTTCCGACACCCACTTCGAACTCGCTCATACTGCCCTCACCTTGTGTCCTCTAGGGCTCGAAATGGCTCGTAAGTTATTAAACGTGACTGGCTCCATGTGTCGGGAGGCCATAACCAAAAATAAATTTTTTTTGGAATCGTTATGTAAAATTGCATTTAACTTAATAGATTTCCCTCTCATCAGTACGTGGAAATTTAGTACATCATGAAAAGATTCTCCTTCATTTGGCAGAACATGGTGTTGGTTTATCTTTCTTTATCTATAATGTTTTTATTTATATAGCCAAAGAAAGAATGAAGGGACATGTTTTTGTTCAAATATCCAATTAACTTTCAAATTCACCAAATAGGAATGACACTTGTAAACGTAGTTCGCTGATAATATACAAAACAGTTTGATTACTTGGGTTGGCGGCATTTTATCATTAAACTGTTTCGTACAAAGTCGTACAAGAGCCCAAGACAAAACATCTTCTTATCTAAACTTTTCATTACTCGTAGCAAATTTTTCCACAAATCGCTCAATATACTTTCTCTCTCTACAAATTTGTAGGTGTTAGTACCTATAGTGTGTAATATTGTTAGTAGTATAGTGTATTGTATAGTATAGTATAGTAATATTGTCAGTACCTATAGCTTGTACGCCTGCGACATAGAGGGTGTGTTAGGGAATTGTGTGACTTTCTCCCTTCTTCGAACTTTCCCCCAGTCTTCAAACAGGGCAGCAGTCCTCCTGGAATGCAATTTAACCAACCGCACCGAATCCTCGAGTCTCGACCGAATGTGCCACATTTGAATTCGGATTTTCATATCTGAGACGCTAGGCCAGAACCAAAGAAAACCCGACTTCGAGTCCAAGTTCCTGAGGCTCATGCCACCATTCCGACCGCCTATCGAGCCTTCCTTTCCACTCCCTTACTTATTCTCTCCACACATTTTCGTTCGTGCAGGACTCAATTCCCGAGTGAATTTCTACATCTGTCGATCGGGGAAATAGGGACTCGGGAGTCAGTCCATCCGGGACGCGATTTTCATTTCCCCCGGCCGCCAACGCGATCGGGAGAGGGGGAGAGGTGGGAAGACAACGGGCTTTGCGGTCGGAAATCTTTTGCTCTTTTTCTTGTCCTTAGGGGTTGAAGGGAGGGATGGAGTGAAGGATTCCTTTGGTCTTCATATTTCCCTTCAAATCCTTTGCAGGGGGGGGGGGAAATAGGAAAGTGGGGAGGGTAAATTTTTGACCCCTTTTCGGATGTGCCGTATGTCGCCGAGCATAAAGTGTAAATTAAATCTCTTTTTCTTCCACCACCGCCGCGAATATTTTCATTCGACCAATTTTTTTTCCTGGCCATTGATTGCCCTGGGACCAGTTCGTTGTTTTTGCATCCGGGAATAGATCGAGGGAAGCTTTATGTGGAGATTCTCACTGCAATCGTCGTAGTTTACGGCCGAAGGTCCGGAGTGTTATTTTTCTTTGTATAAGCCCCAGTTTTCCGCAGTGGTCCAAAAAAAGCAGTTTCCAATTTTTCATAAGTGAATTTTTTATCCACGCTTTTACATTTGTCATCTCTTTCGGGAATATTTGTTAAAACTTGGGGAAAACTTATGACAATATGATCTTTAATCACTCAGAGCTATTTAAATCATATGAAATATTCTTAAATTAGCATTATAGCTTTTGATGTATGCCAGTTAAAGGCATTGCTTTCGTATATTTTCTGCAACTAATTAATTGTGTTCTCAACGAGGATTGAGGGAACGGTTTTAAGGAAATAAATGGTTGAGTTTAATCTTTTTAAGTGTCCCCAAAACTATGAAAGCGAAATAATTCTGCATTGCATTCTATGATTAATTTATTTCCTGGACGGTGCTTTGCCTTTACCAAGCGAGCATCCCTCTTTCCTCCTCTCTCGCCCAACTGCTACAGGTACTTTTACCGGCGTTCCTCTACGCATTCATCTTCCTAGGTCACGCACACCTCTCGGGAACTTAGTAATCCCTACGGTAGCCTGAAACAACTCGTCGGAACTCCGTCGGAAACACACTGCCTGCCCTGTGAGGAAGGAAAAATACCAGCCCTTGCGTTGGTGAAATTAAAGCATTCTTTGAAGAAGGCCAGCCATTTTCGTGCGCGGGAGTGACGAGTGGTGATCTACGTCTACCATTCATCCCTTACGTTATGGAAGTCGAGTTCTCACCTTTCTCCGGCTCGATCAATATTATGACTACAACAATATTATAATGGTGGTACATCACATAAGGCGGTTTTTTTATGTCCACTAACACTTATCATTTCCAAATCCCGCATAACGTGACGTCAAACACGTGTAGGGGGTTCGACCGTGACTGCTTGAATCCATGTGTCACTTGAGTGCATGTGTTAATATAGAGTGATGATATTAATTTAACGCCAATTCATGTGTATTTCGTAAACAGATATGAAGTGATTTTACTGTTTTTAAGCGCTCTTTTAAGGTTCTTATTTTTTTTAAACATGCTCTAAAATTTATTTTGGACTAATTTTCAGGCGCCAATTTTTTAATGCTGATGCGATTTCGGCTGTTTTCCCGCAAACTATTTAATATCATACAAACAAATTCGGGTGGGTAGTCGGACAAATATTTCTACAACGCCAACAGTCTTAGTTATCAACCGAAGGGCGGATAGATGGGTGAGGGTCACCTCAAGCCCAGCGGGGTTGAAATTCATCAGCGGAACGATAAACGAACTATAATTCCTATCTGGTCGTGAGTTCATAAACTAATTAATTTTTTACAAAAATTGTCTCTTCATTCTTTCTTTACCCAATTGAATGAAAGTCATACAATTAAAGAAAAATAAACCGCCATCGTATGCGGCTAAATGACTGAAAGTGTTCATTTTCTGCAACATTCCTACGTAATTCTTTTGGTGACATGTTTCCTCTGCCTTTGGAGCATGTTTGAAGTGTTGGATTTTGTATGTCGATTTCTATGAAAACGGACATGATAACACTATTTCATCATCGTTATTTTATAAAGTGGACTTTGCACCTCAAATAGAGGGAATTAAATCAAAATGACATCTACCTGACATTTCGATCCCACCTCCTTTTCACGCTACACTACAAAAAGCCATTATTCAACTCTGCATACTTTCTCCTTCATTTCATTCCGTCTAGCATGCCTTCCACCTGGGAAGGGGGCGGGGTTGCTTGCTTCTTCGGACCTCTTAAAATCGGCCAGTCTTCTAACGAACTGTCTCTGTTCTCAAGCTCCCTCACCTCATTTAGTACCGATGGTCCTCGCAGCCGCCACCTCCTCTACTCCACCGCGCTCCTAATTCCCTCTGTGAACGTCGAGTTCAACCAATATCTCCCGTTGCTCACCACGCCCTCTTTCCTTTCCTCGCTTACTTACCTTCCCTCTCTTTTCTTTCCCTTCTTCGATGTGCCCAAGTTCAGACTCGGGAGCTAACGTGCGAAACCTTTTGCGTTCAGTTCAAAAGTAAATTTTCCAATAACTCGTCACTAGTTAATTTAGTTCTCTGTGAAATTTTTATCGTAAAAGTTAAAACGTTAAGATTTAGTGCGCCAGACGATAAGGATTTATCATGTGAATAATTTTAAGTTGGTTCATACCAATGCGAAGAAAAAGGCGAGAGTACGTGATTACCTCAACTTCAGCATGGCACATCTGTCTTACTCAGGGAAATTTAACTCTTCGTTAACTTCTGTTATAATTATTAATTCTTTCGATAATTTGTGAACATGAGTTTTCGCGGAAGAAAAAATATTTTTGCCAGATTAGCGTGAGGAATAACTTAGTTATTTTTGATTTGCCTTACCTGAAATAAATTTCATCTGGTTTCAACTTAACTCTTTTTAATTAAAGTAAGTATAAATAGTATATAAAGTATATAGTAAGAACATTAGTGTACCCAAGTAACAGAGTTATCTTTCCCAGTTAACTTCCCTAAAGTTATCTTCTGGCTCATGCATCGATGTATCATAGTGTTCTATGTATCCCCAGCCAAGTTTTCCCAGAATGTCATGATCAGCTAACTCCTGAATTATTGATTTTCAAATGTTGTGTATTGTTCATCAGCGAATATAGAAACTCAAAGAAATCGATCCTATTGCAAAAACATAATTTCTGATGGCATCTGAGATTCCATCAAGGCAATGACTCTATAATATCACGTATGAGTACAATCACCGTGCAAAACTAAAAAGAATGAGATATTTTGTGCGGAAAAAATAATTTGTACTAATTGGCCATTCGAATCGCAACTCTTGCATCGTCGAAATTAGACATTTCTATTCAATCATCTTAGGCTTCCAATGTTTGTTTTTACTTGTACCCATCTCTTTGGAGCGTCGAGAAGTTTATTTGAAGAATACCTACCGGTAGTGATTTTCATCTTGTGTATTTGAGTCTTCTCATTGGTGTACCGGGACAGCTATTTATTTTATCGGTCAATGTCAAACTAATCGATACTGTTCACAATATCCCAGCCTTTCTATGATCTCTCCTGGTTTCTCCCAAATCCTTGTCGTAGTTCTTGTATACATTTATTGAAACAATTTTGATAATCGAAGAGGAAGTAATGAGTACACACGCGCATAATGTGCAGGGTTAGCGCGACAAGATATCGAAGGTACTTTTTTTTATTAATGCCACTACGTTGGGAAATGCTTAGCATTAATTTTTCTGTTTGAAATTGAGAGATCACTGGCTTGGCCACAATTATCCACTACGTCTTATGAATTAAGTTGTTACATAACCTTAGCTCTGAACAAAGTTGAACATATTTCCTTTTGAAACAATGCAAACTTCCCAAGATATTTATCACTCATTTAACGCGTTCTTCCCAATGGATTCGACCTTGAAGCCTATAAATCCGATTCTCGTGCTTATCGCCTGGTTGTATGCACCATCCAGTCTTTTAAAAAAAACATTCTTCACCACCGCCAGAGCACACATCAAATCTTAAAGCTTGGAGTAATTTTCTGAAGAAAATCTTAGGTGTTTCAAACCTCCGTTTGTTCTCTGGCATCGGCATTGAAACAAAAACGTAACGCACGCGCACAAATAAAATCTACTCCACTCCCGTGCGAACAAAAGTGCGAAAATAAAGAAAACCTTGAAGTCAAAGGCTTGGAAATTTTGGCATGAATAACCCCTTTTTTTCACGTTCCGAGCTCGTTAAGATTTGACTGAGATTAATGTTGTTTTTTCCTGGTTGTGCATTCCCCCTTTTTTTTTGAGTGGGAATATGCGATGGAGATAAGAGAATGGACGAGGAGAAGGGGGGTGGGGGGGTGTTCATAAGCAAAAAGAAAAATGTGCGACCCCCGCGCCTCGAAAAGAGTTTCGTTCCAATTAGTCCGTGGGATATTTCGTTTTTAACCTCTACGCGACGCGCTCGCTGCATAGTTGGAAGTAAACTGCCTTGCGCGCACGAGTCGAGAGATGAGCCCTCCACCACTCGGGGAATAATGCGAGGGCGATAAGAGGAGGTTGGGTGGGCGGGAGAGGAGTGGTGGAAGGGTTCAAGGTGGTGGAGCCACGTGGGGGAGGGTAGGGATAGTCCTTTCGAGGGATAGTTAAGAAATGCGATCGTTTCCCCCCTCCCTCTCCTTACCTTTTGCTACTTCCCCCCCCCCAATAAAAATGGTGACTCCAATTATGCAAATTAAGGTGTGTGCCTTCGAGGAGGCGACGCGATGGTCATTCAACCCCTCCCACCTTTGCACTTATCATTGGACTCGCGAGGAGCAATTATAAGGACGGCGAATTTGTTTGGGAGTGAAAGAAATCGGTAGTCGCGATTTAAAAAAAAATGCTTTCTTTTCTCACCTCTTAAGAGAGAGAGAGAGAGAGAGAGTGTGTGGGTGAGGGGAGGGAGAAGGAGATGTATTTATTTTTTGAGCAAAATCTTCCCACCGTCGTTGCTGGAACATTTCCAGCGTAAATAGTTGTGCAATGCGCCGAGCGCTGTTAACTGAGACCTGTATAATGAGACGGACTAAGTTGTTTAATCATGGGAGGAGGGGAGGAAAAAATGCAGAAGAGCAGCTTGGAACTTCCCGGGCTTTACGTCGAAACGCATCACGCCGTTGTCATTATCTTCGTAATTTTATTTTTGCGAAGGGAATGTGTATTCTTCCGTCCTGAAAAGAGGAGGTTTTTCGTGCGCGTGTTCCATTTTAAAAGTCTCTCTCCTTGTAAAAAAAAACCCGTTTATTAAGTCTTTTTGTGTGCATGTTTCCCACGCACCGACTTCATTTTGCCTCCGAATCTTCTACCTTTGCCACATTGTCCGGGGGAAATACGGCGGAGTCGTCCCACTCAGCCCCTGATTCTCGGAATTTGGTTACATCTCCCGAAGCCTGTGCTCCCATTAAATGTTTCACTCTCCAATTTCGTGCCCGCGGAGCTCTTTCGCGCCGCAATTTTTTTTTGCATGTGTGGGAGAGAGATTGGACGGCTAATATGAAAAACCTTCGCTTTTCCGTTCGAGGCTGCTGAAGTGGCGTCGACACTCCTCATACTCTTAATAGAGAACGTTCGCTAGCGGTTATTATGAGCTATATATATCTCGCTAGTTCGAAAGTTTTTTTCCTCATTTGCTCTCGTGATTCTTTCCCGTTGACAGTTCCACCGGTAATTTAATGATGAAAGTAATTTGTTCCCAGCTGAGAAGCTCTTAGGCCGAGGTGACATTGTTGATTTTCAAAACAAATATACAAATTGAAAACAAGGGGGCTCAATCTAAGTAAATATGTTAAAACGTTGATTAATTAGATAATTGTACGTTTCAACGTTATTATAGAAAATTCCCTGAATGTTAAAGTAACTCAACGATATACACCGCAGTCAACAACTTGAATGTTGGTGTTGGGATGTTTAGGATATATCATAAGAAAGTAACTAAACGCATATATCCAACCAATTAGTCTGGCAGGGAATTAAGGTGGGAACTTGCAATATTCTTAAGTGATTGAATTATTTGGGCTACAGTAATTTTTGTTGTGGATTCAGGGGCAATGTTGTGGAAGGCGAACATGATCGATTCGTGACAAATAATAATGCACTATTCCAATGTCAATAGAATGTATGTATTTCGACCTATGTGTCGACATTACTTCATCTTCAGGTAAATAATGTTTTTACAACATGTTTGCAGTATTATGTACCTGAAGAAAATTCGAAGTGACATCGAAACGTTGGTCGAAATATATTTTATTAACAATGGAATAGTGCATTATTATTTGCTTCGAATCTAAATGAAATAGTATCCACTATTAATCTTATTCAATTTTACTTTTCACTATTATTATTCTTATTTCATTTACTGTTCTTTTTTATTCTATCAATTCGATATAATTGGTAAATTGATATTTTCCACGGTAAATATTTTGAAAAAGTATTGTAATTACAGCGTGTACAACTCCATCCCTGCAGGAGATGATGTGCCGGGTCAATTTACAGTACCAAAGGCAGTGAAGGTGGAGTGCTTTCCCGTACTGGGGACAACGCCTCCAGAGGAACGTGTTGGGCAAACCTGTATGCAACATTAATTAGGTGTACATCTTCATTTTGATTTAATTATTGAGAAACTTATGAAAACTCGCAAATTTTTTTTCACTCTAAGTGATCGCAGACGCAGTAATAAAACTGCGAACCGCGTTTGGATCCCTGTCCTAGTCGAACATGGCTATTTTTTGCCTCAAGAAAATATTTCCTACGCGTAATTTTTCTCTCCCTCCGCGAATGTTTACTAATTGGTAAGTTGTCGGTGAAGATATTCCGTCATTACCGAAGGGTGGAGGAAAGTGATTTTTGCCTGCCGCTCACCAGGTGGAGAGACTTGTGGTTAATCATGACACCAGCAAATTCCTCTTGGCTCGACCTTCACCTTGCCGGGCTCGGAAACAGCAAACTTCTTCAGATCGGCTAATTTCCGCGCGTTAATTCAAACTCGAGTCGAAGCTATACGCGAAGCGATCCTCGGCCGCCCCTGGCCCCCGTCATCACTCCCGCCATCCCTTGTCGTAATTGATGATCGATCCATGTTCCCATCTCGAGTGTGCCAGAATCCTACCAACTCTGCGAGGGTCGTATAAGGGGGCGGCGTGGGAACATTTTCCGTGAGGCCGGGTCGAGAGGCATTACGCCGCGCTCCAGAATCAAAACCTGAACCAACACACCGCTTCTCCCTCATCTCCCGTTCCCCCACGCCCTCGCACTTCCACCTGACTCACCTTTGCCCTCCGCAAACCCTCCCCTCCCTTCGCACTTCGGTTTTCGCAAAATCGAGTGGGGCGACACATTGTCGCAACTAAAGCCACCGCTCTGCCGCGTTCCCGAAAATCTCCCTTACCGCCACGCAGTTCCCCCGGTCCTCCGCCAGGGGCATCTGGGAGCGTTCCCCATGCATAATCGAATCACGTCTATTTTAACCTCCCCACCGGTACCGCAGCGCCCACCCCCAGAAGAAGAAATGGGGCGGGGCCGGTCGGAGTCTTCTTTATAACCGTGGATACTTCAGTGTTTTATATGTTCCCTCACCTCTCAACCCGAAAGTCTGTTTGATAGGTGACGGTAAAGCTCACTTAGTACTTAGCCCAACGGCGTGTGAAATTCACACGTCAGAGTAGGGGGGGAGGGCAGTTCCTTTCACTGTGTCGGCTATGGTTTCTCAGGCAGCTAGGGTAACCGAAAAATCACACAACTTGGATATAGCTGAGGATATCCAGAGACGTTCCTGGAATGGAACCCGTACCATATATACAAGGGTGGTCTGAAAAGTTACCGACCTAACAAAGATACAATGAATTTTTTCTAAAATTTCCTAGACTAATTGCTTTAGGATATTAAAAAAAATAGATATAGATCAAAGGGAACAGGCTTAGAATACATACATACATGGACAAACACTAATGATTAGTAAACGGCATTTTTCTGTGAAAATGTACTACATATTGTTTATGCTCCTCCATATCTGTTTTCCAACCAGTTTTCCTTTAATAATACCAAGTCTATGTCTGTTTATGAATGGATGGATATATGGAGTACACGTATTTTACTCTTTACCTTATATACTCGTATATTCTTTCAGTCTCTCTCTGCCTCCTTCGTGGTCTTTTCTTCCCCGCCATGTTAGGGGTCACATGAGATGTATCTCGGGCGATATTTATTTCCCCCCCCCCTTTTATTTCTATTCCCTCCTTCTCTTTCTTTCTGTCTCCCACCCGGTCGCAAAGAGGAGCTATACGGTTTGGCATTTGCGAGTGGTCGGGATTCGGTAGCCGAGACACGTACCCGCCCACGTCGGGCGGGGTGACTGAAGAGGTTGCCGCCCATTGTTTGCCGCTCCATTACTCTAAGTTGGCATTGTAATCCGAGCCATTATTTTCGTTTCCGGGTGGGTTGGCAAAAAAAATCCCCATTTTTTTGTAAATATACACCAAAAATCTCACCCCCCCATATCCCCCCACATCCTCTTGTCTGACATGTCAAGCATCGTTTGAACCTCTGATACAAGTGCCACGGTTCGTCCATACCGATTTTTTTGTGAATTTCGTGGTAGGGTCATGCGTGTCTGCCATTAATCTGATTTCGCCCGCAGGCGTTCGTGTCAGTGCTCTTAACGCGGGGAGCATCGTCGTGCAAATCACTGGCGCTATTCGTTGTTTTTCGTTTTTCAATTTATTTTTTCCCAACCTTTCATATCGGATCCGTTTAATTCGAAATTTTTGCTAAGTTAATTTCATTTAGATTATTCTTCGATTTTGACGGTAATGTCATATTCGATAACCTCGGCAACCTGAACCCTACTCGACAACAGAAATTTGTTTTTATTCTTGCACCCAGTGGGTTAAAGTTTTTGTGGAAGAAAACTCCGGAGGTCTTGCTTTTACGAGCATTGAGCCTCGTACATTGAGGAAACAACTTGTGGGTAAGTTAACCAATTTTCTCGTTCTCTGAATGTCCACGTCCACGACTTCCCATGACTTCGTCAAATTGGCTATTTGACCCGATTTGATACATTGTGCAGTAAAATTAGGTACCGGTATATGGCTGCTGGCTCCTAAGGGACAAATAAACCTAGGCACATCTCAATAAATATGTAGCGAGATCGCGTAAGTTTTTCGTTTTCTGTGTTGGTGTTTTTATGCCGACGGTTTTTCCATCAAGGATATCGGTATTA
The DNA here is from genome assembly GCA_037158775.1 of Hetaerina titia. Lineage (NCBI taxonomy): Eukaryota > Metazoa > Arthropoda > Insecta > Odonata > Calopterygidae > Hetaerina > Hetaerina titia. Next base: position 62,865,897 of record CM073775.1, on the reverse strand, counting down.
ATCCCTTACATTTTTCTCACTGTAGCATAGGCAAGTATCTGTGTTCCGGATGGATTCCGATGATTGTTTATAATATTGATAGTTTATTTTATAACGATGATTAACAAGCTGCATTCAATGCTGCGTAGGCAATAAAGTTTGGCCGAGGGTTAGTTGGAAGAGGGGATCATTTTTTTTACAATCTCGTCCCGAAAAAGCCTCTTTGTTATTATTACTACCGGCACCAACTCAGAGTATTTTCCTCCGCGTATTTATTTTCTATGATGTTTCACTTTTCATTAAATTGAAGATTTTGAAGCGCTTTTAGTTCTTTGACCACGTGTTTTTTTCTCCTTTCCTCCGACAGGTGAGTTTCGCATCCGTAAGAGGACACTGCTGTGACATTTTCACCACTGGTAATCGGATGAATGTTTCGTCAACGATAGATGAGTATCTTGCTTTCATAATCGTATTCCGTCGTCGTCTGCCTTCCAAGTTACGAGAAATTTGCGTGATTATTCGAATCAAGCTCTTTATCCGAGAAAAACACATACTAGTCCGAATGGAGATGACACCCTTTGCCCTCATGTTTACAGAAATTGCCTGCCATGCCCAATAGTTCATAATGATGCTTATATTTTTTTGTTCTTTCTCTGCACCCAGTGATTCGAATTTAAAATGGAGTAAAGATACTTAGCTGTCTACAATGGCACACGCTTCCTTTTGTTTGGTTCAGGCAAAGGTTGCGCCCAGACCAGCGTATCCGAAATAGCGCTCGTTTCCTCATCACTTTTTAATCAATTAACCAATTATTCCGTCGCTTTGGGATTATGTATTGAACTCGTGCGTAAATCTGGAGTATTGTTTCCACTTCGTGATTTGTATTTCGGTTTTTAAGTTTGGTGTTATGCCAAGGAGACTGAGATGGTATGTTAGAGTTAGAGTTAAATGCGTAATATTGCTAATCATCAGTTACTTTTTAGACCTATTCCGTAATCCATCGTTTCGTTCAAGGAATTATTATGAATGTTTGAATTTTTGTCAATGTAGAGCATTCTTAAAGGTTTTGAGCTGTGTAGTCTTGGATATATATATATATATATATATATATATATATATATATATATATATATATATTACTTCAAAGGGAAGAAGTCTTGAGGTATGTAACGATATTGCTCCATTTTCCTGGCAAGTACGCGTATGGATGGAAATAATTCATTTCTTCTATTTCGCTCGTGCCAGAGTTTTTTGAATCTCGCTTTCAGCTTTTAGAGTTGTTACAGATTGAAATTAGTGGTGTGGTATTCCAGTTTTTTTTTGCTCATCAAATTACATTTCCATGAATCTCAAGTAAATGAATGAATTATGAATGCATATACTTAATCATATCGCAATCATTGGCGGACTAATAATAATTTGAGAATTGGAGGCATCAACTAGTTTCAAGGTGGTTTGAGAAAAGTTCTATTTATCCTTCTTGAAAACTCTGGGTGCATGAGATTAGCTGCCAATCCACCATGAGCGTTGCAGTTTTTGCAACGCCGTCGAAAAATATTTGGCTCTTAGGCGTGGCCGCTATAGTTTTCGTATTGACATCCTTGCTCTCTTAAATTGTGCCAGATTATCTCATTTCTTTTTTATATAAATAAGAATATAAAAATATATTCTTATATATTGGCCGCTGTTATCGGAGATAAACGGTACGAGGAGATCTAAAGGGAAATATGTAATGCAGTGTGTGCAGTCAGTAGGAGTTAGATTCGCGTTTTCAGGTGAAATATTAAATTCATCAGTAAAAATCGTTGGTCCGAATAGTGATAAAAACGTGAAATCAGGCGAATAATTACCTATGGTCACTCTGTGGCCGGAAGCTGCGGAAAGCCGTGTCCAACATGAAATAATGGAAATTTAATCAAAAGCTTTTTGTTCCAGTTGAATTGTCGATACTTGCCTAAATCTCATTTCCATTAATGCCGTAATGAAACCGAACTACAAACTCTGTACCAAAAGGTTCATGGGTAGCCAATATTATAATTTTTAAATAAAATTTTCAGATGGCATTGAAGTAGAAGCACATTCATAAAAGGTTGCAAGTATGACTTTTTTTTTGCATTGAATACTAAAAGTCCCAAATATTTTGTTTTTTCGCCGCACAAAAGTCACTCAGAAAGCGTTTGGGTTTTGTCGATAATTCACACAATAGTAAGCGACCTAAACGAAATCCTAAGTGGTGTGCAGTGTACACCTTCAGTGTGGTTGTGGGGGAAGTAGTTCCTTTTCTCATTCAGCTTCCCAAATAGTGCAATAAAATTACACCATTTGGATTTTAGATGAGGTTAGTATTAAGAGTCATTCGCGGACCATCATCCCACTACCAAACACTCAAAAGCCATTCTTTTAGCTCGGGTATCAGTAGTGCGATTAAAAATCATATTTTGCGATGGTATGGATTTCGTAATTGATTATCTGTAGTCAATGTTGTCGTTTGGTCGAGCCTCATTGAAGCTCTCATATAAGGAAATTGATTCCCAACCTCTCCACTTTATTTTGCTCTCTGCTCTTACGTGATAAATCCAAGCTTTCGGATAGCAGGCAAGGTTATCCGTTCAAAGTTGAAAAAATAATTCCAATTATTTTACACATCTTAAATCATAAAGCATGTATCACCTTAAAAAATTTGAAATCGATAAATTTTTGGGCATCGCTTCCGGTTTCTCTCTCTCTCTCTCTCGTTGACTTCGGATTGTCGTGCCCTTGCCATGTATGTGACCGCACCTATGGCGAGCTTGAAAGCGATAGTTGATGTTACCGAATGATGTTGGCATTTCTACTTCAATTTTCGAATGTTCTCGACTTGTCCCTGATATCCCATTCCTTATTGCATCTTCATTTTCTCTTCTTTTGTTGTCTTCCGTCATTTATTGATTCGCGGTATTTTCATGCCAATAATCTGTTTTTTTTTTCATCTCCCCTTTAGAAGTAGTCTTCGGTAAATACAATAATGGCTGCTACCGGGAATAGTGAGCTGCTTAATTAAATGTTATTCTTATCATTATAATATACTCTCTAAGCGTGTTCAGTTTAATATCATGTGGTACTTCTAGGAAGCAAAGCAAATAAAATTAGGTCCATCATCCTAAGGTTCCCCTTCGTGTTGGACTTGTAAATTCTTTGAATTACATTTGTCCATGCGCGTGTTTAGTAAATAGTTTCTTCCGCTGCATTATCGTCTTAACTTGCTGTTATTATTTACATAATCACCGAATGGATGTTATTGGATTTGGTGCTTCGTCACCGATCGTGTAAAGCGTTTGATACGCGAGGAATTTTATCACCGCATCATTGATGCACTTTTAACGAGTGCACTTTTTATTAATGCTCACGGAAAATGTGTAATGTGTTTTCCCTGCGATTTACAGCCAATGAATTAATTCCACGCCGTCAAAACCGGGTGCTCCTCCCGGGATATGGGCGATTAGGCCCGGGAACCGCGGCGTGTAGTCCGAAATCCCGTTCACATCACGCCGTGGACGTTAAATTCCCACGCAGCGTCGTTCGCCCTCCGTGTAATCTCTACCCGCAGAGCGTACGGCCACCGTGGGCCTTCCGGTGTCCGGCAGACACCCGGCCAATGTACCCCCTCCCTTCGTCCCTTCCCCGCCGACCTTATCCTGCCTCGACCCCGGCATGGAAAGTGCATGTTTTGCGGTCGTTGCTAGTGGAGTCTTGTGCCTGCTACGCATGACATGCGTGCGGTGGTATTGGGTTCATGGAGGAATAACATTTAGCTCTCAGAAATATGCTTTCCGCTGTCGCGTACATGTTGTCACCGATGGTTAAAACAAAACTGGTCTAAATTTTGCGACCAAGCTATTCTGGTTTTCTTATAGAATTTATTAGAGCTGAGCAATTTTTAGTTTCCCATACCGACTGTCTATATTATGCATACTAAAATGGGAATTTATAGACTGGAGAAGGCGGAACAGTTTACCTATCTCGGAAATACTCTGGACCAAAATGGTCAAAGCCGTAGGGGCATAAGAAGAAAGACTACTCGGGTAAAGGAGCTTTCACAAGGAGGGAATTGCTGGCGGGAACGGTGAGCAAGGATGTAAAGAAAAGACTCATTCAAACTTTTATATTGTGATTATTTTTTGCACTGCACGGAAACGTGATCGTTGAAGCAAGATGATTGGCGTAGATTCGAGGCATTTGAAATATGATGGAAAAGGTAAATCAAACAAAGTGGGGGAGAAGAGGCATCTCCCCCATGATGGGGGAGAAGAGGCAACAGTTGAGAGAAATCATAAGGAGACAGGAAAGATGAATGCAGGGCATTTTCAGCGGAAATGGGATGTTGAACTCTGTTAAAGAAGTTAAAGATAATAATCGGCTATATCGAACGACATCAGCCATATTAATCAACTCGTATGTCTACTATATCGTTCATATAGAAAATCGATTTGTTAGTCCATTTATAAATCGGACGACTTGGCTATTTGCTGCATGGATAGGCATATACATTGTCGTCACATGGGAGGTTGACCTATTACCCTCTTCTCTATTTATGTACACCCAGAATGACACCCAAATTGCCTGCATACTGCTGTCGCCCTTCACGCCCCGGTTAATACGGGGCCATGAATGGTGACAATCGCTTTCTGGAACCCGCGGCAGTGGTGGTTTCCTCGACTGCCCGGACCACGCTCTCGACGAGCGACGGAAGCTCACATTCGGTCGCGTTTCGGTCGGGCTCAAGCCGCCAACTAGAGGAAAATGCCTGATCGTCGCATGTCGGAAGGAGAGGGGAGGGTGGTGCATTTCCCACCGGGGGTCTAAGAGTCTCCCCAGCCGTGCCCGCGCCGTTACCCGCGAGCGGTAGTCGGAGAACGTTTTCGCGGGGGAATATCGGGTCGCGGCTCCCGGTGGTTGCTCCCTCTGGTTTCGAGCGACATTCCCCTTCGGGATTTTTATGCGCCTCTCCCGGAATATCCCCGGGAGGCCTAGGCGAATCTCGGGCGGCAAATGGCAAGTCGCGATGGGGCTTGTGTACAACGCGGTCTCGCGTGGGAATTTCGGGTCGTCGCGTGGGAGTTAAAAGTGGCTTTGTAGGCTTATCCCGTGCCGTTCGCCTCCTCCGACATCCCCTGGGTTATCCCCGACGATATACCCTTCACACTTGGAAACGATTATTCTCGGTGAGGATTTTAAAGAGGTCAGTCGGGCGTATCCGGAGTGGGGTGGGGGAGAGAAATTTCGGGGTGGGAGACCTTAGGGTACCCTCGGGGGTTTAAAAGTTTAGTCGGGCTATTTTAAGGGGTCGTTGGGTTTATTCAGTGAGCCGGGAGAGGATCTTGGACGGTGCCGGTTTAATTTTTGGTGCTTGTCGCCTACTTTTTTTCTTCCGCTGGAGGATTAGGTGCAGCTGGAAATGAGCAATTTTGTCGGTTCCCCATGGAATCGTGTAGAGTTGCATAAGAGCCTTTTTGAAGCCACAGGGGAATTTTCGACCCTCTTTATATGTGAGACGAGAGTATTTCGGTCCAGCTGGGGATTTCCGATGTTCTTTCGCGGAAATTGTTCTGAGAATCACGCGAACATGTAATCCTTAGTCGTCGTATTTGAGAATTATGGCAAAATTGTGGTTGCGGAAGTACTTAAACGGTCAGAGGTACGAATCTTCATTGATTAGTTTTAATATTTAAGTTGCGTTAATTAATTTTTGTTTAAATATCTAATAGCGATTAGGAGAAGTACGTTGGTTTTTTCAAGGTCGCCTTATATTTGGGGCCGTCATACAGTTAAGGAAGGCCATTTTCGTCCTTTTTCCCCTTTTTAACAATCAGCAGACTGTGAACCCCATCCCTTCTTCATATTACGTATTAATCGCCACTATTATTAGTATATAAAAAATGGACCTTTTTGTAAAATTAGAAAAGTATGCATTTAGGTGCCGTAGAAATCGTTTTATCAATACAAATATATACTCATCATTTCGAACAATTGTATTTTCTGGATCAAAGTACCCTATCGTTAAGGACCTTCTGTAAATTTGAGTAGTAATAGAGTACCCTACAGAGAAATTTATCAAAAATTTGAGAACTATTGTAGCAGATTGATAAATGCTTTAATAATGTTGAAGCATTTGCACAGTGCGTTCTTTGGTGAAATAGGATAATTAAAATTCATAATACGGTAACACAAATAGTAAATCGAGTTATAAATCTAAGCCAAGTTTAGCTACCTTCATTATTAGAGAATTACGAAAAATACTCTTAATTCAACTGGAATTATTTTTATATTAAAAATTTATTCTAAGGCTTTTTTCTTGGATATCTTCATTCTAAGGAGAGCGTCTCAGCCGTCTGTTGCACCGGATAGATGATTCTGTTAAAGTTATTAAATCATGTGTTATTTTCTGTTCAAAATACATTTTAAAGTTTTTCCACCCATGAAAAAAGTCCTCTTCCATGTCGATTGGCATGAAAAATCCCTAATTTTCTATGGAAATTCCCTTAAATTTCCCAGTAATGTTGATATATGTACCCATTCGAAGGGATATTTTTTTGTCTAAGAACCCTTTAGGGTTTCAATTTTTTTTACTCCGTCCGAATAAGTGCGCCACATTATTTCATCAGATCGAGGACAAATTGTGAAAATGTTCCATTCCAACTTGAGCCATAATTAGTTTTTTTCGACCCTTAATCGGTCAGAGAGTTGGAGAAGTCTTCTCTTAAAACCTTTCGAAGTAAGTTGGGAATGTTATTGAATGGCGCTCTCGAGGTCCTGACCTCCTGAGCCTCGTGGCTCAGCTCCAAAGTAAAAATTCCTCGACCAAAAAATCCTCTCGGCCCTGCCACCACCTTCTATCGCAATGTCGTCTGCCGGCGTCAAATTCAAAATCCTGCGATGGTCCGTCCTCCTTTGGCCTCCACTGGCAATCCACCCTCCACTCCCTCCCCCTCTCTATCTCTTGGCCCGAGCACCCGCCCAAGTCTTCCAATTCATTACTCGGGAGGATCCGCTTCTCAGAAAGAATCACTCCGAATTCTCTAGACCGGAAGACCCCTTCCGTGGACAAAGAGGACTTGCAGTTTGGCGCCGGAGGGCGAAGTTTTTTTTCTCTCCGAAGGCAGTGAAATAAAACATGAATTCATCATTGCTCCGCAGGGGTGTTGATTCATGCTCGTTGAATAATGTGCGCGGTATTGCCTCGTTATTTTTTTCCATCTTCCTACCGGACGAGTTTTTTTCCTGGCCATCCAAGTATCCCAGCGCTCTTCCTTCCGATTTTTTTAAAGATATAATATTTTTTCCCTCGGAAAAGTTTCCGTGAGACCGTCCCCCTCCCCTTACTCTGAAAAACATATCACTTCACCCACCTCTAGGGAATACCGCGGAGTTTCCTCCGAGCGAGCAAATTATCGTAATTTCTGCGCAAATTATGCCGCGGCGAGTCCAGAGCCTCTTTTGTTTTCACTCACCCCGCGTATGTCGCAACTCCCCATCCTGGTCTCCTGTCTACTATATGCACGGGTGAAAAGTTGAAAGAATTTTATTTCATCTCCTTCCCTAAACTTTCATCTCCTCTGTCATTTAACGGCCTTAAATGAGGAATTTTCTTTCGAGGAGACCCTCCGGGAAACGCTATCGATCCACTCCGCGCTTCGTAACGCCGCCACTTTTCACTCATCTGCCCGGGAAATCGTACATCATATTGCACCCGAGGGTAACCCCTGCCCTCGTCAGCGGTACACAGTAGTTTGTGGGAGAGGCAAACGACAGATGAGATCATTTGGGATAGGTAGGTGGGAAATTTTGGTGGGCGTAGGATTTTCTGGGAAGGTGGGAAGGGAGGTGAGAAACCCGGCGTCGGCCTATTCTTCACGGAAGGCACCAAGGGGTTCACAGTTCATCGCTACAAGCCACTGACGGTATACTCCATTTAAGACGCTGTCCACATAGCCAACCGATTTGAAACCGGGATATTCATCAATTAAAGATATCGTATTCAGCCTCATAGGGGTAGGAATTGAACGGTTCCTGACGACCATTATCATCTTGTACGTATCGGAAGAACTTCCTCATGTTTACGTCGTATTACACGTATTTCCCTCTTCGGTTTTGCGTGATCCCTACCCACTTTCGTGTAAAAACCCTGTTCTCTTTCATCCTCTTCCCCGGATAATTAACATTTTCCCTTCTCTTGCGGGCATATCAACATGCCACTCGGTATGTCATCCACCCACGTTTCCCGCCTTTTTCGGACCCCCCCCCCCCCAGGAACTTTCTGTTTTCGCCCATCGCATCGCAAACTTGGGTCGTTTGTCGTCCTCTCTGTCCCACTTATTTTCTTTTCGTACCTCTCATTACCTTCATCTCAAAAGCCTAAAGGATCGATGTTCCCCCAAAAATGTCTAACAACGCCGGGGTTCGAATCCGTGCCCGAGTGGGAAATCGGCGCACCGATCAGATCACAATGCATCCGCGGGGAGTGAGGGAGTAGGTGAGGTGAGGAGGAAAGACCCCGCCCCCCGGCCGTCTCCATTTCTTCAATCCGCCGCGGAAACTAATTTTCACAACGGCCTTCCATTACACAAGCAAGATTGGCGAGCGACGGAGCGGCTGGGGATTCGTGCATGGGGACTCCGCTCGCCGGACCAGAAAATAACAAAAGTGACATCCGACGTGCGGGTTGTGATGCCTTCCTCCTCTTTTTTTTTAATTTGTGGCCATCGCCGCGGTGTTTGCGAACAAACCTCCTTCCCCCGTTGTAATTTTCCCCCCTTCTCCCGCGTCGCCCTCAACCTCCCCGTTTATCCCATCAGCGGCGGTGGTGCATCCATTCGCCGCGTTTATTACGTGCATTCGGGTCGTTTATACTTCGGTGGGACGGCCCGGGGGTTTTCCAGGAAATCCTTCAAGCGAGGAGGCAAGAGCCGGAAACTCTTTAAAAACCCTCGTCGGCCCCTTTTTCCACCCACTTCTCCCATCCGACCTTCCTCCCTCTTGACCCACTCACCTCCTCCCGTTCCCCGCCAGCGCCATCCACGTCCATGAGAGTGGTCAGTCGGTCGGTTCCCGGGGCCGTAAGACCTCTCTTTGAATTAGAAGAGCGTAGGGAGACGGTGATTCGGGTAATTTATTTCCTACCTTCGCTCCATCCTCCTCAGCCCGCCTTTACTTTCTGGTAATTGCCGCCTATTCGCTTCGCGTCGCGTTACTTATGCAGAGCTAGATACAGCCTGGCGGATGCAGAGAGAGAGAGAGAGAGAGGTCCGCCACCGTCTCCTCCCCTGGTCTTGCGGTATCATTTTCCTTAAAAAATCTTCAATCTTTCCCAATTGCACATCCCATATCGCACGACGCCGGGTAAAAAAGAGAGACGGAGTGTATGAAAAGTAATACGTGTGCAGCGAGAGATGAGGTAATGAGTGGCGTACGATGTAAATAAATTGCAGAGTCGACTATTGGGTCACAGGAGACAAAAATTGGGGAGTCCTTTCGATCTCGACAACAGGAATGTAGTAAGTACATGTATGTGTGCGTATCTATCTACCGACCCCAACAAAACTGACCCTAAGGCTCCGAACTGACTGTGTGTGCGTGTATGTGTGTGTATGTATATATATACATACATATTACATACACATTATATATATAAATATATAAACCATAAACACAGTAATCAACCCGAAGGTCGGTTGAGTAGGTGATGGTAGAGCTCACCCATGTACCAAGCCCGACGGCGTGTGAATATTCACACATCAGGGTAGGGGGGCCAGTTCCTTTCCCTGTGCCGGTTACGGTTTTCCAGGAAGATCTAGTACCCGAAAAATCAACTAGCTTGGGTGGAGCTGCAGGTGCCCAAAGTGTCTTGCCCGGGAATCGAACCCGGGACCCTCTGGTCAGCAGTCCAACGCTCTATCCGCTAGACCACCGCGACCCGCTCGCTATATATATATCTATATATATATGAAGCAACCTTCATCATAAGTTATTTAAGAGGGGGTGGCCGTGAGTAGTATCAATTGAAGCATTCTGACTATCCATATGTGCAATTGGGAATATTAAGGGTACAAATTTGGAGTTTGATGAAAATGACTTACTCTAATTATAACTTTTCCTCTTTCCTGGCTATAGAAATTTTATCTGCAGTCTGTACACTTTTGTAAGTTTCAGTGGCGCAAAATTTCACGACCTCATACCCTGTTATGCTCTTTGTCAATAGTAATATTTCCACCTCGTACTATGCCTGGGAAGGCTTTTATTCTCTGTTTTCCGCATTTGAGTGACGCAGCAGAGACATGTCACACATGTTTCGGCCCAGTAGAAAAGGGTGTAGGTAACACGACTTGGGACGAGGGAAGGGTGGTTATTATGCGGAATAATGATATAGGTTGATTCCATTGTTATTATTGTTAATGTGGGGAGCCATAGAAAGACGTCGTGGTCACAGTGAAAGAATATTTGAAAAGATAAACAATGAAACTACGAATTGCTTGTGTTTGGTATCTATTGCAGAAGTAAATCTGTTTTTTATGTCAAAATAAAAGAATGTTCCTTCGGATTCACCCTCGTGGAACATATCGTATGCGAGCAGCCAATTTACATAAGCGCGTATTTTGTAATTCAAAAGAAAATGTTATCCTGTGACGGTAAGACACCCTCAGTTATGTTAATTTCCTTTCCGAGAAAGCTTTATGCGAAACGAATACGTTCCCCTCAAACATTTTTCATGTACCCGGAATCTCTATTCTATGCGTTCTTCTCGATCCGGTTTATAAACAATTCTTTATGTGTTCGAAAAGGTAGGCTAAAATCTTCGTTTATCTCTCTGATCGAAAAGGTGATGGAGGAAAATTTTTGGTTGTTAATCTTTATGTAAAAGAAAAATTTTTTCTTCGTTTACATTTCGTTTTGTGAAAAATGGAACTTAATCCGGCGTATAAAGTAAAGGCACTCTGTAAAATGTTGATATAACAGTCCTCGCATTATTTTCTTTGAGTTATACGGGAAAATTTTACTGAATTCGGTCATGGACTCATAATTAGTTAATCTTACCTGTTCCGACGTAACTAGTGCTGTCTGTATTTTTAGGGATTGTAGTCGGGGGCACGGTGCATGAAACAAGTTCGCGAATGAGGCAATACTTTAAAGGGGACAGTGGATAGCAACTATGACAAGTTAGAATGAATTCAATATTTGTAAACGGCGTTTACACTCTGCTCCCTGCTATCAGACCATTCACTGAAATTCGTCATTCCATTGTTTCTTTGCTCAGAGTGAAACCCATTTCACGTATTTCGATTTTACTTCTTTAATCATTCTTTCGTTCTAATTAAAGGACACTTTTTCATTTTCCTTTCTTAATTAATGATTTATTTCATCCATCAAAATGAAATAAATTCGTTCACATGTGGGCCTTCCATTGTACAAGAAGTCCTTTGCGAGCTTCCGAGTAATGCAATTATCTTTATATATATTTTTAGTCCTCGATTCCATTGTATAAATTATACAAAGAGTGAGTCGTTAAAAATACTTTCGCAAGAGGACGTGACATTCGCCGAAGCGAAGACCTTAGTCATGTGACGTTATAGCGAAATAATTATAGCCTCCCACAATCTTTTCGTGATTCGTACCCGCTCGGAAAAATGAAAAGTATCGTTTCCAGCCACGCGAATAACGTTTTTATTTACCATTCGTCCCGAAGCCGCACACAGGGCACTTCATTACTATTTAATAACTCATAAGTGTGTGTGGGGGTTGGGAGGAGGAGTGAGACTGGCTTTGATATGCGAGTACGAAAATCCCCCGGTAAAATACGCCGTTATTTATGACGCAATGGTTAATTTCGTTTTATCATGCTCCGAAAGGGGCTCGTTCTTTCGTCGTCGTCGGGAGAAAAAGTGTTTGCTTTGCCTTGATTCGTTTTTGTTTCCTCCTCGCCATCCGCCCTCCTCCCGAGCGGCACACTCGGCCGACCCTCCCGCACTCTTCGCCTCCTCCCGCGGCCCTCCCTCTTCGCCTCCTCTCGCGGTCTTCCCTCCCGCACTTGGCCCATTTCCCCAATCTCCCGCCGACCCCTCACCTTACCAGGCGGCGGGGAGGGAGTGGGGAAGGGGTTCCGAGTGTGTAAACTATCCGCTTTCCACCCTCCCGTGCGGCACTTGGCCACACCCTGCGCCCGAAACCCTTCACCTCCCCCCCTTTTCCCCACCCCACTCGCCGCTATCCCCAAAACACTCCTCCGGAGTCGTGGTGTGTGGAACGAACCGACATGGGAAGTTTATATGCGGGAGCGGAAAGAATTATTAAATGTCATGCGTTGGCACCGCGAGGAATCTCGACGTCTAATCAAGAGGATAGAGAAGACAGCGGGAAAAGTGATCGCGCAAACTGTAAATGTAACAAAATGGCGAGACAAAGTCACTGTGTAGGAATCATTCGCCTTGTCCGAGACCCGATTCCGGATCCCACGATGGCCGGCCGAATAATCCAGCTAGTTAAGTTACCGAAGAATTCAAAATGTTAAAGGACGCCACGGCAGCTCGGCATCCTCGCCTCACACCTCTAATGATTAACTGTTAGACAAAATCCATTGCGAAATTCACGACCACGCAAATTTATTCATGGCATACCGAGGGAAGCGATAAAAAATTCCAATACAGAGGTGCGGTTTAGTCACAGGTTTGACCACCTTCTCAAATTATTTTTTTTTCTTTAAAAATAATTGTGTTGAGTGATGAACACTGCATAGCAACAAAAATAATCACTAACGCCGGGAACATCCACGTCACCACCGAGGTCGGTGCATCACACAGACCGGTGATTTTTTCCCATTGTTCCGATTGTAAGGTTTTCAACTTATTATTGAAATATCTGAGTCGAGAAGTTGCATATTAACTAAGTTATGGATGAAAAGTAGGGAATACATTGACACAGTTACGAATGAGGAGCGGAAAAGTCTGAGAGCTAGAGAAAACATTTACGCCTTTCCTGATGGTTCGCTGGGAATTCCGCTGTCGAGAAAATGGAAACATTTCATTTTTCTTCCATCACAAAACCAGAAACAATGACAAAGTGATAGAATAGAACCAAACACGATGTGACCTCGTTCCATATAGTAGTCCAATTGCTCTAATTATATAATACGAAATAATTACAGCGTTCTTGAGTTAGCTTTTCAATTTAATGCGTCACATCATTTATGCCTCGTAATTTTCATGCCTTTCCGAATGGAGCAAAAGTTTGAAACATGTAAAAATGAGTAGAAATTTGTATTGTTTTGTATTTTAACTAAGGGGGGTCGTTTCTCACGGTTAATGCGTTTTTTAAATGGATAATTTTGGTAATTAACATGCATAAACCAGGCAGGAATCAAACCCTCAACGTTAGTAAATAATAACTTAAGTACCTACTCAGAAGAAAAAAAAACTATTGCCAAGATTTATATCATTCGACTCTAGAACCTTACAGTGAACAATTTTATAACGCCGAAAAAACCGGGCTGTTCTTTTAATTTTACCTTGGTAAGTATAGATTTGTTTTTACAGTCATCATTTAATCATCCAATACATGGATATTCGGTTTATTCAACCTTAGAATATCATGTGCATAGGAGTACGTGTGTATATATGTTCAGGCGGAATCGAGCAGGTCACAAGCGCAAAAATATTTCCTTGACCGAGAACACCTGTGTGTGTATATATATATATATATATATATATATATATATATATATATTATTAGGTAATCTACCGGTTAAGGTAGGTTTTTGGATGGACACAACTATCAAATAAACATTTTGTGACTCCCCACCTAGCAAACTAATCTATATCAGGTCCCTTTTCATCTCGGTGTACTTCCTTCCTCCCTTCATCCCGTCCAACATCCCTATCCTGTTCCTACCCTTACCTCGCTTGCCCAACATTCTCCCCTCTATTACCCTCTTCAACATTCCACTACCGCTCAATACGCCTTTCATCCATTTTTCCTGCCTCCATAGGATTTCTCTCAACAAACCCCTCTCCTCACCCACCATCTCCAGTACTTCCTCATTTGTTTTCCTTTCGGTCCATTTCACCTTCTCCATTCTTCTCCACACCCACATTTCAAAAGCCTCCAATCTACGTCTATCCTCCTGCTTCAGCGACCACGTTTCCGCGCCGTACAGAGCTACGCTCCATATCAGAGTTTTTACGAGTCTTGTCTTAACATCCCTACTCAACGTCCCCGTCATCAACTCCCTCCTCCTTGAAAAAGCCTCCTTGCCTAGCGCAATTCTTCTCCTTACGTCCCTACCACTTTGACCGTATTGGTCCAAAACACTTCCGAGATATGTAAACTGCTCTACCTGCTCTATTCTTTCCCCGCCTATTTTAATATTTAGCTTAGCCTTTTTCTTTCTGGAAAATCGCATAACCTTTGTTATATATATATATATATATATATATATATATATATATATATATATATATATATATATATATATATATATATATATGCACACACACACACGATGTGCCCTTATCTCGTTCTAGTTTTCTGGCTTAATTTCTTGCATCCCCGACGCGAACCAATCCGAAAAAAATGCCAAGTCGTTGAAATGTGTCGTCAAGATAATTGGTCGCCCGTAATTTCGTTCCGCGCCCGACCCGAACGTAAATATCGTTCCCGGCGGTCTCGTACCGCTTTGCTTTTGCTCGCGGAAAGCGTCGGTGACCTCCCATTCATTCCCTCGCCCCATGAGGTTCTGCAAAACCACTAGTCACCTCCCTACCTCACGCTTCCTTCCCGCATCTTCAGTTGCCACCCACGCGTATTCTCCTCCTCCCATAATCTTCCATGTTCCGCCCACCCAACCCCTTATCTCCCACCTCCTGACTGAGACTTGAGAGTGATAAAGCCAGCCAAGTGTACAATCTCTGGGAGGCGGCTGAAAAAAAACACCGCCTCCCGTCCATCCCGCGCATAAAGTCTCGTTTCGGGTAAACGGCATTAAATGGCTTAATAAACGCCCTTCTCCTCGACGCTTGTTCAAAAAAAAGTGTGAGGCTAGGTCTTTGGAAATCTGGGCGAATTTTTTTTCTCCTCTCTCTCCCATGGGTGTATATTTTCCTCGTGGTTGAGTGCCGCGCTTGGGGTGAAGATCTCGTTCGCGTTCAAGGGTTTGAATAAACTCACTCCCCGAGTTCCCTCTTCTCACACACACACACAGGTATGATGAAATGGATTATATAGTAGAGTATATAATTATAAATGTAAGGAAATGGAGTTCACATAATAACATGTGAATGTTCGTTCTTGTGTCATCTATAGTTAAAATGAATGTCATTGTTATGTTTGATGTCGCCACCCCCTAAAATTCTTCTCAGAGAATGTGTCAGTGTATGTGCACACAATATATACATATATACATATATATGCATATATATACATATATATATATATATATATATATATATATATATATATATATATATATATATATATATATATATATATATATATATCGATGATGTGGAAGTACTCACGAGAGGAATAGGTCAGTCAGTCAGACTCAGTCTGACCTGAAGAAGGCCTGAGCAGACCGAAAGCTTAAACAATCTACAACGTGAGTGTCCTTTTACGTGCTATCTATTTTATTCTGTGTTCTATTGTGCCACCCAAATGTTATATATATAGCCCTCTTTTATATGTTTTAGTTTCTGTGTTTGCTATGACTATTTAGTGAATTTTATATATATATATATATATATTATAATGTATAATAATGTATATATATTAAAAAAAACCATAAACACAGTAATCAACCCGAAGGTCGGTTTAGTAGGTGATGGTAGAGCTCACCCATGTACCAAGCCCGACGGCGTGTGAATATTCACACATCAGGGTAGGGGGGCCAGTTCCTTTCCCTGTTCCGGTTATGGTTTCCCAGGAAGATCTGGTACCCGAAAAATCAACTAGCTTGGGTGGAGCTGCTGGTGCCCAGAGTGCCTTGCCCGGGAATCGAACCTGGGACCCTCCGGTCAGTAGTCCAACGCTCTACCCACTAGACCACCGCGACCCATGTATATATATATATATATACCTATTTCTGTTTGAATGAATATATATATATATATGAATATATATATATATATATATATATATATATATATATATATACTATCCCCTTTCCTTATACCTATTTCTGTTTGAATGAATATATATATATATACCTTTCCTTATACCTATTTCTGTTTGAATGAATATATATATATATATATATATTCATTCAAACAGAAATAGGTATAAGGAAAGGGGATAGGAAAACACAATAGGCGAAGACAGGACATGTGGGGAAGGCGGTTTTTGAGCAGATCACGAAAGTAAAAATATTTCCCTATCCGGGATTTGAACCACGGACCTTCCACTTTCCGGGCGGATGCTCTACCATTTGAGCTAATAGGGAAACCTGATTTACCTTGAGATCTGCGATCTTATAAAGCGCCAAAGTGCTCCGATACATATTGCCCGAGAGATGGCGTTATGGAGCTGTTTCACCCACCAAAGGAGAAATAGACGGGACACAAGAAGGGGAAAGGATAGTAGAAAAGCATTCATACGATCTTATAAAGGATAGGAAAGGTGCGTTTCATGGCACGCATAGCCAGAAGAAGAGACGAGCCACATTGGCCAAACACATATTCAAACTTGAAAATCCCGCCATACGGCGCACAAATATTCATTCGATCTGCTCAAAAACCGCCTTCCCCACATGTCCTGTCTTCGCCTATTATGTGTTTTCCTATCCCCTTTCCTTATACCTATTTCTGTTTGAATGAATATTTGTGCGCCGTATGGCGGGATTTTCAAGTTTGAATATATATATATATATATAACACTTTGTGAAAGTCTCGCGGACGTGAATAATACTGTATATGAAATTAGCACTAGTGTGCAGGGACAAAAACACAGAAACACACAAAAAAAAGAAAAGGAACCAACAAGGTTTCGAATTTTCGGTGGTCCACGCCATCTTTCTCAAGGAAGAGAAGGACAGAATTCTGGCCGACAGAGTTCTGTCCATCTCTTCCTTGAGAAAGGTGGCGTGGACCACCGAAAATTCGAAACCTTGTGAGTTTCTTTATTGGTGGTTTGCCTTTCCTCGTTTGCCTCACATTCTCCCCTCTATTTCCGTCTTCAGCGTCCCACTGCCGCTCACTACGCCTTTCAAAAGGCAGGAATAGGACAGGAATGTTGGCCGGAATGAAGGGAGGAAGGAAGTACACGGAGATGAAGAGGGACCTGATGTAGAGTAGGTTGCTGGGTTGTGTTTTGTTAGGAGTCACAAAATATTTATTTGGTAGTTGTGTCCATCCAAAACCCTACCTTCAACAGCAGATTACCTGATAATAAATAAATAAATATATATGCACACACATATTATTATTAGGTAATCTACCGGTTAAGGTAGGTCTACGTCCATCCACGTCTATCCTCCTGCTTCAGTGACCACGTTTCCGTGCCGTACATAGCTACGCTCCATATCAGAGTTTTTACGAGTCTTGTCTTAACATCCCTACTCAACGTCCCCATCATCAACTCCCTCCTCCTTGAGAAAGCCTCCTTGCCTAGCGCAATTCTTCTCCTTACGTCCCTACTACTTTTACCATATTGGTCCAAAACACTTCCGAGATATGTAAACTGTTCTACCTGCTCTATTTTTTCCCCGCCTATTTTAATATTTAGCTTAGCCTTTTTCTTTCTGGAAAATCGCATAACCTTTGTTTTATTAATATTGATTCTAATCCCATATTTATCGCACTGAACCTCCAATTCACTCAGCAATGCTTGCAACCCCTTGGCTGACTGAGCAACCAACGCTTGGTCATCAGCAAACCTAACCGATTTTACGAATTCCCCTCCGACTTTCATTCCTACCTCCAGTTCTTCCCATGCCTCTTTAACACACATATATATATACATATGAACTTTGATTGAAAAACTTAACTAAACAAAAAGAAAGTACCCACACGAATGCCTCGTATTTAACGTTTCGACGGGTAGGCCGCTATCTTCATAAAGTAAAATAAATCCGTGTCTTTTCTTTGCTCCTCTGATTAGGTAAGCGTTGATTCTCGTCGCTAAGGATCTTTATAGAGGCGCGTGTGCGTGGTAATTCTCCTTCTGATATAGTGGCCCTCTCTCGGCTTCAAAACATCCACCGGCCGTGATTTTCACGAGTCTTTTTTAAATACTTTAAAATACCTGTTTAAATAACCTAATATGTGTGTGTGTGTACTTGTGTGTGTCTCTACCGCCGTCCATCCATGTATGCGGTCGAGAATCCTCTCGCAGTAAGGTGGAGAGGGAGGGAAGCTATTTTCCTTGCGGATTCGCATGTGGCCGCGGGGCTTGATCCAGCGGCCGTAGCCCGTTTAACGGCGGCATATCTCCGTATATTTTATATCGGGCGGCTTATGAAGGTGAAAAAATCGTAATAAAGCGATTAAAAAAAAATGAAAAACAAGGACGTGTTTCCCCGAAACCTTTTCGCTCGGGAATTATGGGGAGGCAGCGTGTTCCGCCCCCACGGCGCGCGGATCCGAGCCGCGTGCGGTTAAATGCGATAATTTGCATATCCCCGCGGGCGGACGGAAAATAGCTTCGATTGGATTTTTTTTTTACGCGAGCGACCGTCGCGGTGGGCTGGCGTGGCGTCGCATGCCGTCCTCCTTCATGTCGCCGGACCCTCCCGCGCGCCGTGTACTCTTCTCGGTGATTCTGATAGTGGAGAAATACCCTCCCTTTTCTCCTCCTATTAAAGCACCCGTTATGTGCCAATGTCGTGCGGAACCCACCCACTGCCCTCGTGGAGATTGGTGGACCCGTTCCAATCGTCTCTTATTATATATCATTGGCCCAGATTAATTAAGGGTGACCTACACCTAGGGGTTGCCCGAGTTTATACTCGTAATCTCACTTTAACATGTATAAGAGCATTCTTCTTGCCTTCTTGACTTTTAATCGTAAATTTGTCCTGAGTAATGTATCTCAGTAATGAATACACATTTTTTGATGAGGAAATTTATATAGTTTTTTCAGCGTAAGTCATTGCCATTATGACACATATTATAAATTCCATGTAGTTTAGGTTGCTGGATTGGGTTTTGTTTGGAGTTACAAAATATTTACTTGATAGTTGTGTCCATCCAAAAACCTACCTTAACCGGTAGATTACCTAATAAATAATTATAAATTCCAAGAAACTGCGGGAGATTCCGCGACAGTACCCTTTAATGGAGTAATTCGCAAAATGTGCATTACAATGCAACAATGGCTTTAACCTTGTTTTCTGTGGCACTTCACACACGACTACGAATGCCTATGACATCGTTATGTTCGGTATTTCGTCACAAAATCTTGTTCCTTTAAAGCTCCCAAAATTTCTGAGTGTAAGAGGACACCTCGATAGATTAACTGGCTTAAGCACTCGGCCGGACATCGAGGGATCCGAGTTCGGATTGGTCCAAGGCGAATGATTTTTACGCTCTGAAATTGTTGCATTCTAGGACCGGTATTATAGTTGAAATACCTAACACTTCCCGACTTCATCAAGTCACAGACAATGAGGCACCAAGCTGTCGCTTTCCAAATAAATACCAGTGCATTTATTAGATATAACAAAATTTAATAAAAATAATGATGATTTTTTGGACATTGTACCCTTAAAAATTTCACTTGAATTCTTCATGTTGTTGTAACTGTTAAAATTCGCGCCAAAATAGCATAGCCCACTGTGTTGAATGTAATTCCTGCTTCAAACAGGCAATGCAAACATGTGTTTAGGATATATGTAATTCTGCATGAAAATTGTAAATAAGAGCAATCATTTCCTATAAGTAGCATATATAACATATTTATATATAGCAATATCACATTTTTTCAACCAACACGTTCTATTTATTCGGTATTTTCAGGCCTAACTTTGTGGAAATCCATTTTCACTCTCATTTAGAATGTAAGCCCCCCTACCCTGATGTGTGAATATTCACACGCCGTCGGGCTTGGTACATGGGTGAGCTCTACCATCACCTACTAAACCGACCTTCGGGTTGATTACTGTGTTTATGGTTTTTTAGAATGTAAGCTCTCAGCTATTTTCGCCATGTTTAAGTGCTGATTCATTCAAAGGGGATTTCGAAAGAAATCTCAGCAGTATTAATTGGGCAACGTAAAATCTCATCCAGAGTGTAGTTGACTTCGTTTTATCGTGTTTCATTTAATGGGGCAAAACCTGAAGGTATATTCAGGTTGTATGCATGGGCTAGTTGTATGTATGGTTGTATCTGGGTAGCCACCAAAAAAAAACTTCGTCGAATTTTCTTTGTACGATAAAATGCCCAGGTTACTTCTGCCGGTATAGCCTTCAAACTCTTCTCTCGAAGCTCGTTACTCTCTTCCGTCTTTCTACATTTACATCAATACCCTGCGAGCCACCAAAAAGGCGTGTGGCGGGGGAGGGGGCGGCTTTCCGGGCCTTCCGGTCCAATTTCGAGAACCCTGAATGGCTACGCAATAAAACGTGCTTTGATATATCGGTACATTCGATATTTGCCCCAAGTTAATAAAGGAAATACACCTTCGAACGCATGCATTAAGAATGTAGAGATGTGCGGATTTCAGAAACTTAAAATTATTTGTAACTCGAGAAAACTCAGGAGCTCGGCTCTCGGCTGTGTAATTTACCTCCTTAAAACGTCATCACCTGCATTATTATGAAGGTAGTCCACCGATTTAAGGTAGATTTATGATGGTGCCTAACCTTTATTCCAAATAATCTTGGTAAGCCTACCTCTTCAACTGTTGCTTGCCCAGTATACCTTTTTCTTCGGTATTTTTTAAACAATCTTAGTTTCGTCCAAAGTCTCTCTTCCCTACAGAAACCATTTGCGAACACTATAATTTTTCGAAAACGAATCCCGTAACTCACAGGAAACCTTTCCTATATCCCTAAATTACTTCTTACAGTCAATAGTGTCCCATGTATATATATATATATATATATATATATATATATATATATAAATATATATATATATATATATATATATATGTATATATATATATATATATGTATATATATATGTATATATAAGTGTCCTTCTTTTATGTTTCTGTGTGTTTAATATTTATTAACCTAGTGTTTGTGTGTTTGTGCGTCGCCGGAGTGCGTCATTTTCAAGATTATACATACATACATACATATATATATATATATATATATATATATATATATATATATATATATATATATCGCTTGTGTGCTGTCTTTCTTGTTTCCTATATTTGTATTCTCTTCTCCGAATCCCATCACATATTTGAAAAATTTGATATTGGTATCCGATCTCGTCGGATGAAGAGTGTATACGTATTATATAAATTTCACAATGCATTCCCAACCATAATGGTGCTTGTGTTGTTCATTTCGTGTAGTTCATAGGCCTCAGTGTGATCTGGGCGTTAGGTGATGGGCTTAGGTTTCCTCAACTGAGGAAAAGAACCCAGGTGGCTGGAGTGATATAGCAGAGGAAGAGGCACCCATCTCCGGAAGCCTTTTTCACCTTCTAATCTATTCTACGTACTCGAACACCCCTTTATTCAGCGACCGAGTTCCTTCGGAGGGGTGGAAACATTTAAGCCCACGTCTCCGTCTTCGTGGGCCCCTCTCACGGCATCCTTGACACTATTCTCCTCCCGACCTTCAAACCCTTCCGGAACCTTCCCTCTAACTCCCTGGCTCCGTTCTTTAGCCAAGTTTTCCCCACCCATCCCACATCGTCTCTCCCATTTGATTGCCCGTGGGCGGTTCTTGGTTTCCGAAACAGAGGCCGTATCCGCTTTTTAATATCAGTGGTCACGGAATTTGGCACGACAAAATTGGTCCATTAAAAATATCTTCTGAGGAAGTTGAACGTATGGAAGAACTTTCCTTCCGGGGTGCAGTTTTAATAAACCTTTAAAGTCCTTGTTTTAAGTAAAAGATAAGGGAAAGCGTTGAGATGGAGCGTAGCTTTCCTGACTCGGAAGCTTGATCGTCGAGACGAGTGGATAGGTTTAGATTGGATACGTTTGAGATTTGGGTGTGGAGAAGAATGAAAAAAATTAAATGAACGGGAAGAAAACAAACGAAGAAGTGTTGTGGATGGGGAGTTGGGAGAAATCCAAAGGAGGCAGGAAAGGTGGATCCAGATTATTTCGATTGGACATTTCGATTGGAAATTGGACGACTGAGATAGAGGGAAGAATATTAGGCGAGGGGAGGAAGTCAAAACTGAACGTGATGGCGCATACATCGCGTCGGAAGGGGAAGTTTAGAGGGCGGAGAAGGGAGAAGGGGATGGAGGAAGGGGATACGCGGAGAAGGTTTCGCATATAGGGGAAACGTCGAGATATCCCACCGCCTGACGAAATAGGAAATCACTCAGCGGGGAACTATGTAGAGGGAGAGGCAGGCTTCGGAAGGGGGCTTTGAGGAGGTGGCGGAAGAGGGGAAAAATTGGAAGCCGTACATGTTTCCATAAACGATGGGGAGGGCGTACGGAATCGAGTTGGAGTGGAAAGAAAACAGGGAAAGGGTAAAAAAATACTAGTATGAGAAAAAACAGTGATGGAGGGTGAGTGGATATACCTAATATGCGATGCAGAGAGAGGGTTAGGTGAGTTTTAGGGGTTGTGAGGGTGTATGTAGGGAAGAATAGAGTGAGGGAACAGCGGGGAGGGAGAACTTAGTGGGGTGGGTTGTGGAACCTTTGAGGGAAAGGGGGGATGCAGGCATGAAGGCGTCTAAGGCGAAGAGATTGGCTGTTTGGCATGTCTTTTGGATCGAACGATGATGAAGGGCGTTAGGGGAGGAGATGGTTTAGTTGGAGGCCCTTAGTGATAAGTTCCTCGAGTTGTGCGGTTTCCGAGGACACAGCAGAATCCGGTTGCCCTGGAAAACTCGTGAGTATATTATGTAAGGGCGTTCAGGGTATGGGGACGTGTGAGGGAAGGATGTGTGGGAAGCTGTTGGGTGCCTGAGGAGAGAGGACGGTTATTACAAGCAAAACCTTTGTCCGAAGCCCCTGAGCAAGAGTTAGACGCTGGCCTTCTTACGTCACTTTCTCAGAATCGCTGGATGGTGAAATAAGTTTCCATTTTTGAGGCTGTCTTTAAATCATTCTTGACTGAGTTGTTCGCAACTGAACGAATCTAAATATTCTCAATGAAACTAATTTAAGTCCACAACAGTGATCTTCAGTGTGAACTGAACTCAGTATTTCTTCAGAGGGAGCTCCCACTTATAGATGGCCGCAAATTATTCAAAGATAAACGGTCAGGAGTTAAAAGTCAACGGTCCGAGTATTTGTTCTGGTTCTCTAAAAGTTTGATTTTTCCTTCCTTGTGTATTCGTTTATTTTGAGTAGATGGAGTAAAATAGTGTTGATTCCCCTTTAAATCCGGTGTATTCAGGTACTGTTATAAAAAATATTTAATTCACCTGAAACAATTTTTTAAAACACCTCTTAGTAAAGCTAAAAAGATAGTAATCATGTGGCATTTTTTGTTCGCCTAAATATTGACACAGTCCGAACTCCAAGAAAACTTTAATGTTTGTTGGTTTTCAGGGGTACTCGTATATAATCACTTCTTCCCCTAAGTATAAAGAACGATCGAAAAAATATGTTGACAAAATCTTAAAGACCAAGGAAGAAGTCTACAAAGGATGGAGAAGGTAGATATTTGGTGAAGGAATCACAAAGGAACGAGAAAGGTTGGATGGAGAAAGTGTTGAAAGGTGGTGGAGCGTTGAAGGCTTCGATAAAATGGAGAATGCGAAGGAAGAGAGAAAGATGGAGGGAGAGGATAAGTATGAATGGAGAGTTAAACTTTATGCTGAGATGAATTAGGAAATAATAAAGGAAAATTGGAGTTAATGTTATGCAATAATAGACATGAAATCACCAAGGATGTGAAAGAATTTTCAAGGCCTAAGAGTTTCCAAAGCCTGCCCGTACATGTGCACTGGCAATGCTAAGAACAGAAAGATTGCTCGTAGTCAGCCAGTTAATTTCCGGTTAATTTTGACTATGGTCTCGCCTTCCTTCGTAATCATCACAATAGGTTATCTTCTTATTAAAGTTAGGTTTAGATGGTTTGTAATGCCTAACATGCATGACTCGCCTGGAGTGTCTCTTTTTTGGCCTACTTAATTTTCTTCTTCACTTCTTCATACTTTCTACATGGTTCCATGCTGCAAAGCCTATTCTCTTCCGTCCTTGCACGTTCACTTAAAATTCTTCCTTCCATTGCGACATTTAAAATTGCAGTCCTTCTCAATTTCTCCCTATCCACCTATTTTACCTTCAAGGAATTTCACCTGTCAATTATCTCCCACCCCATTAAACTTCATCTATCCAACATTTTCTCTATATCCAACTGCCAAATGCCGCTATGATCCACGTTCGTACTCTTACCCTGCAGACGCGTTTTTGGAAACCTAAGACGACCCGAATTAAAGTAACATCCCATTTTCTTTCTTCAAGTCTTCACTTTGAGAATTTGTCATCATCTGCTCTTATCATGTGTTTTTGGGTTTTTTTTACTATCCCCACGGTGTCTATGTGATATGTTGTATATGACAGAGATTCCATCCACTATCCCTGAAATTGGAACTACATTTGTACGGTACAAGCACTTCAAAGGGCAATGCATGAGTTCGCGTTGCACTTGAAGGGTCTTGAGTTGAGCTTTTGCACTGGATTTAGGACTGTGAGCCCTTGATGATGAGGATCTGTTTTCCCTAGTATGAATAATGTGAGCATGAGACTATAAAGGCGCGTTCCCAGATGCAATCGCATGAGCCACACAACGTATTCTATCCAGCCGGAGTTGCTCTCCTTCAAAGACGGTTGCGATAAATCTAAGCTGAGCTGAAACAGTTCTCCATCACCCCGGGCGTGCGTGGCAACTCACAACCCAAAGTTTCCTCCGGGATGATGCTCGGGCAATGCATTGCCACAGGGAATGGTAAAAGAGCTCGCGAAGAGTCATTATGTGTAGCAGAACGGGGTGAGTCTCTCGCCCTTGGAACTGGACTTCCTCTATGAATTAATTAAAAGTTTGCAATTTTCCACAAAATAAATTGGACCTGATGATAATGTAGTTACATTGAAACCGGTCGTGTTAAATTTTATTTTGTGGAAAATTGCAAATTTTTAATTAATCATGATATTCCACCATATCACGCCTGAAACGTCTCTTTTTAATCCTCTATGAAGACAAGAAATGTTATGCGAATTCTATAGTAACGTATTTTTTTAGCCAAGTGAGCGAGCCATTATTTGTATATAGTTATTGGAAATTAATAATTATTGTATGTTTGTTTACTCGTATTCTCTCAAACTACATTTATCCTGAAGCAAACTATGAGGTGGAAACCATGCAGTCTCTGTTCAATAAACGTTTGGAAGAAAAATTGAAAAATAATTGTCAAGCCATTGTGCCAGAACCCTGCAGCTGAAACATGGAGTGGAAAATGTTGCTTCACAAAGTAACCATGTTTATTATTGCAATACTATATTTATATTTTTCATGTTAGGTAAACTCATCGAAGCATCTGCACATAGAATAATTATGTATGTTTTGTATAATCAGTCGCTTGTTAAAAATGGCATGTTGGAAAACTTCTAGATGCTATAGAGTATGATAACGTATTTTTTTTATTGTTTGCTCACCCAGAATTCCAAATTGTAATTAATTGAAAGACATTTTGATGGTGAAAAGGAATGTCCTCTCGGAAATATTTACTTCGGCTTTGATTTTCCGCTATATCAAGCTTGAGAGACGAAATTTTTCATAGATTGTCCATTTCCACTTGGCAAATTTAAGAAAAAATATGTGAATCGAAACCAGAGTTGATGGTAAGAGGCCAGCACAGTCAGGACAGAATTCAGTGTCACGAACTTAAATTAATAGTGCGTAGCAAATAGTTTATGTTGATAGGAAAGATATCAGTGAAATGTATGGAGGATACATTTGGGAGGAGAAGATTTAGTTAGATACTGGAATTCTGAAGGTCGTGATAGATGGGGATATATTAGGAGCAGAGAAAGGAACAGAAAATGCTTTTTGGGCAGACCTAAGGCAAGTAGAGTGTGTGAAGAGCCTTAAAAAGGAAATTATGTTGCGCGAAAGAGAAGTCCTCTCGAAATGCAGCAATTGTTTTTAAAGAGCGTCCAAATTCCATCTTCCTTAGGTAAATAACTTACAATGATCATGGAGCTGAAATTGTTCCTTTGGAATATTTTACCAGTTACGGACGTGCAGGGTGTGTCATTTTTCACGTGAAACAATTCCTATTCCGTGTGTATCCGTAAGTATATGCAATACTGCACGACGCGCGTGCTTAACACGGTTTCATATCTCACCACGTGTTGCTGCTGGCTGCTATTTTTGTGCCTGTGTTTTCTTTCGCGAGTAACGTATTCGTGTAAGGTGTAACCACTGAATTATCATGTCTTCTTATGATGAACGTTATTGTAATACGTAAGGTAAATTGTGTTTCGAAAAGGGGTGCCGTAACTAGCTGCGGTTTCATCAGAAGAAATATACGCCACGGTCATCAAGTGATGACGGCATTCGTCGCATCCTGCCATGTTCTATATAAAAAATTTAGTGAGATTAAATGAATTTTTTTACCAAAAGATCTATTTTCCATGTTTAGAGTAACGTGAACCTTTGCGATGAATAAGAAACGTTATACTGGTGTATATACGTCAGTGAACTCCGCCGCCGTAATTGCTGCGATATTCATTTTTCGAATGAATTTTTTTCGGAAATTTTTCTTTACTTGTAATAATACGAATTTGGATGCAGAAAATGGAGCAATTCTACGGTATGAAGTGAAACATACAAAGTGTTTCCGTGTAGACAAATATCAAATTGACTAAAGTATTGCATTAAAGTTACGGATCCTTCATCGTGTTGGACCATTTTACGTAAGATTAGAACTGTTTGGCGCGGAAAATGATTTGACCCTCGTGTGAGTCCCGACTCTTCTCGTGGGAGAATTGCAGTTTTTTCCCCCCCTCTTGCTTCGGAAATGCTGGGAAACGGAGCCCACTTCATTCCTTCCAGGCCACCAATTCCCCTCATCGGGCCCGAGTCGGCAGCCGTGCTGGGGTGACAGGCGGACGTTATCCGAAGGTCCTCCTTCCCAGCCCGATGGGACCCACCTTTTTTTTGCGTCCCGCTTCCCGGATCTTCTGCTTGCACTGCGCTCGTGACGATTCAATTATCCCCGTTTCAAATCCTCTGACAAATCCCCTCTCCCTCCCTCTCTCTCTTCACTTTTTGCGCGTGATGCGCCATCTTTTTTTTTATTTCTCTCTCCCCCTCACTCTGAGTGTACTGAGACGACGACCAGGAAACCCGTTTCCGCGAATGAACTCGCATTCGGACCAAGCACCCTGGTCGGTTATTTTTTTTTCTGTTTCAATTTTTTTGTTGCGTCGGTCCTCCTACCTCGTCTCCGCAATCGAGGCCCTAAATGTTGAAGTACGCCTCGGCTCGCGACGGCGAGGGGGGAGGGAAAGAAACGTGGAAACAAATTTAAAGTTTCCGTTCTTTCGGACGGCTTCCATTTCCCGGACGCCTCGGAGAGCGAGGGGAATCCTTTGAGTTGACGGGGTGGATATTAATATGCACGTAGAGGCCTTGGATACAGCGCAAACGTCTCTTGAGGATGATGCACAGCTCTGAAAAGGCAGTTGTAGATACAGTTGTGTAGTCGAAGGAGGTCGCTTTAATAGTGGAGGTCAAAAATGTATCAATTTTAGTCGTTCGTCACAAACTCTTACATCCGAATCGCCTGCTCATAAAAATTAGTAAGGGATTATTCCTCGTTTGAAAGTTTCGTTCTTTTCAATGATGTCGAGTTCAACTTAGCGAAATTTCTCATTGTAAACTTGGAATAAAGGGCAACGTCGCATTGAGAAATGCGGCCTTCCGAGTTTCATTGCATGCGCGACATCATAAGGCATAAAAAAATAATTATTTGTTGGAAATCTGCAGTTGTTCAGATTTGGATCTCTCTATAATATATTTTGGCATAGACACTGATGAAAACTGGTTGTACTGGTACTCGTGTTTACGTGAGAATTACAGTTCCTAGTGATTGATAATTTTATAAGTATTACCGTAGTTGTTTTGAAGAAAAAATGTAACCTTTAATGACAACATTTTTGGATTTTGTTTTACTATGCAAAAATAAAGTTGTTCTTTTCACTATGAAACTATTCCATAATATCGTGAAGAAACTATAATTTTAATAATTCATAATATCTTGAAGGAAATGACCAGAATTATGAGATAACTGCATTCTAATATATTTATTAATTTATTTTTTAGCTAATTGTTTTCTTTATCTTTTTGTCATTTAGGAACCATTCGCACACTTGCAGTTCTGGACAGAGAAAGCCGGCGGCATTTTTGGGTGACCGTTTATGCAAAAGATCACGGAACCGTTCCTCTTCATGCAAGACTTGAGGTAAACCTAAGTGCTTTATATTTGTTGCTACGTTCATCAGGTCTACGAGTACAGTAACTGGAAAAAATAATTTAATTCTACGTAATTTCATTATGCTATAATTCTGAAGATAATCCTCCAATACATACCCCGGAAATTTCAGCGAAAATAATTCGTAATACTCCAGTTTTTTATGAACAATAAATTTATTTATTGGCTATTTAATACTATTTTTTTCATTTAGAATGAATTATGATTTCCCAGGGGCTTTGTTAAATATTAATAAAATTAATTTATCAAATGTGGCATGCCGGATAAATTTTGCTGGAATATGAATATTAATATTGGCATTTCAACGGCGATTGAGTATAGATTGTTTGATTAAAAAGTATTTTTGCCCGTTTCTTTTACAGGTTTTCATATCTGTTTTGAATGAAAATGATAATACCCCCTTAACGGATGAGCCAGTGTATTTTCCGCATGTACCAGAAGGGTCTCCATCTGGACAGGTCATTGTTCAGCTACATGCAACAGATGCTGATATCCCTGATGTAATCCCATCCTCTGATGGAGGGTATTTCCCCAAGTTGTCCTATCGTATAACTGCTGGAAACCCTGAAAGTTTTTTCTCCATTGATAGTGACACAGGTAATTATAGAATTATCTCTATGTCCTGTTGATCAGCAAATTTGAACTCAAAATGTTGAGAATTCCATGTAAATTAGCATTAAAATGCCTTTGGAATTTGCTGAAATCAGATTAATTGTTATAAAAAGAAATGTATAACTTTGATAATGGCTAATTGATTCCCTCCATTGAGTTAGCAATAAAAACACTGTCCTTCTAAGTCTTCTCCAATACGATAATTGACTGATCACTGCCAAAAATCTGACAAAATATCCTAGCATTTTAAACAATGCTCAAGGGATTTAGCAAATTTTATTATTCATACATCAATAAACTAACCTAAGATGATATTACTTCTTGAATTTCATCATAATTTGTAACAATGCGTAAAATGTAACTTATAATTCAAGTAACTTCTGACCCCATGCCATTCAACAAATATATGTTATAAAATAAATAAGTTTCGTGACTCCAAGTACTTGAAATATAAAGAGTTCTACTTTCAAATTTATAAATTAGTCTAACAAATTATAATAGCTTGATTTCTTGTCAAATGGTCTAAATATTTTTTGTTTGAATTTAGGTACAATCTTAACTACTGGTAGGAAATTGGACCGTGAAAACCAAGGGGAGCATCTTTTGGAGGTAATTATACTTTTATCAAGTTTCCTTACCGACGAAGGATGTGAATTTGACATTAGTAGTAAATAAAGAGGAACAACAGGAAAAGTATATTGCTTTATTTAACACACAGTATTCACATATATTATATAGATTAGGTTGCTAGGTGGGGAGTTGCAAAATGTTTATTTGATGGTTGTGTCCATCCAGAGACCTACCTTAACCAGTAGATTACCTAATAATAATTCACATATACTATTGGAACTGTTTCAACTCAAGCTTAATTTTTTAAATGATTAATCTAAAGCCTAATGCCTATGTAAATAGGATTTTTTCGTGGATTATTCTCCTTTATCTTACTTCATTCAGATTCAAAATATTTGAGCAGCTCATGTTGATAATATGGGAAGTGAATCAGTTGCCTTTTCTGTAATTTTCTCATTTCTCATGTGTATAGTTTCTTGTCACATTCACTGTTTCTCCTTCATGAATTATGCCTGGTTGGTGACATCATAGAAGAACATAAAACAGACTTCAACTTGGAATGTTCATGGTATATCGAGGCACCTGAAAACAAACTAACAAATCAAGGGCAATTTTTTCCATTCTTTCCCTTGTTGGCAAGTGTAGTTACACATTTTATTCAAAGGAGTCAGGAAATATATCTCTTTTTCATTATTTTCCAAAGTATTTTATTTGTATGAATCGAATGTTTTGAGATAGTATGCCGATGGCACAAGAATGCATGTTTCTTTTTGTTTTGCAACAAAACTTCTTGCAAAACAAAGTTAATTTTTAGCATTCATATTGTAAAGTCCTTCCCATTCAGTCAGCTAATTGTGCTAAATTAATTTCATGTTTTGTTCCATTTTAGGTCACAGTGAATGATGGAGGTCAGCCTCCTCTGTCATCCACCACACGTGTTGTCATCACTGTGGATGACATTAATGACCATGCTCCAGAATTTGAGCAAAAGTTTTATAAAGTCAAGATACCTGCCAGCATGAAGGAAACGTTGAATGATAGACCTGTGTTTCAGGTAAGCGCAAATCAATCACATCCGTAATATGATTGATAATTGAATTTCATCATGAGCAAACTTAATAATGATATTTCATAAGAGTACCCACATACATGATATGAACATGCTCACATATATATTTTTTGCTCTGTATGATGGTAATTCTTTAAGTATCAAATGGTACTGTGGCAGTTCTGGACATTCCTATTGTACACAAAATATAGTAAATTATTCTAAATCTCATCACAGTACAAAATTAAAAGTCATGAATAATGTGCAATTCAGGTTATTACTTAGTTATAGTTAAATTTCCCACATTCCCAATTCAAAATCAGAAATGACATAATGGTTTAGCTGCATAATAGCACTTAAATATTATGGCATAATGTTATCGCAAACATTTTTGGATAGATAAACATTTATCACCCATAATATATATCGTAATGTTTGCTGAAAAATTTACTCTCATAGTGCTGTAGCTAGTCTATGACCTCAATATCTTTTGCTATTCCCTCATTAGTAGTTCATAACTCTTGAGTGTTGTATTTATTGTCAAAAAAGCAACATTGTTATCCTTTCCCTTTGTGAAATATGTTTGTAGATATGGTAATTGAATGAGTCATAATAACTATAAAGTTTTTAACTGTTGAATTCCCATAATAGTTGATATTTACCATTTGAATGTTTTGAAATGGTAGAATGATGGCTCAAGCATTTAAATTTTTTTTATTTTGCATAATTTGAGAGATGTAATTCTCTATTAAAAAATTCCTTTCTGTGTACTCTTGTCAACACAAGAAATTAATTCTCCCATTATCATTTGTCGACTCATTGCTAGCTCAAATTTCCATTGTAAATTTATTTATTTTGAAAGATACCTAGAAATTAGTTACTTTTCAGTAGGTAGTTAAGATGCATGAAATAGATTCTATCTGTACTTTTTCTTTAATAGCTACTGTAAATGTTACATCCTAGTACTTCCTCATTGTGAGCATGAAATCATTGAAAATTTTGTATGGTTAATTAAGCATTAATTTCTATCATTTTACCTATATTACTCTAAATTAATGGTAGTATTCTGTTTTCTAGAGTTGATCTTTCTTTCAGCATCAAGTTATTATGTTAGATCAGTTAGTTATCTAGTTTTCCTTCCCAATGAAAATGCTGTAGGAAAAGTATTTTTACATTCATTATATATCAATGGACATAAAAATACTTTTTCAGTAAATTCAGGGGGAATATATGGATCCTGGGTTACATTTCTCCTTTTAGTTTTCCAAAATAGTTATTCATGGCATACTACACTGTCCAATAAATACGCGAACTGAGGCCATAAAAACTTTATTTAGCAAACTCCAGTCTACATCGATTTTGCCCACTTCTAAGTACTCTCCATTCATGGCTATGCACTTATTCCATCCTCTTTTCCACTGTTTAAAAAACCCTTGGAAGTCCTTGGCAGTTAGGCTTTTTAGTTGTCTCGTCATTTCTTGCTTGATTGTGCCCACATCTTCCCAGTGATGTCCTCTCATCACATTTTTACATTTTGGAAACAGGAAAAAGTCGCAGGGGGCGAGATCTGGCGAATAAGGAGGATGATCAAGAATGGTGATTGAATTTTTTGCCAGAAACTGGCGAACAGTCAATGCAGCTTGGGCAGGATTTTTGCACACATTTTTTTTCCCAAAATGTTTGGTTAAAATAGTGTGCACTGTTGATTTTCCTAAATTCAGTTCATCAGCTATCATTTGGACAGTTCTTCGATGATCGGTGAGGACAAGGGACCGCACACGATCAATATTGTCATCAACACAGGTGGTTGAAGGTCGTCACAGCCTTGCATCATCCATGGCATCATGTCAGCCATCTTTAGAACGCTTAATCCACTTGAAAACGGAAAATGTTTTATTCAGAGCATCATCACCATAAACAGCTGTCAATATTTCAGTAATTTCTTGATAACTTTTACCGCACTTCACCAAAAAACTTGATGCTGATTCATTGCTCCATGATTTCGTCAATTTCCATTTTCGACAAACAGTAAAAACAAGGACAACACAAACTAACATAACTGGCACCATATGTACAGGTTGATGATCCACCTAGTACAGATGGCTCATTGGGTCTCAGGCAACTAGCGCCGCTAGTGGGGAGGGCTATAATCCACGTCATGGCCACCAGATTGCACCAGTTCGCGCATTTATTCTACAGACCATTTATATAGTTTAATGGCTAGAAAAATTATTTTCTGTGTTTGCATGAAGTAGTGCTGAAAAGTTTGAGAACTTCTAGCAAAATTATTTTTGCATGTGAAGTTACTATAGCGTTTTTAATTAGCATATTCATTCATATAAATTAGTTTCACATCATGTGAAGGTATTTGAAAAACAGTTGAAAGTCATGTGATAACAAAAATTCTAGATGTTCATGATTTCCTTATGTGATTATTCTACATTTTGAAATATCTAAGTGTTCATGTTTAATTATTCTCTTGCATGTGTTGTACTCTTAAATAAAATGTTCCATGCAATGTTGTCATACATTTATATTATATTTATACTTTTATATAAATAAATATTTACAGTGTACAGTATTTAAGTTAAATGTGTTTTCATAATTTACATTCATGTGTATTTCATTTCATAACACCATTATTTTTAAAACACAGAGTTATACTCCTGTATAGTATTTACCTGGAAATTTATTTTGGAAAGTTAAACAACTACTCACCATGTAATAATGATTTATGATAATTTCATCCATAATGATGGTCATAAGTAAAGTTAAAGAGACTGAACTAAATTTATTATGAGTCAAGTAATTGCCAATAACTCTGTAACAATAAAATTTATCGTGAACACAAATTACAGCTGAGTAGTTGCTTATCATGGGAGTGATTGCATAAATTCATGAAGTTTATTGATTAAGATATGTTAGCTTGTTGAAGGAAAACTGTAAGATATTTTGGTGTGAAAGGTTTCATGATTTGACTTCAAAAGGATGTCTTCACTTTCAAAGGTTTTTTAGTGATTCCGTTGTTCCTATTGCAGTTTTCAGAGAATGTTGTGCATTTTTGGTCCTGGAATGGAAGGAATATGGTGATAATTTGCAAGAAAATATTTATATTGTGTGATGTCTATGATATCGTCATAATAATAATTTTTACCTTGAGATTTAAAACTATCCATTTTTTATGAATTAATATTATTAAGTTAATCACTTCCTATATAATGTTTCTTAGTAAAGCAGTTGGGATTATTAAATGATGTATTTATTTTTCAAATAAGATGACAGCTTCTTAGTGTCTTTGGAGATTAGTGTTAGATCAGATGATAAAATTAGTAGAATGACATTGTTCCAAACAAAGTAGTTTCTCTTGATGTTGTGTATGATTATATTATACACGGGCTAGCCTATCCCAATCTCATGGAGCGTGAATGTGGGTTTATGCATTCTTTCACACAAAGCCTTCCTTCTCCATATCCAGGCTTACATTAGTGATACAATTTTTTTAGTATGTTGTGCATGTTCTTATTAATGTTTGACTCACTTGAGTGAGATGCATGGGGAAATTATAGATAGATCTCGGATTATCATGTTTGGAGGTTTTAAAAAAAGTGCACCTGTTGGTATTGCAACTTGAATGGATAGTGCTTCATTCTAGAGCTTTAGTATGGTCACTTAACAGTGGAGTAAGGGATAAATAAAAGCCATATTGAGAAAATGTTCAGACCAGAGTATGGTTCACTCGAACTTTCTTGAAAAACTTTTGCTCTGAATGTATGATAAAAAAATGAAGCATTTTATCACATTTAGCAGATAAATTATTTTAGTTGCTCTGGTTTCATTGGTATTATCCCTTGTTCCATCTTAAATAGTCCGTAGACATGCATAATAATAGTCTATATTATTAAGTACAATTGTAAATACTTATTGAATGGCCACCAGAAAATTGAAACAAATTAAATGGCATTGTGTTGTCACTAAGTGTGCTTATCAATGCAAATATACTTTGTATCTGCTGTCACTTTGCAATTGTCCCACAAATGTTTGTGTACTTGTTTAACTGTGATGTTGAAAACTTGTAAATTACCTGATTTATTTTGATCATTATGATATTTTTTTATTTTTTTTCACTAGCCTCTGAACCTAAAATCTTTTTGGAAGTTTCCGTAAATGAAATTTCCCACTATGAACACTGGCAGAACTTATTTCATATTCTCACACATTTCCTTAGATACAGATGTCACCCTTATTTCATGTCTGCGAGTGCACACCCAAAAAAAAGGAAATATATGAATCATGAATAATTTGCTAAATTTGTTAGTTGTTTTTCTCGTTGTGTTTTTTTACTTGATATATAAGTAGCTATGGGTGTTGGTTAGGTTTCTTTGCATATACACATATTTTTCATGCCTTTCTACTTCTACCATTTATCTCCTGACAAAGTAGTTTTGTTTCGAAGCTGTTTGTTGTCTATCTTTCTGTCTATATTCCTTGGGATCACTCACCCTCTTCATTGCGTGACAACATTCTCTTTATGCCACAGAATGGCACAGTGGAAATCGAGCTCGGTGTTGATACCTTTCTTGAAAATGGAACGTGGGAGAGTTTTGAACCTGATTCGCTTGCCGGAGAGCCATTACTGAGGGTAAGGAAAAACTTCTGCAGCTGATTTGTAGTGCACCTCATTAATATCATAATATATATATTGTGTTCAGCTTTCTAAATCTTGTGGGTTTTTTGCTCTCTCTCTCTCTCTTTATATTTATATGAAAATCTCTCTGCTTTTCTAATGTTGCATGTTGAATGGAGCTGTGTATTCAATGTGAAAGATTACACTTACTTGAGATGGGGATTGGCTTGTATTACATGCCTGAGCGCATTTATAATGATTTTTTGGCATTTGTTTGATGTGTGAAAATTTTTGAAGCTGTCTAGAAGAGTTTTTTGCCCCTATTCATTGACTGCCTATTTTTATTGTTTCATAACATGGTAGGGCAATAATAATGAATCTCCACAGGACTCGTCATTTGCTTGTGTGTGTGTGTGTATGTAATAGATGAGTTAATCTTCTTGCCACCAGTTATCTTGTATTTTTTTTTAGATTGGTGTTAAGACATTGACTTTTTGCCTTGTACATACTAATATTAATAATAAGTATTGAGAATTTTTTGATTTTTTTCTCTATATGTTGGGGTGAATTTCATGATCTTATTCTGTATTGCATTTTTCCTTTTAACACTAACATCCTTGTATGTTTTCCAAATTCGGACCATGTGAACATCTGATGTATATGACCTATAAAAATTTTCTAGGTGTTGGCCTTTGATCAAGACATTGGTCAAAATGGAGATATAACCTACAGTATA
Source organism: Hetaerina titia (assembly GCA_037158775.1). NCBI lineage: Eukaryota > Metazoa > Arthropoda > Insecta > Odonata > Calopterygidae > Hetaerina > Hetaerina titia. Next base: position 62,829,716 of record CM073775.1, on the reverse strand, counting down.
AAATCAGGCAGAGGGAAAGGCAAATTCAAGATACATCCAAAAACAGGAGTTGTTTACACTCAGCGAGGATTCCAGCCCTTGCAGGAATTTGACCTGTTGGTGAGTGCTGGAAGAAATAAATTGGAGAGTTTTCATTTTGTGTGACTGGTTTAGTAAATTGATTCAATTTCAAGTAGGTAAAGATTCAGTTTAAATCCATAGTTGTTATAAATACAGTTCACAGTATTAGGGTAACCTATTACACGAATTCTATGAGCTACTATTTTAACAGAACTTGGTGCGTCTGTCATTGGGAAGGGGGGCATGTTTGAATAATTTTCTATTGAATAGTTTACATTGAGAGGCATAAACAAGTAATTCATGTCTGTCCATAGGGAATGGACAGGGTACATTATGAAGTTTTTGTGTAATTTAAATTTATGTAAATAATTTAGTTAGATGTGTAAGCTCTTGTAACCCTTGTTTTTATCCCACACTATCATCAAATGCAAAAACAGGGAATTAGGACTCTAGGTAACGCACCCAAGAGAAATGGGAATTTTATTTGTCAGGCAAAGGTTCTAAAACATATTGAAATGAAATGAGTAACTTTGTAATTCCATGCATCCTTTATTTAGAACATAACCCAGGTTTTGTCAATTGGCATCATCATCAGGTAGTCCTCATACCCATGAGGAAGACACGAGAAGGTATCAGGGATAAAGGAAATTAACATTGACTAGAGTAGAATGGAGGCCTGTGGTAAACCAATCCTAGGATTGAAATACTGATGAGTGTAATTTGCTTTCTAATTTACAGCATAGAAAGAAATCAAGAGCTCTATGACCTCAGGTTAAAATAATAAGGGAGGAAAAACTCCAATGGCCGTAATAAACTAGTTTATTAATGATTTACAGCATGTTTGTGATATTGAAAAGTAATTGAATCAATTGACTATTCCTAAATTTCTGTAAAACTTATTTGATTTTACAATGACTTCAATCATTTGAGATGCCATTTCAAATCATGTGCAAGTATCAGTGCATTAAAAATTCCAAATACTGATATTGAAGTGTAATTGAATCAATTTACTATTTCTAAATCACTGTAAAGTGTATGTAATTTTACAATGATTTCTATCAATTGATTTGGTATTTCAAATCATATGCAATCATCAATGTGCTGCAGATTTTAGCAAGGTAACTAGACAATAAATATAACTATTATTAACATCTGTATTGCCTCTTATCCAGGTACGTGCTGCAGACGGTGGTCACCCAGCAAAGAGCCAGACAGCCAGGGTTGCTGTACAGGTAGTCCCTATACCCAAATCTTCACCCCATCCTCCAGTCATCAAGAGCCCAAACCAGAGGGTTCATATAACAGAGAATGATAAGGTGGCTTTCTTGGTGACACTGGTGTTAGCAGATGACGAAGATGGAGACCTGTTGTGGTATGATATAACAGGTGAGCAAAATTCAAATATTATCTAAGTTCCACTATCACATTGTGCTTGAAGCCTTTACTGATACATTGCACCAACCAATTTGTCATTAACATTAAAATAAATGTGTGCAGCAAAAGTTATGCCAATGTATCAAGTAAAAAATAGTACTGTGAAGTGATGAGTTCTTTATCATCATCCAACAGTATTTTCAAAGTCATAAATATATAAGTATTAAATAATAATTTTGAAAATGTACTTTTGAATAAGAATTAGTTGTATTGTTTCATTAAAAAAGAAAGAATGAGATTAAAAATAAGTCATAATTTCTCATAAAATGTCATTGAGAGTACCTGATTAACTCAGTGCTATTCTAAGTGGGACCACAAAAAAATATGTTGTTGAAAGGGTTAACAGCTGTGTTTAACTGCACCATAAGCCAGTAAAAGGTTTACCTTCTGTGTGTAACTGTACTATTAGCCAATAATATGAAAAGTGATATAAAATTATTACTCAATTCAATTATAGATGGTGATGCTCGGAACGAATTTTTTATTGGACGAGATAAAGGAAATGTATTACTAGCCAAGAAACTGGACTGGGAGACACAATCCGAGTATAATCTCACAATATCTGTGACTGATGGAGTCCATGTAGTGCATACACAGGTAAATTTCAAAGTCTTATCTCTTGCCAATTTTCATAAAGCTTCATAACATGAAATTTGACATCCTCCCCTGTGTGATCTTTTTTTCAGTTGTATGTCACTGTGCTTGATATAAATGACCATCGGCCAAGCTTTTTAGACAAAGTTTATAAAGTTGAGATCTCTGAAAATGTTGAAGCAGGCACAAAAATTATGCAACTTATGGCTACTGATGCTGATGAAGATAAGAGAGTGTTTTACAGCCTCCATGCAGCAAGAAATCCAGCTTCTCTATCTATTTTTATGGTTGATTCCATCAGTGGAGCAGTTACATTGAATGAAAAGTTGGACAGGTAAATACAGAAAGCATCAGCAGTGTCATTGGAATTAATCTTGAAGACCAGAAAGATCATGTCCCGCTTGGTTCTAAAAATGTCAAATTCACTCTCATTGTCATCTTTATTTTCTTATATAGGCTCTCCTTGAAATGTATTGGCAAATCAATTTCAAAATTTTTTAATCGAGTGTCTTTAGATTTATTATTCTCGAATTCATTATTTTCTAAATGTTTCCTCTTCTTCCTGAACATAGAGAAAACATAGAAGAGCATGTTTTAACAGTTATGGTCAGAGACCAAGGAACACCATCAAAAAGGAACTATGCCCGAGTCATTATCACTGTTCATGATTATAATGATCATAGCCCTGAGTTCACAAGTGAAATAGTTCAAGGGAAAGTATACGAGACTGCAAGTGTGGGGACGGCTGTTGCTCAAATATTTGCTATTGACCGCGATAGAGGGGATAATGCAAAAATAACTTATTCTATTATATCTGGTAAGTAATTTATGCTTAGGTGCTTAGGTGCTAACTACTTCAATCATCCCTCTAATTCCCAAGTAATTTTGCACCTTCATATTTTTTGTAGGAAATGTTGGAAATGTTTTTGCTATTGATCCAGAGCTTGGTATGGTCCAAGTAGCAAGACAGCTTGATTTGAGTGTGATGTCTGAATATATGCTCATTGTTAAAGCCACTGATAGTGGCTCTCCACCATTGTTTTCAACAGTACCCTTGCATATAATGGTCACCATGGCTGACTATGCTCCCCCAAGGTATATTTATATGTTATCATATTTCCTTAATTCAATTTGGAGATGTTCATGCATGAAGTATGCTTTATTATTTGTGATCATTTAATAATAAGTGCAACTCCGCTAAGATTTACATTAAAATTCCAATGATTTTCAGGTTCACCATTCAGGAACATGCTGCAGAAATATTTGAAAACCAGCCTGTTGGGACTTATGTGAAGCATATTGCTGCCAGAAGTACATCTTCTCTCTTCTTTGAGATCATAAATGGCAATCAAGATGACATGTTCTTTATCACACCAAGCACAGGCGTTATTATAACTAAAAGAGAGCTGGATTATGAGTTGAATAAATTCTACAATTTGACTGTACAAACTACTAATATGGTAGGTAACTGTGAATATTGTGGTATGGTATGCATCATAGTTGAATCAATAGTAATATTGTTAAATCCACTAGCTATTAACTTCTACGGCTCCACATGTATTGAATATCAAATACATTTTTTTACATCGTTTTCTATTTAAATACTGGAAGAATATTTCCAAATGATATTTTCAATGTAGCTGACTTGTTTCAGAGTGTACTGCTCTACTGTATGAGTTTTATGTATAAGTTTACTTTTTCTACAAACCATATGTTTGAACCCTCAAAAAGTTAAACATACTATTATTCTGTTAAATTTACTTGTCACCGCGTCTAAAGTTGCATTTGTAATTACATAGGCAACTTTGAATTGTTCCATGCAATAATCTTCCAACACTCCTGATCTTTTATGAAACTAAATAAATGTCAGACTGCAGATTTGTACCCAATTTAATTATTGTATGAGAAAAATGAGTATTAATTCCTGATTTCCAAATAATTGATATAATTTTTTTGAATGGGTGATATAAAATGAATGGACTGATTGATATTGATTTATTTCTTGCTTTAAAATCTATTCCCGAAACTTTTTACATCATCTTCCATTTTAAATTCTTATGTAATGTCTCAGAATGAAGAACACTGGACAAATTAGTATTTTGGAGGAATTACTCAGAGAACACTTGGTATCGGTTCGATTCCTGTATCAAGGGTTTTTTTTATTGAGGAAATTCATATGCTAATATAAAATTTGTCTAGAATTATCCAGAGAATCGTTTCATGAATTTAAGTGAAGGATTCATCAAACTCATTGCTCATAATTTTGCATTTATTAGTAATGCAGATTTTTCACTTTTGTGTGCCATCTCAATGCTATGTCCTTCTCTATTTGTTTTGACAGGCATCTGCTAAGGCTACATGTAGTGTTGTCATTCATGTTTTGGACAGAAATGATAATGCACCAAAATTCTTGCAAGATCTGTATATTGGCACTATAAGTGAAGCAGCTGATATTGGCTCTCTTGTTCTCACCAACAAAAGTACACCATTGGTGATCAAGGCTGAAGATAATGATTCTGAGTTAAATGCTCTGTTAGATTATGACATTGTGGAAAGTTTGCCAAGGAAGTATTTCCGAATCGATTCAAGCACAGGTATGTGATCACATGTTTTCTTTTCAATTGATGGTATTTGTAGCTGTTTGCCTGCCTTCATTTTATCTCCTGTAATAACCAGTGATATGTTTAATTACAATACCCTGTAACTCATATACACTGTTAAAATATAATGGTGTGTATAAAATATAACTACCTAGTTAGTAATACTCAGCCTCGTGGGTACATATTTCAAAACTCAGCCGAAGACTTATGGCCACACTTTTAAAATCCAGGTGGTTATACAAGAATTTACTCGATAATTCTGGTCATGCCTATCAAGTCAACCTGAATCAATTACTGTTGAAAGATATTATATATGAAAGACAGTACATGTATTAAATATTACTCTGCTTATAGTGTCAAAGTCCAATCTATATGACCATTTGCTTTTGTGGTGCTTACATTGCAGGTGCCATTCGTACAGTCTTGAACTTGGACCATGAGTTATGGCCTGAATTCAATTTTCACGTCAAGGTTTCTGATCTTGGGAAACCTCGTCTCTCTTCCGAAACAACAGCCAACGTCCGAATTGTAGTGGGTGATGTCAATGACTCACCACCTCGTTTCCTTGAAACATCATACAATGCCACCGTCCTCCTTCCCACATATTCTGGAGTGGCTGTGGCACAGGTTTCAGCTTATGATCCAGACTCAGCGGAAGAGACAGAGCTTCGCTACGACATCATTGAGGGTAATGAGGGCCGAGCATTTGCCATCCATGAACAGACAGGTCTCATCACAGTGGCTGATCCACGTGGTCTTGAGCACCCCCCCTCCATGAGACGGCTTCACACACGCGTCTCTGATGACAAGTTCTCAAGCATCACCCAGGTGGAGGTCAGACTGGAAAAGTCGAAAAATTCTGGGCTGAGCTTCCAGAAAGGGCTCTACACAGGTGCAGTCCTCGAGAACTCGACCAAAACTGCCCAGGTGACAGTGGTGAATGTTATTGGGGGTGCGTTGGGGGAGCACATAATGTTTTCTATCTTGAACCCAACGGATTTGTTTGAGATTGGAGTCACATCTGGAGCTGTTCAAACAACTGGGAAGCGTTTTGATCGCGAGATGCAAGACTATTACGAGCTCATTATTGAGGCCAAAAGTGAGGAGGGCGAGAAGGACAGACCAAGGTTTGCCCACACGAAGGTGGGCGTGACGGTCTTGGATGTGAATGACAACTGCCCACTTTTTGTCAATCTGCCTTATTATGCAGTTGTATCAGTTGATGCTAAGAAGGGTGACATTGTGACTAAGGTTCATGCAATTGATCTCGACAAGGGAGAAAATGGTGAGGTGCGGTACGAGCTCATCAAGGGCCATGGGGAATTGTTCAGGGTTTGCAGGAAAAGTGGAGAGATAACATTAAAGCAGAACCTTGAGGGGCACAACCGAGAATATGATCTCATCATTGCTGCTTATGATGGAGGTAAATATTTTCCTTTCGTGTTGAGTAAAATTTTGTTTCAAATGAAGATTAGATTCAGGGGTTGAATTAATTGTTAATTGTAATTAAATGCATTCTTGGAAAAAATTTATGAGCTCTTTAATAATAACACTGTAATTATTCAGAACTAAGTTTAATTGAAGTTGACATCAGTTGATATTTTGATTATATTTTATACTTCATTCATTTTTTGTAATTCAATGGGTGATATCAAATTTAACTGTGTATATAAGCCGTTGTGCATGGCAAAATTTAAGCTTAAGTACCTCGTTCAGAAGTAAATCATATTAAGTCTGTATGGGAATATGTGTGCATGGTTCAATGTTTTGTCTAGCATTACTTGAATTTGAATTTTCATCAGTTTTTTGTCTATGTGCATGGTAATGAAAAATGGCTTAATTGTTTTGTTTGATTGACAGGAATGACACCATGTGCTACTGAAATCACTGTCCACATTAAAGTAATTGATAAATCTATGCCAGTTTTTGATAAGCAGTTCTACACAGATCGGGTCAAGGAAAATATTGAAGTCAACTCTCCCCTCTCAGTTAGTGTCCAAGCACGTTCCCCTCTTGGGAGGAAGTTGATTTACAGCATAGTGAAAGGGAATGAATTTGAAGAATTTTCTCTTGATTTCAATACAGGTAAGTACAGAGGGTATTTCATATAGCAAACCCTACAAAATTGAAGGCATGAATGTGACTTCTAGTCTCACATTTAATGGAATAATTTTAATGTAGGTGTAGTGATTCAAATGTTTTGTTTTATGAATTTGACGGTTTTCACTAGCAAAACTCATTGTATGGTTTTTCTTTAGGAGGTTAGTGGCTTTATTTCTTAACTTATCTGTCATTCCTTCTCGTGAACCTTAATATAGTTTCTGAGTTAATATTAGTTGAATGATACCTGTGTAAAATATAGATAATTCAGGGTGTTGTCATGAATTTTAATTGATTTATATGTTAAATGAAAGTTGTACAGTCTGTGCAGAAGGGTTTGGTTGAAGGTTGAAAGAAGGATGTGTTATTTTAAATAGATATGATCTAGATTTTTTGAAATTCTTACTGCCTTCTATAGTGGTACCAGTAATGAGACTGCAAGTTATTCTTACAATGGTTTTATAGTAGGTTATATACTATACTACTTCAGTATTTATGGCAGTATGTACCATAAATACTAAGAATTTGCCATTTGTGACGTTAAATTATGTCCTAGATAATTGTACAAGTATTATAATTAACTAAAATGACCTTTTGAATACTTTTAACTTTAATGGAATTTTTGTTTGCATTTGAATGTGCTGCAGGATAATTTTTATTATGAACTCAGTACATAATGAATTTTGATTAATTTTGATTTTGATAGCATATTAGGTGTGACCTTCAATTATATTGTAAATTATTATTTCTACAGACACCACTCCCCATAACTATTGTCATTGCATTCACTTGAGAAATGATGTAACTGAACATCATATATCAATATAAACTATGCCCATAATATAAGTCATTATTTTTCTGATGAATTGGTTACCAAGTTGTATCATATCAGTGCTGGAGTCTGGCCCCTGGGTTTACTTTTGGTCTAATGTTCCCATTTTTGTCGCGTGAAATATTCTTCATTAATTATTACAGTATTAATTGCCGAAGTACATGTATGCACTGTCAGAATGGAGGAATCAATATAAACACCTGGATACATTCTGTGCTGTTTTTGCTAGAGGTCTTTGGTATAATTGATATGAAATATTTCAGTTTTTTTTTCAGTATGGCCAACATATCAAATCCAAGATGAAACCAATTAATATCAATTAATTATTTGCATAACAGTGATATCACACATAATTTTTTCCTTTAAAGCTGTTTAATTATCACATTTTTACCAGTTGGTCTTATGCCTTTTGCTTCTTGATAAATATTAAAAATGTGTCCAAAAAATACTGAGAATACTTAATGGTGCACTCACAGGCCACTGATCCTTCAGTAAGCTACACCAACTACTTTGTTGACCTTGCTAAGGGGATAGCTATAAGTCATTAAGTGGTCTATCGGATATAATTAGCTGGAGCTTTATTATGAATTATTTCGATAAAATAACTAACTAAGTTAAACCTCTTGAATTACTACGCATACCTACTTAATATGCTAAAAAGTATGTTTAAGACTCAAGTTGTAACATATTCCACCTCAAATGGTAATGACAGATGTCAGATTAATTTTCTTTAAATACCCATACATTGGTGGAGGTGTTTAATTTAGTTGAAAACATATTGATAAAAACTTAATGTGGCAGTTGGATGTGTTAATGATCAAGGTGTTCTATTTTAGGTAATGTCTGTAGAAAGAAATACAATAATATATTTATTATTAGAGTATTATAGGATACAGTTGAGCCCAATTATAATAGTGTTATAGGTCTTCCAATAGTGATGTGGATGACATTTGATATTTGTTGAAGAGAGTGATTCATTTAACAGCATATTTAAAAATTATTTTCTCAAAATCTTGTTCATATTACAGTAGAAGCTCACTTATCCTACCATTGAAACACTGAAAATTTCACTCTATGATGTAAATTGTGAGTAATCTAAAACAGTCAGTTAATTTAAAGTATATCTCAAAGCCTTCATTGAGTGAATAACATGTTCTTTTAGGTGGCATGTTTTTTATTAAGTTGTGGTAATGGAGAGTTGCTATTTAAGCAAGAACAATCTGTAGGTTTGAAAATAAGTTATGTCCAAATCACCCTTCAGAAGCTCTGCCTGGATTTTAGATTTCACTGTATTACTTTTGAACGTTTTCAAAATGTGATCAATGTTTTACGAAATTGGATTGGAGCTGTTGGGAGAAACCAAGTGGATTGTGGGAATGAAGGAGAAATCATGTACATGTCAGCCAGATGTAAAAAATTCCTGAAAGAATCATTTGAAAGTGTAGCTGACTGCCTCCCGGAATAAGTGCAGATATTAAATTTTCACACGCCATCTCACAAAGCCATCAAGAGACATTAACTTCAAAAATGTGTTCCAAACATTTGTCCCGAGTTGGCATAAAGAATACCCACGAGGTGATTCAAACTATTACAGGGGTCACTCATTCAGCCAGCCACCAATCATCGTAAGGAACATTTTCATCTGCAATACCCAAATCAATTCTTGTGATGTATTAACTCATTTTATATCATTTAACTCATTAAGCATCATGACTTGCTAGTTTGTTTGATTCATTCCATTAAATTTGACTTCCTTAACTATTGAAAATATGATTTTTCAGTCACTATTTGTTTTTGTGAAATATTGTTTATCCAGAATAAATCCAATCCTGGGCATTCTAGATAAGTGGTCTTCTAATGTATGTATGCAAGAATTTTCTTTCTCCATCACTCATATACAAACAATCCAAATAAATAACCTAGGGTGCATAAACTAATAAATTTGATAATTGGTTGATTTGATGACCTCCTAGAAGATGATTCTGCTAGATAAGATGCCTAAGGTAGATTTATAAAAATGGTTATGTAATAATACTCCTATTAATGTTAATGAAGATATCCATGTCTAAATAATGCTACAAAGATTATTTACTCTATATGATCAGGGAAGTACCTACTCTTGGATTAGTATAAACTATCGATACACTGAGGAAAAACTTATATAATCACTTATGCAGTTTATTCTTTGGGTATGTGTTCAGTTGAACTTTGCCATAATTGTCATTACAATTATATGTATTTTATTTGGTGACCTTAATCTGACTTACTGACTTATTCAATTTTTACTATTTTTTAAACATTGTCATATAGTTTTAAAATTTAGTGAGTAAGATGGTAAAGGGATACCTATTAACAGAAAGACTCATAATTTTAACAATATTAAATATGAAAGCATGCTTTTTTCTTCGGAGGGAATTTTTGGTTTGCTTTCATAGTTAGAATTCTACCCATACATTGGCAATACTTATTTACACTAGTCTTCTATATCTCCATTCACAGCCCCTGACAGTAACAATGGTCCCTGTGAGTATTTCAGATTTTATATTTTTGCTTTTTCCTTCATGCTGCTTGCATGGTTTTAGTGGTAGTGACTATTCTATTTTCTATTAACCAGCTACTAACAATAATCAAAATTACTCTAATATCTTCTCACGTATAGCTATATTTGATGGCAAACTACTGTAATCATGCAAAAACAGCACATATTTTTACAAAGCTATAAATTTTCACCTAGTAGTTCATTTAGTTTTTCTTTTTCAATGCATACAATGTATTCAAGAATTATCTTGAGGAAATTTATTCTCAATTGATGATTTGTTTAACAACAGTTTTCTTTGGCAGAAACACTCTGATGTGTTTTTCTGCCTCAGTATCGCCACTAAAAAGCTTTTTTCTTATCTGGTTGGATTTGAGTTGCATGATTTGCATACACTCTTCTATAACTTCACCTAAGGCAAGTGAATATTTTTTCAGTGTGAAATTATCCTAATGATATTCCTTTCTACAGGTATGATTTATGTTGTGGATGAATTGGATTTTGAACTGAACAAAGAGCATGAAATGACAATTCGAGCCACTGATAGTGTATCTGGAGTCTATGCAGAAGTCCTTGTTAGCATTCTTGTCGAAGATGTCAATGATTGCCCTCCTGAGTTCACTCATGATTCGTATAATGTTTCTGTGTCTGAAGCTGCACCATTTGGTACCTCCATTTTGAAAGTACAGAGCCGGGATAATGACACAGGTATTTTTGCATATGATTAGTTGCATAGTTCTGCAATAATTGGCTTCTAATCGTCAGTCCTGTTGGTAAATTGAATATCCAACTTTTCTCATTTTAGGTGTGAACCAAAATGTAAGATACGTCATTCAGCATAACAGCAGTAACTCCTCTGATTACTTCCACATTGATCCTGAAGATGGAACTATTTACCTAAAGAGGTCTTTGGATCATGAATTGCACAGCTCTCATCACTTCACTGTCCAAGCCTTTGATGGTGGAATCCCAACTCTATCCAGTACTGCTCATGTCTGGATCACTGGTATGTCTTTGGATGGTTTATCATTTTGTGCCACTGAATATTAGAGATGGTAAATCAAGACAGATAAAACAGAAAAGGAATCGTACTTCCCAAGAAATAATGCTTCATTGTATTTGCACATACATGAAATTCTTTCATTTATTACTGTATCAGGATATACCCTCTTGAACCATGAGTTCTGGTATGATCCTCAATGTAAAAATGCCAATGCAAAGAGTGACCAAAATTTCAATTCCAAGTAATTATAATGCACAATAATTTACATTAGTTCATTTGTATTGAATTTGTATATTTTATTCCAATTTACTTTCCAGTGATTGATATGAATGACAACCCTCCTAAGTTTGAGCAGCCATCATATTCCTGCTTCTTGTCTGAGCATGCAAGAAGGGGACAGTTTATAATGTTGGTTGTTGCTAGTGATCCTGATGATGTTGACCAAGGGAATTTAATTTATACGATTGTTGGAGGAAATGAGCAGCAAACGTTTTCTATTGACCCCAGGAAAGGTTAGGGAAATGCATATATTACCCCACTATGTTTAAGTTCATTGAAGCCTCATATCTCATTTGTTAAATAAATTTACTTACTAAATTAGTTGCTAAAATGAATGTCATGACCGCTTTATCAAGACTTTTTTATTCTTCTTCCAGGAATACTGTCATTAATAAACCTACAAAATTTTGCTGATCATCCTATGTACACACTCAACATCTCTGTAACAGATGGTGTTTACACAAGTTTTGCTCGTGTGAAAATAGACATACTTTCAGCAAACAAAAATAATCCAACTTTTCCAAAGGTCCAATTTGATGTCAAGGTTTTGGAAAATCTTCCACAGGGTACATTTTTAACAAAAGTAACTGCAACAGACAAAGATCGTGGATCATATGGCACTGTGACCTATTCCATAGCATCTGACCGGATGAAGGAATTTTTTGAAATTGATGCTATGACTGGTAAGTGGCATTTTATACCATTTTTTCCAAAAATCTGATTGTATTGATTACAGCCAGTTTATTCATCATCATAACTTTGATAACTGTTACTCTTTCCCATCAGGTGAAATTGTTACCAAGAAGAAATTAGATCGCGAAGCTCAGAAATTGTATGAAGTTTTAGTCATGGCTACCGATGGTGGAGGAAGATCAGGTTTTGTTACTTTGAGAGTCAAGGTTGGGGATCAGAATGATAACCCACCCAAATTTTTATTGAAGGAGTACAAGGCTTCAATTTATAGTAATTTAACTGCAGGAACTGGATTCCTGAAGGTAAGGGTTAATGAGATTAATCTACAGACCATCTGTTTTTCTAGTAATAATAGATCTGTGAGGAATTATTTTAGAGTAGTTAGGAATACTACTGTGTATAACTATGTACACTTTTTTAAGTTCATAATACTGTGGTCAAAGACCAGTTTTGGGACTAGTATGCTTTGAACAGAATTGTGTTAAGAATAGAATTGGATTCAGTTTTAGAGTTAGATTTCATTTTCCATCCTGAAAAGCAAAGTAAAGCTTTTGTCAAAGCAGACCTTTATTTGCCTTTTCTTGGAGTCTTTTGCCAATCTTAACTAAAGATGTCTAACCACCAAGGGGTCTGGTAAATCTCTCTCCTAGGAGTTTGTTTGGTAGGAAAGTCTCAGGTTTAATGCTAGTAATCGACCATTTATCATATCACAATTTCAAAATCTTAATGTCTTTCTTTTTTGTTGAATGGAATAAATTCATAACAGTGTGGCTGAGGACATTAATTTGAATGGTGTTGATGTTTTAGCACAGGAGGAATGGTACCATTTAAACAGATTTGTGTATTTTGGGCTAAGCTAAAGTACAGAATTTGCTTCTATGTGACTCAGTTAAATAATTTGACTAATAATTTTTTAAAAATTACTTAAGCAAGGTGAAGCCACATTGTTTCAATTTCATTGGAATGAAGCGATTTTAAAACTTGTGTGTATTGGTTTTTCTTTTTTTCCAATCAACTAATTGATATTACTAAATTCCTTTGTGTGTAATAAATTACATAAATAATCTTTTTATGTTGCCATTCTATTTTCTCTATATTTAATCTTATTCAGAAATGAAAATCAGTGGCTGCATTATGAAGCTACAATGACGGATTTATTATTAAGGATAGAGTTTAATACTTAGAATGAAGTGAATTTAGGTTCTATAATTTGCACATGCTTTTTATAACTACCATCTGAAATATGAATCAAGACTAGGTAAATCTGGGATCTACCATATTGCAACAAATGCTCTGGTGGAAATCAATGGGATTGTTTTTATTCCTTCATGGATCCACCTTTGCTAATGAAACTATTATTCTGGTCCTGAGTTTGATATTTAAAGTTTTGATATTTATGGCTCATTCCTATATAAAACCATTATTCACACAGGTTAAAGCTGTTGATGCTGATGAGGATTCATCCTCAGTTGTTGAATATAGCATTTATGAGGTTGGTTCCTCTGGAGTAAAGGATTTATTTGGAATCTACCGTCACACGGGAGAATTGTATTTGGTTAAAAGTGTTGCTTCCAAAGGTTAGTGTACTTCTTGTCCTCAAAAAATTTTTCCAGCCTACTTTGTGTAACATGTCAGTAATTTTTTTTTATTCTTATTTCAGAGAACCAAATATTCCAGTTTTTTATTCGTGCTCAAGATCGTGGTTCACCTTCCTTATCTTCTGAAGTGCCTTTGGATGTTTATATAATGAGTCCTCAAGATGTTGCTCCACTTTTTGAGCGAAGAGATGATAAATTTTTTATATCTGAAAATTCTCCTCCCGGTAAGAATATTGTTGATAACTATAGTCTAGTTGTTGATACAAATATGCACTAGTCTAAAGGTTCCATCCATACATTTTTAGATCTATGACTCATTTTTCCTTGAGAACTATTGGATATAGCCAATTTCCCCAAAGCCACATTTAAATTTCTGCAGACATGACTTATTGTAATTGGCATGTAGAATGTGGTTTGAGAATTTTTTGGGTACAGTAGTGTATAATTCCTGGGTCCATCAAAAATTCCCCAAATTTGATAGACTATTGTTAATAATAAACTTTGAATTAATTTATTTCATACTCTGTATTATATTTCCACTAAATTGCCATGGTTATAACTAGTTTATGACAAATGCAAAATTGAGTATAGTTTCTCTTTGTTTCTAAACAAATATAAGTATTCACTTATGTAGATTGAAAATAGAAAATGAGAAAAAATATCTAAAATATCTTACCAGGGATGATTGAAGGGACAGAAATGAAGCTGCAAATTGAATATTTCATTACACTAAGTCTTTTAGTTTGACCATAAAGACCTTAAACTAAATGGTTGTCTCTCTGTGAGATGATATTCTAGATATTTTAAACCTAGTTTTTTGAATTACAGAAATTAATTCGTATTTGTTTTCATGTGATGAAATCAATATATTTATCCACAGGTGAAATTATTACAAGACTCAAAATGGTAACCAATGGCACTGTCAAGTTCCGTATTATTTCTGGCAATGACAATAGTGAGAGTCCTTTATTTGATGTCAACGAGCAAGGTCAGCTTTTCTTAGTGGGAAAACTGGACAGAGAAGTTCAAGACACTCACATAATTGCAATAGTTGCCGAGACAGACTCCAGCCCTCCACTTACAGCTCTCACAGATGTCACCTTAATGGTTCTGGATGAAAATGACAACTCTCCTGTCTTTGAGAGTAGCCCATACAAGCTATCACTTGCAGAAAATATTGAGGAAGGAACTGCTGTAATGAAAGGTATTATTTTTTTAATCTTCCCCTTGTTTTTCCAGAGAATAAATATGTATGCATTCATTATACCTCACCATAATGAAGAAATTTATATGTCTTACTTATGCCTTCTTATTTTTTTTATAGTGACTGCCAATGACAGAGATCTTGGGAATAACGGTGAAGTGAGATATTCTTTTGGGTCTGAAATTGGTGAACTGGCTAATGTTTTTGCCATTGATGCATACACAGGTTGGATCACAACATTAGTGCAGTTAGATGCTGAGAAAAAGCCTCACTATGAGTTTCAAGTTGTTGCCACTGACAATGGAAAGCCTAAGCATTTTGCTCGCACTAATGTATTCATACATCTGAAGGATTACAATGACAATCCTCCGATTTTTACCAGCAGTCACTACATGGCAGCTGGTAAGTGTTATATCAAAATTCTTTCAAGTCTTTTGTTTCATGGTTTGCTCTTTTGTTTGGATATGCATGCTAACTGTACCCAAGTTATTATAAGCTTTCTCTGTAATTTTCCCCCATTTACCTTGTTTCATGGTATTAATTTTTCTATTAATTTGTAGTGAATGAAGATGCCCTACCAGGCACTGTTGTTGTTCAGCTATCTACTAAGGATAAAGACACTAGCTTGGTGTCTCCAGTCCAGTTTTTCATTACTAATGGGGATCCCATGTCCCAGTTTCAAATTAGACAAACTGGAGAGGTATATGTTGCAAAGTCACTGGACCGGGAAAAAGTGAGCAACTATATTTTGGATGTGATATGTACAGATGGTACATATATTGCCAAAACTTCAGTCACCATTGATGTCCTAGATGCAAATGGTAAGTTAATACCTATAATATATCACCTTATGCTTGTATAAATATGATGCCTAAACTTAATATCTCTCTCAGTTTGATAGCTGCAACTTTTCATTAATTTCTTAGGGTGTAATACAATTTTATATTTTTAGAGCTTTCCCATTATCTTTACAAATATTTTGGATGATTTGTCAGAAATATATGTGTACATACAAACTCAGGCAGGAAATGAGTCAAAACGTTTCTCCTGCAAAATAAATGTAGCACTTGTAAGGTGGTGCTATAAGGTAATAAGGATATTACTTTTCATTTGTCATTTTATGCCATTAATCCATCACCATTGCACCATTTATACTGGCTATAAGAGAAATTGAGAGATCTCTGTTCTTGTTCAGTTATAAGGAAAATTAATGCATATGTAATGGTAGATCCATCCTCACATAAATCACAAATTAATTCCTTAATATGGCATGGATTAATGATGAAAAAAATACATGTTGGTGTTCTCCACTACATATGATGACATTGGCTTATTGTTTTGAGGGTAGAAGTTAGTTTTTATTAGTGTTTACCCATATATTTTATCATAAACATTGTTCTATTCATGCTCCCTAATTTCCTAGACACACTTCCTTCTTCACATGCACTCTTTAAAAATATTTTTACTTGTACACTTTAAGTTCACTATACATCCTGTCATTTATGCATAAAGTGCACCTTTGATGCTTACATAGGTACATGATTGAATTCCTCAATAAAATGCATTTAACATTGCATTTTTCCTCTGCCTCAAAACGAAATGGAATAATCATTATATAATAACTGGCTGAGATGTCTCACAAATAGAAAGTACATTATTTCATGTTTCTTCAGATAACCCTCCATATTGCTTGCGGTATCGCTATCGAGAAGTTCTATCAGAAGGCTTGCATCCCGGAAGCTACGTTCTTACAGTATTAGCTACTGATATGGATGAAGAGCCTAATGCCAACTTGCGCTACTACTTAACTGGGAATGGAGCTGAAAAGTTCATATTGGACAAAACATCTGGTAAGTAATGTGAAATTTATTTGATAGTTTCCATGGGATTAACATGTAAGTTTTTTCAAAAAGTTACTTTGGATTTCATGTTGAAAATTCCTTTGAAAGTTTATCAATTAAATTATATCAAAATATTCTTGGATTGAATAAAAATTTATTTGAATGCCAAAACGTATTCATAGGAATTACATATTTTGATTTAACAATGTTAAATAACAGAATGGAGTGGTATAAAATTGTCAGAAATTGGCAAAAGCACACTTGCTACAAATTGTGAAAATTATCAATTTTTAATTGTGATATGGAGAGAAATTGGTTACTACATTTATTTGAGGATTATTGGTGAATATGATTCGTGTCTCATATAATATGTATTGATTCTTGGCTCAATATACGTATGGTGAGCATCAACCTTGATTATTTTATCGCAGTTGTTTGTTCACAATTTTTGTTGGTAGATTCCAAATAATGATCCAGTCAGGTCATGATGGGAGATATTGCCTTTATTGTTGATGAAACTGGGCCTTTAATGTTTCTGAACTCAGGAACATATCAAGCATTTTATTAACTTTTTCAGGTCATCTGAAGACAGGTGCTCGACCACTTGATCGAGAGAAGCAGTCAAGGTTTCGGCTGATAGCACACGTGCAGGACAGAGATAGGCCTGAGTGGGAATGCTCATCTCAGATTGAAATAATTCTCTCTGACCTCAATGATAATGCTCCAATTTTTTCAATGTCCTCATACAGTGCCACTCTGCCAGAAAATACAGACATCGGGACTCTAGTGGCTAAGGTCCATGCCACTGACCTAGACATTGGTGAGCCATCAATTTCTCTTTACATGTTTTTGAGGAGGTGATCTGTTGTGTTGAGCCTACAATGTCAGACTTCAGATTTAATTCCCAAGGGCTACAGTATCTTTTAAGTGGTTTTTCCTGGCCCTCTGGTTGCTCCAGTACTGTAAAATGGGGACCTTTTGATTAAGTCATTAAAATTCATTACCACTAAAAATTCCAAAATTTGGAAGACAGTGTTTGAAAGCCATACCATTGCTGTAATTATTCAAAGTTATCAATTCTTCCTACTATTTTGTAGCCACTTGTTTATATCAATCTTTGTAGTACTGCCGTACATCTTATAAGGTATTTTCAAGGATAAAACCTTGCAGTTCTTATTATTTATGCTTGCAAAAATTTCTATTTGCTGCTGAAGAATTACAAGTGATGTAATAAATCGTTTCATGATTCTTGTTTTTTTTAGGAATAAATAAGAAAATAAACTACTCATTCATCAACTCAGCAAATCAGCATTTTAAAATTGCTTCAGACAGTGGTATTGTGACTCTAGCTAAGCCATTGGACCGGGAGCAAAGGGCAATATTCAATTTGACCATCAAAGCCACTGATCAAGGAATTCCTCAGCTCTCGACTACTGTAGCTTTGATTGTAATAGTTCTGGACATAAATGACAACCCACCTGAATTTGAGAAGAAATTTTACTCTGGTGTGGTGGCTGAGATAGATCCAGTTGGAACAGAAGTTGTCCGAGTTTTGGCAACATCAAGAGATGCTGGAGTCAATGCTGAAATCACTTACTCAATTGTTGGGGGAAATGACCATAAGAAGTTCGAAATTCATAATAAAACAGGTGATTTACACTTTAATATTTGTACTGTATCATAATTTTCAGCGATATGCAATTTTTTGTTGCTCTGCAGGAAATAAAATGCATTGTTGGGGGTGACATTGTTGACATTATTTTTTATATCTCCAGGAATCATAAAAGTAGTTGACCACTTGGATTACGAAAAGGCAAAGGACTATGTGCTCACTATACAAGCAGTGGATGGAGGAACACCTCCATTGAGCAATCATGCAACAGTAAATATATCTGTTACTGATAGCAATGACAATCCTCCTGTGTTTACTCAAGTGAGTTACAATGCTCGAATAAGGGAAGATGCACATGTTGGAGACAAAATACTGCAAGTAAGTAGTATTGATAGAATAAATTTTTCAGAGTATATATTTGGGGAAGGAATCCAATGATATTGTTATTTTTATTGAAGTGGCAGAATTGAAATGAAGCTACAGGAAAGTGCTCTTCCTTAAGTCACTCTGCACTTCCTATCATCTTCTCTTCTTGAGTCTTGCTTTTGTTTTCCTTATGGATACCTGCCAATAACTTTGTAATCAGCCTGTGAATTTCATGTGGGAATTCCAAACATTTGAGTATATTTTTTGACTTAAGGTTGATAATTTAAATCATGTTCACAGCATTGTTATGTTGTACATTAATTTCCATTTATAGTGTGAAATTGTTATTTAAACGACTCGTTTATTTCTGTTAGACTATCATTTAAATTGCTGGAAGGATAAATTGAGGTTTTTACGTCCTCTTTTTAGACTGATTATATTAAATAATATTTCCTTAAGCTGTAAAAAGTAAAAGCCGTAAAAAGGTAAAAGAACCATAAAAAATAAAAGCTGTTAAGCCATAAAACCTTTTGCAGCTTAAGGAAATATTATTTAATATAATCAGTATATTTAAGTTACTGAAAATGGTCCTCATCATACATCTACAATAAGTTTATATGGCATATATGCCTTTCAAGAAACAGCGGTAACTCTTGCACTGGAAGATTTTTTCTCAATCCAGTCAGATTCAAGGCCTCTCTGCCCCCATGATATGTATTTCCCTATATTGCATTCATAAAACTTGTATGAAAGTAAACCTGTTTAATCCAGAGAGATGGATCCAATCACTCACTACATATGGAACCTCAAATTAGAGCTGCTTATTAGGAGGGGAGGTGATGCGAGCTACTTCATAACCACCATGCCAGAAGCACCTCTCAGTAGCCTTTTGATAATGTGAGCCCCTGCTAGAGACCATTTTGCTACATTTTGGAGACCTACCTACCAGATGCAGTTAGGCATTGATACATTGATAATCTCGTAATGTGAATTATCTAACAGCAATTTTTAAATGGCAAAACTGCACCATTACAATGTCTCTCCTCTAATTATGGTTCATTGTATTCCCATAGGTTATAGCAAATGATTTGGACAGTAAGAATAATGGCAAGGTAACATATCATATTGAGCGAGGAGACAGGCACCAGCAGTTTGCTATCAATGAAAAAACAGGCTACATCTCAGTGGCCGGACGACTTGACCGGGAAATGGTAAGATATTCCACATGGTGTGCCTATCATCATCATTTGTTTTTTCTACAGATCATGAAGCTTTTGCTAAAATATGACTTTGTTGCAGACTTCAAATTATGTCCTGGAAATCTATGCCCAAGATCTTGGAGTGCCAAGCCTTTCAACCTCTGTGATGGTCAACATTGAAATTTCAGATGCCAATGACAACCCTCCTGTGTTTTCTCAATCAAATTACACAGCTATTGTTCAGGTATGCTGCCCGAGTATATTGTTCTCAACTGAAATGTATGTTAAACTATTTAGCTCTATTAGTGTTCATCATGGTGACATATTTGATTCTTTTTTTTTGCTGAATAGGAGGACAAGCCTCTGGGCTTTACTATTTTGAAGTTCATGATCACTGATGCTGATGGTCCTCCAAATGCTGGGCCTTATACCTTTGACTTCCGTTCAGGCAATGAAGGGAATGTTTTCAGACTGGAGCAAGATGGTGTCTTGCACACAGCGGCAAAGTTCAACCACAAGATCAAAGATAGCTACCTCCTTCATATACGTGTGTTTGATAATGGGACACCACCTTTGTACTCTGATACATGGGTCAGCGTCAAGGTAAATTTCCATCTCACTATGCCATCATGAAATGATTGTTTAATTTCACTCTGGCTATTTTAAGTAGCCTCCAAAAGCTAGAATAGGGATTGATAACATTTTCTCAGAAAATTTTGCCATTGTATGAAGAAATGATAAATTATTAAATATTGGTCGGTATGATAAAGACAAAAAAATTCATAACAAGTATTATTCCTCTTAAACATATTCAATTCAAAATATTTACTATATTTTGTTTATATGAATTAATGATAGATGATTTCTATGACTAATGAACCATTTCCTTCTCTTTTTTTTTTTCATAGGTCATTGAGGAATCTCAATACCCTCCAGTAATAACACCATTGGATGTGGTAGTGAATGCTTTTGAAGATGAATTCCCTGGTGGAGTCATTGGAAGAATTCATGCCACTGACCAAGATCCATATGATGTTTTGTCCTTCCGATTGGTTCCATCAACAACTCTACCCAATCCAAAAGAGCTTTTTGAAATTGACAGGGAAGATGGTACTATTATTGCCTTGCCACATCTTGACACAGGAGAATATCGTTTAAACATTTCAGTCTCGGATGGGAAATTTGTGTCATACATCATAGTTTCCGCAATGGTGCGTCCGATAACTGAGGAAATGATTGAAAATGCAGTGACCCTGCGTTTACAAGGTGTCAGTCCAGAAGAGTTTGTTATCAGCCATCTTAAGGGGTTCACAAAAGCAATTCGTGAAGCTGTTGTGGCTTCATCCCTCAAGGATGTTGTCATCATCAGTTTGCAACAGCCAAATGACTGGGCTGGAACACATCTCCATCGAGGTTCAAGAGCTGCCGGGTCGAAGGATCTTGATGTTCTCTTTGTAGTTCGTGCCAAAGGGGGTGGATATTACCTTGCAAAAATGGTGAAAGACTTAGTTTGGGGTCGGCGTTTGGAAGTTGAGAACATGTTAGGATTCAGCATTAAGGAGGTTTCTGTTGAACGGTGCACCAACACCTATTGCATTCATGGCATTTGTCAAGACAAAATAGCTCTCGATCCCAGCTTGGTGGTCACTGTTTCAACAGATCTGGCAGCCTTTGTTGCACCACGGCACCATCACAAAGTTGAATGCAAGTGCAAAGAAGGCTATGAAGGTGAGCTCTTGTGTTTCATTTAGCACCATAATAGTCATGCAATCACAATGTATCTTCAAGGATTGATTACTGTTGTTACTCCATCAAACCATCCTGGAGTGAATTTCTTTGTGGAAAAAAAATTCATAGGTCTATCATTTTTTTTAAATTACAAAAATCATTGATGAAAACATTGTCATTTGCATCCTAAATATATTTTATCCCAAAAAAGTGAATACGTAGATTGAAAAGACAAACCCCAAGTTCATATGAGATGTGTGATTTACAGTCTGTGAAAATAGTCTGAAGTAACGATCGTTTTTCTGCTGGTTTTCTAATCCTCAAATGGTTTTTTTTATCAGGGGAGCGCTGTGAAACAATGGTGAATGAATGTGCCCGAGATCCATGTGTGCCTTTCAAGGTTTGTATCCCAGATGCATCAGCCCAAGGTTATTCCTGCCAATGCCCAGAAGGATTTGCTGGACCAATATGCAATATCGATATTTCTAAATGTCATGATGAATCATGCTACATACCAAGAAATCCAGTGTCATTCAGTGGAAAAAGTCACGCTCACTACAAAGTGGAAAAGTCTCATGTGAAGAGAGTTTTGGAGCAAAGACTCAACCTTTCCCTTCGAATCAGGACAGTTCAACCAACAGGAAATCTTATGTATGCTGAAGGAAAAGTGGATTATAATGTGCTTGAGGTAAGTCTTGCACACTTGTATCATTTTTTACAATATTTCAATTGTTATGGTTATCAATGAATTCACACTGTTTGCAATACTGATTCCATTGTTGCAGAAAATGCAAAACAGCATGGAGAAGTCAGCTACTAAATCACATTTTAAATCATGTACGATTGTTAGTATTTGGCCTTCTAGAATTATCGCTGACTTCCCTCCTCCACAACCCCATTATGTCATGGCTTGGTTTTCACATAAAAATCTTCCTATTCATTTGCGGTATTTGTGATTTCAGAATGAAATCAGCTTTCTAATGATTCAAAAACTTTTGTGTGTATATGAAATAATACTATTGAGAATTTCAGAGTAAATTAATAGTTCCCAATTAGTGATAATTATTTGCAAAGATAGCATGAAACTTATTTCAGTTATTAATTATTATTATTTGATAGTTTACCATGTAAAGTAGGTTTTTGATGGACATAAGCTGAGGGCTACTACATTTCTAAGCCTTAACCAGCATCATATTGCTACAGTATTAACTGACATACTAACTAAAATACTGACGATATCCTAAATACACACTATATTTAAACTCTTATTTAATTCTTCCTCCCATTATTCCATTAAGCATACCTATGCTTTTCCTCCATCTTCCTTGCATGTCTAATGTTCTCCCCTCATTCACTTTCATGAATATTTTTTGTTCATTTTAGGTGGTCAACGGAATGGTTCAATATAGATTCGACCTCGGAAGTGGTGAAGGAATGGTTCGTGTGAGCAGTATTTATGTGAGTGATGGCCGCTGGCATGAAATCTGCCTTGAAAGGGAAGGAAGTAATGCCCACATTGCTGTGGATGGAAGGCATGTGGCTCATGGTGCGGCACCAGGTGCAAATGATTACCTCAACCTACAGTCAGAGGACATATTCTTCGGTGCAGAGGTCCGACGCCATCCAACCGTCCTTGGATTTCAGGACACGCAGAGGGGATTCTCAGGTTGCATGGATGACATCAGGCTAGATGGAATACCGGTCCCACTACACATGAGTGGTGGTGGAATGGGTGCTGGTGGCAGTGTCGCTTTGCTTAGACAGTTTGCCAACGTGGAGTTCCGTTGCGAGGGCCAGATGACTCCTCCAGGACCGTGCGGCTCCCAGCCATGCCTTAACGGTGGCACTTGTGAGGAGTTCCAGGTGGACGGATTGCCCAGCCATAGGTGCCTTTGCTATGGGAGGTTCGTTGGCCCAGCTTGTGAGATTGACATGGATCCGTGTGCCTCATCGCCTTGCTTGCATGGGGGAAGATGTCACGCCACAACCGGGGGCTACAACTGCGAGTGCGTTGATCCACGGCTGAGCGGCAGGCGGTGCGAGTATGGTCGCTACTGCAATCCGAACCCATGCCGAAATGGTGGGGTGTGTGAGGAAGGTGACTCAGGGCCGATCTGCAAGTGTCGTGGTTTTACCGGTGAGTTCTGTGCCATGGACGTTGACGAATGCGTGGAGGGTGCACCAGGGATGGCTGGTCCATGTCTCGGAGGTGGCACTTGCATCAATGAGCCAGGGGGCTACCGGTGTGTGTGCCCTGCAGATGCCACTGGCCCTCGTTGTGGGAGCCCCCTCCATTCGACCAGGGTGACCTCGAACCAGCACAGCATCACCATGGAAGAGTTGGTGGGCATCATTGTGGCACTCTGCGTGCTACTATTCCTGGTCATCCTTTACATACTTTTCCGTCGATTTCGTGTCAAGCACTCGCGTGAGAGGGCCAACAACATCAACAATGAGACAAGGAAGGACATGGTGTTGAATTCGGCAAGGCCTGAACCCGACTTCAAGCGTAGTTCCAAGCTGAGCAACCTGGAGATCAGTCAGGTAAGTGCTCTGAGTGGATAGATACCCTTATCTGCCTTCCTTTTGTACCCTTGTATGTGCATGCTAATAAATTGACATTGAACTTGGAAACGTAATTTAAAGCAATTACTGTTACTTTGCTCGGTTGTGTCTTTTTTGAATCATTATTACATTTCCTTTGCTCTGTGAGGCATGACACCCTAAATTCCTAACTCTTACTGGTTTTCTCCCACTATTGTCACAGTATTAATGTTGCCAAAGCCAATTATTCATATTTTTTATTTGTTCTTTGCAGAACTTTTTATCTTGTGAATGGTTGTGAATTGAGAAATTTTTTTTGAAATTTTCATTTCTGTTAATCTATAATTTCTAGTGTGTGAAATAACCTTATCAATTTTGATGTACTGTCATATTTTCATAATATCCTTCCTTGCGTTTGCTCTAACGTTTAGTGTGTGACCTAAGTGTGCTTTTTGGTTTTCCTCTCTTAAAAACACGTGCACCTCTTGGCTGGAACTTTGACCACAACGAGAAGGTCCCTCCCCAGTGCCCCCCCCGCCCAGCCTCTTACACGCCAAGCGGGGCCAATGACCCCGCGGCAGCTGCCGCCGTTGCCTTCACCACACTCAACAATCTCGACACCCTAAGAAGCTATGGCTCAGCGGGTGACGAACTGGAAAGCACTGTTCCACCAGATTACCTCCGTAACCTGAACCATAACCACACTCGTGGGGGTGTCAGTAATGGTGGGGGGACTCTAGGGGGTGTGGCAACAACTCAGCTGCTGGTGCCAGTGTCCTCCCCAAATACTGTTGGAGGCTCTGATAGTCTCCAAAAGCCTTGGGCCACCGAGACTGCCAATTTGGGGATGGGGGAAATGTTGGTAGTGGGTGGGGGACAGCCCAACCCACACTTCGCGGTGGACAACAATAAAATAAAGAATGGTGAGTTAGCTTGTTGGAAACGGGCAGATGCTCTCCTTCAGAATTATTTCTTCTCAGTGGTATATCTTCTTTATTTTACTGTATTAAGAATCTTTAGGATGTAGCTCAGCTTGTAGCATCAATATTGAAATAGTTGAGTATTTATTTTTGTTAGCCAATAGAGTATTTATATGCACAAGTTCATGTATGCTGCAATTATCTTATTTATATAAGTTGGTAAAATTAAAATATTTGTAGTAATTTTTCTTCCTTTTCATGTTTTATTTGGTTTAAATCTTTCATTTTATCATTTGTGAACTCTGGCATGAAACCTGATAGCTTTTTCCTTTAAACAATCTTGCAACATAATGACTACCAGAGCTTTAAAATCTATCATGATTAAGTAGTATATGCTAAATAGTTATAATTATTTAACATCTGATGACTCACTCTTTTTTCACTACTATTCATCTTAATGAGATACCTAATTAAAATCTGGCCTTTTCAATACTTGAGATTGATGACTTAACTTGGTAATGAATCATATTGCTTTAATTTACTGTATGAGCAACATATTACTAGGTATGTATGATTGGGTGAGTTTTTTTCTCGAGAGAAAAACCCTCAATATTAGGATTTGAATAGTATTTTTTTTTTATAAACTGTAGTGTTGTTTTAGAATTATTTAGAAGGACCACTTCAAAATCTTTGCAGACTTGAAGTGCCCCTCGGAAGGAATCTATTCTCATGAGGTAACCTCGAGGGGGTTGATGGGTGGAGGGGTTGGGGGAAGTGTGTTGCGGAATGGGATAGGTGTGGGAGTGGGTCGACCAGGGGTGGGGGGCACCAACGCCCCCCATGTGGGCATGGCTGGAACCTCTATCTCCTCGCTCAGCTCCATAGAGGACGATCCCCGCATGCTAGGGGGTATGTACGCAAATCCCCTCCCCCCTCCTTCCCCCCTTCCTCCCCATGCATCCCCTTGAGGGATGTCCCGAGATTTGTTAGCATGGTTGATTATTCAATGCAGTGTGTTTGGAATGTAAACCCAATTTATCCCCCTCCTCAATGCCTGGATGTTTTTTCATTCCTACGTTTTCTTTCAACTGCACTCACATAGTTTTCTGCACCTTAACCAAAAGTTATCTCACCCTGGTTAATTTCCCCTAGCCTTGTTGAATGTAAATTTTTATTTCATGAAATGTCTTTCCTCTACTTAGGTTAATTGCTTATTGCTTGTAATTTGTGTTTTACGTTCCAAAATAACCTTAATAAGGTTTGTCCTTTATTGGTCATGGAAATCTGTGAATAACCATTTGATCACTATCCACTGGTTCATATTTTGGTTTTAATGTCAACAAGATTCTAATCTGTCATTTGCTTATACTGAAAAAAAGGTATTCCTTCCTGGGAAACTCCTGTTGACCATAATAGAAGGGTCTTAATTCTGGCACTTGTATAGACACTGAATCTCTTTCATCTTATTTTTGCTATTAAGGGCAATAAATTATAATTGTTTTTTTTTGTTGCATAAAAATTGCTCATAATTATTGTAATTGGTTGCTAAATTATATGTATATAAATAGAAGAAGACTAAATCATTTAAAACCATTACAGAGTTACTTTTATCCAGCTGCCTAATTTCAAGGTTTTTGATTCCCTCTTTAAATTGATTTTTATCCTCAAGGTATTCCATCATGACATGCAAGTTTCTCCATATTTAAATAACTATTTTCAATAATTAGTAATCTCATTAATTAATCACCTAGTTTTTATTTCAATATTCCAGTGTAACAATAATCAAAGAGATATTAAATGGTAATTTAAATTGTTTCTTATATTGCCCTACTATATGTCTGCATACATAGATGCCAAGCATACTACTTGTTAATATATAATGGTATGACTTAGAGTATCTTAGAAGTGGGAAAGTATATTTTAGAAAATCAAAAGTGAATTTTCTTATCCTTAATTTTTTGTGCACTTCCGCCTATCTCCAAAAGCCTTAGTTTGAATGATAAGCCAAGCATATTAACTGATCTTAGTAGAAATGTAAACATCCTGAATGTTTACAAATATGCTATTACCACTGATTTTGTGATGTTTTTTAGCCTTTGGAAGGATTATGGAAATTTAGTATCAAAAGATATAATATGAGTGTTCCTTAGAAAATGAGGTATATGCTAACAAAAGTGGAATGCTTAAAATAAGGATAGTATTCCCGTAGAATATCAACAGGATAATTTCTCAGGGAAATTGAAGAAAGTAGGGACAGAAAAAAGTCATGAACTAGGGTATTTATTATATGAATTATTGGTATCTGAGTCACCCAAATATGTATTATGGTAGCATGTATAAATATTCACAAGAAAAATTATTTAAAATGGCTATGGAAAATTTTCTTTGAAATATTTGCAAACTTCATGCAGCAAAAGTCAAGGCAGTACATATCATAACATTAGTGATTCTATGTATACATAATTGAAGATTGAATTATAAATAGCTGCTGCTTACTAATCAATTTTTTAAAGGATTAAACTTTCATATTTGATATTTAGAGCAAATGCATAAACATAGTAAACATAGTGACAAAAATATTTTGCAATCCTGTCCTAATTCTTTAATGGACAGTGTCGGTAGTTTTTCATTGAGTATGACTGCTGAAGAATTACCCTGTCACTACACCACCATTGTGGGAAGAACTTAAACGCTTCTGCTCATTAGCCTTAGGGAGTGCTTTGTGCATTTTAGCTGTGCACTATATCATTTCTTTTTTGTTTTAAAAAGTTGCATAGCATTAAAATTTATTTCATCATTACCAAACCTGTTCAATGCTTTGTAATATGCTTGTCAATTATCAAAATTGGCCACTGCTCAAGCATTCTCTGAAGTCAAAACAACACATTCATGGTACCATGTAATATAATACGAACTTTTTATGAGCAATAGCCTAATTTATTATCTTGAAATGGATATAGGGTGTGTAAGCAAAGGAAATATAAAAACTAATTCTCTGTGATATATTTTTGATTTGTTAAAACTGAAACTGCAATCCTAAACAGTTGAAAGATCGCAGCAACAACATTGTCATATGAATGTAGCATAGACTAATTGCTTTGTTGTTAAAACTCATAGAATTTAGGAATGCAATTGTGATTGAATGGACTACATTTCGGGAACATAAGAAAGTAGCATACATTTGTAAAATTGCATCAAATTTTTGCTGGTATAATGCAGGGGATTTAATTTTTTCATCATGGTTCTCAAGGGAGATCCCTAAGTATTATTTCCCTGTGCATTCTTTCTTCAGTATGAAGTAGACAATAAAGCAGGATTTAGTTATAATATAAAGTGCAAGTTGTTATTAGAACTTGGAAAGGAAACAGTGGTAGGTAGGTAGAGTATCATGTGCATGTAGATCATTATATTTATGGTGAATATATATTTATACTTTTAAATCATGTAAGTCTTTATGAAAATCTTTAACTCTAAATCAAGGATATCACATGAAACAGCAGAACAATGAATAAACTTAGCTAAACATAGAACCCCTCTTGTCATAAGCAGAAACTTTTTTCCAGATATACTGATGAAAGCGTTTCTAAAAAGTTCTCATACCACGGTGCTTATATGGTGAAACTATGTGACTGATAATTTGATGAACTCTAGTTAATTTGTGAGAGCATTACATTGACCATAATTTGCTTTTACAATCAATTGCTTTTTTGCCAAAAATGCTTATGTTTTGCTGTTGTCCTTGGGCACATTGTGTAGGCTACCACTGGGACTGTTCAGACTGGGTTCGTCCAAGCCAAAACCCCTTGCCCAACATCACAGAGGTCCCTGGCAGTGAAATTCCCGACTCTTCCAGCTTCCACAGCAATGAAAGCAATGAGTCAAACACTCACCACGGGGGAGGAACAATTGTTCCGGGAGGTAATAGTAACACCAGTTGTTGATGGAAGTGTATCTTTAAAGGAAACATGTAAATCTTTCTGGATTTTGTGTAGTTTTGCTCAACTAATTTGGTATCTGGGATTGAAGCATTTGCCAGGGTTGATAAAATGCCCTTTTCATCATGCTTTACTATCTTTGGTTGGTTACTCGTAACTGGGGTTAGGTAACTTGGAAAATTAAATATTGTTGCATTAGGACTACTTTTAATTTGCGATCATTGGGTGCTTCTATCAATGTACAATTGGTACTCATCTTGATGTCATCATTATATAGTTGATACTCATTACCTTTCTCTTCCATTGATTGATTATGTTTCAAAATTTGAAAAGCAGTACCTAATTAATAATTATTTCACTAAAGGTTGTACTGCTGCTTTATGCAATAGATAGTTTCACATTGTAACATGATGGAAGGTGATTTAGAATTATATTTCATATAAATTTATTTTATTTTTGCAATGGTTTTTCTTAATCTTACATAACCTTAATAAAATAAGGAAGGCCTAAAAAAGTGCTGAAGCCAAATATATATTGTACACAATTGTGAAAAGCCACAAAAGTATTTATTCATAATTGTAATTATTTGCTCCTAATGTTTGATACTTTGTAGTTTCAATTGCATTCATCAAAAATGAAGTAGTAGGAGTTGACATCACTCTTGGTATTGATGATCTTCCCATCACCACTATTTCATGATTTCAGATACCAGTACTGTGATTTGTGTTATCATTTCTTTAAAAAATTGGCCTGTAACATGCTGGTGCTATCACTTATTTTGCACTCTGCAAACAGCAAACTTTTTATATTTCTTTCATCATCACTCATTCACCAGCTTTTTGATATCCACTGCTATAGTGCTAGCTGTATTTAATAGTGGTTACATAATGTAACAAATAATATTATTACTTTTTTCAAATGCTCTGGTGTACATTTCAGCTTAATCATCATAATTGAGAATATTTTATCTGCAATGCCTTGTTGCTAGATGTGCAAGAGAAAAGTAAAATGTTCATAGAACAATAAGTGATACATTCATTCATTTTATTACTCATGAAAATCATGCTACTTTTTTTACCGAAGTTGATACTTCATTTTTCATTGAACATTTTATATTTTTGATCAATTAAAAAAATGCAATTTTTTACAACTATCATGATTAAATTCATCTAATAAACAATGTGTTCTCACACAATTGCATTTATGCCATCATAATTAAAAATATCTAGTTGAAGCAAGCTTGCATATTTAACATATTTTATTAAGCCATCTGGCCATTTTACCTATTTGATATTAAGTATGAATATATTCATGTGCATATTAAAATATATCATTTCAAAGGACATGACATAAGTATTATGCAAGGCTGAAAAATGGGAACAGTCATCCATGAATTATTCTGTGGAATAGTATTGACGTTGAGACTGCATTTCTTTCAGTGGTTAGGGGCAGTGGGATGGCCGACACAGGGAGAGACATTGAGACACTGAATGAGGAGGAGGACGGAGAGTCGGAGTATGTGGTGGACTCTGAGTGTGGGACTGAATTTGAGGGAGAGTGCCCTGACAGCCCACTTTTGAATGGTGGTCGGGATGAGGGAGGGGGACCAGATAGTGGGAGTGGTGGGGAGGAGTACCACTTCAAGAAGGATGGCAGCTACCTTCGGCACCCAAATCAGTACCTGCCAAGGTACAACGTTGGAAGTGAGACTGAGACAGATGAGGCGATGGTGCCCCTACGCGGTGGGGTAGCCAACTCGCGGCAGTTGAGTGGAGGGGCAGCAGAGGGTGATGACTCGGGTGAGGAAGATGAGGCAGTGGTGGTTTATGGGTTCCCAAGGCCAAAACAGACTGCTCGTTTTGAGCCTGAGAGGTTGTCCAATGGTGAACTGGGGACCAGTTTGGGAGTCTCAGGACTTGACGAGCAGATGTCACTGTCAATGGGGGGTTGCACCAGCACCAGTGATCTCTCCAATGTGTGCGACATAGAGGACTCTGAATTTGAGACAGATTTTAAAAAACTGAATGAAAAGTGGCCGGAGATCACGCATACTTCCGTTTGAAGATGGGTGGGAAGTGTAACCCTGGCCGAATTTCAACTGTTCCCACCTAATGATGCTGCATGAGGGTGCAAAAAGAGTTTACTTTCAACCTTCAAAGCTCTGGTGGTGGCAAGAGAAAACCCAAGCACAATCCTTCTGTGATCTAAGAATGCCATGCATATGCCGGCTTACTACCACTGCTTAATGGTTTACTTTTTGGTGCTATGAAAGAAGACTGCTATTTTGGGATTGGCTATTTATAAAATGCCCATATCTTCGTCTCAGACATACACCTTCAATTTTAAACAGAATTGTACTGAGAAAATAAAAGATCCTTTTCAAATTGGTTTGAGAAAAGGCATGACCATGTGTTCCTTTTGTGCTGAGATGAATCTGTGGATATTTTGTGATAAGGAAGCTACTCAGGATAATGGATATAGAGGGCAGCACAGTGACTGTCACGCAAGTGTACTTCTCTCAGGTGGAAATTGTTTCAAACGTCCCTTTCTCACCGTTAAAAAAAATGAATGTAATGCAGTCTGTCTCATGCATTTTCATTTGCAATCCGAGTGAAAAGCATTTTTGTAAAACCTATTTGAGGTATGTGGTATCTCTTGTGAAGGAATGATTTTTTTAAAGAGACCATTCTTTTTTAAGTGCTACATTTGTGTCTCCTACTGTACTGTTTTTATTTATTTATTAATAAAACATCTGACACTGAAATAAAGAGTGGATGAAAGATATCAATCATAGATTGAAAATAATATCTGTAAACTTGTACAGAAAATATCTTTGTACATACAAAAATGTTGAATATACATTGCCATATTTTTAAATACCCTGTCATGGTTTCATTTTTTCCAATCATGCCACTTCTTCCATTATTTCCAACATTTTTTGTAGCTTTTCTCCTCTGCAACACTGAAAAAAGGATATCAAGGTTGCTCAGTGGATTGTATATCAATACAAATATCTGTCAGCTATTGGGAATGTAATGTAATGGTTATAGCTGCTGTGACTCATTTTTCAGAGTAAATTAATTTGCTACTTGTAACCGCCCACACCTGTAGTTACAACTATAGGTCCAGTACAGTGGAACTTTGCACAATGCACCGCAAGCAATTCGCATAACAAGCAAAAATGTTTCTAAAAAAATGGCTGCCTTAACAAGTGACTTTTTGAATAACAAGTGACAAGGAGAGGGGGATTTCTGGAGTTATTTTGCTTCAGGTGGTGTTTAGCACTCATAACACATTCAGCTCACATTTTAGTGTCGCTAATGATTCTCCAAACCTGAGTTCAAATGTTTTTGATTTTTTGTGCAAATTTAAATAACACTGGCAGAAATATCCCGAAAAAAAACCACAAGAAAACAGCCATTGGACTAAGACTGTAGAAATAAATACTAAAATCATTGAAAAAAGCAAGAATGAAGTGTGAATGCGGCTGATTTAGTATGTACATACAATTAGTTAGCATCAATGATTTGTGCTAACCTCAAGGATGAGATCAAGTACATTGATACATTAAAGGGAGTAGGGAGTGACAAGAATAATTGCGGCTACCTCTCATATGGCTAAATGAAAAGAATTGTAATATGAAGCTATTAATGAGAACATCATTTGTTAGAAGGCAAAAGTGATTTTCACTGACTTCATTAAGAACATGCCAGGGACATCAATAGCCAAAAGAGAAGTATTTAAGGGAAGCCCTAGGTGATTTGAGATGCTTAAGAGAAGAACTGGTATCCACAGCATTGTG
Organism: Hetaerina titia; assembly: GCA_037158775.1. Classification (NCBI taxonomy): domain Eukaryota; kingdom Metazoa; phylum Arthropoda; class Insecta; order Odonata; family Calopterygidae; genus Hetaerina; species Hetaerina titia. The sequence goes on along the minus strand of CM073775.1, from coordinate 62,796,836 downwards.
AGGCATGGTGAAGCACCAAACTCTCACTCGAAGGCAGCAGAGAACTTGATCAGTGACTTTAGGAGGTTCATAGATTCTGAGGGTTACCTGTCACAACAGGATTTTAGTTGTGATGAGATGGGGTTTTTATGAGTAACTTGGTAACATCAGCAAAAACAAATACATGCCCCCACACTGCTTCATAATAAAAGAGATTTAGGTATATACCATAAATAATAAGGTAATTATTTTGATTGTTTTTGTTTTCTACAAATCATATTTGTAATCCAGGTTGGTTCATTCCACAAAGAAGAATACATATATATATATATATATATATATATATATATATATATATATATATATATATATATATATATATATATATTCATTCAAACATAGAAATAGGTATAAGGAAAGGGATAGGTAAACACATAAAAGCGAACACAGGACATGTGGGGAAGGCGGTTTTTGAGCAGATCACGAAAGTAAAAATATTTCCATATCCGGGATTTGAACCACGGGCCTTCCACAAATCCCGGATAAGGAAATATTTTTACTTTCGTGATCTGCTCAAAAACCGCCTTCCCCACATGTCCTGTGTTAGCCTTTTATGTGTTTACCTATCCCCTTTCCTTATACCTATTTCTGTGTTTGAATGAATATTTGTGCGCCGTAATGCGAGATTTTCAAGTTTGAATATGTATATATATATATATATATATATATATTATTTTGCATTAATTTATGTGAGAAAAATGTTTCTTCTAACAAGTGTTTTGCTAAATTCCAACAAACTGCGGGGAATGCCAAAACAGTAACTTTTAATGGAGTCATCCGCTATTATGAATTTCAATGCAACAATTTACAAGTGTACAAATCAAGGCAATTGATTTTAACACTCTGAAATTGTTGCAATGAAGTGTTTTACTTTATGAGAAAGATTCCAGAATGCTTGTTGTGCAGGTTCCACTGTATTTAAAATGAATTATCAATGTTTTTCAATATTACAATATACACTGGCAATTGTAATCAAAGGGAAATTCTTATGAAAAGCCACGCTTTTCAGAATTTCATTTTTTCTCTTTATCACTACAAATTTGTAAGTAATTTTTCATATCCAGTAAAAAAAATGAGCATTAGTATTTGCCTGAACTTTTAGTTCTCACAAAAGTACTTTGCTTTTGTTAGAACCTAAGTCTTATTTCTCAAGAGATCGAACTATATTTTTAGAATATAAAAAGTGTGTAATACTTTTAAGATGTAGAAGGAGAATAAGCTGTAGATGAGGATAGCTAAGGTCCAGGCTTACCTGATGGTGAGACAGAAAGGGCACTGAGGAAATTGAAATCAAATAAGGCAGTGGGGGTAGACAGTATTCCAATGGAACTTGGAGAGAGAAATCTGGCCAGAAGACTGTAAAATCAGTGTTAGTTACTATTCATAAAAAGGAAAGACTGCAATGTGCAAGGACTACAGAACAATAAGTCTGATTACACATGCAGTGAAAGAGGTCTCAGGATTATCAATCCTGAAAAACGAAGTGAGAGAAAGCAGTAGCAAAGCACCGAGGACAGTGAAAATGATTACTTGTGGGATGATCAGTTTGGGTTTAGGGAGGGCAGAAGCATACATAATGCCATTGGAGTGATGAGATCACTAATCAGGAACATAGAATACAATCAGGATGTATTCACCTGTTTTGAATATTTCAGGAAAGTGATTGATAAAGTGAATTGAGTGGAGTTAATGAATGTATTTGAGAAAATAGGAGTAGATTTTAGGGACAGGAGACTAATCTGCTACCTGTACCCCAGCTACCTCGACCTCCCTGTGGTGTGACTCTCTGTAGTCCAAGAAGGTGAGAGCTATAAGACAGAAGCCAACAGGGTAATGATCCATTACTGCCATAGTATGTAAGAAAGAATCTTATAAAAGAGGATGTGAGAGGTTTATACTTAATGGGACTAAGGCTTAAGATTGGATCCGTAAATGTTCCCGGTATTTTTTTGTTTACATTGATTCACGACCGTAGCTAGGTTCCTTGTATTTTTAAATATCTGAAGAATGATTAAAATTATACCTCAACATGGTGGATGGAATTGTCATAATTTTCTGTCACTGGGAAAAAGATAGTTCAAAGGTCCGATTATGGATCGAGCGGTCTCGGTCATTCCTTCTTTATCTATTCGCTATCCGGCTTAATTAATATTTAAAGAAAATTTTAATTGGGTTTGCGACCTGCAGTACTCCAATATGCCTTAAATGAATCGCTCAAGTGAATTGAGAATCACTCAACGAGTAATTGAGGTGAGGCGATCCAAATTGACTCGATTCAGCAAATTGAATCATCCAACCAGCCTCCAGTCGGCAGTCAGTCGTCTCTTGCATTCCAAACCGCCGACGCTTTTTGTTTGCATTGATTCACGACCGTAGCTGCGTTCCTTGTATATTTAAACTCACTTGATCTCATTCCTAATGACTCGAGTCTGCAGACTCTATTGAGCGACTCGTTCATTTGAAAATTCGTGACTGATCGTCCCTAATGTCTAAACAGTGTGAATGCATTTTAAAAGCATATGCCAAAATATCTAGCCAGTTTTGACGCAGCTACAGTGTTATTTCTGAATGCAGTTTTAAGTTCCTGATGAGATAAACAACGATCAGAGCCAGATAATTAGCTCAAAAATTTGCTTGGCTTTTTGTGTAGTGTAATACGTTTGATTCAACACGCTTAGATGTTGTCATTTTTTGTTGTTTTCTTTCAATACCCTATGAAATCTTGTCCCGGGAAGGCCCGAGAGGACAAGTGCTCCGAATTTTGTCAATTCTACTGTGTGGAATTAATTGGTGATAATAGTTTTCTGATATATCTCATACAAGTATACTTGTAGGAGTATTTGAACTATTTTAATCCATTTTTCGGGACATGGTTGTGATTTAAGTAATGCTTTCTTTTTACATCGTCAACAAAGGTTTGCTATCATCAACACGGCTGTTAACAGGTATGCCGACGTTTCATTTTATTATGTCTCTTATCTCTTGAAACGGACAACCAGCTATGGTTGACATTTCTTATTTCATTAATGGGAAAAGGACAAGGAAACCATGAATCACTGATGGAATGATTACAAAGATGGATGAGAGAAGAAAATGGAAGAATGTAAACAGAGAGTTCGGCAAAATGAAGTACAAACAGTTAAATAATAAATTGAGGCGGGCGACAAAGCAAAAGAAGCGTGGTGGAAAGCGCAGTGTGTGGATATGGAAAGTTTGCAGAGGAAGGGTGAAATTGGTGCGCTATATGCGCATTATGGGAAGGTAAGATCTGTGTTGACAGTTAGAGATAGGTTGGGCAAGATAATAGTTGAAAAAGGAAGATGGAAAGAATATGTAGCCAATTGTTGATTTTCACAAATGCTATGCATATTTTAAATCCTTCCAAGTATGGATTTAGGTCATAACTTATTTTCATATCTAGACTCTTTAAGATTTGATTAATTGTGTATGTTTGTACCTAAAGTTACCTCTAAAACTCGACCAGTATACGTTCCTTAATAGCTCCAAGCCTAATGACCCGAGCATTCTCCAAGGGTGAGAATCCCATTATGTAAATTTTTCAAAATATTTTATGCAAACTAGGCCAAAACTCTCATTTTAATGATCATTCTTCAAAAATAAGTAATGGCAGAGGGAATGTCAACTTGAACCTTTATAATCAGTTAATGATTAATAAAGCCTATGCATATTTTTTGTTATTTTCAATTAAGGCAAACTTATAAAAGAATGTATTATAGTGGCTACACAAAATCTTATCATACAATTATAGTATTTCAAAATGAATTTTCCCTTATAATGCATACATTAGCTCTATTTCCTTTAAAATATAACAGATTTAAGTTAATTAATGAAAAATACGATATGCTTCTGCCTTTTCCAGGTTACCTAGGAAATAAAAGAAGAAATAAATTCATCACTGATGGTGGCTTGTGGATTAAATTACTTCATATGAGTCAGAACAACAAACAATTTCCTTGCTTGGATTTCTGAGGCAGTCTTTATCTCACTCTGTTGTTGAGGGACCCTAGAAGGGATGGTGTCACCAAATGGTGGGGGGAATATTAAATTGTGATTCTAAAAACACATCTACATAATCCTGGATGGTGTGCATATCAGGTTGTAAATTATTGGTCTTGTATTTCCATACATTTATATTTACCTATAGTCAACCAAATTACTTGATGATCTCAACAGTCGTTTGCAATTTCACAAATGCGTGTCCACCAGGAAGTGTTCATGCAATGATCACTTCAAAGAGTGAAATTATTATAGGTGCAGGACATTGTATTCCTTTAAAACCATTAAAAATTCATTTTGAAAGAGTTTCCCATAGTACCTTAACCAACTATAGAATTTTGCCTGATGTTGATGGCTCAAGGTATCAATCCCAGTCCAGACAAATGATTTTTATATCATGAAATTTCTACATTTCAGTGCACATTATCAGCAAACTCTATTTAAGAAATACATGGTAAATCTTACTGCTTTTTAAATTCTTTGTAGGCATCTACTGAAAACATAATTGCCCATCATGAAAAATAACAGTTGTCAGTTAATCATTGGTTTTGTATTTAGCTATTCCAAATCATTTTGATTTTATCTTGGCGAAATTCAATGGGGGCACCTGAAGAGCTTGCTTATGAAAAGGCATATGCATAGCTTTCAAAGTCATACCTGGAAAGGATTTCAAAGGGGGCTTACATTAAGAGAATTTAAAGAAGGCACATATGAAGACAATATCAAAGAAGGCACATATAAAGACGACATCAAAGAAGGCAAATATGAAGAGGTATCAAAGAAGGCATATATGAAGAGGTATCAGAGAAGGCATATATGAAGAGGTATCAAAGAAGGCATATATGAAGAGGTATCAAAGAAGGCATATATGAAGAGGTATCAAAGAAGGCATATATGAAGAGGTATCAAAGAAGGCATATATGAAGAGGTTATCAAAGAAGGCACATATAAAGAGGCTATCAATTGAATAGATTTTTTAGGAAGTTATCAGAAATATAAGAGTATTAAATCATTGTTGTATTGGACTTCCTAAAATGTTAAGTTATGAAGTGGCATGTTGTTTTCATGGAAAGTTCATTTTTTGTTTGTATATTGCAAAAGTTCTGATTTAAATAAGGCGATAAGTAAGTGATTACATGCATACCTAACACTTTAAAGTGTACTTAATGGGATGTCGTAATAGTTAGAGCTAAAATTGGCATGTTAACATCATTTGTAAATGTACTGGTATTGTAATATCTATAATGGCTTGCTTACTTCCTGTAAAACCTACAGTAATGTAGCGAAAATTAACAATATTAATTTAATAACCTATAAACTACAAGGGTTTATGGTGGGTTTCAGAAACTTGATAAAAGTTCAATTTATCTTTTTTGGTGAGCATATAATATTGTGGTGGGTAGCAGTAGTCCAGGGGCTAGGGCGTTGGATTACTGAATTCCCGGCAAAGGCACTCTGAGCACCTGCAGCTCCACCCAAGCAAGTTGATTTTGTGGGTATCAGTTCTTTCTGGGAAACCATAACCGGCACAGAGAAAGGACCTGAACCCCCTATCCTGATGAGTGAATATTCATATACCGTCAGGCTTTGTACATGGGTGAGCTCTACCCTACCTACTAAACTGACCTTTGGGTTTCTTACTGTGTTTATGAATTTTTTATTATATTGTGATGTTCTATATCCACAATGGTATGGAGTTTCTGTGAAATTAATTTTTGAATGCCAACCTATCTAATAATATAACCTTTATTCATCCACCAAATCCATCCAAATAAAATTCATCCACTACAATGCCACCAAATAAAAAGTATGTGTGTCACAATTTTACTTAGGGATAAATTTTTCAGTCTCCCATGCCAGATTATGTAGCAGATTAAAACTGTGTGCTATTGTGTATTTTTTGTTAATTTTCATTAACGAGGCAATTTTTCTATATTTTGTAAATGTCAGATCATAGCTCTCAGGGATAAGTTATACATGCAACATATCATTGAGAGATAAATTTAACGAGGAAAAGCATATTTCTTGCACTATTTCATAACTATATTTTCTTATTCCAATTTAAGTGCCTCAAAAGTATAACTAGCTTCTTCACAGTACATGTACTGAATACCTTCTGCAAGGTAAACCAGGTTAGAATGGAGGCATCGAAACAATATAAATGTATCTTCCCAATCATTGTAAGTATTTTATTGTGATTTCAATATGCTACTAACTCACTCATTGTTAATTTTATTGGATTAAATTTGTACCTCTTTTGAATTTTTTCTAAAATATTGGTCCTGTGATACTTACTGTTAATGATATGTTGTAATGGGACCTGTGTTTTTCACTTTGACTAATTGAATAAAAATAAGTGATAACTTATTATTATTAGGTGATATACCAGTTAAGGTAGGTTTTGGATGGATATAAATACCAAATAAATATTTGGGTCTCCTAACAAAACAACCCAATATCCTACTCTACAACAAGTCCCCCTCCATCTCTGTGTACTACCTCCCTTAATCCCATCCAACTTCCATATCCTTTCGTACCCCTTCCTCATTTGCCTAACATTCTCCCCTATATCAAAGTCTTCAACGTCCCACTGACAATCAATATTCTTTGCATGCATTTTTCCCAATAATCCCTTATTCACACTCACCATACCTAGCCACTTCCTCATTTCTTTTCCTTTCAGTCCACTTCACCTTCTCACACCCACATTTCAAAAACCTCCATTCTACATTTATCTTCCTGTTTCAGTGACCAAGTTTTCATGCCATAAATATCTTTTGCTCCCAAGCAAGCATAAAGAGGACTTCCTTCTTATGCTTTCTTGGTGGCATGTATTCCTGAAAATGACCAAATTCGTCAGTTTTGCTTTCATCTCTACTAGTACTATTCCATCTGTTGCTGTTTCTTTGTTGGCTATGCTTTTTTTCTACCTTTTTATTCAATATTATGGCAACCCTTCATGGTTTCTCATCCCCTCCGCTGTATTATTCTATGACTATCACTCCAGTAATGCCCATTATCCTTCCATCTCATCTCACATGGACCTAAAATATCTATGTTTCCTCAATTTTTCTCGCACTCTATATTATCTAATCTTCTGGTCCCCAGCATTGTTCTAGTATTCCATGTACCTATTATAACTAATTCGGTCTTCTTGTTCTTCATATTCTGTTCTGCTGGTTTTTATTTTGCTTTGCCAAGTTTCAGTGAAATGACAACCAGGGAAACCTTACCTCTCCTGCTGTGGCGTATGACATACAGACAATTGGGCCAAGTCTCACAGTTGCCAGTACTCAAACTATATTCTGTCCATCATAAGAGTCTTCGGAATAATAATTGAGGTGATTACTCTTTGCCATTCTCAGTAGTGTTTTAAACATGACACCATCAGTAAATGGCCACCCCACTGGGGTCAGATGCCTTTACAGCCTCCTCGCTTGGGTACAAATGTTGTGTGGTCTACCTTTCATCTGGCTCCCAACCTTCAACCTATCAGGAATGGAAGACCTTACCAGTAGCAATTATCATTGCTCCCACTAGGACAGCTCTAGGATTCTTTGGAACACACAAGCCCTTCCACCTCGTCAAGGTTGTGAGCCATTGCAGAGGAGAACATATTATAAAGATTAATAAGAAGAATAATAAAATTTTACTTAGGGTAATTTAAGTAGCATATATTTGAATAACATATGGAAAAAATATTTTCTATGATGAACTGAATAGTTGTCTTTATAGATGCATCACCTTTGTGAACATCTGTTTGAGCATCATGTTCATTCTCCCGATTAAATTAATAGATACTTATTCAATAAACGTCTTTGCAAGCCCCACTGATGGCGGGCTGATGTCCATGCTTTTCTTTACCTACATGCATATAAATTTTATGTACAAGTGTTCAAATATTACAGTGTTGCTCATATTTCTCTTATTTCCCATTAGCCATGGTCATATTCCCCAATCCTTTTACAGGTATGTAAAGTATATAGTCACCTCAAGAAATTCTCTCAAGTGTTTACACTCTGGTGACCAGTGCTATTCAAATTCAGGTAGGTGTTCTTGGATTTAAATGACAAAAAAAGGAATTACTTCATGAAGTGATCCAATTCTTATCTACAAGAAAAGGACTCTTACTTCCTGTTTTTGAGGGCATTTATGTAGGGATCTTTTTTCCAGGATTATGGTTAAAAAAATAATATCCATCCTATATGTGAAGGCTGAAATTACATGAGTTGATCTTCATTACTGAATGTTATTTCTACTCCAGACAAAGAGTTCTGCCTAATTTGACTTAATTATATTTTCATGGTTATGATATGTATTTTTCAATGGAGGAATGTTATTGGAATTGTTATTCATGGCTTTTCACTATTATTATTAGGTAATCTACCAGTTAAGGTAGGTTTATGGATGGACAACTATCAAATAATATTTTGTCACCCCAAATCCAATCCGCCAACCTACCCTCCATCGGGTCCCTCTTCATCTCTGTGTACTTCTTTCCTCCCTTTATCCCGTCCAACATCCCTATCCTGTTCCTGCCCTTTCCTTGCTTGCCCAACATTTTACCCTATATTCTTCAACATTCCACTACCACTCAATGCCTTTTATCCATATTTCCAGCCTCCATAGGATTTCTCTCAACAAACCCCTGTCCTCAGCCACCATCTCCAGTACTTCCTCATTTGTTTTCCTTTCGGTCCATACCACCTTGTCCATTCTTCTCCATGCCCACATTTCAAAAGCCAAAAGAACGTTTATCCTCCTGCTTCAGCGACCACGTTTCTGTGTCGTACATGGCTATGTTCCACATCAAAGTTTTTACTAGTCTTTTCTTTACCTCCCTACTTAACTTCCCCATTATCAACTCCCTCTTCCTGGAGAAAGCCCCCTTACCTAGCATAATTCTTCTCCTTACATCCTTACTACTTTGACCGTATTGGTCCAAAGCACTTCCGAGATACGCAAACTGTTCTACCTGCTCTATTTTTTCCCCTCCTATTTTAATGTTTAACATAGCCTTTTTCTTTCTGGAAAATCTCATAGCCTTTGTTTTATTAATATTGATTCTCATCCCATACCTATCGCACTGAACCTCCAATTCACTAAGCAATGCTTGCAACACTCTGGCTGACTGCAATTAATGCTAGGTCATCAGCAAACCTAACCGATTTTATGAACTCCCCTCTCACTTTCATTCAGTAGCTTAAATTTGCACTATTTTACAGTAATCAATTATTACTAAATGTCAGTAATTTTATGGCTGAGCACGTATGAAGCCAAATTATCTATATATATAAAATCAACTGAAGATATTTCAGAGTTGTTTTTCGATTCTTTTTTGTTTCTGTGAAGTAATCATTTCTGTATGGTGTTGGGGAATTTTACTTACTGATTCTGGTGTTATAGATATCATTGTAAAAATATAGAATAGAAAATTAGGAATACACATGTTACGAAGAGGATAAGTAAGCGGAAGTGTCCTTACTTGGAAGGCCAATGAAATTCATTCGTAAAGTATTCAGAATTTATTTGGTAGTTGTGTCCATCCAGAAACCTACCTTGACTGGTAGATTGCCTTATGTTAATAGAAGTATTCCGGAAGTATGTCAGTGAAATACAAGATAAGGTTGAAATGTAGGAGAGCATTATGCTTCAAAATAAAAGGTACTGGACAGCAGCAACAATTGTTTCTTTTTTATTGTTACATGATGCATTACCTCTGTTAAGACTATTAAAATGGTAGCTAAACCATTTCAGAGCGTAGGTATTGAAAATATACTTCTTTCTGCAATAATGACAGCATTTCTGCATAGTTTTATCTGGAGGCAAACAATTTGCCATTTATGATTGGTAAGTAAGACAGAACTTCATAAAAACCACCTGCTAAACTGTTAAGTCAAGAGGCATGTAGTTTGGAAAGTTCTGAATGCACTATCAGTATCAGTGTAAAAGTATCCAGGTATATTTTTATAAATACACATTTGCGCAGCAGTTTCGTTGTATACAATCTACAAATATGAAATAAGAACCATCAACGAAGCTGAAGATCAAAAGACATGCAGGTAAGAAAATAAAAATACGGCAAACCTTTAAAAGCTACACCGAGGGTAGCAATTTTGGATGATAACATCAAAATAAATTGTTACTTTAAACTCAATCATTCCCGAAAACATTGTTTTAAAAATATCTAACACGCACGAAAATGAATACTTTTACACGAATCGTAAAACGGTACAAGCATAAGGTCAATATCATAAATGCAGTCTATACAGCAAAATTTACTATGCATTTTTTCTATATTTTATCCATTGTATGCCAGTTAAAATTTAACCATAAGTATGCAATATAGAAATACCAATTAAAGAAAAATTATGTTATCTGGCTCTCATGGTTGTTGTATCGCTGTATAATGAATACATTCTTGTATAACTTTTTTAAAATGAAATATCACGTATACCTGGAATAAAATTTAAGAAGAATGTAAACTGTCAATGTAGTGTTAAGTAATCTTTATTTATCAGGCGATACATATGCACTGAAACATGAAAATGACCAAATTCGGCCGCAAGGAGAAGCAGCGGACACGGTAAACGCTGAAAATCCGGCGTTTCAGCAACTTGGTATCCGGCGAACATAACGTCTCAGGAGGTATCCTCGTAGGAGGCCCCACTTAACTCATACTCCTTCCACCGAGGAAAAATTCCTCCCCCCTGGCTCACGCCCGGTACAACGGGATTGGCAGTGCAAACTGGGAGGCGGAGTTCACAAAATATAAAGAAGGGAATCGGCCAATCCGGTGATATCTCCCTCACCCCCATTCTAGAGAGCGGAAAAAATTATGATTGGCCGGTTTCCCTGGGAGCGGTCGAGGATCCACCTACTTGACCGAAGGACCAATAGGCCACCTGACACTGGTCGAGTGGTATGAGACAGTTTTCCAGAGCTGGGGTGGGGGTAGGAGTCAAGTGGAACCTTCTACGAGGTTACCTCCTGACGTATTATGTTCGCCGGATACAAATCTCAGAAAATGCCGGTTTTTGAACGTGTACGAGAGATATTATTTTCCTTCCTTAGTGTATTCCATTCGTAATTATCGCCAAATTTTTAAATATCCCTCCGAGCTTTTCCATATATGAGTCCTTTTATTTTTATGTCGGGTATAAATAATATTTGGTGAATTGCAATGCCAGAACTATAGCGCTAAAACAGAGTTTACTAAATGATAGTTCCTTATTTATATTTTTATTTTAATTTACAATAGTCTCACTCCCCATTTTTGAACATTAGTACATATTGGAAAATCTTCAATAATTGTCGTTTAAGTCGTAATTATGTTATTTTCTTTGTATTTTAGCGAATTTACGAAGTAAATATTTCACTCGAGCGCTACCAATAGCCACTAAAGTTACACAAACTTAACAAAATTTTCGTAGGGTATACGTAATAGTATACTAAATGCAATGTAGCTTGAGTCTTAATTAATAGACAATTATAAACTAGAGTAAATTTTAAAATCTGGATTAAGCGAATGCTTCCAATGGAATTAAAAGTTGTAATTATTGTCACACTATTAAATATTCTTTACTAAATAGAAACTATAACGTTCAAAACAATTATTTGTTTTCGCATAATATTGCTCGCTCTGCAAAGAGAATATTTCTATTCTATGTCAAGCACCGCTCTACAATAAATATATTGTTGTGTAACCCCTTTATTTCATAAAAAATCACAATACCTGGAATAAATGTTGAGAAAAATGTAATTTGTCAATGTAATGTTAAGTAATATCTCCTTATCAGGCGATAAATATGCACTGAAACACGAAAATGTCCAAGTACGACGGCAACAAGAACCAGCGGACACGGTAAACGCTGAAAATTCGGCGTTTCAGCAACTTGGTATCCGGCGAACATAACGTCTCAGGAGGTATCCTCGTAGGAGGCCCCACTTAACTCATACTCCTTCCACCGAGGAAAAATTCCTCCCCCCTGGCTCACGCCCGGTACAACGGGATTGGCAGTGCAAACTGGGAGGCGGAGTTCACAAAATATAAAGAAGGGAATCGGCCAATCCGGTGATATCTCCCTCACCCCCATTCTAGAGAGCGGAAAAAATTATGATTGGCCGGTTTCCCTGGGAGCGGTCGAGGATCCACCTACTTGACCGAGGGACCAATAGGCCACATGACACTGGTCGAGTGGTATGAGACAGTTTTCCAGAGCTGGGGTGGGGGTAGGAGTCAAGTGGAACCTTCTACGAGGATACCTCCTAGCGTATTATGTTCGCCGGATACAAATCTTAGAAAATGCTGGTTTTTGAACGTGTACGAGAGGTGTTTTCCTCCGTTCGTGAATTCCATTAGTATTCATCGCCGAATTTTTAAATATCCCTCTGAGCCTTTCGATATTACAGTATTTATTTTAATTCCAAGTGTACATAATATTTGTTGAATTCTTGTCATTCTTTCTTGTCACAAGATTTATTAAATGGCTTCAAATTGTTTCTTATATTGCCTTACTATATGTCTGCATACATAGATGACAAGCATACTACTTGTGAATATATAGTGTATGAGTAAGAGTAACTATCATAGAAGTGGGAAAGTTTATTTTGGAAAATGAAAAGTGAATGCTGTTATCCTTTATTTTTTGTGCCCCTCTATCTAACTCCAAAAGCCTTACTTGAATAATAAGCCAATCATATTAACTTTTCATGGTAGTAAAGTAAACATCCCTAATGTTTACAAATATGCTATTGCCACTGATTTTGTGACGTGTTCTTAGCCTTTGGAAGGATTATGGAAATTTAGTATCACCAAGAAACTTGGAATATCAACAGGATCATTTCTCAGGTAAAGTGGAGAAAGTAGGGACAGAAAAAAGTCATGAACTAAGGATCATAAAGAACTAGGGTATTTATTATATGAATTATTGGTATCTGAGTCACCCAATTATATATTATGTTAGCATGTATAAATATTCTCAAGAAAAATTATTTCAAATTGCTATGGAAACTTTCCTTTGATATATTTACAAACTTCATGCAGCAAAAGTCAAAGCAGTACATTTCATAACATTGGTGATTCAATTTATACATAATTGAAGATTGAATTATAAATATTGTTGTTTTTACTAAACAATTTTTTAAAGGATTGTACTTTCATATTTGATATTTAGAGCAAGGGCATAAATATAGTAAACATAATGACAAAAATATTTTGCAATCCTGCCACATTTCTTTAATGGACAGTGCCTGTAGTCTTTCCTTGAGCATGACTGCTGAAGAATTACCCTGTCACTACACCATTATTGGGGGAAGACCTTGAACGCCTCTGCTCATTAGCCTTAGGGAGTGCTTTGTTCATTTAAGCTGTGCACTATATCATTTCTTTTTTGTTTTAACAAGTTTCATAGCATTATAAATTTATTTCATCATTACCAAACCTGTTCAATCCTTTGTAATATGCTTGTCAATTATCAAAATTAGCCACTGCTCAAGCATTCTCTGAAGTCAAAAAACCACATTCACGGTACCATGTAATGCGATGCAAACTTTTTATGAGCAACAGCCTAATTTATAATCTTGAAATGAGTATGGAGTGTGTACACAAAGGAAATATAGAAACTAATTCTCCCTGATATATTTTTGGTATGTTAACTTTTGAAACTGCAATCCTAAATAGTTGAAAAATCGCAGCAACAATATTGTCATATGATTGTAGCATAGGCAAATTGCTTTGTTTTTAAAACTCATAGAATTTAGGAATGCAATTGTGATTGAATGGACTACATTTCAGAAACATAAGGAAGTAGCATACATTTGCAAAATTGCATCAAATCTCTGCTTGCATAATGTAGGGGATTTAATTTTTTCATTATGGTTCTCCAACGAGATTCCTAAATATTATTTCCCTATGAATTCATTCTTCAGTATGATGTAGACAATAAAGCAGGATTTTTTCATAATATAAAGTACAAGTTGTTATTAGAACTTGAAAAGGAAACAGATGTTAGGTAGGTAGAGTATCATGTGAATGTAAATCATTATATTTATGGTGAATATATATTTTTTATACTTGTAAATCATGTAAGTCCTTATGAAAATCTTTAACTCAAAATCAAGGATATCACTTGAAACAGCAGAACAATGAATAAACTTAGCTAAACATAGAACCCCTCTTGTCATAAGCAGAAACTTTTTTTCCAGATATACTCATGAAAGCGTTTCTGATAACTTCTCATACCACAGTGTTTATATGGTGAAACTATGTGACTGATAATTTGATGAACTGTAGTTACTTTGTGAGAGCATTTCTTTGTAGTTTCAATTGCATTCATCATAAATGAAGTGGTAGGTGTTGACATCACTTTCTTGGTAATGATGATCTTCCCATTACCACTATTTTATGATTTCAGATACCAGTACTGTGATTTGTGTTATCATTTCTTTAAAAAATTGGACTATAACATGCTGGTGCTATCACTTATTTTGCACTCTGCAATTAGAAAACTTTTTATATTTCTTTTATCGTCACTCATTCACCAGCTTTTTGATATCCACTGCTATAGTGCTAGCTGTATTTAATAGTGGTTACATAATGTAACAAATAATATTATTACTTTTTTCAAATGCTCTGGTGTACATTTCAGCTTAATCATCATAATTGAGAATATTTTATCTGCAATGCCTTGTTGCTAGATGTGCAAGAGAAAAGTAAAATGTTCATAGAACAATAAGTGATACATTCATTCATTTTATTACTAATGAAAATCATGCTACTTTTTTTTACTGAAGTTGATATTTTATTTTTCATTGAACATGTTATCTTTTTGATCAATTAAAAAAATGCAATTTTTTACAACTATCATGATTAAATTCATCTGATAAACAATGTGTTCTTACACAATTGCATTTATGCCATCATAATTAAAAATATCTAGTTGAAGCAAGCTTGCATATTTAACATATTTTATTAAGCCATCTGGCCATTTTACCTATTTGATATTAAGTATGAATATATTCATGTGCATATTAAAATATATCATTTCAAAGGACATGACATAAGTATTATGCAAGGCTGAAAAATGGGAACAGTCATCCATGAATTATTCTGTGGAATAGTGTTGACGTTGAGACTGCATTTCTTTCA
The DNA here is from genome assembly GCA_037158775.1 of Hetaerina titia. NCBI lineage: Eukaryota > Metazoa > Arthropoda > Insecta > Odonata > Calopterygidae > Hetaerina > Hetaerina titia. The sequence continues at coordinate 62,781,631 of CM073775.1, read as the reverse complement.
GTGGTTAGGGGCAGTGGCATGGCCGACACAGGGAGAGACATTGAGACACTGAATGAGGAGGAGGACGGAGAGTCGGAGTATGTGGTGGACTCTAGGTGTGGGACTGAATTTGAGGGAGAGTGCCCTGACAGCCCACTTTTGAATGGTGGTCGGGATGAGGGAGGGGGACCAGATAGTGGGAGTGGTGGGGAGGAGTACCACTTCAAGAAGGATGGCAGCTATCTTCGGAACCCAAATCAGTACCTGCCAAGGTACAACGTTGGAAGTGAGACTGAGACAGATGAGGCGATGGTGCCCCTACGTGGTGGGGTAGCCAACTCGCGGCAGTTGAGTGGAGGGGCAGCAGAGGGTGATGACTCGAGTGAGGAAGATGAGGCAGTGGTGGTTTATGGGTTCCCAAGGCCAAAACAGACTGCTCGTTTTGAGCCCGAGAGGTTGTCCAATGGTGAACTGGGGACCAGTTTGGGAGTCTCAGGACTTGACGAGCAGATGTCACTGTCAATGGGGGGTTGCACCAGCACCAGTGATCTCTCCAATGTGTGCGACATAGAGAACTCTGAATTTGAGACAGATTTTAAAAAACTGAATGAAAAGTGGCCGGAGATCACGCATTCTTCCGTTTGAAGATGGGTGGGAAGTGTAACCCTGGCCAAATTTCAACTGTTCCCACCTAATGATGCTGCATGAGGGTGCAAAAGGAGTTTACTTTCAACCTTCAAAGCTCTGGTGGTGGCAAGAGAAAACCCAAGCACAATCCTTCTGTGATCTAAGAATGCCATGCTTATGCCGACTTACTACCACTGCTTAATGGTTTACTTTTTTGTGTAATGAAAGAAGACTGCTATTTTGGGATTGGCTATTTATAAAATGCCCATATCTTCGTCTCAGACGTACACCTTCAATTTTAAACAGAATTGTACTGAGAAAATAAAAGATCCTTTTCAAATTGGTTTGAGAAAAGGCATGACCATGTGTTCCTTTTGTGCTGAGATGAATCTGTGGATATTTTGTGATAAGGAAGCTACTCAGGATAATGGATATAGAGGGCAGCACAGTGACTGTCACGCAAGTGTACTTCTCTCAGGTGGAAATTGTTTCAAACGTCCCTTTCTCACCGTTAAAAAAAATGAATGTAATGCAGTCTGTCTCATGCATTTTCATTTGCAATCCGAGTGAAAAGCATTTTTGTAAAACCTATTTGAGGTATGTGGTATCTCTTGTGAAGGAATGATTTTTTTAAAGAGACCATTCTTTTTTAAGTGCTACATTTGTGTCTCCTACTGTACTGTTTTTATTTATTTATTAATAAAACATCTGACACTGAAATAAAGAGTGGATGAAAGATATCAATCATAGATTGAAAATAATATCTGTAAACTTGTACAGAAAATATCTTTGTACATACAAAAATGTTGAATATACATTGACATATTTTTAAATACCCTGTCATGGTTTCATTTTTTCCAATCATGCCACTTCTTCCATTATTTCCAACATTTTTTGTAGCTTTTCTCCTCTGCAACACTGAAAAAAGGATATCAAGGTTGCTCAGTGGATTGTATATCAATACAAATATTTGTCAGCTATTGGGAATGTAATGTAATGGTTATAGCTGCTGTGACTCATTTTTCAGAGTAAATTAATTTGCTACTTGTAACCGCCCACACCTGTAGTTACAACTATAGGTCCAGTACAGTGGAACTTTGCACAATGCACAGCAAGCAATTCGCATAACAAGCAAAAATGTTTCTAAAAAAATGGCTGCCTTAACAAGTGACTTTTTGGAGAACAAGTGACAAGGAGAGGGGGATTCCTGGAGTTATTTTGCTTCAGGTGGTGTTTAGCACTCATTACACATTCAGCTCACATTTTAGTGTCGCTAATGATTCTCCAAATCTGATTTAAAATATTTTTGATTTTTTGTGCAAATTTAAATAACACTGGCAGAAAAATCCCGAAAAAAAACCACAAGAAAACAGCCATTGGACTAAGACTGTAGAAATAAATACTAAAATCATTGAAAAAAGCAAGAATGAAGTGTGAACGTGGCTGATTTAGTACGTACATACAATTAGTTAGCATCAATGATTTGTGCTAACCTCAAGGATGAGATCAAGTACATTGATACATTAAAGGGAGTAGAGAGTGACAAGAATAATTGCGGCTACCTCTCATATGGCTAAATGAAAAGAATTGTAATATGAAGCTATTAATGAGAACATCATTTGTTAGAAGGCAAAAGTGATTTTCGCTGACTTCATTAAGAACATGCCAGGGACATCAATAGCCAAAAAAGAAGTATTTAAGGGAAGCCCTAGGTGATTTGAGATGCTTGAGAGAAGAACTGGTATCCACAGCATTGTGAGGCATGGTGAAGCACCAAACTCTCACTCGAAGGTAGCAGAGAACTTGATCAGTGACTTTAGGAGGTTCATAGATTCTGAGGGTTACCTGTCACAACAGGATTTTAGTTATGATGAGATGGGGTTTTTATGAGTAACTTGGTGAACTTATATGAATATATATATATATATATATATATATATATATATATATATATATATATATATATATATATATATATATATATATATATATATATATATATATATATATATATATATATATATATATATACATATATATATATATATATTCATATATATATATATATAATATTCATTCAAACATAGAAATAGGTATAAGGAAAGGGAATAGGTAAACACATAAAAGGCGAACACAGGACATGTGGGGAAGGCGGTTTTTGAGCAGATCACGAAAGTAAAAATATTTCCTTATCCAGGATGTGAACCACGGGCCTTCCACAAATCCCGGATAAGGAAATATTTTTACTTTCGTGATCTGCTCAAAAACCACCTTCCCCACATGTCCTGTGTTCGCCTTTTATGTATTTACCTATCCCCTTTCCTTGAACCTATTTCTATGTTTGATTGAATATTTGTGCGCCGTATGGTGGGATTTTCAAGTTTGAATATGTGCGTGAACTGCGGGGAATGCCAAAACAGTAACTTTTAATGGAGTCATCCGCTATTATGAATTTCAATGCAACAATTTACAAGTGTACAAATCAAGGCAATTGATTTTCACACTCTGAAATTGTTGCAATGAAGTGTTTTACTTTATGAGAAAGATTCCAGAATGCTTGTTGTTCAGGTTCCACTGTATTTAAAATGAATTATCAATGTTTTTTAATATTACAATATACACTGGCAGTTGTAATCAAAGGGAAATTCTTATGAAAAGCCACGCTTTTCAGAATTTCATTTTTTCCCTTTATCACTACAAATTTGTAAGTAATTTTTCATATCCAGTAAAAAAAATGAGCATTAGTGTTTGCCTGAACTTTTAGTTCTCACAAAAGTACTTTGCTTTTGTTAGAACCTAAGTCTTATTTCTGAAGAGATCGAACTATATTTGTAGAATATAAAAAGTGTGTAATACTTTTAAGATGTAGAAGGAGAATAAGCTGTAGATGAGGATAGCTAAGGTCCAGGCTTACCTGATGGTGAGACAGAAAGGGCACTGAGGAAATTGAAATCAAATAAGGCAGTGGGGGTAGACAGTATTCCAATGGAACTTGGAGAGAGAAATCTGGCCAGAAGACTGTAAAATCAGTGTTAGTTACTATTCATAAAAAGGAAAGACTGCAATGTGCAAGGACTACAGAACAATAAGTCTGATTACACATGCAGTGAAAGAGGGGTCAGGATTATCAATCCTGAAAAACGAAGTGAGAGAAAGCAGTAGCAAAACACCGAGGACAGTGAAAATGATTACTTGTGGGATGATCAGTTTGGGTTTAGGGAGGGCAGAAGCATACATAATGCCATTGGAGTGATGAGATCACTAATCAGGAACATAGAATACAATCAGGATGTATTCACCTGTTTTGAATATTTCAGGAAAGTGATTGATAAAGTGAATTGAGTGAAGTTAATGAATGTATTTGAGAAAATAGGAGTAGATTTTAGGGACAGGAGACTAATCTGCTACCTGTACCCCAGCTACCTCGACCTCCCTGTGGTGTGACTCTCTGTAGTCCAAGAAGGTGAGAGCTATAAGACAGAAGCCAACAGGGTAATGATCCATTACTGCCATAGTATGTAAGAAAGAATCTTATAAAAGAGGATGTGAGAGGTTTATACTTAATGGGACTAAGGCTTAAGATTGGATCCGTAAATGTTCCCGGTATTTTTTTGTTTACATTGATTCACGACCGTAGCTACGTTCCTTGTATTTTTAAATATCTGAAGAATGATTAAAATTATACCTCAAATGAAGCATGGTGGATGGAATTGTCATAATTTTCTGTCACTGGGAAAAAGATAATTCAAAGGTCCGATTATGGATCGAGCGGTCTCGGTCATTCCTTCTTTATCTATTCGTTATCTGGCTTATTTAATATTAATAGAAAATTTTAATTGGGTTTGCGACCTGCAGTACTCCAATATGCCTTAAATGAATCGCTCAAGTGAATTGAGAATCACTCAACGAGTAATTGAGGTGAGGCGATCCAAATTGACTCGATTCAGCAAATTGAATCATCCAACCAGCCTCCAGTCGGCAGTCAGTCGTCTCTTGCATTCCAAACCGCCGACGCTTTTTGTTTGCATTGATTCACGACCGTAGCTGCGTTCCTTGTATATTTAAACTCACTTGATCTCATTCCTAATGACTCGAGTCTGCAGACTCTATTGAGCGACTCGTTCATTTGAAAATTCGTGACTGATCGTCCCTAATGTCTAAACAGTGTGAATGCATTTTAAAAGCATATGCCAAAATATCTAGCCAGTTTTGACGCAGCTACAGTGTTATTTCTGAATGCAGTTTTAAGTTCCTGATGAGATAAACAACGATCAGAGCCAGATAATTAGCTCAAAAATTTGCTTGGCTTTTTGTGTAGTGTAATACGTTTGATTCAACACGCTTAGATGTTGTCATTTTTTGTTGTTTTCTTTCAATACCCTATGAAATCTTGTCCCGGGAAGGCCCGAGAGGACAAGTGCTCCGAATTTTGTCAATTCTACTGTGTGGAATTAATTGGTGATAATAGTTTTCTGATATATCTCATACAAGTATACTTGTAGGAGTATTTGAACTATTTTAATCCATTTTTCGGGACATGGTTGTGATTTAAGTAATGCTTTCTTTTTACATCGTCAACAAAGGTTTGCTATCATCAACACGGCTGTTAACAGGTATGCCGACGTTTCATTTTATTATATCTCTTATCTCTTGAAACGGATAACCAGCTATGGTTGACATTTCTTATTTCAATAATGGGAAAAGGACAAGGAAACCATGAATCACTGATGGAATGATTACAAAGATGGATGAGAGAAGAAAATGGAAGAATGTAAACAGAGAGTTCGGCAAAATGAAGTACAAACAGTTAAATAATAAATTGAGGCGGGCGACAAAGCAAAAGAAGCGTGGTGGAAAGCGCAGTGTGTGGATATGGAAAGTTTGCAGAGGAAGGGTGAAATTGGTGCGCTATATGCGCATTATGGGAAGGTAAGATCTGTGTTGACTGTTAGAGATAGGTTGGGCAAGATAATAGTTGAAAAAGGAAGATGGAAAGAATATGTAGCCAATTGTTGATTTTCACAAATGCTATGCATATTTTAAATCCTTCCAAGTATGGATTTAGGTCATAACTTATTTTCATATCTAGACTCTTTAAGATTTGATTAATTGTGTATGTTTGTACCTAAAGTTACCTCTAAAACTCGACCAGTATACGTTCCTTAATAGCTCCAAGCCTAATGACCCGAGCATTCTCCAAGGGTGAGAATCCCATTATATAAATTTTTCAAAATATTTTATGCAAACTAGGCCAAAACTCTCATTTTAATGATCATTCTTCAAGAATAAGTAATGGCAGAGGGAATGTCAACTTGAACCTTTATAATCAGTTAATGATTAATAAAGCCTATGCATATTTATTGTTATTTTCAATTAAGGCAAACTTAAAAAAGAATGTATTATAGTGGTCACACAAAATCTTATCATACAATTATAGTATTTCAAAATGAATTTTCCCTTATAATGCATACATTAGCTCTATTTCCTTTAAAATATAACAGATTTAAGTTAATTTTATGAAAAATACGATATGCTTCTGCCTTTTCCAGGTTACCTAGGAAATAAAAGAAGAAATAAATTCATCACTGATGGTGGCTTGTGGATTAATTTACTTCATATGAGTCAGAGCAACAAACAATTTCCTTGCTTGGATTTCTGAGGCAGTCTTTATCTCACTCTGTTGTTGAGGGACCCTAGAAGGGATGGTGTCACCAAATGGTGGGGGGAATATTAAATTGTGATTCTAAAAACACATCTACATAATCCTGGATGGTGTGCATATCAGGTTGTAAATTATTGGTCTTGTATTTCCATACATTTATATTTACCTATAGTCAACCAAATTACTTGATGATCTCAACAGTCGTTTGCAATTTCACAAATGCGTGTCCACCAGGAAGTGTTCATACAATGATCACTTCAAAGTGTGAAATTATTATAGGTGCAGGGCATTGCATTCCTTTAAAACCATTAAAAATTCATTTTGAAAGAGTTTCCCATAGTACCTTAACCAACTATAGAATTTTGCCTGATGTTGATGGCTCAAGGTATCAATCCCAGTCCAGACAAATGATTTTTATATCATGAAATTTCTACATTTCAGTGCACATTATCAGCAAACTCTATTTAAGAAATACATGGTAAATCTTACTGCTTTTTAAATTCTTTGTAGGCATCTACTGAAAACATAATTACTCATCATGAAAAATAACAGTTATCAGTTAATCATTGGTTTTGTATTTAGCTATTCCAAATCATTTTGATTTTATCTTGGCGAAATTCAATGGGGACACCTGAAGAGCTTGCTTATGAAAAGGCATATGCATAGCTTTCAAAGTCATACCTGGAAAGGATTTCAAAGGGGGCTTACATTAAGAGAATTTAAAGAAGGCACATATGAAGACAATATCAAAGAAGGCACATATGAAGACGACATCAAAGAAGGCAAATATGAAGAGGTATCAGAGAAGGCATATATGAAGAGGTATCAAAGAAGGCATATATGAAGAGGTATCAGAGAAGGCATATATGAAGAGGCATCAAAGAAGGCATATATGAAGAGGTATCAAAGAAGGCATATATGAAGAGGTATCAAAGAAGGCATATATGAAGAGGTATCAAAGAAGGCATATATGAAGAGGTATCAAAGAAGGCATATATGAAGAGGTATCAAAGAAGGCATATATGAAGAGGTATCAAAGAAGGCATATATGAAGAGGTTATCAAAGAAGGCACATATGAAGACGATATCTAAGAAGGCACATATTTAGAGGCTATCAATTGGAAAGGTTTTTTTAGGAAGTTATCAGAAATATAAGAGTATTAAATCATTGTTGTATTGCACTTCCTAAAATGTTAAGTTATGAAGTAACATGTTATTTTCATGGAAAGTTCATTTTTTGTTTGTATATTGCAAAAGTTCTGATTTAAATAAGGCGATAAGTAAGTGATTACATGCATACCTAACACTTTAAAGTGTACTTAATGGGATGTCGTAATAGTTAGAGCTAAAATTGGCATGTTAACATCATTTGTAAATGAACTGGTATTGTAATATCTATAATGGCTTGCTTACTTCCTGTAAAACCTACAGTAATGTGGCAAAAATTAACAATATTAATTTAATAACCTATAAACTACAAGGGTTTATGGTGGGTTTCAGAAACTTGATAAAAGTTCAATTTATCTTTTATAGTGAGCATATGATATTGTGGTGGGTCGCAGTAGTCAGGGGCTAGGGCGTTGGATTACTGAATTCCCGGCAAAGGCACTCTGAGCACCTGCAGCTCCACCCAAGCAAGTTGATTTTGTGGGTATCAGTTCTTTCTGGGAAACCATAACCGGCACAGAGAAAGGACCTGGACCCCCTATCCTGATGAGTGAATATTCATATACCGTCAGGCTTTGTACATGGGTGAGCTCTACCCTACCTACTCAACTGACCTTTGGGTTGCTTACTGTGTTTATGAATTTTTTATTATATTGTGATGTTCTATATCCACAATGGTATGGAGTTTCTGTGAAATTAATTTTTGAATGCCAACCTATCTAATAATATAATCTTTTATTCATCCACCAAATCCATCCAAATAAAATTCATCCACTACAATGCCACCAAATAAAAAGTATGTGTGTCACAATTTTACTTGGGGATAAATTTTTCAGTCTCCCATGCCAGATTATGTAGCAGATTAAAACTGTGTGCTATTGTGTATTTTTTGTTCATTTTCATTAACGAGGCAATTTTTCTGTATTTTGTAAATGTCAGATCATAGCTCTCAGGGATAAGTTATACATGCAACATATCATTGAGAGATAAATTTAATGAGGAAAAGCATATTTCTTGCACTATCTCATAACTATATTTTCTTATTCCAATTTAAGTGCCTCAAAAGTATAACTAGCTTCTTCATTGTAGCTTTACATGTATTGAATACCTTCTGCAAGGTAAACCAGGTTAGAATGGAGGCATCGAAACAATATAAATCTATCTTCCCAATCATTGTAAGTATTTTATTGTGATTTCAATATGCTACTAACTCACTCATTGTTAATTTTATTGGATTAAATTTGTACCTCTTTTGAATTTTTTCTAAAATATTTGTCCTGTGATATTTACTGTTAATGATATGTTGTAATGGGGCCTGTGTTTTTCACTTTGACTAATTGAATGAAAATAAATGATAACATATTATTATTAGGTGATATACCAGTTAAGGTAGGTTTTGGATGGATATAAATACCAAATAAATATTTGGGTCTCCTAACAAAACAACCCAATATCCTACTCTACAACAGGTCCCCCTCCATCTCTGTGTACTACCTCCCTTAATCCCATCCAACTTCCATATCCTTTCCTACCCCTTCCTCATTTGCCTAACATTCTCCCCTATATCAAAGTCTTCAACGTCCCACTGACAATCAATATTCTTTGCATGCATTTTTCCCAATAATCCCTTATTCACACACACCATACCTAGCCACTTCCTCATTTCTTTTCCTTTCAGTCCACTTTACCTTCTCACACCCACATTTCAAAAACCTCCATTCTACATTTATCTTCCTGTTTCAGTGACCAAGTTTTCATGCCATAAATATCTTTTGCTCCCAAGCAAGCATAAAGAGGACTTCCTTCTTATGCTTTCTTGGTGGCATGTATTCCTGAAAATGACCAAATTCGTCAGTTTTGCTTTCATCTCTACTAGTACTATTCCATCTGTTGCTGTTTCTTTGTTGGCTATGCTTTTTTCTACCTTTTTATCCAATATTATGGCAACCCTTCATTGTTTCTCATCCTTCTCCAGTTTCACATTGTTCTCCACACCCACATTTCAAAACTCTCCAATCCACGTCTATCCTCCTGCTTCAGCAACCACCTTTCCGTGCCGTACAGCGCTACGCTCCATATCAGAGTTTTTACGAGTCTTGTCTTAACCTCTGTACTGAACATCGCCATCATCAACTCCCTCCTCCCTGTGAAAGCCTCCTTGCCTAGCACAAGCAGGCTTTCACAGGGAGGAGGGAGTTACTTCTCCTTACGTCTATACTACTTTGACCATATTGATCAAAAACACTTCCGAGATATGTTAACGGTTCTACCTGCTCTATTTTTTCCCCTGCTGTTTTCATATTTAGCTTAGCCTTTTTCTTTCTAAAAAATCGCATAACCCTTGTTTTATTAATATTGATTCTCATCCCATATCTATTGCACTGAACCTCCAATTCTCTCAGTAATGCTTGTAACCACTTGGCTGACTGAGCAACTAATGCCTGGTCATCAGCAAACCTAACCGATTTTACGAATTCCCCTCCGACATTCATACCCACCTCCAGTTCATCCCATGCCTCTATAATCATTTCCTCAACATATACGTATAACAGCACTGGTGACAATGGGCAACCCTGCCTTACATCTCTTCCTAACACTGCCCATCCAGACTCTCCGTTCCTTAGACACCGATGAGCAGTCTGAGACATGTACAGGTTGTGGATCAGTCTCCTGTCCCTCAAATCCATTCTATTTCCTGCAATTCTTCATCACCATCTCTTCCTTTGGCCATAGCATTCCAATCCCACATCACTATAAAATTTTTCCGTGCAGGAACACACGATTATGTCCTCTAAGTCATCGTACATTCTATCGTCTTCTTCCTCCTTGTGGTTGCTCGGTGGTATGTATACCTGAACAATGACTAAATTCTGTAGGTTCTGCTTTAATCTCTGTGAGTAAGATTCTATCAGTTGCTTTCTGTATGTTTATTACACCTCTTCCTACCCCTTAATTTAATATTACGGCATCCCTCGTTGGCTCTCGTCCCCGCCGCTGTATATTATTCTATAATTATCACTCCATTAATCCCCGCTATCCTTCCATCTCACCTTGAATATACCTAAAACATCTATATTACCTCTTCCCATCTCTCGCTTAATATTCTCTAGTTTGCCTATCCTCATTATTGTCCTGACGGTCTATGTACCTATTGGAACTACTTTCGTTTTCTGTCCTGCTGCTGTTCTGTCTCCCCTGCAAGGGTTTCGTGGGATGATGACCGCAGAAGCCTTACCTCCCCAGCTGCTGGGCACAACACACAGCCGCTGGGGCCGATTCCTGCTGTGTCCATCATTTTTCATGGGAGTAATAATTAATTAATAATACTACTAGTAAGTAAAAGTAATACTTAATAATACTACTTTGAACATATTGGTCCAAAGCACTTCTGAGATACGCAAACTGTTCTACCTGCTCTATTTTTTCCCTTCCTATTTTAATGTTTAGCTTAGCCTTCTTCTTCCTGGAAATCGCATAATCCTTGTTTTATTAATATTGATTCTCATCCCATATCTATGACACTGAACCACCAATTCACTCAGCAATGCTTGCAACCACTTGGCTGACTGAGCCACATATGCTTGGTCATCAGCAAACCTAACCGATTTTACAAATTCCCCTCCAACTTTCATTCCCACCTCCAATTCTTGCCATGCCTCTTTAATAATTTCCTCCACATATATACGTAGAATAGTACCAGTGACAATGGCCAACCCTTCCTTTCATGTATTCCTAAATCTGCCCATCCGGACTCTCCATTTCCTACTCGCACCTGAGGTGTCTGAGACATGTACAGGTTGTGGATAAGTCTCTTGCTCCTCCAATCCATTCTCATTTTCTGCAATGCACGCATTAATTTTTTCCCATTCACTCTATCAAACGCTTTTTCGAAATCTACAAAACAGGCAAATACGTCTAGAATATATTCTATATTCCTTTCGATTAGTGATCTCATTACTGCAATGGCATCATGAGTACGTCTTCCTTCCTTAACCCAAACTGATCATCCCCTTAGTACTTATTTGCCTTACTCTCCATCCTTTTATTGATGATCCTGAGAATAACTGAAGCTGCGTGGGATATCAAGCTTATTGTTCTGTAATCCGCACATGCTGTAGCCTTTACCTTTTTCGGAATAGGAACTAACACTGATTTCACAAAATCTTACGGCCAGATGCCTTCCTCATAGATACTACGAATCAGTCTATGTAGAGTCTTCTCCCCTCATGCCCTAAACAGTTCCACAGGAATGTTTTCTACCCCCACAGCCTTATTTGCTTTCATCTCCTTTAAAGCCCTTTCTATTTCATCGTCGAGTACGCCTGGACCTATGCTATCTTCTTCTATGTCATGTTCCTTTTCTATATCTAACCTTGTCAGCCTAAGTTCTCTAGCATACAGTGTTTCTATGTATTCCTTCCATCTCTCTTGGATTTTTTTGGTTCAACTATTATCTTACCCCACTTATCTTTAATTGTTCACACACATCTTGCCTTCTTACTTCCCAATAATAACTTAACGTTGGCGAATAGAGCACCAATTTCACCCTTCTTCTGTAAACTTTCCATCCTTGCATTGAGTTTTCTACCTTCTTCTTTTTCTTCATTTGTGGCCCTTTCAATTTATTGTTTAACTCTTTGTACTTCATTTTGCCTAACTCTGTGGTGACATTCTTCCATCTTCTCTCTCATCCGTCTTTGCAATCGACACATCCGTTACTGTTGTTTTCCTTATCCTTTTGTCATAAATGGTTCCGCTTGTGTCTTTTTAGGCTTTCAAAATCACTGTCTTGACACATTCCCGTTTTTCTTCGGTATTACTCAGCTCTTAACTGTCATCCATGATTTTCTTTACAGCCTGATAATACTCCTTCTTTGTTAACCCATTTAATTCTTCTACATTCCGTTTGCATACCCGCTGCCCTTCCCTTATCTTTTTGAAACGGACGTAACATTTCATAACAACTAAATTGTGGTCAGAGTCAGCATCCGCTCCTGGGAAATTGTGCGATTTTGTCACACTGTTCCTAAACCTGTTACTAACCATAATATAATCTAACTGATACCTTTCTGAGTCACCTGGCATTTTCCATGTTTACATACCCCTTTTGTGGTGTCTAATCCATGTGTTGGTGATGACTAATCCCCTGTCTTGAGAATTCAATTGCTTTCTCCCGCATTTTCCAGGACTTAATTTCTGTCTTGTGTCCATAATTTTTCATGGGAGTAATAATTGAGCTGGTTTCTCATGCCATGCCATGTTTCTCATTCTCATAGTGGTTTCTTACCCTGCCAGTAGCAATTGTTTTTGCTCCAGCCAGCACAGTTCTAGGATTCTTTGGAACACACAAGCCCTTCCACCACGTCAAGGTTGTGAGCCACTGCAGAGGAGAACATATTATAAAATTTAATAAGACGAATAATAAAATATTACTTAGGGTAATTTAAGATGGCATATATTTGAATAACATATGGAAAGAATATTTTCTATGATGAACTGAATAGTTTTCTTTATAGATGTATCACCTTTGTGAACATCTGTTTGAGCATCATGTTCATTCTCCCGATTAAATTAATAGATACTTATTCAATAAACGTCTTTGCAAGCCCCACTGATGGCGGGCTGATGTCCATGCTTTTCTTTACCTACATGCATATAAATTTTATGTACAAGTGTTCAAATATTACAGTGTTGCTCATATTTCTCTTATTTCCCATTAACCATGGTCATATTCCCCAATCCTTTTACAGGTATGTAAAGTATATAGTCGCCTCAAGAAATTCTCTCAAGTGTTTACACTCTGGTGACCAGTGCTATTCAAATTCAGGTAGGTGTTCTTGGATTTAAATGACAAAAAAAGGAATTACTTCATGAAGTGATCCAATTCTTATCTACAAGAAAAGGACTCTTACTTCCTGTTTTTGAGGGCATTTATGTAGGGATCTTTTTTCCAGGATTATGGTTAAAAAAATAATATCCATCCTATATGTGAAGGCTGAAATTACATGAGTTAATCTTAATTACTGAATGTTATTTCTACTCCAGACAAAGAGTTCTGCCTAATTTGACTTAATTATATTTTCATGGTTATGATATGTATTTTTCAATGGAGGAATGTTAGTGGGATTGTTATTCATGGCTTTTCACTATTATTATTAGGTAATCTACCAGTTAAGGTAGGTTTATGGATGGACAACTATCAAATAATATTTTGTCACCCCAAATCCAATCCGCCAACCTACCCTCCATCGGGTCCCTCTTCATCTCTGTGTACTTCTTTCCTCCCTTTATCCCGTCCAACATCCCTATCCTGTTCCTGCCCTTTCCTTGCTTGCCCAACATTTTACCCTATATTCTTCAACATTCCACTACCACTCAATGCCTTTTATCCATATTTCCAGCCTCCATAGGATTTCTCTCAACAAACCCCTGTCCTCAGCCACCATCTCCAGTACTTCCTCATTTGTTTTCCTTTCGGTCCATACCACCTTGTCCATTCTTCTCCATGCCCACATTTCAAAAGCCTCCAATGAACGTTTATCCTCCTGCTTCAGCGACCACGTTTCTGTGTCGTACATGGCTATGTTCCACATCAAAGTTTTTACTAGTCTTTTCTTTACCTCCCTACTTAACTTCCCCATTATCAACTCCCTCTTCCTGGAGAAAGCCCCCTTACCTAGCATAATTCTTCTCCTTACATCCTTACTACTTTGACCGTATTGGTCCAAAGCACTTCCGAGATACGCAAACTGTTCTACCTGCTCTATTTTTTCCCCTCCTATTTTAATGTTTAACATAGCCTTTTTCTTTCTGGAAAATCTCATAGCCTTTGTTTTATTAATATTGATTCTCATCCCATACCTATCGCACTGAACCTCCAATTCACTAAGCAATGCTTGCAACACTCTGGCTGACTGCAATTAATGCTAGGTCATCAGCAAACCTAACCGATTTTATGAACTCCCCTCTCACTTTCATTCAGTAGCTTAAATTTGCACTATTTTACAGTAATCAATTATTACTAAATGTCAGTAATTTTATGGCTGAGCACGTATGAAGCCAAATTATCTATATATATAAAATCAACTGAAGATATTTCAGAGTTGTTTTTCGATTCTTTTTTGTTTCTGTGAAGTAATCATTTCTGTATGGTGTTGGGGAATTTTAATTACTGATTCTGGTGTTATAGATATCATTGTAAAAATATAGAATAGAAAATTCGGAATACACATGTTACGAAGAGGATAAGTAAGCGGAAGTGTCCTTACTTGGAAGGCCAATGAAATTCATTCGTAAAGTATTCAGAATTTATTTGGTAGTTGTGTCCATCCAGTAACCTACCTTGACTGGTAGATTGCCTTATGTTAATAGAAGTATTCCGGAAGTATGTCAGTGAAATACAAGATAAGGTTGAAATGTAGGAGAGCATTATGCTTCAAAATAAAAGGTACTGGACAGCAGCAACAATTGTTTCTTTTTTATTGTTACATGATGCATTACCTCTGTTAAGACTATTAAAATGGTAGCTAAACCATTTCAGAGCGTAGGTATTGAAAATATACTTCTTTCTGCAATAATGACAGCATTTCTGCAAAATTTTATCTGGAGGAAAAATATTTGCCATTTATGATTGGTAAGTAAGACAGAACTTCATAAAAACCACCTGCTAAACTGTTAAGTCAAGAGGCATGTAGTTTGGAAAGTTCTGAATGCACTATCAGTATCAGTGTAAAAGTATCCAGGTATATTTTTATAAATACACATTTGCGCAGCAGTGTCGTTGTATACAATCTACAAATATGAAATAAGAACCATCAACGAAGCTGAAGATCAAAAGACATGCAGGTAAGAAAATAAAAATACGGCAAACCTTTAAAAGCTACACCGAGGGTAGCAATTTTGGATGATAAAATCAAAATAAATTGTTACTTTAAACTCAATCATTCCCGAAAACATTGTTTTAAAAATATCTAACACGCACGAAAATGAATACTTTTACACGAATCGTAAAACGGTACAAGCATAAGGTCAATATCATAAATGCAGTCTATACAGCAAAATTTACTATGCATTTTTTCTATATTTTATCCATTGTATGCCAGTTAAAATTTAACCATAAGTATGCAATATAGAAATACCAATTAAAGAAAAATTATGTTATCTGGCTCTCATGGTTGTTGTATCGCTGTATAATGAATACATTCTTGTATAACTTTTTTAAAATGAAATATCACGTATACCTGGAATAAAATTTAAGAAGAATGTAAACTGTCAATGTAGTGTTAAGTAATCTTTATTTATCAGGCGATACATATGCACTGAAACATGAAAATGACCAAATTCGGCCGCAAGGAGAAGCAGCGGACACGGTAAACGCTGAAAATCCGGCGTTTCAGCAACTTGGTATCCGGCGAACATAACGTCTCAGGAGGTATCCTCGTAGGAGGCCCCACTTAACTCATACTCCTTCCACCGAGGAAAAATTCCTCCCCCCTGGCTCACGCCCGGTACAACGGGATTGGCAGTGCAAACTGGGAGGCGGAGTTCACAAAATATAAAGAAGGGAATCGGCCAATCCGGTGATATCTCCCTCACCCCCATTCTAGAGAGCGGAAAAAATTATGATTGGCCGGTTTCCCTGGGAGCGGTCGAGGATCCACCTACTTGACCGAAGGACCAATAGGCCACCTGACACTGGTCGAGTGGTATGAGACAGTTTTCCAGAGCTGGGGTGGGGGTAGGAGTCAAGTGGAACCTTCTACGAGGTTACCTCCTGACGTATTATGTTCGCCGGATACAAATCTCAGAAAATGCCGGTTTTTGAACGTGTACGAGAGATATTATTTTCCTTCCTTAGTGTATTCCATTCGTAATTATCGCCAAATTTTTAAATATCCCTCCGAGCTTTTCCATATATGAGTCCTTTTATTTTTATGTCGGGTATAAATAATATTTGGTGAATTGCAATGCCAGAACTATAGCGCTAAAACAGAGTTTACTAAATGATAGTTCCTTATTTATATTTTTATTTTAATTTACAATAGTCTCACTCCCCATTTTTGAACATTAGTACATATTGGAAAATCTTCAATAATTGTCGTTTAAGTCGTAATTATGTTATTTTCTTTGTATTTTAGCGAATTTACGAAGTAAATATTTCACTCGAGCGCTACCAATAGCCACTAAAGTTACACAAACTTAACAAAATTTTCGTAGGGTATACGTAATAGTATACTAAATGCAATGTAGCTTGAGTCTTAATTAATAGACAATTATAAACTAGAGTAAATTTTAAAATCTGGATTAAGCGAATGCTTCCAATGGAATTAAAAGTTGTAATTATTGTCACACTATTAAATATTCTTTACTAAATAGAAACTATAACGTTCAAAACAATTATTTGTTTTCGCATAATATTGCTCGCTCTGCAAAGAGAATATTTCTATTCTATGTCAAGCACCGCTCTACAATAAATATATTGTTGTGTAACCCCTTTATTTCATAAAAAATCACAATACCTGGAATAAATGTTGAGAAAAATGTAATTTGTCAATGTAATGTTAAGTAATATCTCCTTATCAGGCGATAAATATGCACTGAAACACGAAAATGTCCAAGTACGACGGCAACAAGAACCAGCGGACACGGTAAACGCTGAAAATTCGGCGTTTCAGCAACTTGGTATCCGGCGAACATAACGTCTCAGGAGGTATCCTCGTAGGAGGCCCCACTTAACTCATACTCCTTCCACCGAGGAAAAATTCCTCCCCCCTGGCTCACGCCCGGTACAACGGGATTGGCAGTGCAAACTGGGAGGCGGAGTTCACAAAATATAAAGAAGGGAATCGGCCAATCCGGTGATATCTCCCTCACCCCCATTCTAGAGAGCGGAAAAAATTATGATTGGCCGGTTTCCCTGGGAGCGGTCGAGGATCCACCTACTTGACCGAGGGACCAATAGGCCACATGACACTGGTCGAGTGGTATGAGACAGTTTTCCAGAGCTGGGGTGGGGGTAGGAGTCAAGTGGAACCTTCTACGAGGATACCTCCTAGCGTATTATGTTCGCCGGATACAAATCTTAGAAAATGCTGGTTTTTGAACGTGTACGAGAGGTGTTTTCCTCCGTTCGTGAATTCCATTAGTATTCATCGCCGAATTTTTAAATATCCCTCTGAGCCTTTCGATATTACAGTATTTATTTTAATTCCAAGTGTACATAATATTTGTTGAATTCTTGTCATTCTTTCTTGTCACAAGATTTATTAAATGGCTTCAAATTGTTTCTTATATTGCCTTACTATATGTCTGCATACATAGATGACAAGCATACTACTTGTGAATATATAGTGTATGAGTAAGAGTAACTATCATAGAAGTGGGAAAGTTTATTTTGGAAAATGAAAAGTGAATGCTGTTATCCTTTATTTTTTGTGCCCCTCTATCTAACTCCAAAAGCCTTACTTGAATAATAAGCCAATCATATTAACTTTTCATGGTAGTAAAGTAAACATCCCTAATGTTTACAAATATGCTATTGCCACTGATTTTGTGACGTGTTCTTAGCCTTTGGAAGGATTATGGAAATTTAGTATCACCAAGAAACTTGGAATATCAACAGGATCATTTCTCAGGTAAAGTGGAGAAAGTAGGGACAGAAAAAAGTCATGAACTAAGGATCATAAAGAACTAGGGTATTTATTATATGAATTATTGGTATCTGAGTCACCCAATTATATATTATGTTAGCATGTATAAATATTCTCAAGAAAAATTATTTCAAATTGCTATGGAAACTTTCCTTTGATATATTTACAAACTTCATGCAGCAAAAGTCAAAGCAGTACATTTCATAACATTGGTGATTCAATTTATACATAATTGAAGATTGAATTATAAATATTGTTGTTTTTACTAAACAATTTTTTAAAGGATTGTACTTTCATATTTGATATTTAGAGCAAGGGCATAAATATAGTAAACATAATGACAAAAATATTTTGCAATCCTGCCACATTTCTTTAATGGACAGTGCCTGTAGTCTTTCCTTGAGCATGACTGCTGAAGAATTACCCTGTCACTACACCATTATTGGGGGAAGACCTTGAACGCCTCTGCTCATTAGCCTTAGGGAGTGCTTTGTTCATTTAAGCTGTGCACTATATCATTTCTTTTTTGTTTTAACAAGTTTCATAGCATTATAAATTTATTTCATCATTACCAAACCTGTTCAATCCTTTGTAATATGCTTGTCAATTATCAAAATTAGCCACTGCTCAAGCATTCTCTGAAGTCAAAAAACCACATTCACGGTACCATGTAATGCGATGCAAACTTTTTATGAGCAACAGCCTAATTTATAATCTTGAAATGAGTATGGAGTGTGTACACAAAGGAAATATAGAAACTAATTCTCCCTGATATATTTTTGGTATGTTAACTTTTGAAACTGCAATCCTAAATAGTTGAAAAATCGCAGCAACAATATTGTCATATGATTGTAGCATAGGCAAATTGCTTTGTTTTTAAAACTCATAGAATTTAGGAATGCAATTGTGATTGAATGGACTACATTTCAGAAACATAAGGAAGTAGCATACATTTGCAAAATTGCATCAAATCTCTGCTTGCATAATGTAGGGGATTTAATTTTTTCATTATGGTTCTCCAACGAGATTCCTAAATATTATTTCCCTATGAATTCTTTCTTCAGTATGATGTAGACAATAAAGCAGGATTTTTTCATAATATAAAGTACAAGTTGTTATTAGAACTTGAAAAGGAAACAGATGTTAGGTAGGTAGAGTACCAGTACTGTGATTTGTGTTATCATTTCTTTAAAAAATTGGCCTGTAACATGCTGGTGCTATCACTTATTTTGCACTCTGCAAACAGCAAACTTTTTATATTTCTTTCATTATCACTCATTCACCAGCTTTTTGATATCCACTGCTACAGTGCTAGCTGTATTTAATAGTGGTTACATAATGTAACAAATAATATTATTACTTTTTTCAAATGCTCTGGTGTACATTTCAGCTTAATCATCATAGTTGAGAATGTTTTATCTCATGTGCCTTGTTGCTAGATGTGCAAGAGAAGAGTAAAATGTTCATAGAACAGTAAGTGATACATTCATTCATTTTATTACACATGAAAATCATGCCACTTTTTTTACTGAAGTTGATACTTCATTTTTCATTGAACATTTTATCTTTTTGATCAATTAAAAAAAATGCAATTATTTACAAACATCATGATTAAATTCATCTAATAAACAAACAGGACTTGACGAGCAGATGTCACTGTCAATGGGGGGTTGCACCAGCACCAGTGATATCTCCAATGTGTGCGACATAGAGGACTCTGAATTTGCAACAGATTTTGAAAAACTGAATGAAAAGTGGCCGGAGATCATACTTCCGTTTGAGGATGGGTGGGAAGTGAAACCCTGGCCAAATTTCAACTGTTCCCACCTAATGATGCTGCATGAGGGTGCAAAAGGAGTTTGCTTTCAACCTTCATAGCTCTGGTGGTGGCAAGAGAAAACCCAAGCACAATCCTTCTGTGATCTAAGAATGCCATGCATATGCCGGCTTACTACCACTGCTTAATGGTTTACTTTTTGGTGCTATGAAAGAAGACTGCTATTTTGGGATTGGCTATTTATAAAATGCCCTTATTATCTTCGTCTCAGACATACACCTTCAATTTTAAACAGAATTGTACTGAGAAAATAAAAGATCCTTTTCAAATTGGTTTGAGAAAAGGCATGACCATGTGTTCCTTTTGTGCTGAGATGAATCTGTGGATATTTTGTGATAAGGAAGCTACTCAGGATAATGGATATAGAGGGCAGCACAGTGACTGTCACGCAAGTGTACTTCTCTCAGGTGGAAATTGTTTCAAACGTCCCTTTCTCACCGTTAAAAAAAATGAATGTAATGCAGTCTGTCTCATGCATTTTCATTTGCAATCCGAGTGAAAAGCATTTTTGTAAAACCTATTTGAGGTATGTGGTATCTCTTGTGAAGGAATGATTTTTTTAAAGAGACCATTCTTTTTTAAGTGCTACATTTGTGTCTCCTACTGTACTGTTTTTATTTATTTATTAATAAAACATCTGACACTGAAATAAAGAGTGGATGAAAGATATCAATCATAGATTGAAAATAATATCTGTAAACTTGTACAGAAAATATCTTTGTACATACAAAAATGTTGAATATACATTGCCATATTTTTAAATACCCTGTCATGGTTTCATTTTTCCAATCATGCCACTTCTTCCATTATTTCCAACATTTTTTGTAGCTTTTCTCCTCTGCAACACTGAAAAAAGGATATCAAGGTTGCTCAGTGGATTGTATATCAATACAAATATCTGTCAGCTATTGGGAATGTAATTTAATGGTTATAGCTGCTGTGACTCATTTTTCAGAGTAAATTAATTTGCTACTTGCAACCGCCCACACCTGTAGTTACAACTATAGGTCCAGTACAGTGGAACTTTGCACAATGCACAGCAAGATTTTCACATAACAAGCAAAAATGTTTCTAAAAAAATGGTTACCTTAACAAATGACTTTTTGAATAACAAGTGACAAGGAGAGGAAGATTCCTGGAGTTATTTTGCTTCAAGTGGTGTTTAGCACTCATAACACATTCAGCTCACATTTTAGTGTCGCTAATGATTCTCCAAATCTGAGTTCAAATATTTTTGATTTTTTGTGCAAATTTAAATTACCCTGGCAGAAATATCCTGAAAAAAAACCACAAGAAAACAGCCATTGAACTAAGACTAGGACTGACTCTAGAAATAAATACTAAAATCATTGAAAAAGGTAAGAATGAGGTGTGAATGTGGCTGATTTAGTACGTACATACAATCAGTTAGCATCAATGATTTGTGCTAACCTCAAGGATGAGATCATGTAGATTGATGCATTAAAGGGAGTAGGGAGTGACAAGAATAATTGTGGCTACCTCTCATATGGCTAAATGAAAAGAATTGCAATATGAAGCTATTAATGAGAACATCATTCGTTAGAATGCAAAAGTGATTTTCACTGACTTCATTAAGAACATGCCAGGGACATCATTATCCAATGAGGAATTATTTAAGGGAAGACCTAGGTGATTTCAGATGCTTAACAGAAGAACTGGTATCCACAGCATTGTGAGGCATAGTGAAGCACGAAACTCTCTTTCGAAGGCAGCAGAGAACTTGATCAGTGACTTTAGGAGGTTCATAGATTCTGAGGGTTACCTGTCACAACAGGATTTTAGTTGTGATGAGATGGGGTTTATATGAGTAACTTGGTGAAGCATCAGCAAAAACAAATACATGCCCCCACACTGCTTCATAATAAAAGAGATTTAGGTATATACCATAAATAATAAAGTAATTATTTTGGTTGTTTTTGTTTTCTACAAATCATATTTGTATTCCAGGTGGGTTCATTCCACAAAGAAGAATACATATATATATATATATATATATATTTTATTTTGCATTAATTTATGTGGGAAAAATGTTTCTTCTAACAAGTGTTTTACAAAATGCCAACAAACTGCGGGGGATGCCACAAGAGTAACTATTAATGGAGTCATCCGCTATTATGAATTTCAATGCAACAGTTTACAAGTGTACAAATCAAGGCATACCCGTAGAACTGTTGAAATGTTTAGGAAATTGCGAGAAGAAGGCCCTTTATGGACTGATTCGTAGTATCTATGAAGAAGGAATCTGGCTGGATGATTTTGTGAGATCGGTGTTAGTTCCTATTCCAAAAAAGACTAAGGCTACATCATGTAAGGATTACAGAACAATAAGTTTGATATCCCACGCAGCTAAAGCAATTCTCAGGATCATCAACAACAGGATAGAGAGTAAGGCAAATAATTACTTAGAGGATGATCAGTTTGGGTTTAGGAAGGGAAGAGGTACGCATGATGCCATTGTAATAATGAGATCACTAATTGAGAGGAATATAGAATACAACCAGGACGTTTTTGCCTATTTTGTAGATTTCGAAAAAGCATTTGATAGAGTGAATTGGGAAAAATTAATGCATGTATTGCAGAAAATAGGAATAGATTGGTGGGACAGGAGACTGATCCGCAACCTGTACATGTCTCAGACTGCCCAGGTGCGAGTGGGGAACGGAGAGTCCGGATGGGCAGTGTTAGGAAGAGGTGTAAGGCAGGGTTGCCCATTGTCACCGGTGATGTTCAACGTATGTGTGGAGGAAATGATTAAAGAGGTATGGGAAGAACTGTAGGTGGGAATGAAAGTCTGAGGGGAATTGATAAAATCGGTTAGGTTTGCTGATGACTAAGCATTAGTTGCTCAGTCAGCCAAGGGGTTGCAAGTATTGCTGAGTGAATTGGAGGTTCAGTGCGATAAATATGGGATTAGAATCAATATTAATAAAACAAGGGTTATGCGATTTCCAGAAAGAAAAAAGCTAAGCTAAATATTAAAATAGGCGGGGAAAAAATAGAGCAGGTAGAGCAGTTTTCATACCTCGGAAGTGTTTTTGACCAATACGGTCAAAGTGGTAGGGACGTAAGGAGAAGAATTGCGCTAGGCAAGGAGGCTTTCTCAAGGAGGAGGGAGTTGATGACGGGGACGTTGAGTAGGGATGCTAAGACAAGTAAAAACTCTGATATGGAGCGTAGCTACGGTGCAGAAACGTGGTCACTGAAGCAGGAGGATAGAAGTAGATTGGAGACTTTTGAAATGTGGGTGTGGAGAAGAATGGAGAAGGTGAAATGGACAGAAAGGAAAACAAATGAAGAAGTACTAGAGATGGTGGGTGAGGAGAGGGGTTTGTTCAGAGAAATCCTATGGCGGCAGGAAAAATGGATAAAAGGCGTATTGAGCGGTAGTGGAATTTTGAAGAGGGTTATAGAGGGGAGAATGTTGGGCAAGCGAGGTAAAAGCAGGAACAGGATAGGATTGTTGGACGGGTTGAAGGGAGGAAAGAAGTACACAGAGATGAAGAAGGACCTGATGTAGTTTAGGTTACTGGATTGTGTTTTGTTAGGAGTTACAAAATGTTTTTTTGATAGTTACTATATGTCCATCCAAAAACCTACCTTAAATGGTAGATTACCTAATAAATAAATAAAAAAATCAAGGCAATTGATTTTTACACTCTGAAATTGTTGCAATGAAGTGTTTTGCTTTATGAGAAAGATTCAAGAAAGCTTGTTGTGCAGGTTCCACTGTATTTAAAATGAATTATCAATGTTTTTAAATATTACAATATACACTGGCGGTTGTAATCAAAGGGAAATTCTTATGAAAAGCCACGCTTTTCAGAATTTCATTTTTTCTCTTTATCACTACAAATTTGTAAATAATTTTAATATCCAGTAAAAAAAAATGAGCATTAGTGTTTGCCTGAACTTTTAGTTCTCACAAAAAACTTTGCTTTTATTAGAACCTAAGTCTTATTTCTCAAGAGATCGAACTATATTTGTAGAGTATAAAAAGTGTGTAATACTTTTAAGATGTAGAAGGAGAATAAGTTGTAGATGAGGATAGCTTAGGTCCAGGCGTACTTGACGGTGAGACAGAAAGGACACTGAGAAAATTGAAATCAAATAAGGGAGGGGGGTAGACAGCATTCCAATAGAACTTCTTGATGATTTGTGAAAATGTGGGAGGAAGAGTTTTTGTGGATTCATTCATAGTACTTATGAGAGAGAAATCTGGCCAGAAGACTGTAAAATCAGTGTTAGTTACTATTCCAAAAAAGGAAAGACTGCAATGTGCAAGGACTACAGAACAATAAGTCTGATTACACATGCAGTGAAAGAGGTCTCAGGATTATCAATCCCGAAAAACTAAGAGAGAGAAAGCAGTAGCAAAGCATCGAGGGCAGTGAAAATGATTACTTGTGGGATGATCAGTTTGGGTTTAGGGAGGACAGAAGCATACATAATGCCATTGGAGTGATGAGATCACTAATCAGGAACATAGAATACAATCAGGATGTATTTACCTGTTTTGAATATTTCAGGAAAGTGATTGATAAAGTGAATTGAGTGGAGTTAATGAATGTATTTGAGAAAATAGGAGTAGATTTTAGGGACAGGAGACTAATCTGCTACCTGTACCCCAGCTACCTCGACCTCCCTGTGGTGTGACTCTCTGTAGTCCAAGAAGGTGAGAGCTATAAGACAGAAGCCAACAGGGTAATGATCCATTACTGCCATAGTATGTAAGAAAGAATCTTATAAAAGAGGATGTGAGAGGTGTATACTTAATGGGACTAAGGCTTAAGATTGGATCCGTAAATGTTCCCGGTATTTTTTGTTTACATTGATTCACGACCGTAGCTACGTTTTTTTGTATTTTTAAATATCTGAAGAATGATTAAAATTATACCTCAAATGAAGCATGGTGGATGGAATTGTCATAATTTTCTGTCACTGGGAAAAAGATAGTTCAAAGGTCCGATTATGGATCGAGCGGTCTCGGTCATTCCTTCTTTATCTATTCGCTATCTGGCTTATTTAATATTAATAGAAAATTTTAATTGGGTTTGCGACCTGCAGTACTCCAATATGCCTTAAATGGATCGCTCAAGTGAATTGAGAATCACTCAACGAGTAATTGAGGTGAGGCGATCCAAATTGATTCGATTCAGCAAATTGAATCATCCAACCAGCCTCCAGTCGGCAGTCAGTCGTCTCTTGCATTCCAAACCGCCGATGCTTTTTGTTTGCATTGATTCACGACCGTAGCTGCGTTCCTTGTATATTTAAACTCACTTGATCTCATTCCTAATGACTCGAGTCTGCAGACTCTATTGAGCGACTCGTTCATTTGAAAATTCGTGACTGATCGTCCCTAATGTCTAAACAGTGTGAATGCATTTTAAAAGCATATGCCAAAATATCTAGCCAGTTTTGACGCAGCTACAGTGTTATTTCTGAATGCAGTTTTAAGTTCCTGATGAGATAAACAACGATCAGAGCCAGATAATTAGCTCAAAAATTGCTTGGCTTTTTGTGTAGTGTAATACGTGTGATTCAACACGCTTAGATGTTGTCATTTTTTGTTGTTTTCTTTCAATACCCTATGAAATCTTGTCCCGGGAAGGCCCGAGAGGACAAGTGCTCCGAATTTTGTCAATTCTACTGTGTGGAATTAATTGGTGATAATAGTTTTCTGATATATCTCATACAAGTATACTTGTAGGAGTATTTGAACTATTTTAATCCATTTTTCGGGACATGGTTGTGATTTAAGTAATGCTTTCTTTTTACATCGTCAACAAAGGTTTGCTATCATCAACACGGCTGTTAACAGGTATGCCGACGTTTCATTTTATTATATCTCTTATCTCTTGAAACGGATAACCAGCTATGGTTGACATTTCTTATTTCAATAATGGGAAAAGGACAAGGAAACCATGAATCACTGATGGAATGATTACAAAGATGGATGAGAGAAGAAAATGGAAGAATGTAAACAGAGAGTTCGGCAAAATGAAGTACAAACAGTTAAATAATAAATTGAGGCGGGCGACAAAGCAAAAGAAGCGTGGTGGAAAGCGCAGTGTGTGGATATGGAAAGGTTGCAGAGGAAGGGTGAAATTGGTGCGCTATATGCGCATTATGGGAAGGTAAGATCTGTGTTGACTGTTAGAGATAGGTTGGGCAAGATAATAGTTGAAAAAGGAAGATGGAAAGAATATGTAGCCAATTGTTGATTTTCACAAATGCTATGCATATTTTAAATCCTTCCAAGTATGGATTTAGGTCATAACTTATTTTCATATCTAGACTCTTTAAGATTTGATTAATTGTGTATGTTTGTACCTAAAGTTACCTCTAAAACTCGACCAGTATACGTTCCTTAATAGCTCCAAGCCTAATGACCCGAGCATTCTCCAAGGGTGAGAATCCCATTATATAAATTTTTCAAAATATTTTATGCAAACTAGGCCAAAACTCTCATTTTAATGATCATTCTTCAAGAATAAGTAATGGCAGAGGGAATGTCAACTTGAACCTTTATAATCAGTTAATGATTAATAAAGCCTATGCATATTTATTGTTATTTTCAATTAAGGCAAACTTAAAAAAGAATGTATTATAGTGGTCACACAAAATCTTATCATACAATTATAGTATTTCAAAATGAATTTTCCCTTATAATGCATACATTAGCTCTATTTCCTTTAAAATATAACAGATTTAAGTTAATTTTATGAAAAATACGATATGCTTCTGCCTTTTCCAGGTTACCTAGAAAATAAAAGAAGAAATAAATTCATCACTGATGGTGGCTTGTGGATTAATTTACTTCATATGAGTCAGAGCAACAAACAATTTCCTTGCTTGGATTTCTGAGGCAGTCTTTATCTCACTCTGTTGTTGAGGGACCCTAGAAGGGATGGTGTCACCAAATGGTGGGGGGAATATTAAATTGTGATTCTAAAAACACATCTACATAATCCTGGATGGTGTGCATATCAGGTTGTAAATTATTGGTCTTGTATTTCCATACATTTATATTTACCTATAGTCAACCAAATTACTTGATGATCTCAACAGTCGTTTGCAATTTCACAAATGCGTGTCCACCAGGAAGTGTTCATACAATGATCACTTCAAAGTGTGAAATTATTATAGGTGCAGGACATTGCATTCCTTTAAAACCATTAAAAATTCATTTTGAAAGAGTTTCCCATAGTACCTTAACCAACTATAGAATTTTGCCTGATGTTGATGGCTCAAGGTATCAATCCCAGTCCAGACAAATGATTTTTATATCATGAAATTTCTACATTTCAGTGCACATTATCAGCAAACTCTATTTAAGAAATACATGGTAAATCTTACTGCTTTTTAAATTCTTTGTAGGCATCTACTGAAAACATAATTGCTCATCATGAAAAATAACAGTTATCAGTTAATCATTGGTTTTGTATTTAGCTATTCCAAATCATTTTGATTTTATCTTGGCGAAATTCAATGGGGACACCTGAAGAGCTTGCTTATGAAAAGGCATATGCATAGCTTTCAAAGTCATACCTGGAAAGGATTTCAAAGGGGGCTTACATTAAGAGAATTTAAAGAAGGCACATATGAAGACAATATCAAAGAAGGCACATATGAAGACGACATCAAAGAAGGCAAATATGAAGACAATATCAAAGAAGGCATATATGAAGAGGTATCAAAGAAGGCATATATGAAGAGGTATCAAAGAAGGCATATATGAAGAGGTATCAAAGAAGGCATATATGAAGAGGTATCAAAGAAGGCATATATGAAGAGGTTATCAAAGAAGGCACATATGAAGAGGTATCAAAGAAGGCACATATGAAGAGGCTATCAATTGAATCAATAGATTTTTTAGGAAGGTATTAGAAATATAAGAGTATTAAATCATTGTTGTATTGGACTTCCTAAAATGTTAAGTTATGGAGTAACATGTTATTTTCATGGAAAGTTCATTTTTTGTTTGTATATTGCAAAACTTCTGATTTAAATAAGGCGATAAATAAGTGATTACATGCATACCTAACACTTTAAAGTGCCTCAAAAGTATAACTAGCTTCTTCATTGTAGCTTCACATGTACTAAATACCTTCTGCAAGGTAAACCAGGTGAGACTGGAGACATCGAAACGACATAAATCTATCTTCCCAATCATTGTAAGTATTTTATTGTGATTTCAATATGCTACTAACTCACTCATTGTTAATTTTATTGGATTAAATTTGTACCTCTTTTGAATTTTTTCTAAAATATTTGTCCTGTGATATTTACTGTTAATGATATGTTGTAATGGGGCCTGTGTTTTTCACTTTGACTAATTGAATGAAAATAAATGATAACATATTATTATTAGGTGATATACCAGTTAAGGTAGGTTTTGGATGGATATAAATACCAAATAAATATTTGGGTCTCCTAACAAAACAACCCAATATCCTACTCTGCAACAAGTCCCCCTCCATTTCTGTGTACTACCTCCCTTAATCCCATCCAACTTCCATATCCTTTCCTACCCCTTCCTCATTTGCCTAACATTCTCCCCTATATCACAGTCTTCAACGTCCCACTGACAATCAATATTCTTTGCATGCATTTTTCCCAATAATCCCTTATTCACACACGCCATACCTAGCCTCTTCCTCATTTGTTTTCCTTTCAGTCCACTTCACCTTCTCACACCCACATTTCAAAAACCTCCATTCTACATTTATCTTCCTGTTTCAGTGACCAAGTTTTCATGCCATACATATCTTTTGCTCCCAAGCAAGCATAAAGTGGACTTCCTTCTTATGTTTGCTTGGTGGCATGTATTCCTGAAAATGACGAAATTCGTCAGTTTTGCTTTCATCTCTACTAGTACTATTCCATCTGTTGCTGTTTCTTTGTTGGCTATGCTTTTTTTCTACCTTTTTATCCAATATTATGGCAACCCTTCATTGTTTCTCATCCCCTTCGCTGTATATTATTCTATGACTATCACTCCAGTAATACCGATTATCCTTCCATCTCACCTCACATGGACCTAAAATATCTATATTTCCTCAATTTTTCTCGCACTCTATATTATCTAATTTTCTGGTCCCCAGCATTGTTCAAGTATTCCATGTACCTATTATAACTAATTCGGTCTTCTTGTCCTTCATATTCTTTTCTGCTGCTTTTGGTTTTGCTTTGCCAAGTTTCTGTGAAATGACAACCATGGAAACCTTGCCTCTCCTGCTGTGGCGTACGACACGCAAACAATTGGGCCAAGTCCCATAGTTGCCAGGACTGAAACTATTCATTCCATCATAAGAGTCTTCGGAATAATAATTGAGGTGATTTCTCTTTGCCATTCTCAGTAGTGTTTTTAACATGACACCGTCAGTCAATGGCCACCCCACTGGGGTCAGATTCCTTTACAGCCACCTCACTTGGGTACAAATGTTGTGTGGTCTACCTTTCATCTGGCTCCCAACCTTCAACCTATCAGGAATGGAAGACCTTACCAGTAGCAATTATCATTGCTCCCACTTGCGCAGCTCTAGGATTCTTTGGAACACACAAGCCCTTCCACCTCGTCAAGGTTATGAGCCATTGCAGAGGAGAACATATTATAAAGGTTAATAAGAAGAATAATAAAATATTACTTAGGGTAATTTAAGTAGCATACATTTGAATAACATATGGAAAAAATATTTTCTAGGATGAACTGAATAGTTGTCTTAATATATTTTAAGGAAATCTACCTGTTAAGGTAGGTCTTTTGATGGACACAACTATCAAATAAACATTTTGTAACTCCTAACAAAACCCAATCCAGTAACCTACTCTAGATCAGGTCTCTCTTCATCTCTGTGTACCTCTTTCCTCCCATCCTCTCCAACATCCCTATCCTATTCCTGCCCTTTCTTCGTTTGACTAACATTTTCCCCTCAATCACCTTCTTCAATGTCCTACGCTGCTCAATATGCCTTTCATCCATTTTTGTTGCCTCCATAGGATTTTTCTCAGCAAACCCCTCTACTCACCCACCACCCCTAATACTCCCTCATTTGTTTTCTTTTGGTTCATTTCACCTTCTCCATTCTTCTCCACATCCACATTTCAAAGCCCTCCAATCAACGTCTATCCTGCTTCAGTGACCACCTTTCCGTGCCGTACAGCGCTACGCTCCATATCAGAGTTTTTATGAGTCTTGTCTTAACCTCTGTACTGAACATCGCCATCATCAACTCCCTCCTCCCTGTGAAAGCCTCCTTGCCTAGCACAAGCAGGCTTTCACAGGGAGGAGGGAGTTACTTCTCCTTACGTCTATACTGCTTTGACCATATTGGTCAAAAACACTTCCGAGATATGTTAACGGTTCTACCTGCTCTATTTTTTCCCCTGCTGTTTTAATATTTAGCTTAGCCTTTTTCTTTCTGAAAAATCGCATAACCCTTATTTTATTAATATTGATTCTCATCCCATATCTATTGCACTGAACCTCCAATTCTCTCAGTAATGCTTGTAACCACTTGGCTGACTGAGCAACTAATGCTTGGTCATCAGCAAACCTAACCGATTTTACGAATTCCCCTCCGACTTTCATTCCTACCTCCAGTTCATCCCATGCCTCTTTAATCATTTCCTCCACATATACGTATTACAGCACTGGTGACAATGGGCAACCCTGCCTTACACCTCTTCCTAACACTGCCCATCTGGACTCTCCGTTTCTTACTCACACATGAGCAGTCTGAGACATGTACAGGTTGCGGATCAGTCTCCTGTCCCTCAAATCCATTCCTATTTCCTGCAATTCCTCATCACCATCTCTTCCTTTGGCCATAGCATTCCAATCCCACATCACTATAAAATTTTTCCCTGTACGAACACACACGATTATGTCCTCCATGTCATCGCACATTCTATCGTCTTCTTCCTCCTTGTGGTTGCTCGGTGGCATGTATACCTGAACAATGATCAAATTCCGTAGGCTCTGCTTTAATCTCTGTGAGTAAGATTCTATCAGTTACTTTCTCTATGTTTACTACACCTCTTCCTACCCCTTAATTTAATATTACGGCATCCCTCGTTGGCTCTCGCTCTGTATATTATTCTATAATTATCACTCCAGTAATCCCCGCTATCCTTCCATCTCACCTCGCATATACCTTAAACAACTATATTACCTCTTCCCATCTCTCGCTTAATATTCTCTAGTTTTCCTATCCTCATTATTGTCCTGACGGTCTATGTACCTATTGGAACTACTTTCGTCTTTTGTCCTGCTGCTGTTCTGTCTCCCCTGCAAAGGTTTCGTGGGATGATGAGCGCAGAAGCCTTGCTTCCCCCGCTGCTGGGCACGACACACGGCCGCTGGGGCCGAGTCCCGCAGTTGGCAGGACTTAATTTCTGTCTTATGTCCATCACTTTTCACTGGAGTAATAATTGAGGTGTTTTCTCATGCCATGCCATTTTCTCATTCTCATGGTGGTTTCTTACACTGCCAGTAGCAATTATTTTTGCTCCAGCCAGCACAGTTCTAGGATTCTTTGGAACACACAAGGCCTTCCACCACGTCAAGGTTGTGAGCCATTGCAGAGGAGAACATATTATAAAATTTAATAAGACGAATGATAAAATATTACTTAGGGTAATTTAAGTGGCATATATTTGAATAACATATAGAAAGAATGTTTTCTATGATGAACTGAATAGTTGTCTTTATAGATGTATTACCTTTGTGAACATCTGTTTGAGTATCATGTTCATTTTCCCGATTTAATTAATAATACTCATTCAATAATTGTCTTTGCAAGCCCCGCTGATGGCCGGCTAATGTCCTTGCTTTTCTTTACCTACATGCATTTAAATTTTATGTACAAGTATTTAAATATTACAGTGTTGCTCATATTTCCCATTAGTCATGGTCATGTTCCCCAATCCTTTTACAGGTGTATAAAGTATATAGTTGCCTCAAGAATTTCTCTCAATTTTTACACTCTTGTGACCAGTGCTATGCAAATTCAGGTAGGTGTTCTTGGATTTATATGATAAAAAAATAAATAACTTCGTGAAGTGATCCAATTCTTATCCACAAAAAAAGGGCTTGTACTTTGAGGGCATTTATGTAGGGATCTTTTTTCCAGGATTAGGGTTAAATAAATAATATCCGTCCTATATGTTAAGGCTCAAATTACATGAGTTAATCTTCATTACTGAATGTTATTTCTACTCCAGACAATGAGTTCTACCTAATTTGACTTGATTATATTTTCATGGTTATGATATGTATTTTTCAATGGAGGAATGTTATTGGGATTGTTATTCATGGCTTATCACTATAAGTATTAGGTAATCTACCAGTTAAGGTAGGTTTGTGGATGGACAACTATCAAATAAATATTTTGTAACTCCAAACCCAATCCACCAACCTACTCTACATTAGGTCCCTCATCATCTCTGTGTACTTCTTTCCTCCCTTCATCCCATCCAACATCCCTATACTGTTCCTGCCATTTCCTTGCTTGCCCAACATTTTACCCTCTATTCTTCATCATTCCACTACCACGCAATGTCTTTTATCCATATTTCCAGCCTCCATAGGATTTCTCTCAACAAGCCCCTCTCCTGAGCCACCATCTCCAGTACTTCCTCATTTGTTTTCCTTTCAGTCCATTCCACCATCTCCATTCTTCTCCATGCCCACATTTCAAAAGCCTCCAATGAACGTTTATCCCATTGCTTCAGCGACCACGTTTCTGTGTCGTACATGGCTATGTTCCACATCAGAGTTTTTACTAGTCTTTTCTTTACCTCCCTACTTAACGTCCCCATCATCAACTCCCTCTTCCTTGAGAAAGCCTCCTTGCCTAGCATAATTCTTCTCCTTACATCCTTACTACTTTGACCATATTGGTCCAAAGCACTTCCGAGATGCGCAAACTGTTCTACCTGCTCTATTTTTTCCCCTCCTATTTTAATGTTTAGCATAGCCTTTTTCTTTCTGGAAAATTGCATAGCCTTTGTTATATTAATATTGATTCTCATCACATACTATCGCACTGAACCTCCAATTCACTGAGCAATGCTTGCAACACTCTGGCTGACTGAGCAATTAATGCTTGGTCATCAGCAAACCTAACCGATTTTATGAACTCCCCTCTGACTTTCATTCAGTAGCTTAAATTTGCACTATTTTACAGTAATCAATTATTGCTAAATGTCAGTAACTTTAATTTTATGGCTGAGCATGTATGAAGCCAAAATATCTATATATATAAAATCAACTGAAGATATTTCAGTTGTTTTTCGATTCTTTTTTGTTTTGGTGAAGTAATAATTTCTGTATGGTGTTGGGGAATTTTAATTACTGATTCTGGTGTTGTAGATATCATTGTATAAATATAGATTTGGAAATTAAGAATACACATGCTACGAAGAGGATA
Source organism: Hetaerina titia (assembly GCA_037158775.1). Lineage (NCBI taxonomy): Eukaryota > Metazoa > Arthropoda > Insecta > Odonata > Calopterygidae > Hetaerina > Hetaerina titia. Next base: position 62,748,253 of record CM073775.1, on the reverse strand, counting down.
AGTAAGCGGAAGTGTTCTTAATTCTAAAGCCAATAAAATTCATTCGTAAAGTATTCAGAATTTATTTGGTAGTTGTGTCCATCCAGAAACCTACCTTAACTGGTAGATTACCTTATGTTAATAGAAGTATTTAGAAAGTATATGAGTGAAATACAAGATAAGGTTGATATGTAGGAGAGCATTATGCTTCAAAATAAAAGGTACTGGACAGCAGCAACAATTGTTTGTTTTTTATTATTAAATGATGGATTACTTCCTTATAACATGTATGCATGTCCCATGAACTAATCCTTACTTCAAAGCCACTGTTGATACTAACAAACTCTATTAAAATGGTAGATAAACCATTTCAGAGCGTAAGTATTGAAAATATACTTCTTTCTGCAATAATTACATCATTTCTGCATGAATTTATCCGGAGCAAAATAATTTTCCATTTATGATTGGTAAGTAAGACAAAACTTCATAAAAACCACCTGCTAAACTGTTAAACCAAGAGGCATATAGATTGGAAAGTTCTGAATGCACTAGCAGGCTCATTGTATAGGTATCCAGGTATTTTTGTAAGAAGTACACATTTGCGCAGCAGTCTCGTCGTATACAATCTACAAATATGAAATAAGAACCATCAACGAAGCTGAAGATCAAAAGACATGCAGGTAAGAAAATAAAAATACGGTAAACCTTTAAAAGCTACACCGAGAGTAGCAATTTTGGATGATAACATCAAAATAAATTGTTACTTTAAACTCAATCATTCCCGAGAAGATTGTTTTTAAAACATCTAACACGCATGAAAATGAATACTTTTACACGAATTGAAAAACGGTACAAGCATAAAGTCAATATCATAAATGCATTCTATGCAGCAAAATTTACTATGCATTTTTTGTATATTATATCCATTGTATGCCAGTTAAAATTTAACTATAAGTATGCAATGTAAAATACCAATTTAAAGAAAAATAATGTTATCTGGCTCTCATGGTTGTTGTATCGCTGTATAATAAATACATTCTTGTATAACTTTTTTAAAATGAAATATCACGTATACCTGGAATAAATTTTAAGAAGAATGTAAACTGACAATGTAGTCAATGGCTCCCGAATTTAGGAAGTAAATATTTCACTTGGGCGCTACCAATAGCCACTAAAGTTACACAAACTTAAGACAGATTTCGTAATGTATACGTAATATTATTAAAATGAAATGTAGCCGGACTCTTAATTAATAGAGTTTTAAACTAGAGTAAATTTAAAAAATCTGCATTAAGCGAATGATTCCAATTGAATGAGAAGTTGTAATTATGGTCACACTATTAAATATTTTTTACTAAATAGAAACTTTATCGTCCAAAACAATTATTTGTTTTCGCATAATATTTTGCGCTCTACAAAGAGAATATTTGTATTCTATGTCAAGAATCGCTCTGCAATAAATATATTGTTGTATAACCCCTTTATTTTATAAAAAATCACGTATACCTAGAATAAATGTTAAGAAGAATGTAATTTGTGAATGTAGTGTTAAGTAATCTTTATTTATCAGGCGATACATATGCACTGAAACACGAAAATGACCAAGTACGACGGCAACAAGAAGCAGCGGACACGGTAAACGCTGAAAATCCGGCGTTTCAGCAACTTGGTATCCGGCGAACATAACGTCTCAGGAGGTATCCTCGTAGGAGGCCCCACTTAACTCGTACTCCTTCCACCGAGGAAAAATTCCCCCCCCCTGGCTCACGCCCGGTACAATGGGATTGGCAGTGTAAACTGGGAGGCGGAGTTCACAAAATATAAAGAAGGGAATCGGCCAATCCGGTGATATCTCCCTCACCCCCATTCTAGAGAGCGGAAAAAATTATGATTGGCCGGTTTCCCTGGGAGCGGTCGAGGATCCACGTACTTGACCGAAGGACCAATAGGCCACCTGCCACTGGTAGAGTGGAATGAGACAGTTTTCGCTGGGGTGGGGGTAGGAGTCAAGTGGAACCTTCTACGAGGTTACCTCCTGACGTATTATGTTCGCCGGATACAATCCTCCCTTCGTGAAGTCCATTCGTATTTATCGCCAAATTTTTAAATATCCCTCCGACCTTTTCCATATTTCAGTCCTTTTATTTTTATGTCGGGTATACATAATATTTGGTGAATTGCAATGCCAGAACAATAGTGCTAACACAGAGTTTATTAAATGATAGTTGCCTTATTCATGTTTTTAATTTTATTTTAATTTACAATAGTTCCTCTCCCATTTTTGAAAATTAGTTCCTATGGGAAACATCTTCAATAATTGTCGTTAAAGTCGTAATTATGTTATTTTCTTTGTATTTTAGCGAATTTAGGAAGTAAATATTTCACTTGGGCGCTACCAAGAGCCACTAAAGTTACACAAACTTAAGACAGATTTCGTAATGTATACGTAATATTATTAAAATGAAATGTAGCCGGACTCTTAATTAATAGAGTTTTAAACTAGAGTAAATTTAAAAAATCTGCATTAAGCGAATGATTCCAATTGAATGAGAAGTTGTAATTATGGTCACACTATTAAATGTTTTTTACTAAATAGAAACTTTATCGTCCAAAACAATTATTTGTTTTCGCATAATATTTTGCGCTCTACAAAGAGAATATTTGTATTCTATGTCAAGAATCGCTCTGCAATAAATATATTGTTGTATAACCCCTTTATTTTATAAAAAATCACGTATACCTAGAATAAATGTTAAGAAGAATGTAATTTGTGAATGTAGTGTTAAGTAATCTTTATTTATCAGGCGATACATATGCACTGAAACACGAAAATGACCAAGTACGACGGCAACAAGAAGCAGCGGACACGGTAAACGCTGAAAATCCGGCGTTTCAGCAACTTGGTATCCGGCGAACATAACGTCTCAGGAGGTATCCTCGTAGGAGGCCCCACTTAACTCGTACTCCTTCCACCGAGGAAAAATTCCTCCCCCCTGGCTCACGCCCGGTACAACGGGATTGGCAGTGTAAACTGGGAGGCGGAGTTCACAAAATATAAAGAAGGGAATCGGCCAATCCGGTGATATCTCCCTCACCCCCATTCTAGAGAGCGGAAAAAATTATGATTGGCCGGTTTCCCTGGGAGCGGTCGAGGATCCACGTACTTGACCGAAGGACCAATAGGCCACCTGCCACTGGTAGAGTGGAATGAGACAGTTTTCGCTGGGGTGGGGGTAGGAGTCAAGTGGAACACATTCTACGAGGATACCTCCTAGCGTATTATGTTCGCCGGATACAAATGTCGAAAAATCCTGATTTTTCAGCGTTTTGTTGCTCTCAGCGACTCACAAACCTCGTAATTTCACGTTTCCCTTTGTGTTTATCACAGAATTTGAGATTAATCCTTTCAATTACATTATTAGTACTTTATTTTGATTATTTTTGTTAAATTTGCGAACAATTTAATGAATTTCGAAACTCGAACTTCTTAATTTCGCTTTTTCCTTCGTCTTTATAATAGAATTTTACATTATTCTTTTAATTTTCATAATAGTTCACTTTATTTTAAATACTTATTTTGAAGTTACGAACAATGTTGTGAAATATAAGTTCTAAATAACGTTTTAGGTTATTTTAAAATTCCCATTTTTTCTTCACCGTGAAAATGGAAAGACGGACTTATTTTTTTTTTCGTCGAATAATTTTTTGAGACACTACCCAATTTGCTCACTTCTCCACAGTAACTAGAGACTACTTTTAGCTGGCTTTAACGGTAGTTTTTTTAGGCATTCTTTTACTTTAAAAAATCAAAAAGTGCTTAAATTGATCGGTTACCTAATGTTAAAGCATGTGTAGATATATTTTTTTATTATTTCTTTCACAATTAATTGGATTCCATTTTTAATTTTGCCATGGCAGATGATCTCCAAAATTATCAAGCCCAACATGTGAACAAACCAATCAAGTCAATATTATGAAACCATAAATAAATCCCACCTCCAAGTTTCGGAAAATTAGTAAACTTATAATTTAGAGTAAATGCTGAGGATATCGAAAAAATAATTCATGTGAGCACGCCAAAAGTCACTTTATTGGTGTGGCAATAAGTTGTACAGAACACACAGTCAACTCGAATGTCTTGAATGCATGATAATTCACTCCAGTGCAGCAGGTTAACTTCTTCCGCAATGGATGACTCGTTTCATTCCAAAGTGGGGAGCATCGACGGCATTGATTCTTTTTTGGTGCAGTCCAATATGGTGAGTAAGCTGTTGACTGGAGCCAGCTGCATAGGGGTTTAATCACTGTGATGACACCTACGGCAGAATGATCCATACGCAGGCCTGTTTTCAAAATAAGAAATCATCAGCTTTTGTAAATTAAAGGGTGCCCCTATTGAACTTTTCGATGGAAATACAAATAAAATAAATGTTTAATTTTTGTATAAGATGTGTCTTCGGGGTTATTCCAGATTTTAAATGTCCCATTGGTATATGGTAATTGAACATATTTTGGTAAGTTCAAAGGCTGACATAGTCGTTGGATAGGAAAGCTGGCTCACAGAAGATATAGCAAACAGTGACGCTTTTCCAAAAGTTTCACCATCTACGGTAACGACAGGCATTACAGACTTCGTAGACGGGCATTTAAGTAAATCACTTAAGTAACTCAGGAGTTTACGTTATGAATGCAACGAAAATGATAAAGAAAGCGTTTGTGGCAAGGTAAAGGACTACAATGACAGCAGCCTATCCGTAGGCTCATTTTGCAGACCCTCAAATTCCATTTTACGTAGATGTTTTATATAAGGTCGGTGACCAAATATCCACACTTGGCAAAAAAACACGGCAGCAGTACATTAATGACATAAATTTATCGTCAACAAATTGGGGCGCGTAGGAAAATCTGCAAAAAAACCTGATTGATGCGAGTAACTCCTCCAAGTATCCCCAAAGCACTCTTTAGAACATGGGTCACAGCTTACTTCATATCTTTGTGACGTCTACGCCCGAGATTATTACAAACATTGAAATAATGGACGGCAACATCGAACATTGAGAGCGAATGAAGACTTCTTCATTCTTGAATAAAAAACAAAGTCCGCGAAAGTATACAAGAAAAAGCGTTTATTATACGTAATTTTAGCGGACTTAAATAGTAACTAGAACGAGTAAAGAAAATTCTTGAAAAATACACAGACCGCCGAAACCGAGAGCATTTAGTAGAGAACCAGAGCGAGTTTAAGAAAGCAAAGAAGTTGGCAGTCAGATTTTAAGAAAGTGTAAGGAGTATTGAGGTAGTTTTTTATAAGTAGGTACATCTAAGCAGAAGCTTAAAGAATTACGTGGTAAAATGAAAATTATCATGCACAAATACTTTTAAAGCTTATAAACTAAAATACTAGGCTAACCTCAGGAAGAAAATCCAAATAAATTCTGGTCTTATGTTAGTGAAATACTACCAGTAAACGTCCTAGTTTCAACGAAAAATGAAGAATCAGGCGTGATATTGTGGAATCGAGACATAATGAAAACTTTGTTGCAATTTTCCACTGTTAAATTTCCACTGTTTAACAGTGGAAAATTGCAACAAAGTTTTCATTATGTCCTAGTTTCACTTCTTGGGAAAAAATGGCGGATGGCGGATATTACTTGATTATGCCATCTTTCGCTGATAGCTTTTTACGGATAGCGTGAAAAAAGGCCAATATTTTAGAGAAGTTTTTCCAGGGCGTCTCAACCTCAGCCAAAATCCAGCGAGGATGGTGTATATAAATAATTAAATAAATCGAGGCATGTGGAACATAATGTCTGGAGCGGAAGAATTAAATTCCTTCGTCCGTCCACAAAAGAGGTTTATGCTCGAAATCGCCAAGAAGTAATCTGTTTACACCTTATGACACGATATCACCGCGCAAGGACGTCACCAGCCTACTCCAACACCTACACCTATTCCAATACAATTAATTATATACCACCAAAAGGGGATCGAGGAGGTGAGGGGCGACCGGACACCATTCATGCAACATCCGTCATAACAACTGTTTGACGGTCAGCAGTCCACCGACTTCAACAAGATGGCAAATAAGGAAACACATTCAGAAGGGTGGGCTGACCGCAGTCACTATTCGTAATTACGTGGAATGCTAATCATACAGGATGCACAATTCGCAAATGCATTAGATCTTCAAATTTATTCAGACAACATTCCCACACCAGGGCTAGGTGATTTGGTGGGATTCCAGGCATGAGGTGAGTTGAGGTGAGGTGTGTTGAAACGTCTATTGTTCCAAACTATTTTCGCCTAACACCTTAGTGTTGCCCTTGAGTTGGTTGTTTCTTTTTTCTTCGTGCTACTGACGGCAGTTGTAATTCCACGATCCACCAAAATGGAGGATTTGTTCTCATTGACATTATTTTTCCATTCCAAAATTTTACTAATATCACTACTCAATCAAGAGCGCGAACTGTGTTCGACACTTACTGATAACTTTCTAATGTTGATGTCACACTGCAATGCGTCTAAAAAAGGATACATGGTTGTGTGTAAGGCAATGTTGGAGACCGTTGTGAATGTCCCGTATAGCCATTTTAACTACATTCAACTTCTGAAACGAAGAGTTTAGAATGAGCAGTGAGACAGTAACCGATTAGAAAAATTTTGTTCGAAAGTTTTGGGCATATTTCTTCCTGCAGAATCCAAAACAAAAAGGCAGAGATGGATACCGTCCCCAACGGTTGTGGGACGCACAACATTATAATATTGTATTTAATAATTTAGCTCAATGCGTGGGTCTCAAACGAAAATGTTTTTTCACTTTTTCGAGATATGCGTTGTTTCCTACAGTGACTTAGCAATTTCAATTGAAACAACCTTATGTCTTCATTCTAGTGTCGTTTTTAATCCACGTATCACCACGCAATTATTAGCCTTTATTGCCAAATGGATACACATGTTTTTTTGGACGGACTGGAAGTGTTTTCCCATCAAGCTATGAAAAACAGTCCAGAGTTATTGTTTAATAGAGTGACGTCTGCAGTGAAATTATCTCAAATGCCCTCTTAAACGTTCCATCTGAACAATGTTTTTCTATTAGTCGTATTATCCCCTGAAATATATTCCGCAACTTTCAGCCCATATATTTTGATTATTTATTATAATTAACAAATTAATCGATAATATAAAGGTGCACATTATACCAATGTATGAGGGAGGAATTTGTCGGTAAGGTTTTCAGTACAAGTATCAATATCCATCTCAAAAAAGGGAAAACTAGCAGTGTACGAGGACTACAGAAACATAAGTTTGCATTAACGCGAAGTAAAAGTAGTACTTGAAAAATATTATTATACTTAAAAAGTGTATAAATTATACTTAAAACCAGGATGTACTGGTCCTTCGTGGATTTTTAGATGGCGTTCAGCAGAGTAAACTGGACACAATTAAGCAACATTTTACAGGAGACAAGCAGGAGATTGGAAAAGCATACGACTTTGACAAAACCGAAACCTGTACATGTCTCAGACTGCACAAGCGCTGATGGAGAATGGAGAGTTGGAATTGGCAGTGATATGTAGGGGAGTAAGATAGAGATGTTCATTATCATTTTTTTCTTTTTAGTGTTTGCGGATGAAACTGTAAGAGAGGCACAGGAAGTTCAGAAATGAAAGTAGGCGGGGATCTTATCAAATCAGCTCAATTTGCAGATGATCAAGCTATAGTTGGCCAGTCAGCCAAAGGGTTGCAATTGTTGCTTAGTGCATTATCAGAAGTAGTGCGATAGGCGTGAGATGAGAATTAACCAAAAGAAAACGACGGTAAGGAGAGGTTGGCCAAAACAAGATTTAAGTTGGGGGACATAAATTAGAACAGGTATAACAGTTCACGAGGAAGGACACACTTGCTTAAAGCAAAAGTACCTTTTACAAGTAGGAGTTGATAACATTTACGACATCGTACATCAAGTAAATATTATGTACGGAAAAGACTAGTGAAAAACATTAATGAGGAGCGTTTTTATGTGGGTCGGAAACTTTATCATTGAGGCAAGACCGTGAGCGTAGATTGTCGGCTTTTGAGATGTGGATGTGGGGAATGTCGTATCGTAAGTCGTGTCGTGGGGAATTTGGGATCGTAAGTGTCAATTGTAACGTAAAAAGAGAACAAACGAAGAAGCACCAGGCGTAATGTGGAGGAGGAGAGGAGGCTGGGATAAACACGAAGGATTGAAGATAATTTGATGCAGGAGATACTGTAAGGGAATAGGATACTGAAGACGGTAATAGCGGAGAGAGTGTTAGAAAAGTGAGGCAGAGGGAGGAATACAATGCACATTTTGGATGAAATTAAGGAAGGTAGAAATTATGTAGAGGTAAAGAACGAGGTATATAGTTATACTTGTACGCAAGTCAGGGTTTTATAATGTGTCTGTAATGTTATTTTTAGGCATTAAAAGTACAGTAGTGTGTAGTGCCAGGGTCTAACCAACACCAACACTATATCCGGTAGACTAGTGCCAATAATAATACAAAATTTTAAGCTCTAGAAGAAAATATATCCGTTACTGGAATTAGGATAAAGCAAATAAATTTCTACATCGACGGCTTTACTGCCGTTCTGTGTTGTACTAAGCTCTTTACCGAATTGTCTTGCTAGCCCACTTTAAAATAAACGCCAACGTCTTTGTTCATAAGATAACTGCTCAGAGACCCACACCGCATGCTTATAATCGGCTCTAAAGTTAAAGTTGAATACATCCCCTTGACCAATCTGATGGCCTACTCCCTACTCGAATACCCGCGACAAATTCTTTAATAAGGAAGATATTTTAATGGCTCATTTTAATTATTTTAACACCCGTTGTTTCTATTCTTAATGACAATCGGGAAGTGAAAATGCGTCGGTGGAATTCAGAACCAAATCCTGTGGACATTTGTGAAGCAAATGTGCGCATTATTAAGTGGAACATGGGCTCTCCCTGTGGGAGCTTTTAAATTGCCCAACCACCGAAAGAAAATATAAAAAAAAGAATACCAGCCGTCCTCATACATGCTATATGTTACGCGAGTGCTTATCCGAACGTTTGTGGGCTACGCGTGGCAGCGTACGCACGCGACAGCCTTTAAATCAATGTCGACGTGAAGCAAAGACGTTTTGCTAATGCCGATACTTCCCCATTATCACCCCCCCCCCCCCAAGGGGCCTTCGGACCTGAAAAAGCACCGTCGTCGTCCTTGGTCTACCGTCCATCGTCTCCTTATTGGAAGCGAGGGACTTAGGGGAGGTACACCCGTCGGCCAACTTTCCTCCTCCTCGGCACCAACCTCCCGGCGTCGTGCTCAATCTCCGCCTGCCACACCGCCGCGACGGATCGGTCAGGCCTGCCGTTCGGTAATTAGCGCAGGACACAAAAAAGAAGCGTTTGAGTGTACATTGTGTCTTAATAGAAGGGCAGGCTGCAGTGGAGCCATAGACAGCGGTGAAATAGTTCGTTCTATATACAACCCTTTTCCCTTTCTCTTTATACAACGCTTTAGCTCAAAGGAGTTTTAAAAAAGGATTCGGAGCCGGCAATCACTCCGGTTCTCACGTTTATAACACTTCCTCACATCAGTATTAATACCCCGTGCCCACAGAAGGACTGAGCAGAGTTCGGGCAATTATATTATACCAAAGATAAGTGTGGTACCAAATCAACGACGGAAGGCCGGAGTGAAGAAACAATTGAATCTAAAAAACACCAACGCACGACCCTACAGGCTTATAAAACGAAGAAGTAGGGTTAGGCGACGGGAGTGGTATCCGTAAAGCGGTGACGCGCCCAGCCATGCCGCCGGCCACCCCAGAGCTCCTGCTGCTGCTCCTGATCGCAGTGACGGGCGGGGGGCCATGGGGCGCGGCGTTAGCGTCCGCGGCGACGAAGGTCCCCGGACCCACCTCCCCGGCCCCGTCCCTCCCACCGGCGCCACCGCCTTTCGCACTCCCGGGCGGCCTGCAGACTTCCGCCCTCCTCTCATTCTTCGCACCTGTCTCCCCCAAAGTTCACAACGAAGAGTGCCGCAACGACAGCCGGAGGTACCTCCAGGAATTGCAGAACCTCACATTGTGGGCGGCGCAGAGTGAGTCTCGGGGATTCCAACGTCCGAAAGGCGGCGAACATTCCGTCCCTAACGGTGTTCTGTATTCCCTTTTCGGACTAGGCCATTTTTCATTTGATGGAGAGTGGTGTTAGGTCCTTCAAAATGGATCGTAATTTATTTATTTATTAATCCGAAAACAGCCAGTTTTTGGAATTTACATTGACTTTTTAAACTTAGAGTTCACAAAAAAGACAATTATGAACACCCAAATCCTATGTGTAGAAAACCCACCCAGCCGTGAATCGAACCTCTGGGTTGCCTGGTGGAGATTAGCCCGCTGCCACTGGGGTCGGCGAAAAGTAATTATGTATCTTAACCGCTAATATAAAGGGGTCAAAATAATATAGTTTCAGGAATTCGTCCTGCTTTCTTTCGCCACAAAATAAAAACTGGGAGGGAGCAGCCACACCCCCATCTACCCTCTTTTCCACGGATCTCTGGGTGCCTCGGATCGACATTTTATCCACAGGAGGGGGTTCACTTATATAAGAATATGAAATTCATATTCTTATACAAAAAATAAAGTAACCGAAAACTGAAATATTAGTTATATTATTAATATTCAAATATGTAAAATCCATATCTCAAGCCGAAAAATTAAATTCGTAAATCATTTTAAAAAGTTAACAGAATGAGATGAGGCTTCGTGGAGGTATTTGATATCAATTGTGAAAATAACTTAGTAATGATCGTAGGTTTGTTGGACATCGAAGCGACGCGTTTCACTACAATCAAAGTATTTACAATGAAAATCTTACGCCATAAATTAATGGTAGAAAAAATACCAACTAAGATCATTATTATGAAATTTTACTAAAATTTTGTGCAAATTTGGCATCAATCGTAGATGAATAGCGAGGAAAAATGAAAACGCTAACAATAACAGGTGGACTTTAAATCCACAAAATTAAATACAATTTTGCAGTCTGCTAAGATCGTAAACAAAAATTAGCCCCATGGATTGTACGACTTAACCACAACTACGTTTTGAACTAAAATAAATTATTCTTCGACTGAAAGAACTCTCTACCTTCCTTGATGACATAAAATGCCTATCTTACACATTATCTCACGAACATAATAGTTCTATCACGTCCTTCAAAATCCAATTACCTCTTAATACGTACGTCCAACTTTCCTGCCCTTTTCTACAACCCTTCAACAAATTCTTCTCTTCCCCTGCCCTGTTCAACAATTCTTCCTTTGTCTTCCTTACTGTTAAGCCTATTTTCACCGATCACCGCCATATTCACCCCTCAAATTTAACCAACACCGGCTCGTAGTATTTCTTTTACTTGTGTAACATCAACCCAAAAGCAGCAAAGCCTTCCATTTTATATTTGACCACAAAAAAACAATTCCACAAACAATAACAAACGCCCGTCATCATCCGAGGTTTCCCGAGGTGGAGAGAAACCCGTCTCGTCGTACCCTTAACCTCTGGATTTGCTGACGAGGATTGCCCAAGATAAAATGAGCCTTTCTTCAGAGATCGAGTTTTGGAACCGTAAAATGTTTCGGGATCATAAAACCCACTCAATATTAAAGATTTTCACATGTCGGTTCTCAAAATACCCGTCATTATTCCCTTGTCTTCGCAAATGCTTGAAAAAAGCATTTAGCTGGAAAAAAGCTCACCTCCCCATGTCTTTTCTGGTGTATCCACTTTCATTCATAAAAAAGTCCAAATAAGTAAAATATCCTAACTGTTCTAACATATACATTGACGTTTAACTTGTCATTCCTAATTTCCAAAAGCGTGATCACCTACTTTCGTTTTCTTATGATTAATAGATTAATAAATTTAATTAATTTGAGGTTCATTTTTTTTAATAAATAAATATTTCGTTTACTGGAAAAATACTTAGTATTTCAATATTTAATACAAACTTTGCTAACGCATTAAAATCTATGTAATTTAAAATATGCTTGTAACGCTTCCCTGATTTACGATGCCTCTTACAGTATTACTGTTTGTACTCTAAAATCCCGGCCACTTCTAATAAAAGATAGCAACACCATTTGATAAGCAAGATGTTGCATTCAGTGATTCTTCATTTGATGGATAATGAAAATTGGTTTTTGTTTCTTAGCAGTTATTTCAGTGGTCAAAAACATTGATATTTCATTCATGTATGGTAATGATGAACATCTTCAAATTATTTGTTCATTCGTCCAAAACTTCATTTACCCGGTTAGACACAAAACGTTGACTGGTATGCAATTCGAAACCCCGATGGAGAGGGATAGCGAGCAGGAGAGGGGGTTAGAGGTATGAAAACGGAGGGTTAGCTAGGAGATTAGTATCCTTGTATAAAACTGACTAAGAACTTGGCTGACTGAAATTTTTACCATTAAGAAGGCTTAAAGTTATCGACCACGTATTTTGTTCACATAAAAAAATAATATCCAATTTCCATATTTTTGCAACTATTTATCCATTTATAAAAACATGATACAGTTTTCAAAAATAAGTGAAACCACGATTGATTAGTTTCAAATCAGAAAGAACTCTTGATGGTAAAAAAAAATAGTTTCAAGCCCTTACCCATCAATGACTACCGCTTCGGACTTGATCAGTCATAAACAAAGAATCATTTTTCAGTTTGTATCTCTATTGCAATAATTGATGCCTCCTCAAAATCTTAAAATTCCATTTACAAGTTGACTCATCCCTAAATCTCCTCAAAAGATGTCCGGATTAAGCTATGTGTTGCGGAATGTACAGGAGTGATGGGGGATAAAACTTGAGAATTTAATACCTACTTTTTTTACTTGAAGTAGTTACTTTAGTAACATATTAATACTTAAAAATTTCAACACGATTTGTTACAAGTAATTATTTTTTATTTGGCGTAATGAAATTGATATAGGTGAGAATGCTGACATCTATCAAATGCCTCGGAAATGTTTTTCCTTCTCACATTCAATGTTATTATGTATCTTCCTTATTTACACTTTCAAAATATTTATCGAAAGCACAGAAGTTCTTTAAAATTAAAGACACAATAATGTATGCTTATTTTTTTAACAGTATGTTTCTAAAAGTTATGAGGGAGGAATTTGGCCGAACGACTTCGTCAGATCAGTAGAGGAGGACAAATGATTACTTAGGGAATTATCAGTTTGGGATCAGAAAGGGAAAAGGCACGAGTGACGTCATAGCAGTTATGAGGCTATTAATAATAACTAATAGAGAGAAATGTAGAATACTACCATAACTTATTCGTTTTTTTCGTATATTTCGAGGAGTTTGTCATAGTAAATGGGTAGAATTAATGAACATGTTAGAGATTGGAGCAGATTGGGGGAAAGGCGACTTGTCCGCTACTTGCACCTGTCTCTAACCACTCAAGTGAGTGTGGCGGATGGAAATTCGGATTGGACAGGGAGAGGAAAGTCCAGCAGTCCATTAGCCTTCGTATTTCAACGTATGCTTATGCGGAGTAAATAGTAAAAGATACATGGGAAGAGCTGCAAATTCCTATCTTATATATTATGCCTTTGTTCAGGGTTTTGAATGTGGAACTATTTAAAATCAAAATTTATTTTGATTGAAAATAAGTTCGCTCATAGTTTGCCTGCGAAATTAAACATCCTTCAGAGCCATATTCTGAGGAGTTCCTTTATACTAATCTCGGCGTCCAGTAATAAAGATGTTTAAGAACTGTAAACATGTCAAGATGACAATGACTCTTGTAAAGACTTAAGTGGAAATGTTCTAAACACTTCAAAAAGATTCACGGCGGTCTGCAGGTTGATGAGTTATGAGAAAATTGTTATCTAGGATTACTAGAATATCTGAAATGGGAGGTCCACCCATCACGAAATAAGAAAGAAAGGTTAGCAATAAATAATTCAAGAGAGGAACTGAGTATTTGAGTGGACTCGACACGAGGGGCATTTATAAGACGCTATATTAACTTCGCAGATTATACCACCATGATATTAATACACTCATTATTCAATTTAATGAGTATCTGGGAACAAAGGATAGTTAAATTCGCGAATAGTGCAAAAATATGGAAAATCGTAGGCGAAGCAACATTCACGGAAAAGTCTTCAATATAAAAAAAACAATACTGATTTGCAACGTAGCATTGGATACCACCGACTCGGCAGTTAACACAAAAAATATTAATGAAATTAAAAAAAATTAATCGTACAAAAATACTTTGTTCAATCATTAATGAGAATTATTTCACAAGTAGATTGCTTTTCAATTTTTTTTTTCATCAGAAGTACACTACACACGTTCACATTTAAAAATTTCTGCGATCGCGAAAAATTAACTCCAAGATATTCGAGAGCTGAGACAAAGGACATTGATGCCCACACAGACAAATGTAAAGACTATTTTTGACCTCGCACAGTTATCGATTGGAACGTGATTAAATTTATCGGAACAAGTCTAAGCCGAAAACTATTTTCTAATAATAGAGGAGTCATTTTCCATTCCTTTCTTGAACACTTTATGATTTTTAAAGTGGGTGGTAGTCCAGTGGGGAGGGAACTGGAATACTGACCGCATGGCCCGGGTTTGATTCCGTGTCTGACTGACGCCTCTGGCACCCTCAAAGGTGTCTTGTGGACATTTTTCGGGTACTTAATCTTCCTGCAAGACCGCAGGTGGCACAGATGAAGGAACTGCCCCCTAACCATGATATGCGATTCTCACACGTGGTATACGGTTTTCTACTCGTATATTAAGTAAGCTCTACCATTACACAAATCTTTGTGATGATTACTTCAGTGGAAGTGCCCCCCCCCCCAATTTTAAACAATAAAAATACACTTTCCTAATTTTAATAATAAACGGATGGTTTCCAATTTGTGTCACGCGTCCGAGGCAGATCGCAGGTTATGATTTGAGCAGTTTGGTAGCAGATGACAACAGGCCGTTTCACAATAGTCCATGTCACCATTATTTCCAGGCGAAGAATTAAATTTTTGTGGAATTAATTTATTTTCCTTGCGTAATACGCAACGATTGTAGGAGATTTCCTAACCTACTGCTTAGAGACAGATGGGCAACGTGCATGTTGAGTGTGAAACTCTCCCCGCTGACGACTGCAGTTAAGAGAAATAAGTCTTCTAGAGCGTAGAAACACCCGTGGGAGGAAGGTATTTGCTTACAATGTTGTACCTATAACATACACTTACGTACCATAAGTGTATATAGGCACGATATATGTACAGGACTCTTCACAATAAGGATACTTGAAGAAAAAGACTACAACGCTGACAGAGCTCAAACCTATTTTCCGTTGCAAAATTCTCGATCACAACAAATATAAGAATTCAAAAAATCCAAAAATTTCGATCAACAGGACCTCTTTTCATCCCCTATTCCGTCCAAGAAACTCTGGAAATTCAACCACCTCACAGCTACGTCATTTAAGCCTCTTATCCTAATAAGCGCCACCGAATACGTGCCGCTAATCCTGATAGCGCGGAATGGAGATTTCTCCGATCAATGTGATACCCACCCATTCCGTTACCACATAGGGCTAGATTTAATAAAACTACCCTATTTTGGATTTGGGACCAACAGTTGTATTCGAGAGTTCAAAAGTCACTCGACCTCCTCCCCAATAATATGCAGGGAAACCTTGAGCAGCTTAAACATGGAACAATATATGTATTGGGTTCTCGCATAGCTTAAAAATATCTGACGCCTTAACAAGGAATATAAAATGCTATTCTTCAATGGGACCTGCGTCACACCCCTCTCTACCTGAATTTCTCCATGTACCCAAAAACACGTTTTTGAACGGTAGGTGCAAATGTGACTTGTGAATACCACAGGACTAGTTGATTTGGCAAGACTTGACCTCATTTCAAAACGAACGGGTTTGGAGCACGGAAACAGAAAACACGGCCCATCGTCCTAATGAAAGTGCTGATCGCGAGGTTGAGGATGATGCCTTAAGCTACCCACCCTGGCTGTGGAAGAGCTCGGATATCCTTGGCTTTAAACCCGGGCGTCTCCGGCATCGCCATGGGGACGCTGAGATGGTGTTCGGAACCGGTCCACCTCGTTCTCAAAAGAAGCGTCGCGACCAACGATGGGAAACATACGAAAAATATAAAGGGGAGATGAGGGTTAAAGAGCCACCCCTTCGTCTGCTTTTAAAAAGATTCTCTCCGACAATAAACAATCTTCAGTAACATACGAGTCGCTCGTACTTACCAGAGTATAATTGTTTTCTTATACACCAAATTCCCCTCTTATCTCAGTCGCTAACCTTCACAGTACAACAAGAAGCGACTGTCTTAGAATAACTGCATGGGAATTAGGACTACGTATTCCCATTACACGCACTAGATTCGACACGCTCAACACTGTCTCAGACACAAGGATACGAGGCAACCTGAAGGTGCAGCATGTGAACAAACTAGACAGCGGTCATTTTCTATAATACCCCAAAGTATTGGATGTGGACAGGAACATTATGATTGTCACCAGGTTAAATATACATTGTGACTGCTCGCTGATTAACGGAACAGAAATGCGGAGATCCGAATTATAGGAGCAAATTTTGTTGCCATAAATTTCAAATGTGAACCAAAGTAATGTATTCGTGAAGAGTTGGGACAAGGGAACAGCTCTAATTAGAAGAATATATATGTATGACCTTGGCTTATTTACCCACAGCTCTGGTGATATTCATGTCTGACAGTGAAATAATATGTCCTTTTGACCAACCAAACCAAATTATTCCGCCCGAAGGTCGGTTTGACAGGAGAGGGTCGAGTTCACCCAATAAATACATACTATACTAAGGCCAATGGGGCATGAAATGAGGGTAGATTGGCCAGTTCCTGGGCCACCTATGGTTTCCCAGGAATACTTGGTACCCGCAATACTTCTGCAGAAAGAGCATTTCAGCCGAAAACACTTACACCATACACGAAGCTAACATAAAAAATTAAATAAGTTAACCCTTTCAAATAAGTCCCGGGGAAAACACATTGGTGAAATTTACGGAAAGGCAAATAAAAAGTTAGGATTCATAAAAAAGATATTTGGAAAATGTCATGAGATGGTTGAGGAGATTTGTTATTTTACGTTATTTAGGCCTCACCTAGGGTATACTGCGGGTGTATGGGATCCATTCGAGGTAGGGTTAATTTCGGAATTAAATCGAGTACAGCGTAGAGCAGCTAGGTTTGTGAAAGGTTGTTATGAACAAGTTAGCAGTGTCATGAAATTATTGGAAAAATTAGGATCGGAGCTACTAGTTGATCGTAGGTTAAAATACAGATTAAATTTACTGCGTAACTTTGAGTCAGTTTACTTCTCTGAGGATGTTATAGTTATAATACAGGCCTCGACTTACTACAGTAGATCAGATTACGAACGTAAAATCAGGGAGATAGATTTAATATGTCATTTTTTCCTCTGTCATTAGAGATCAAAATATATATGTCCGCAGGTGCGAAGGGGATAATTAGAATTGGTAGTCCATATATTGCCTTTATCCTACCTATTTTTTTTTTAAAAAGACGCATCTTTTTAATAGTCCTCCCGCTTGATTTGAATATATGTACCCTACTAGTGAATATTCTTGAATGTAAGCAACTTCTTTCGTGTGATTACCCTTCGTCCAGTGCATGATCAAACTGATATATGTGATATGGTGTCATGATTAAGATTGTGCATACATGGCTGGTGACCTAAAACCCCCCGCCACGGACTCTTACGAAGGCTTGCTGGGTATTATGAAGATGTAGATGAATATCGCACAGCTTGCGTGTAGCTGAGATCAACCGGAATCGAACCTGGGCCCTCCGGTCAGTATCTCAACTCCCTACCCATTACAGTATCACGCCCTCTCTTTGAGCTAACGCATTAAAAAATGAACCATTTCCGTTTTGCACGACAAGAGCGCTCTTCTAAGGTCTAATTAAGCTCTTCGTTGTGAAGTAAAACGACAATTGAGAGCGGAGCTCAGCAGAATGTCAGAGGATCTCGAGTTTTTATTATACCAAGTATTAATCAAGAACGCTTATGACGAAAAGTGTTAGCTCCGCTGGGAGTGTCCAGAAGTGGTCACTCCTTTTAGAACTCAAAATTACCCTTGTACACCAAACTTATTTGTGAGTAGAGGGGAAGGTTTGAAGAGTAGCAGAAAGCAGGAATGGGCAGCATGCTATCCATCGCTTCGACTTTTTGCACAACAATTTTGCCACAAAAAGAATATTCTGCCAACAAGGGTGATGCACTCTTATTTCGTAGTTCAACGTGGACATTTGATGAGTTATCCCGAGTCTTGACCCAAGTGGTCTTTTTATCACTGAAATGTCTTCGTGGGTAATGCTATATAGGATTAAGGAGTAAGGTTACCATTCGCCGACAAAAAGGGAAAATTTCTTTCTCCTATGACACTGATTGTGAGAGTCGTGATCAAGGTGAACAACACGAGGATCACGGACTGACTCGTAACTACCCTCGCTTGCCCGGCGACAGCTGAATCGTTAGCCGTATAACAAGTAGCGTTTGGACCGGGAAACTTTCCAGAGGTCATGGGCGCGTCGAATTGAAGTTTCAAAATCAACCAAAATTTTTTTCGAGGACACATCGATGAAGCAATCAGGTCGCATCAAGGCAATCGGAAAAACACGAGGATGCATAAGATAGTGAAAATCCGTTATGGAACTTTCCGATCTCTATGTTTCGAGCAAAACGGGCTGTTGTCAGAGATTGCACCTAATTTTCTAGATATATTCCAATGAGCATGCCATTATCTACAGAAAATTTTGAAAACAATGACCTACATTTCAAACCATTACTGTCGTACGAAAAATGGGGATACTATATACACCATGAGTAATCCACGAAACGGGAAAATTACAAAGGAAGAATGACTTGCTGGAAGAATTTTTTTATATACCCTGCAAGCCACTGCTAGGGTGTGTGGCAGGGGGTGAATACACACCAGAATTATTTTACCCGAACATGACCCTACCCCGGTCGGACAATTTTATTCTGAACCCCTATCGTTCATGGAAAATGTGACATCTTAAATCTATCTGTTCTACACTTTTTATCTCTAGTGTTATTAGCATGATGTCTCCCACTGTAGTACGATTGGGGTAATAATACATTTTCAACACCACTGCCAAAGAGACGCCCTTCCAATTTATGCAAGACCTTCAATCAGTAATTTAACCTTCGCTCCGTGAGTGATTCCCAGCATAGCTACCCCAATATTTTGGATACGCGACTAAGTTTATCATAACAACGTTTTACAAATCTAACTCCTCGACGCAGCACGCGATCCAATTCGTAAATAAATCAAACTTCGTGAGGATCCCATATACTAGCAGCATATTCTAAATAGGGCCTAACCAACGGCAGATAACATTTCTCTTTGACCTTTTCATCACAGTTACCTAGTATTCTTCTAATAAATCCTAATCTTTTGTTAGCTTGTTCCCCGTATTTGCTTTACCCAGGAGAGATTGTGAGTGAGGGTAACGCCTAGGTATTTAATTGAGACTACACATTCCATTTCGGTATTCCCAATGCAGTTCCTATCAATGCTTTCCGATCCTTTTCTAAAAATTTGTGACTGTGCACTTTTTTAAGTTTAATTCTAATTGCCAAGTGTCGCACTAATTGCAAGGGTATAGCATTAAGGTCATCTGATTAAGTTGGTTTGTCCGCAGGATTACAGATATCTCGGGAAACCACTGCATCGTCGGCAAATGTATGTTACTAGTGACTATACTTTGTGGAAGGCTTTCGTAAAATCTAGAAAAACCGCATCCACCTGGAAATTGCTCTCTCCCGTAGTAAGAATATTATGAACAAAAAGCGCAAGTTATGTCTCGCAAGATTTACCTTTCCGGAAACGGTGCTACTTTTCATCAATAACTTCTGATTATCGAGGTGTCTCACGATCGAACTAGCAGCTATATGTTCCAAAACCTTGCATGAAATGGATGTGAGGGAAATAGGTCTGTAATTGCTTGGTTCCTCCTTGTCTCCGTTTTTAAATATTGGTGTTACGTTAGCCGCAGACAGTTACAAAGTCGCAGAATATAAATTACCTTATTCACGCCAGTATTTTTACTGTAATAGAGGCAACGCCCCTGATTCTATTTGTTCTGTTATTTCTGTAAATGGAAAAGTGTTTTGGGAAAATTTCACCGTCGGCAATATCAGAGGATAGCCTGCTTTCTGTCCCAATAATTATACCTACGCCTGTGCTTTGAATACGGTTATGATATTCTGCGACTTTGTTGTTAAAACCTTGGCAATTTACTACCAATACAGATCATTTTTTGTTCTCAGTTTTCTTGATTTTACGGTTTTTTTAAATTTTTAACTAGTATCGCCTTCTTATTAATATTGAGTCCCTTATAAAATTTTCCGTCCGATGCTATCTGATTCGCACTATATGAATTATTGCTAGCACTGAACCTCACTTCATTTAAAGCTACATAATTTGGCAGAGAAGA
The DNA here is from genome assembly GCA_037158775.1 of Hetaerina titia. Classification (NCBI taxonomy): domain Eukaryota; kingdom Metazoa; phylum Arthropoda; class Insecta; order Odonata; family Calopterygidae; genus Hetaerina; species Hetaerina titia. The sequence goes on along the minus strand of CM073775.1, from coordinate 62,727,665 downwards.
CTTTAGAGACTCACTAATTGACCCATACGCTGACTTACACTTGAATCTATTTTATATGACTTTTCAAAAACCGCGAGAACATTATTAAATCTCAGCGCTTTTAAATGCGTGAGAGTAAATGTAAATGAGAGAGCGTATCAATGCTTGGCAATGGGTGTAAATATTATACTGTGAACTTCTGAGTTCATAGAAATGTGTGGACTCTGAGGGAAAATCAGCGCGAATGTGGAGAATTCAGCAGAAAAATGTGTTTAACACGAATCGACACAAGGTTATTGAGACAGCGATTTAAGAAAAGTATGGTGTATACGATAAAAATTCTAACAACCACATTTGAGCGAAAACGTAGAAGGAAAAGATTGAATGTACAGTGAAAAACTGCATTCACCGTAAGTTTACGTTGTTTGAGTCTTTTTAAAATCTGAATTTACTGATAAAACCAAGCAAATGATACGCCATTTTTTTTCTCGCGTACGAGTATAGTGTGTACACATTATCGTTTCTTTCGCCAGCGACATGTTCGCCTAGTTACATCTAAGTCTTACCGCTTTTTTAATTTGTGTAAAAATCCCAGAGAACTACTGAGGTACCAGTTAAATTACACTGCTATTAGACGTACACTAAGACGACGTCATTAATTCACAGCTTACCAAAAAGAATGATTGCTAAGGGGAAGATCAATACAGGCTAAGAAACGGGAGGGGTACGTGTAATTTCGCAGCTTAATTGAGCCACTGATAAGAATAAATAAAGTAACAATGGTGTGTGTATTATTTTTTCTTCAAGGATTACGGGAAGGCATTCGACAAAGTACATTTATTTGGCACAACTGATGAACAGATGTAATGCAGAAGAGAACTTTAGAATAAATTGGAAGGATAAATGACTTATTCGTGGTCGCTGAAGCAGGAGGGTAGACGTAGATTGGAGGCTTTTGAAATGTGGGTGTGGAGAAGAATGGAGAAGGTGAAATGGACCGAAAGGAAAACAAATGAGGAAGTACTAGAAATGGTGGGGGAGGAGAGGGGTTTGTTGAGAGAAATCCTATGGCGGCAGGAAAAATGGATGAAAGGTGTATTGAGCGGTAGTGGAATGTTGAAGAGGGTAATAGAGGGGATAATGTTGGGCAAGCGTGGTAAGGGTAGGAACAGGATAGGGATGTTGGACGGGATGAAGGGAGGAAAGAAGTACACCGAGATGAAGAGGGACCTGATATAGATTAGTTTGCTAGGTGGGGAGTCACAAAATATTTATTTGATAGTTGTGTCCATCCAAAAAAACCTGCCTTAACCGGTAGATTACCTTAAAAAAAATGACTTATTTTAACTCTACATCTCTCTCAGCCTGCGAGGGGTGGCAGATGGAAAATCAGGATAGCGGTGATAATCAGGTGGAAAGACACCAACACTTTTCAACTGACGTGCGGGGGAAATGTTAAGAGGGGCATATGAAGTACTGGAGATTGAAATGAAAATAGATTGGAAATGTTCAAGTTAGATATGCGGATAATCAAGCTATAGTTACCAAGGGATCCCAAGGGATTGCAATCATTTCCCAATGTATAACATACTCAGTCTGAAAGGTTTGTTTTGAGAGAGTTTGAGAATCCATAATTTGATAACAAAGAGGAACAAATGAGGATCTCAAGAAAGAGAAAAGCTAAGCCAAACACTAAATTTGGAAGGCATACTATAGAGTAGATAGAAAAGTTTACTCAATTAGAAAATGTTTTGGAAGAAGAAAATCATAGTAGGTATTCAAGAAGAAGAATTGCGTTGGGTAAAAAAGATTTTCCAAAAGAAAAAAGAATTGATGACAAGGCCCCTGGGTAAGGAAGTAAAGAAAAGATAGTTAACATTATAAATTTGAGTGCAGTGTCGTTCGGCGCGGGAACTCAGTCGTTGAGGCAAGACGATAAGCATAGAGAGGGGCTTTTGGGATGTGGATGAGGAGAAGAATGAACAACAAACGAAGAAGCCCAAAGAATTATTTATTTATTTAACGACCTTATTGGGACGAGATTGAGACTCTATAGTCCCTTCTTCCGGCTAACCGTAAACATTAAATTGAAGAAAACCACAAACACCCAAGTCCTGGGTCGAAAATCCACCTAGGCAGGAATCGAACCCGCGGCCTCCGGGTTGTAGGCTAGGACGCAACTCCGCCGCTGCCGGGGTTGGCGCGGTTGGGAAAGAGAGAAAGCAGTTGACAGAGGGGATACTGAATGCTAATGTAATGTCGAAAACTGTGATAGAGGGGAGAATGTTGGGTAAACGAGGCGGAGAGAAGAAAATTAGACGTGGTGAATGAAATACGAGTAAAGTGAAGGGTGGAGGGGTAAAAAGGTTAAAATTTAGCTGGGAGGAAAAGAGAATTACATCTTTCGGTGTCAATCGTTGACTTGGAAGAGTGATAGGTCTAGGAGTGGGGAGTGGGATGGATGCAAAATTTCGTTGGCAAGTTCGTCCTTGCAACGGACGCATTTCCAAATTTCCAACTGCTCCGAAGCATCGAGCCGTTGACCTTTATTATTTTCAAAATGAAGAACTTTAGTCACAAAGTCACCTTTGTGGTCACTTTCGATGAGGTGCTTCGCATATAGGGATGTTATTTTTTTATTTTTTACACATGTTTGGTGTTATTTTATCCTTTCTTTATCGTCCTGTTTCCCCAATATGCTTCGTGTTACATTCCGAGCACTTTAATTCCTACACTCCACTCCTCTCGTTTTTGGGAACTCAGTCTATAGTGTGAGAGATCAGGTTCTTAAGGCATGAACCAATCTAAAAGGTACATTTAATTTTTTCTTTAGATGAAAATTTGATTTCTCTTTCAGAAATAGAGTATTCGTCGCCATTTGGCAGTGGGATCTTTTAAATGTTCGGGGTTGTAAATGTGAGTTTATTCCGGTAAAGTTTATTAATTAGATCTTCTGAATGGCCATTGTTTTCTGTTAACGTTTTAATTAGATTGAGTTCCTCATTTATATTGAATTTTTGCATCTGGGATAGAGGCAGTTTACAATGGTTCATTTCGAAATACGTCCGTTGCAAGGATGAACTTGCCGACGAAATTTTGTATCCCTCCCACTCCGAGACCTATCACTCTTCCAAGTCAACGATTGACACCGAAAGATGTAATTCTCTTTTCCTCCCAGCTACATTTGAATCTTTTCACCCCTCAACCCTTACCCTCCCTCTCTGATCAACCCCCCCTCCCTTGATCAGAAGGCATATACTATATATACCAAGTGTGCTTCTGTGAGGACCACCTGATGACGACGTTCAACCTCGAAACCTGGGTCGTGTTTTAAATAAAGTGTGTGGAATTACAAAGTCAACAGTTTCCTTTCAATATGTTATACAAATTCCATAAAGTTACGCCGGAGACAACAAATTTTAAAAAATATTCTGATGCAACATACGGTTTTAGGAGAATAAAGTGTTGTGTTAGGGGCAGCTTAGGATTATAGCAGTGCTTCGTCCATTGGCCTATGAAAAACGTACATTAACCGTTATACTATTGAAAATAATATTAAAATGCACCAGGAAATTACTTTGGCCACTAAAAAATTTAACATAGCCAAGAGCTTGGAATGAATTATTACATTTTAATTCATAGTCCACTATCCGTGGGATTGACAAGTGGTGACAACGGTTCAATTAGATACGGAATAAATCAAAGAAAACTTGAAAAAACTACACATATCAAATAGTATAAGACTTTATGAAACATGTGTATAATCGCCCACCAGATATCACGTAGATTCTATCGCTGACTAACTTCAAGGCGGGGAGTTGACTCTCACTTAAGAATACTTTTTATCCTGTAATTTATTTCATTCTGTTGGCGTTTCCAGGCAGCTGGAAAAATATTGAAACCGTTAACGTATCAAATAATCTTTAAAAAAAACATTTCAAATAATATTCTTAAAAAATTAAAACGGTAATTACGTCGCTTTCCAGGCATAATTATTTTCAAACCAATAATTACTGAAGACGATATCCAAAAAAAAGTTTCACTTACCTTGAACACCATTTTTTAACTCCTTTCAAGTGTTCGATGCGTCCACAAAGTTCCCGGAGGGCATCCTGGCGGCCGACACCTATCAGCTGGGCCACTACGACGAGTGCGTCGGGGTTGACGTGGTGGTGGGAGGGAATGGCCCTGAGGAGGCCGGCCGGCGGATGCGAGGCCAATACTGCCTGGCCACCATCAAGTTCGCCCCGATGCCCAGCACGTATCCCGCATTCTACCGGGAGCGGCCGCATCAGGCCACGGAGGACGAAGACCCATTCAGCCTGGCTCACGACCCATACAAGTCGGCCTGGGAGAAGATACGGGTGGGTCTCAAAGAGTTGTTACTGTCGAGTGAGTCGAAATAGTAATGAGTATATTTCTATCCAAGATCGTGGCCCATTGGCGTGACAGTCGAATGAGAAGAATAACTCACCCGGGAGTGAAAAATATTAAAAAACAAACAATATGAATTAAAAAATTGGTAGCGTATATTTTGAATATTCATTTCCACTAGTATACTTCATTTTCAAATGCAAGTTTCAGCGCTACAAATCCATTATCACTTAAAAATAAAAAAACATTAGTGAAATTTAAAAGTACGATTTTCTTTCTAGCAATTGTTAATAACCTCCAAGAGGTTATGTCCAAATTTTACTTAATTAAATTATTGCCTACCTTACGACCGTTACATTGGTCCTGGAACAGAAAACCGAAACGAATCGCTGATCGAAATACTTCGACTGAAACTACTGTAGCTGTTAATCGACCCACCTGATATAACCTCAAATCTAGGATAACGACAGGCTGGCTTCTTACCAGCTGAGATCAAACTGACCATAATGCAACCGAAATCTAATGTTTTGAAAGGATAGGAAAGTGAGAACTCAACCGCAATGAATTAATCACGAATTAAGAGTTTATTTTCTAGCGCCACCAGATTTTTAAACACATAATTTTATTTAAATTAATTTATACATGGCGAAGGGTGACTTTCTATTTTTTAATGCTGAACGTATAGTCATAAACCGATTTGCTGAAATTGATTAAGTTGGACAGAGAAAGTAACGAAACACTTCTGAAGTAGCTAATGGTAAAAATAAAACTTTACTGGAATGGGTGTAACCGACGGTTACCATAAGTAAGTGCTCCTAAGTAAAGAGTTACCAAATTCACTTGCGGGGCATGTCGTATCCGAGTGTTGAATCTTATGCCGCACTACAAATAAACAAAAAAATATTAGTTGAGAGAACTATGCAAAGTAATACAATCTCCCGACGCATACGAGCAATCGGGGTCATGGCATACATATTGTATACTTATATTGTAGCTACCTTATCATGGCAAGAGGCCACTTTTCTGGTAGCATTTTCATTGTGTATTTCAATCTGCTTTTGCCCGATTTCATAGAATAAGGTTACATTCGTAAGGAATTTCTGGTAATTTTCCGGCGCGTGGTATTAGTGAAATCTTCTCGGGCTTTCCCCCGGGTTAGATCTTCCATCTCCGTAGACGTTTCGATGAACGAGTCGATGGGCAAGTCTCTCACTGAAACGTTGTCGAAGACGGAGGACCTAACCCAGTGGAAAACACGAAAATACTATATTTCATAATAGCTCACACTCATTATTCAAGGTGGCCACTGGCTTCTAATTCTCAAAATGGCGGAGTATTTCGTTTCTAAGAGAAATACCATGTTACCCAAGGAGGTGTTTTTGGAGTATCTACAAAATTTGACTTGGACTAGATGTCAAAGTATTAGAGACATAAGGAAAAGAAGTTCTCACAAGGAGGAGAGAACTGATGACAGGAAATTGGAGTATAGATAGAATCAATGGAAAGGTTTCTTTAAGACTTTAATATGGAGCGTAGTTATACACGGCGCGGAAACATGGTCATTAAAGCAGGACGATTTAAGTGGGAGGCTTTTGAAATGTGGGTGTGGAGAACGATGGAGAAAGTGAAGTGAACAGAAAGGAAAATAAATGAGGAAGTGCTGGTGGGGTGAGAAATGAGGGGGTTGTTGGGAGAAATCATAAGGAGACAGGAAAAATTCATGCAAAGCTTATTGGTCAGCAATGGCACGTCAAAGACTGTGATAGAGGGGAGAATGTTAGGCAAACATGGAAAGGGCAAAAATACGACACGGATGTTGGACGGGATGAAGGAAGTATACAAAAATGAAGAGGCCCATAATGTAGAGTAGGATATTGGGTTGTGTTTAATAGGAGAGACATTTATTTGGTAGTTGTGTCCATCAAAGGCCTACCTTAACCGGTAGAATAATATTTATTATAATGAATAATTCTATATATATGTGTGTATATACATATAAAACTAAAATATATTTGATTCATAAATTTGATGAAGTATTATCTAGTGCAAATGGTTATTATTTCATTCCCTAAAATAATAAAAACAACTTGGCAAATACAGCTTGCAGATGCCAATACTTACGGCAAATGTTAATTCATAGGTTTCTACTTTCATAACCTACTTCATGGAGAAAGATTTAGAACACTACCGATTATTCTAAATCAGTTTCATTTATTTTTATTCCCTGAAAACCACCGATAGGGCAAGGGGTGAATACACCCCAGAATTATTTTACCCGAATTTGATGCTACCGTGATCGAACAATATTATTCTGATTCCTTATCGTTCGTGGAAAATATGACATCTTAAATCTATCTGTTTTGCGTCCATCATTATTTTCTTGGGAATGATAATTGAGGTGGTTTCCCGTTGCCTTCCTCAAAAGTGTTTTTAACGTGACACCATCACTTAATGGCCGCCCCACTGGGGTCAGACGCCATTGCAGCCACCTCACTGAGGAACAGACGCTGCGTGGACTACCTTTCGTCTGGCTCCTAACCTTCGACCTATCTGGCATGGGTGACCCTTCCAGGAGTAATTATTATTACTCCCGCCAGCACAGCTCTAGGGGCCATCGGAACACACAAGCCCTTCCACCACGACAAGGTTGTAGTCCATTGTTCAGGTATACATGCCACCGAGCAACCACAAGGAGGAAGAAGTCGATAGGATGTATGATGAGTTAGAGGATATCATCGCGAGTGTTCCTGCAGGGAAACATTTGATAGTGATGGGTGATTGGAATGCGACGGTAGGCGAAGGAAGAGATGGTGGTGAGGTGGGGGACTATGGGTTAGGCACGAGGAATGAACGCGGGGAGAAAGCAGTTGAATTCTGCAGGAGACAGGGGTTAGTCATCACTAACACATGGTTTAGACACCACAAAAGGCGTAGGTATACATGGAAAATGCCAGGTGACTCAGAAAGGTATCAGTTAGATTATATTATGGTTAGGCACAGGTTTAGGAACAGTGTGATAAATTCGCACAGTTTCCCAGGAGCGGATGCGGACTCTGACCACAATTTAGTTGTTATGAAATGTAATGTTCGTTTCAAGAAGATAAGGCAAGGGCGGCGGGTTAGGAAATGGAATTTAGAAGCATTAAATGGATTAACGAGGAAGGAGTATCAGCAGGCTGTAGAGAAAATAATGATAAATGATAATTATTATTACTCCCGCCAGCACAGCTCTAGGGGTCATCGGAATATAGTAAACAAGCCCTTCCACCACGACAAGGTTAACAGTTAACACAACAGTTAAAGATAAGTGGGGTAAGATAATAGTTGAACCAGGAAAAATCCAAGAGAGATGGAAGGAATATATAGAAACACTGTATGGTAAAGAACTTAGGCCGACAAGGTTAGACATAGAAAAGGAACATGACGTAGAAGAAGATAGCTTAGGTCCAGGCATACTCGACGATGAAATAGAAAGGGCATTAAAGGAGATGAAAGCAAATAAGGCCGTGGGGGTGGACAACATACCTGTAGAACTGTTGAAATGTTTAGGAAAATGCGGGAAGAAGGCCCTATATGGACTGATTCGTAGTATCTATGAAGAAGGAATCTGGCCGGAAGATTTTGTGAGATCGGTGTTAGTTCCTATTCCAAAAAAGACTAAGGCTATATCATGTGAGGATTACAGAAAAATAAGTTTGATATCCCACGCAGCTAAAGTTATTCTCAGGATCATCAACAAAAGGATAGAGAGTAAGGCAAATGATTACTTAGGGGATGATCAGTTTGGGTTTAGGAAGGGAAGAGGTACGCGTGATGCCATTGCAGTAATGAGATCACTAATTGAGAGGAATATAGAATACAACCAGGACGTTTTTGCCTGTTTTGTAGATTTCGAAAATGCGTTTGATGGAGTGAATTGGGAAAAATTAATGCGTGTATTGCAGAAAATAGGAACGGATTGGAGGTACAGGAGACTGATCCGCAACCTGTACATGTCTCAGACTGCTCAGGTGCGAGTGGGGAACGGAGAGTCCGGATGGGCTGTGTTAGGAAGAGGGGTAAGGCAGGGTTGCCCATTGTCACCGGTGCTGTATAACGTATATGTGGAGGAAATAATTAAAGAGGCATGGGAAGAACTGGAGGTAGGAATGAAAGTCGGAGGGGAATTCGTAAAATCGGTTAGGTTTGCTGATGACCAAGCATTAGTTGCTCAGTCAGCCAAGGGGTTGCAAGCATTGCTGAGTGAATTGGATTTTCAGTGCGATAAATATGGGATGAGAATCAATATTAATAAAACAAAGGTTATGCGATTTTCCACAAAGAAAAAGGCTAAGCTAAATATTAAAATAGGCGGGGAAAGAATAGAGCAGGTAGAACAGTTTACATATCTCGGAAGTGTTTTGGACCAATACGGTCAAAGTGGTAGGGACGTAAGGAGAAGAATTGCGCTAGGAAAGGAGGATTTCTCAAGGAGGAGGGAGTTGATGACGGGGACGTTGAGTAGGGATGTTAAGACAAGACTCGTAAAAAATATATGGAGCGTAGCTATGTACGGCGCGGAAACGTGGTCACTGGAGCAGGAGGATAGACGTGGATTGGAGGCTTTTGAAATGTGGGTGTGGGGAAGAATGGAGAAGGTGAAATGGACCGAAAGGAAAACAAATGAGGAAGTACTAGAGATGGTGGGTGTGGAGAGGGTTGAGAGAAATCCTATGGAGGCAGGAAAAATGGATGAAAGGCGTATTGAGCGGTAGTGGAATGTTGAAGAAGGTAATAGAGGGGAGAATGTTGGGCAAGCGAGGTAAGGGCAGGAACAGGATGGGGATGTTGGATGGGATGAAGGGAGGAAAGAAGTACACCGAGATGAAGAGGGACCTGATATAGATTAGTTTGATAGGTGGGGAGTCACAAAATGTTTATTTGATAGTGTGTCCATCCAAAAACCTATCTTAAACGGTAGATTACCTAATAAATAAATAAACCTATCTGTTCTGCCCTTAATCTCTCTAATTTTATTAACATGATATCTCCTACCGTAGTACGATGGGAGTAATAATACATTTTCACCATCACTGCCAAAGAGACGCCCTTCCAATTTATTCAAGAGCTTTAATCTGTAACTTAACCTTCTCTCCATGAGTGATTCCCAGCATAGCTACCCCAATATTTTGGATACGCGACTAAGTTTATCATAACAACGTTTTACAAATCTAACTCCTCGACGCTGCACGCGATTCAATTCGGAAATAAATCCAACTTCGTGAGGATCCCATATACTAGCAGCATATTCTAAACAGGGCCTAACTAACGGCAGATAACATTTCTCTTTAACCTTTTCATCACAGTTACCTAGTATTCTTCTAATAAATCCTAATCTTTTGTTAGCTTGTCCACATATTCCCCGAATGTGTTTTACCCAGGAGAGATCGTGAGGGAGGGTAACGCCTAGGTATTCAATGGAGTCTACACTTTCCATTTCGGTGTTCCCAAAGCATAGACCTTCGGGCGGGAATTGCTCTTTTTCCAAAAATGTATGACTGTGCACTTTTTTAAGTTAAATTCTAATTGCCAAGTGTCACACCGGCGTTGTATAGCATTAAGGTCATCTGATAAGGTTGCTCTCTCCTCAGGATCACGGATAACACGGTAACCACGGCATTTTCGGCAAATAAACGTAGTTTACTAGTGACTACTGAATCAATGTCGTTTACGTAAAGTAAGAACGAAAGAGATCCGAGATCCTTCCCTGGGGAACACCTGAAGTAACTTGTACTGCATTTGAGCTAACCCCATCTATCTCTTTGTACCCGACCATTCAAAAGGTCTTTATCCAACCTCGGATACATTTATCTATATCATATGCTTCTAGCTTTGCGAGTAGTTTACTATGAGATACTTTGTGGAAGGCTTTCGTAAAATCTAGGAAAACCGCGTCCACTGGAACATTGCTATCTCCCGAAATAAGAATATCATGAACAAAAAGCGCAAGTTGTTTCTCACCGGATCTACCTTTTCGGAAACCGTGGTGATTTTTCATTAGTAACTTCTGATTATCGAGGTGCCTCACGGTCGAATTAGAAATCATATGTTCAATAGCCTGCACGAAATGGATGTGAGGGAAATAAGTCTGTAATTTCTCAGTTCCTCCTTGCCTCCGTTTGTAAATATTGGTGTCACATTGGTCGCAGTTGTCTGAGGGCAATATCCCTGATATAAAAGTACACTCTCATCACTTTTCCAGGAGCGATGCTGGTGTCTACAAAAGGAGTTTTATATGCGAATATTTTGAGCGATCTTTAAAATCTCGGATTAAAGTAAGAACTCGTCCAGTTAATTTTACAAATCCGAGAGAAGAGGCAGAAAAGTTAAGAGGTTGGATAGTCGGAGAAAAGGAATGAGCCTGAGCTGGGTCCAATCATGAAAGAGATAACTAATGAAAACGGAACATTACCCGACTGTCATCGTATGAAATTGACATGCAACAGTGAGCTCTTTTCAAAGCAAATACTTCCTATTTTCAAAAATAACACAGGCCTAAAAAAAAAATTTTTTTTGGTGCCAGGAATCTTTGTGATGATTTTAACTATATTTGTAGAGCTGAATCCAAATATGAAATCCGTTTTTATTTAACAGTTCTACTTTTTTAGATATGGCACATCTTACGATTAGTTGTTTTAATATTTGATATATTTCGGAAAATAATTTTCAAAGTTAAATAAATCTATAAGTATGCTAATTTAAAACCACTCTGCGGTGTTCCTTTTATTTTCAATAAACTGTCAATAAGTTTTATGTATATTTCTATATTGTAGGCCAATGAGATTAAAAAACAAAAATCGTTTGTATCGACTTCGGTAAAAGATTTATTGATAGCTCCAAGCGTAGTTTAAAATGTGTACTTCTTCACAATGGTAACAGGTTTGGCGCAATACCAATCGCTCATTCAACTAAAATGAAAGAAGAATACGATACAATAGCATTGGTCTTACAGAAGATAATATACCAGGAACATCGCTGGGTAATATGATATGGGAATATTATATTAATAATTATTAATATAATATTCCCATATCATCATGTAGAAGATTTTTTTACGTAAGTAACAACATATCTATATCTTGAAAACTATAGCTGATAGGAAAAAACTAGTGTCATAGAATGAAAGTCGGAGGGGAACTCGTAAAATCGGTTAGGTTTGCTGATGACCAAGCATTAGTTGCTCAGTCAGCCAAGGGGTTGCAAGCATTGTTGAGTGAATTGGAGGTTCAGTGCGATAAATATGGGATGAGAATCAATATTAATAAAACAAAGGTTATGCGATTTTCCACAAAGAAAAAGGCTAAGCTAAATATTAAAATAGGCGGGGAAAGAATAGAGCAGGTAGAGCAGTTTACATATCTCGGAAGTGTTTTGGACCAATACGGTCAAAGTGGTAGGGACGTAAGGAGAAGAATTGCGCTAGGCAAGGAGGCTTTCTCAAGGAGGAGGGAGTTGATGACGGGGACGTTGAGTAGGGATGTTAAGACAAGACTCGTAAAAACTCTGATATGGAGCGTAGCTATGTACGGCGCGGAAACGTGGTCGTTGAAGCAGGAGGATAGACGTAGATTGGAGGCTTTTGAAATGTGGGTGTGGAGAAGAATGGAGAAGGTGAAATGGACAGAAAGGAAAACAAATGAGGAAGTACTGGAAATGGCGGGTGAGGAGAGGGGTTTGTTGAGAGAAATCCTATGGAGGCAGGAAAAATGGATGAAAGGCGTATTGAGCGGTAGTGGAATGTTGAAGAGGGTAATAGAGGGGAGAATGTTGGGCAAGCGAGGTAAGGGTAGGAACAGGATAGGGATGTTGGACGGGATGAATGGAGGAAAGAAGTACACCGAGATGAAGAGGGACCTGATATAGATTAGTTTGCTAGGTGGGGAGTCACAAAATGTTTATTTGATAGTTGTGTCCATCCAAAAACCTACCTTAACCGGTAGATTACCTAATAATAATTGGATTCAGCACCCCAATTGTTCTTTAACTCAGCATTAAAAGCTCCGGCACCAAAACCACTGTTGGCCTGTGTTATTAATATAATATTCCCATATCATCATGTAGAAGATTTTTTTACGTAAGTAACAACATATCTATATCTTGAAAACTATAGCTGAAAGGAAAAACTAGTGTCATAATTGGATTCAGCACCCCAATTGTTCTTTAAATCAGCATTAAAAGATCCGGCACCAAAACCACTGTTGGCCTGTGTAATTGTCCAATTACCCAAAAATGTTTCTTTTCCAAACCGATTTTACGATGTTCGATCGAAAAGAGTAACCTAGGATAAAAAACTCCTAGAAATCAACCGATTTTCCCAGTGTTAAAACTATGGGATCAAATTGTGAAAACTATTTTTTCTTCTTACTCGCCACACTGTGACTTCGCACTCATTTAGTTTTAATTCCTTCTTAAACACATTAATACTTCCTTAAAAGAGAAAATGACATTCCCCCGGTTTTTCATGAGTAAGACCCTCAGTATCAAATTAATGGTGAGCATTACTTCAATTATAAATAATGAACGTTAGGTCTGAGAATACTGCGAAAATACAGCTTTTTTTACCACTGAGAAAATGTTTGAAGAGTTTTCGTTATATGGTATAGGGAGAAACTTGAAACGGTTATAAGCGACCTCTTTGACCAAATCTGTGTTAGACGCATTCTCTGTAGAGCTCGTCAAGCTTCACAGATTCAACGAAGTGACATGCAATCTTAGTTTGAAAACACTTTATTTGCAAATCAACCAAATTGAGAATAAAATACGTTGGGCGACGAGTAAATAGTCCGCAGGCTGGCAATCCAGAGTGTTCAAGTGAAACTATCCGGGTTTCATGTTTACATAATCTCCATTAGAGTTCTCAGGTCGAGATTATTTTCTAAATACAATTACGGTCTGATTCAAGGTGTATTCCCACCTATCCTCACTCTTGCTCAGCGTCGAGATTCTTCAGTTTTTAATTATTCAAATACGAATGTGATTTTCAACAAAAATCGACGTTCTTTCTCCATTTCGTGATCCATAAATCGCATAGTTACGTCTGATTCTAATATTAAGTTGAAAGAAATTCTTCAAACCTTTCCAAACTTAAGGTGAACATTATTCGGCTCCCAATGTATTAAATTGAGAGTATTCCATCGCAGAAAGTTTTTAATAACAGTTTGTTAGTAATCACTTAGCTTTACCTCCGTTTCCGTTCAAAAATTAGTTGAGGGTGAGGGAAAGGTCCGCGATACCGGGAGTTTCACAAGGGCATAGTCCTGTGGCGGTCGAAAATTACAGTGTAATTTTCGACCTGTATATCAAGATGAAATTTAAAAATAAATTATATCAATGTTAAGAGTAGTATACCTAGTTATAGTTCTGTGCCTAGCCTAACGGTATTTTTTGATTACCCACTGATATACTTGTAATCCCCGCCTAAAACGAAAGTGCAGTCCTAACGTTGGAAAAAAAATCATTTTTAGCTCCACATAATTTTACCTCCCTCATTCCGTCCGATATGTGTACCCCTTTCCTCCCCGTGCCTCTCCTGCTTAACGGTCTCCCCTCCATCACAATCTTTGGTGTTACATTGCCACTCAATATATCCTGCACAAAGTTTTCTCGCCTTCTTCTTCCAATTTCTCGATGAGTGTTTTTCATACTCCTTGCGGAATGAGCATAAGGATTATAAATCTTTATCAATTCGAGCACGACTGGAAATCCCTCATGACAAACTTGTCTCTCTCTTCTCCATGAATATATCGCATCTTTAAATGATGACCCCAATCTAATGCGTTGCTGAATTCAAACAGAATGATGAAACACTAAATTTGCGGGATTTTCGGACGGAGCCCGATGAATCGGAACAGTGGCAGGCGGAAGAGTATCGTAAATATACTTACAAATTTGCAAGTTACCCTAAATTTTTTTTCTTCAAGACGAAAAATTACGAAAAAAACTTCGTCCAATTAGAGTAATCGGGCGCATGGGAGAGGCCACCAAATAAAGCAACGACGAAACCAGTGAAATTCAAGCGAATTAGTGAAAAATCTGCAATTTGTTTTCTACCCATTCATTTTCTACGTTTCGGGGGGCGGGTATCATTCTAAGTAGCCTCGGGAGGGAGAGAATCCGATGCTAATTTCTCATCACCTCATTCCGCCATACTCGGCGGTGCACCGGGAAGGAGGTCACTGTCGTCGGTTGCACGCTCTAGTCCCCCGACCATCCTCTACCGTTGGGTTTGAGCGGGGAAAACACTCGAGTGTGTACGCGACCCATGACCTCACCACTGGTGGGATGGGGGAGATGTGTCGCGAAAATATCAATCCCCTCGCGCCGTCTTCCGAGCAGGCGCGCTTCCAACATGGGCAACCTAAATATCCGACGCACGCGACTGGGGGAGACTCTCGACGCCTACTCGGCGGCGAGCTGGGCGCTCGCCTTGATACAACTCGGAAACCGAGCGCAATGCAGCTTTTGCTTCGACTCAACCGTGAGCGTACGCTTCTTCGCGCCTGATTTGTTGACGCGGCGGCTCTAACTGGAAAGGCCGATCAATTTACCTGATTAATTGAAGCAATCATTCTACTTTCGTCCACGCCATATTTTATTCACTCACTGAATATTGTGACTGCATTGACCGAGTCAGAGTCCTGGCTCAACTTTTCATAATCGGGAAAAGACTGCTTAGAATTGGGGTTTGGGCATTCCTTACAACTACATATTACCGCGGAATCCCTTCAATCCAAACTCTGGTTTACTCTACATTATTTTATTCCACCTGTCCTTCTTTCGTCCTCCTATCTTTCATGTCGTCTAAAAATCCTGTTCTCTCCATTCCGCTTCCATACTTGTCTAACATTCTGCCCTTCCAGCAGTGTCTTCGACATCCCAATGCCTCATCATGTTTTTGTCTAATTCGAATGTCATCGAGCTACTACCTTCCTTTTTCCTTGTAATTTAAAACTTGATCGCTGTTATATTTTCCTCGTTCTTCTTTATTCTTTCCGAATTCCTCTTGTACCTACTCATCCTCTAGCCTCAAAGATCAACTTTCGGAACCACGTAGCTTTACGCTCCACATTAAAGCTGTTACTAATCTTTCCATTAGGTATTTACTCAAGGCATACCATTAGCACGTACCATCGAATTTACGTACTCTTCCTTCACCAAAGCAATTATTTTTTCAATGTCCATTTTCGTCGAAAATTCTGCCCAAACGTGGCATTCCCCACCTTACTTAATTCGTTCCCTTCTGTGTTGATGTCAAACTTTGTTTTCCTAATTCATGGTCCGCACATAAATTTTCCTTTCTGGCGGCGAAGATTACATCCTAAATTTACGGATGATGATATTGAATTAGAGGCCGTCGACAAAAGACGTAATCTCTCGAGAATTACCCAACTCCAAACAACCCCTTAAAAGCCCCAGAAAATAATTTTAATCAGAAATTGGGATGTAGGGCTAGGAAAATCGAGTGGAGAGAGGTGAGTTGCATTCAGAATATTAATTAGCGCGAAAAATCAGCAAAATTTCAATCAATCAAATTCAGAGTTTCGAACATGATGTAGTGGACATTTTCCATAGGTAATTAGGAGAGAAAAAAGCGTCAAAACTTCGCCAATTCCGCTATTAAAATTTTTATGCAAGGTAGAGATTTAAACACATTATATCGGCAATAAAACAACACCTGAATTTTAAAAAAGCGGAAAATGGCGTGATAAGTTGCAACCCGGGCCGTGCAATAGACGTTTTGAATAGTGGAATGCACAAAGTTTTCATTGGGTTTTCCTTTTTACACTCTAAAATTAAATTAGTTTAAACCTCACTTTTCTCTCATACTCATTTCCAAGTCCATTCCCTGGTTTCTTTCTTTCTATGGGAGATAACATTATACTAAGAATAATAAACCATGAATTGAAGTTATGAATAAGGCGGTAAGATAATAAAGAAGAAGTGAATTTCAATGCAACAATTTCAGAGTGTAAAAATCATTCGCCTTGACCAGAATGATTTTTACACTCTGAAAGTGTTGCATTGAAATGCATATTAGCGGATGGCTCTGTTGAAAGTCACTGATGCGACATCTCCCGCAGTTTCTTGGAATTTGAAGTACTGAAGAGATATAACGCGAGAGAAAAATGGATTTAAAAATTAATGTTATAGCTAAAATTATGAGAGGCATAAAAAATTCTGAAATATGTAGCGCTTTTCATAATTTGGAACTATTACAAACAAAGTCTACGTAGTAGGCGTAGTTGCGGCATAATGCAACTACGTCTTTCCTATTCATTTTCCAATAAGTTGTGTACACAATTTTTAACAGTGGAATGTGTATCACCAGGCACAAATTATAATCTCTGAAACAAATTAATAAAATATGTCACTAAAAACAGGATACATAAAACAGAAAAAAGGTGGCTTGGACAGAATTGTGAAGAGAACGGCTAAAATCAAACGTACTGCAACTATGTTCACGGCTCTCGGATAGTTTAAGATTTTATTTATTAGGTAATCTACCGGTTAAGGTAGGTTTTTGGATGGACACAACTATCAAATAAACATTTTGTGACTCCCCACCTAGCAAACTAATCTATATCAGGTCTCTCTTCATCTCGGTGTACTTCTTTCCTCCCTTCATCCCGTCCAACATCCCTATCCTGTTCCTACCCTTACCTCGCTTGCCCAACATTCTCCCCTCTATTACCCTCTTCAACATTCCACTACCGCTCAATACGCCTTTCATCCATTTTTCCTGCCTCCATAAGATTTCTCTCAACAAACCCCTATCCTCCCCCACCATTTCTAGTACTTCCTCATTTGTTTTCCTTGGACCGAAAAGTTTAAGATATTCACAATAAATTTCAGATAGGATTAGACTTCCATGCTTTACACATTTACAAACATTTTCTCCTGAAGGTCGTTCCAGCGGCTACTTTGAGAATGATTTACAATATTCACCACATGATCTATAGGGTAGGCTGGCGTTTGGATATACGGATGACGAATTTAGATATTTTTTACTCATAACTTCATATTTAAAGTGTAAATAAAGGAAATTATGAATTTGGATGTTGGTCATCTTATTTGAATGCTGATATAAAGTGATTTGAAAAGCTACAATAATTAATAAAATTTCAGTCAACATTTTCATAAGATGGAATTGGTTTTTTCAGGCTTAACTTTTTGGAATCTAGGTACATTTGAGACACAAATACTTGGTTTATCCACCATTTTATTGTAATACGTATCTTTGAAAGGATAAACACGTGGCTATTTTTGAATGCAACTCACCTACTAATTAGGTTTTTCGTTGACACCTGGGTCGTGTGTCTGTTAGCATCTGTGGAAAAACCAAGCACTTGGGCCTCAATTATGAATAGATTCTACGGATTTTTTTCAATTCCAAAAATTTTCAATGTCCAATTCAATATGTATTGGCTATTGAATTATCTTAATTTGTATTAATCTCGTTCATGGTACGGGAAGGTAATTGGGTGGGAGTACATCTTTTTAGTCAAACATTTGAGTAAAGGTGTTCAATATAGTTTAGCGTTCGTCCGTATGTCACCCTCATACGTACACTTATAGGAGACTGGGGGGCACATATTAACTTGTAAACTGATTTCGGAAAGGAAAATGGCATTTGCCGTCTGCATGGTCGCAAGAGTGGATGGAATTTATCCCGAGTTTGCAAAGAAAATATCGAACTTCCAAGAATATATTAAATATGAAGCGTAATCTACCAGTTCATATAGTTCAATGCATGTTGGCGGATGACTCCGTTAAAAGTTACTGTTGCGGCACCTCCCGCAGTTTCTTAAAATCAGTTCATACAGGTTTTGGATGGACACGAAGAAAAACCGCAACTACACTTCTAAGCCTCGTCTAACACGACTCTAAAATCTATACCCCAGTAAAATCATTAGAACATCCCTATCCTTTTCCTCTTCCAACCACACTACCCGAACACCATAACCTCTTTCAGTCGTCAACATCTCATCTTTTCGATCTTCACACCTTTGTGTGTTCCTTGATTTGTTCGTATTATTTTGCCTCCCTCCTTTATTTTCTATTTCTTTCTTTCTTTTAACTGAAAGCCCCTAATTCCCTACCATTTTCGTTTTTCACAAAGCCATTAAGCCATCTAGTGTTTTGTACACATCATAGCCCCTAGTGTTGCCATTGCTTTTTGTAATACCTGAGTGAGCGTGTGTGTATTATTCCTCTGAAGTAGGCCCAGGGTGTCTGGATCTATGTCCTCACAAATCAATTCCGTCTCTTTCTAGTAAACACGTAAATGATTAAGGTGGCCCAGAGGCGGTCCCTGGCGTTCGGAAAAACTTTCTTGTAAGCCACTTTTGGCTAACCAATGTGACAAAGTGTATATTTGTAAGTTCCCCAGTACGGTCCCTGACAATAGGATTAATTTCCTTGAGAACAAATACGGGAAACGCCTGGGGAAATGTGTCTTACAGTTTTGAATTTGAGTCTGATAACTAGCGAGGAATTAACTTCCACGTAAATCACCACACCAATCTAAATATTCCCTTCATTTTTCTTTTACAGTGGTGTAAGAACTCCGTTATGGCGTAAGGAAAAACTATTGAATATCGTACCGGTCAATCCCACCGTCAATCAAAGCGCCACGCATCCACTTCTCCTGCCTCCTTCGGATTTCACATGACGAATATTTACTTGTTTGTTTTCCTTTTGGCCCATTTTATTTTTTCCCAATTTCTTCACACCCAGAGCTCAAAAGGTGCCAGTCTACCCTTTTTTATTTGTTTGAACCAATGCAAACTATGTTCAAACTGTACAAACGTACACCCCATATCAAACTTCAATAATAGATGAGATATGAGGAATTTATGGGGCAAGTTGGCCATAAATTCAGCAAAGAGGAATAGAGGTTTAAGGGCTAAAATGTGAGGCAAATATAAGTTCAATTTTCGTCACCGGGATAGGTTTGTTTCACGGGAAGAAAAAGCGATAAATGGGTCTGTTAACAGGGTTCAAACTACGTGACGCCTGGAAATGTGAATTTTTGTTTTCGTAAAGGCGAACTGAAATAGAGAGAAATCAATGACATTTTGAAGGGTTTTTCGGAACCTAGGATCCAAATTTAAGGACATCCACGTAAACACGGAGAAAATTAAAAGAGAGGTATAGGAAGGGCTGGAGGAATGAAAGAAAATTGAGTAATTGATAAAGTCAATTACATTTGCGGACCATCTAGCGTTAGTTAGCAAACCATTCAACTGGTTGCAATAATTACGCAACCTATCCCAGAGTGAGTGTAATGTCTATAGTGTGATTATCAATTATTTAAAAACGAAAGTAATGGAATCTCAAGAAACAGGAAGGCTTAGTTAAACACAAGTTGGAAGACATATACAAGATCATGTATAGCAGTTTTAACTATTTGTGAAGTATTTTAGAAGAAGGCGAGAAACCTTGTATTAATATCAAACAGTAGTAGTACAGAAGAGTATTGAAAGGCAAATTTTATTAGGCGTGAGACCACTGTGAAGGTTGACTTCAACAAAGCTTACGATGTTAATAAAGCCAATTTCAAACACTTAGGCTGTTCATACCTTAGACAAATTTCAAGAAACTGTAACAGTAAATAAAAGAAATAAAAGTTAAAGTGTTTGAAATTGGCTTTATTAACATCGTGGACTGTGGCGCGTCGCGCACGACTACGAATGCCTGTGACATTGTATGTACGGTATTTCGTCATAACATCTTGTTCCTTTAAAGCCCCAAAATTTCAGAGTGTAAGAGGACGTCTCGGTAGCTTAAGTGGTTAAAGCACTCGGCCGAATATCGAGGGATCCGGGTCCGAATCCCGGTCAAGGCGAATGATTTTTACTCTCTCAAGGGAACGTTACGCCAAACCTCAATAAGTACATACAAATCACCGGGTTCGGCCTTAGTCAATAAAATCGTATTAAACAAACTCGTTGATTTGGTAAGAGAAACTAACAATAAGAATTTCTGGGATTCGGACAAATTCGGATTCTGCGGATAAACGAACTGTTATTCGATTTTGGCGGGTCACTTATCCAGTCATTTTACATTTGATACCAGTGATTTACAATTCATATGCAGAGGAAATGGTAAAGTGGCATGGGCAAAGTTGGAGATTGGAATGAAAGTAGTTGGGGAATTCATATAATTAGTTAGATTTACGAATGAGCTAGTCAGACAGCCGGTAACAATCGTGGTTGAGGGCATTAGAAAATCAGTGTGATACGTATGGAATGAGAATCAACGCAAACAAAATAGAGCTTATGAGGCTTAGGAAAAACAGGAAGACACTAAACATTTAATATGAGAAATAGAAGACAACCATCAAAACAGGGAGCATAAACTAGAGCGAGTGGAAGGGTTTTAATCAATAGGGAAATCTTAAGTAAGTGAGTATATCGTTAGGCAAAGGACTTTTACAAAGAGGAAGTTGATGGCCAGGATTGTGGGTGAGGATGTCAAGAAAATATATGCGAAAAATTTTATATGCAATGTATTTTTGTATGGTGTGGTAACGTTTATGGTTGAAGGAAGACTATAAATGTAGATTGGAGGATATTGATTTTTGTGTGATAAAGAAGATATGGAAAAGATAAATGTACGGCAAGATAACAAGCGAAAGGGAACTAGGTATGACAGGAGAACAAGCAGGGTTTCCGTGAGAAATCTATAGAAGGCAAAAATGTGGATATGAGTCATTTTGATTGATGATTAAATTTTGAAGGCAGTGATAGAGGAAAGAGGCAGGATATGGAGGGGGCAGAAAGAGAATAGATACGCTGCACTGAATGAAGGGAAGGAGGAAGTAAGAGGAATTGACGAAGGGTCTACTGTAATGTAAGGCTGGTTTTTAGATTCGTGTGGACTAGAAATGGAAGGGTGATTTGTCTCCGTCTCTATCCAAAACCTATCTTAAACATTAGCCTACCATCAAAAAATGTCAATTACTTACATGTGTGTAGCAGATTTTTTAAACCGTTGGTCCTCCGTGAGCATACATGATTGAAAAATTCAAATGCATTGTTGCAACATATCCCTGGTTTCACCAGAGAATCAATAGCATTGTGTAAAACACTATTGTGATATTGCCCTTCTGGTCCGCTTAAACTAACCTTCGCGTTGATTAGTGTATCGGGCTATGATTCCCCGCTCCCCCTACCAGCATGACCTCGCGACAGTGATTAATGTAGGCAGTAAAAAACCTGGCGACAAAACAGGGAGAACAACAAGTCATACTCTTCGATGATGAGTAGGGAAAAGGGGGTACTAACACAAAGGCACATTTCTCGGACAGTGATTTTCGCGCCACTGCAGATTCCAGTTCTTTATATCTCATCCAAGGACATCGCATAGGATACGGAACAGAGCCTTTGGTCAAAATTATATACATAGGCAACATCATGCATAAATAACTGTAATATTTTCATATCGGGACCAAAAACAGCCTTAGGGGAGGTGAGATAATATGCTAAGAAAATTGCGATAAATGTTTTAGCAATATCTAAAACTTCTGCCCTATGCTGAGAGGACAGTATTCTCCAAAAGGAAATATTGTCAGCTTACTAGCTAATTCAACTCGTGGCACGGTCAAATATACCTCTTATTTTAATTCTCAAATAGTTTATTTTTCCGGAGTTAAAATGTTCATATCCTGACCTAAATCTCTTGTGGAAAAGAAGACACAGCAGAACATACAGTGGAGGATTGTGCATTCTATGAGACCGAGCGACAACTCTTATGGAAGAGTATGGAGGAGAAGCTAACAAGCATAAGAGAAATTATAATATTCTGCCTAAAGAACAAAAATAAGCTCCTTGAAAAGTTTACAATAAGATAAACCGGAAAATACTGAATCACAATAAGTGAAATAACGTGAAGTAAAATAAAAAGTGGGCCCAGGAAACCATTGGTCAAAATGGCCCAAAACTAAAGAAGAGAACTTGGAAGTGAAAGACAAGTAGACTGGACATCTGTTGTTCTTCCAATTCTTTCCTTTTTTACCCGCGTGTACTTTAATTTTCAACTCAATTTTATTCAACATTCCACTAGGTGACCGTGGACCCTTCCAAGAAGCGGAGGGACGAATTCTTTTGGTCAATGTGCATCCCCTCCTCCTGCACCGCCCAAGACCTGCAGACCTCGATGGACGCGGCCATGGACACGATCCGAGCCGCTTACGGCGTCCGCGTCGACATAACCGTGCAGGAGTCTATGTGCAGCACGGCCAAGGAGAGTACGGAGTACTCGATCGGGGACCACGTGGTGGGGTACGTACGACAGAAGTGAAGTCTGCTCATCGCCCATTGGCTGGACCTTCGCCTTGCGCCCTTTTCGACCCTTCCCTCCAGCCCGCACAATCCCTCTCATCCCCATTCAATCGTCTTCCCCTCGTTAGCTGTCACCTTTTTTCCCTTACAAATGGTCTCTTTCTGGAGTCCTTCCTTCTGCTCATCGGTTTCCCTCAGCCGTGACGCAACAGCAAAAGTGGCCTACTGCGACATGGGTACATATCGCGGCCGGCGTGCATGCGGCTACTTAACAAGGTTCCGAGGCAGAGAGAATGGGGTTGAAAGTCTACAAATGGAAGTGAAGTGGGCGAGCTTTTTCCGGAATATTCGGGGAAAGGGAGTGTTAAGATAACTGGGAAATGAAGGGAGAATGTGGCTCTTAAGGTGGAATGGTAAAGGGAACTAAAGTTTTCAGATAATGAGACTTAAAAAACGAACAATTATGGGAAAAGTACAGAGTAAAACTTGTTCGATTTGATAAAATGAGTACAAGTTGAAGGATCCGTTTAGAAAAGAATGAAATTGCAAACAGGTTAATTTACACAGATGGTAATAAATTAATTTTTAGGCAAATGGTTAAAAAAATATTGTAAATATTATGTAATCAAGCTTATATGTCTACTCAAGAACTTATTTACTGATTAAGCCTACACAGAAACAAATTCATTAACAATGAAGGTTATTTTTAAATTAACACTTTAGAATATTATCTTATGATTGTGTATTATTTGTTGTATGATTAACTCATGATAGTATATGTCAAGAGTAAAAGGTATATGAAAGATAACCATAGATGGAAATCTGATTACTTCAACAGAAATAATTTTCTAATTAAAACTATAAGATAACTTCCCATCAATACTTAAAAATACACTTATAAGTCCATTATTATAATTATTGGGTAATCCACCGGTTAGGGTAGGTTTTTTGATGGACATAACTATCATATAAATATTTTGTAACTCCAAACAAAACCCAATCCAGCAACGTACTCTACATCAGGTCCCTCTTCATCTGTGTGTACTTCTTTCCTCCCTTCATCCCGTCCAACATCCCTATCCTGTTCCTGCCCTTTCCTTGCTTGCCCAACATTCTCCTCTCTTCTTCAACATTCCACTACTGCTCAATATGCTTTTCATCCATTTTTCCTGCTTCCATAGGATTTCTCTTAACAAACCCCTCTCCTCACCCACCATCTCCAGTACTTCCTCATTTGTTATTCCTTTCAGTCCATTTCACTTTGTCCATTCTTCTCCACACCCACATTTCAAAAGCCTCCAGTCTATGTCTATCCTCTTGCTTCTGCGACCACGTTTCCGCGCCGTACATAGCTACGCTCCATATCAGAGTTTTTACGAGTCTTTTCTTAACCTCCCTACTTAACGTCCCTGTCATCAACTCCCTCCTCCTTGAGAAAGCCTCCTGGCCTAGTGCAATTCTTCTCTTTATGTCCCGACTACTTTGACTGTATTGGTCCAAAACACTTCCGAGATATGTAAACTGTTCTACCTGCTCTATTTTTTACCCTCCTATTTTAATGCTTAGCTTAGCCTTTTTCTTTCTGGAAAATCGCATAACCTTGGTTTTATTAATTTTGATTCTCATCCCATATCCATCGCACTGAACCTCTAATTCATCCCCACAGCCTTATTTGCTTTCATCTCCTTTAATGCCCTTTCTATTTCATCGTCGAGTATGCCTGGACCTAAACTATCTTCTTCTACGTTATGTTCCTTTTCTATGTCTAGCCTTGTTAGCCTAAGTTCTCTACCATACAGTGTTTCTATATATTCCTTCCATCTTATAAGTGCATAGTGATGAATATTTTAAATAATCTGAATTTCCATCCTAAAGACCTACTGTATCAGGAAGCCCAAAATGGAATGTGTAAACTCCATTAAATGCTTAGGCGTGGCCCTCACTCACGACCCCTCCTGGGTGAAATACATATGGTGAATATGTGGACAAGCTAACAAAAAATTAGGATTTATTAGAATAGTACTGGGTAAATGTGATGAAAAGGTGATTGCAAAGAGAGATGTAATCTTTCATTGGTTTGGCCTCATTGAGAATATGCTGCATGTATATGTGATCCTCACGAGGTTGGATTGATTTCTGAATTGGATCGCGTGAAGCATTGAGGAGCTAGATTTGTAAAACGTTGTTATGATAAACAAATTGCAACAAAAGATATGCAAAATATTAGGGTAGCTAGGCTGGAAATCATCATGATTGAATTTTTAGAGAAACTGTAACAGTAACTTTAACGGAGTCACCCGCTATGTGTGCATTATAATGCAACCATTTCAGAGAGTAAAAATCATTCGCCTTGACCGGGATTCGAACCCGGATCCCTCGATATCCGGCCGAGTGCTTTAACCAATTAAGCTACCGAGACGTCCTCTTACACTCTGAAATTTTGGGGGCTTTAAAGGAACAAGATGTTATAACGAAATACCGTACATACAATGTCACAGGCATTCGTAGTCGTGCGCGACGCGCCACAGTCCACGATGTTAATAAAGCCAATTTCAAACACTTAGGCTGTTCATACCTTAGACAAATTTCAAGAAACTGCAATAGTAACTTTAACGGAGTCACCCGCTATGTGTGCATTATAATGCAACCATTTCGCTTCGCAAACCAGGACGTCTCGGTAGCTTAATTGGTTAAAGCACTCGGCCGGATATCGAGGGATCCGGGTTGAGAATATGCTGCATGTATATGTGATCCTCACGAGGTTGGATTGATTTCTGAATTGGATCGCGTGAAGCATTGAGGAGCTAGATTTGTAAAACGTTGTTATGATAAACAAATTGCAACAAAAGATATGCAAAATATTAGGGTAGCTAGGCTGGAAATCATCATGATTGAATTTTTAGAGAAACTGTAACAGTAACTTTAACGGAGTCACCCGCTATGTGTGCATTATAATGCAACCATTTCAGATAGTAAAAATCATTCGCCTTGACCGGGATTCGAACCCGGATCCCTCGATATCCGGCCGAGTGCTTTAACCAATTAAGCTACCGAGACGTCCTCTTACACTCTGAAATTTTGGGGGCTTTAAAGGAACAAGATGTTATAACGAAATACCGTACATACAATGTCACAGGCATTCGTAGTCGTGCGCGACGCGCCACAGTCCACGATGTTAATAAAGCCAATTTCAAACACTTAGGCTGTTCATACCTTAGACAAATTTCAAGAAACTGTAATAGTAACTTTAACGGAGTCACCCGCTATGTGTGCATTATAATGCAACCATTTCGCTTCGCAAACCAGGACGTCTCGGTAGCTTAATTGGTTAAAGCACTCGGCCGGATATCGAGGGATCCGGGTTCGAATCCCGGTCAAGGCGAATGATTTTTACTCTCTGAAATGGTTGCATTATAATGCACACATAGCGGGTGACTCCGTTAAAGTTACTATTACAGTTTCTTGAAATTTGTCTAAGGTATGAACAGCCTAAGTGTTTGAAATTGGCTTTATTAACATCGTGGACTGTGGCGCGTCGCGCACGACTACGAATGCCTGTGACATTGTATGTACGGTATTTCGTCATAACATCTTGTTCCTTTAAAGCCCCCAAAATTTCAGAGTGTAAGAGGACGTCTCGGTAGCTTAATTGGTTAAAGCACTCGGCCGGATATCGAGGGATCCGGGTTCGAATCCCGGTCAAGGCGAATGATTTTTACTCTCTGAAATGGTTGCATCATGATTGAAAGTCTTGCATAAATTGGAAGGGCATGTCTTTGGTAGTGATGTTGAAAATGTATTATTACACCCATCGTACTATGGTGGGAGAGATCATGCTAATAACATTAGAGATATTAAGTGTAGAACAGATAGATTTAAGATGTTATTTGTTCCATGAACCACAATAATAAGGGAGCAGAATAACATTTTCCAACCGCGGTAGCATCAAGTTCAGGTGAAAATTAGTCTGTTGTGTATTAACCACCTGCCACACACACCCTAGTCATGTCTTGCAAGGAACTAAACTATCTAAAATATTATAACACAACATTCAATTTCAATATAGGAATAAAATTTCAATTCAAGTTTAGGGATATATATTAATAATAGTGAAGATGGGTATTTGAGGTCGCAATAAGGGAGGCAGAATATATATAGTGTAAAGATACATTATAGTAATATGAAATTTTATGATACTTAGTGTTGGGATGGGCTCAGAAGTTTAGCAGTCCTTAGTTCCTAGACCCATCAAAAACCTAACTAAAGGTATGCTCTTGCAATGAAAAACAAACTTCAGCTCACTCTTATTACTTTCTAAGATTTTAAAGGCTAGAGAAATTCATTCAAAATACAAAAATCATATATTCTTGCAGTTATTATTATGAAATAATTTTTGTTAAGAGGAGAAAGGATAATTACAGTAGATAAAAGAGATAACATATGCCAGGCATCATATTTTCAAATATAAATATGAAGTTTAATTAGGGGTCGATGAGAAAAGGAAGAGGTGCATTGGCTAATATGGTTACTCATTAGATTATCCTCCAATATATGTGATTTTTGCGGGTCGCGGTGGTCTAGCGGGTAGAGCGTTGGACTGCTGACCAGAGGGTCCCGGGTTCGATTCCCGGGCAAGGCACTTTGGGCACCTGCAGCTCCACCCAAGCTAGTTGATTTTTCGGGTACCAGGTCTTCCTGGGAAACCATAACCGGTACAGGGAAAGGAACTGGCCCCCCCTACCCTGATGTGTGAATATTCACATGCCGTTGGGCTTGGTACATGGGTGAGCTCTACCATCACCTACTAAACCGACCTTCGGGTTGACTACTGTGTTTATGGTTTTTTTTATATGTGATTTACAATGCAACATAATTTCAAAGAATTTTTATTTTTACAAATATAATCTTTTGTTAGAAATTTCAGGAGAAACTACTAACTTATGGTTTTATTTCTCTATGGGTCCAGGCTTATCATCGCCATTGCTGTGACCATAACTATCATCTCCACTGGATATGACATGATCGTCTATCAGCAGAGGATACAAAATGGAGGAAAAACAGCAAGTAAGTCTAAATTTTAGGATTTTAGGAACAAGCTGTTCAAGATACTAGAAGTGCTAGGAATATACTACAATAACAAAACCATTATCGGATTCCTCTACAAGAATAAGGTAACAATTATGCAAAGGAAAAATTGAAGGAAAATAGAATCCAAAATAAATAAAGGTGTTAGAAAATGATTCAACCTCTTGCCAATATTATTCAGCATGTATCTAAAAGAGAAGATATATGAGGCCAAAGATTTAGTCATCATCAAGCGAGTCAAGGTGAATGGTAAAGAAATTATCATGATGATCTGGTCAGATGTTATCACAGTATTAGCCAAAACATAAGTTGACCTGCAAACTACTCTGAAAGCTACAGATTATGTACTTTGGGAACATAATATGAGCGTCAACAAGAAGGAAATTAAAATCCTTATGCATGAAGGTAGATATTATAATTCAAGGAGTACAACTAAAGATATTGGAATCCTTCATTAACCTGGGCAAGAGTATAACTTTGAGCGGAAGAAGTTCGGCCAATATCAAGCAAAGAATAACTAAAGCTAAGAAGGTGTTCATAAAGAAAAGTAATCTGCTTTGTTCATGGAACACGAGGTTTTAAATGCTCAATGAATCATGGGAAAAGTGGAACAGCAAAGGATAGAAGCCTTTGAAACATGGTGCTTGAGGATAATACAGAAGACTAAATGGCTAGACAAAGTGAGGAATGAGGAAGCATATAGAAAAGCAAAATAGGAAAGTACATTATGCAGAACTCTCCAGCAAAGAAGAACTAGATGGATTAGACATGTCTTAAGGTGCAATAGATTAGTCAGAAACATGACAGAAGAGGAAATTGGAAGGAAAATTCCACAAGGAAGACCAAAAGACAAGTACAAAGGACAAATTATGAAAAGTGAGAAACAGAGAATCCATCAGGGAGTGAGGGAATTAACATGTAAAAGAGAAACACGAAGGACTGCAGTAGGTCAGTCTTAAGATTGATATACTGTTAATATGCTACTTAGAAGATTCAACAAACAAGAACTTGTTTAATAGATATAGGCACCCATTAAATAATCATGCATCCATTAAGTGACACCCTAGGTTTTCATTGAGACATTGAGTCATGAAAATGCTCCAATTTTATGAACATGGGTTACTTATACCAGGGTAAGCTAACGGCTGATTTTATGTACCATTCAAATGCATCAACTTAATTAAAAAAGCATTCAAAAGTTAGCAGATGATGCAATACAATATTTAAATAAAATTAATATGATTGTAACAACATAGAGATCAATATATCCTACACAAATTTATCATAGTCAAACAGCATCAACATATTCATGTTAATTTGTAAATTGGGAGTGAACACCTAACATTAGCAGTCATGCAACATTAAATATAGTATTTCCTACTTTCTGACAAAGAATTGAACCCACTGCTCAATTTTGCCTCTTTTATCTGATATTGCCCTTGGTCAAACATCATGATGATACCAGGATAGGTTACTCATACTACTTTCTTTTCTAGGTTAGGTTGACCTATACTTCTTTTCTAGGTTTTTTTTAATCTCCTGCTTATTTCACTTTCACATTTTTTTCTCCATTCTTGTTGTGTGAGTTGCTTCATTCCACTTGTCTTTTGCTTTATTTGCCCATCATGTTATGGGTAGTATATTGCCTAAATTTAAATTGATTTTTTATTTTATTTACATAATATTAAAATCACACATAATACAATTTAGCAACTACCCCAAGATGCAATACTTCCTAGAAAGGTAGTTGAGAGAGAAGTTAACCACCAGATTTCAGGAGAAAGGTTATGTAAACACACAATTTTGTCAATTTCTTTCCCATTAACATTTTTATTTCATTTCCCAAAACAGGAGGCATGGAGAGTATCGTCCTCGTATTTTCTGCCTACTCCAACTTGGAGAAACTTGGGAAGCCAGACCGCACCAAAGACATGCGCATCCTCCATGGCTTGAGACTGTTCTCAATGGTGTTCATCATCCTGGGCCACAGGTGTCTTTTCTCATACGGGGGACCATTCTACAATCCTGAGTTCCTGGAGGAGGTGGGTTCACATTGTCTATGCCCAGTCAGAAGCTGAAAGCATCCTCCGCAAAGGCTAATTAAGGGACTGAGCTCAGTTCAATCACTTCTTAAGGGAAGGAATCATTGGATACATGCTAGAGAAGCCTTAGGTCAACATTTCTCAGAAGATTTGAACAAAAGAGTTGAACATTTGTTGTTTACATTCCTTTCTCATATACTTGATTTGATATATGTAGATTGGAGGCTTTAAAAATGTGGGTGTGGAGAAGAATGGAGAAGGTGAAATGGACCAAAAAGAAAACAAATGAGGAAGTAATAGGGATGGTGGGCGAGGAGAGGGATTTGCTGGGAGATATCCTATGGAGGTAGGAAAAATGGATGAAGGGCATATTGATTGGGATGTTATATGTTATTGTTGGGATGTTGATATGGGATGTTGAAGACTGTAATAGAGGGTAGAATGTTAGGCAAACAAGGAAAGGGCATGAACAGGGTAGGGATATTGGACGGGATGAAGGGAGGAAGGAAGTACACAGAGAACAAAGAACCTGATTTAGTGTAGGTTGCTGGATTGTGTTTTGTTAGGAGTCACAAAATATTTATTTGGTAGTTGTATCCATCCAAAAACCTACCTTAACCAGTAGAGTACCTTATAATAAATAATAATACTTGATTTAATTTATTTCGAGTCCTAGTAATGTCAATGTTTCAGGTATGACAATGCTGTTCTTGGGAATGAGTGAATTCTTAGATTCTACTGACTTTGTCAAGAAAATATTTAAAGAGCAGAAAGGCAGGATTGCAATGAAAGGGAAAGATGGTGACATCATTCAAAGGCTAGCATCAAAAGGGAAAAGATGAGAAATGAGAAAAAAGAATATGACAAAAATTGAGCATTCCATATAAGGTGTAAACAATGATGTTTAGGTAGATTTCTGTTGAAGGTAGGTTTTGGATAGACACTGCCAGTACATAACTACATTTCTAAGCCTCACCTAGACAGATAAAAATCTAAAATGCCACAATTCAATACACCCTTTTTCAATTTCGCATGCATTCTATCTCTCTCCATTTGGTACAATGTGCCAATTCTTTTCCTCCCACTACCTTGCCTGTATGCAAGGCATTCTTCCCTCTATCACAATTTTCAACATTTTTTCCCTTTCCATCCAATTTTACTCTTCCATCTTTCTCCAAACCCATGCCTCTAAACTCTCTAATGACACTGTCACTCAATGGCTACCCCAATAAGGCCGGTTGCCTTTGCAGTCACCTCACTAAGGGACAGCTGTTGCATAGACTACCTTATCTATGACTCCTATACTTTGACCTTTAAGGCATGGGTGATCTTTTAGTAGCAACTGCAGCACTGCAGTAATTGGAGCATTACTCTCTCCAGCATGATTTTCTCTACAGCTCTAGGGGTAATCACAACGTAAAAGCCCTACCACCATTTCATGGTTGTAGTCTAAGGTATTGTTTTAGGTAATCTACTGGTTAATGTAGGTTTTGGATGGACACAACTACCTAATAAATATCTCCTAACAAAACACAACCCCACATCCTACTCTACAACAAGTCTCTTTTCATCTCTGTATACTCATTTCCTTCCCTACTTCTAACCCCATACCCTTATTTGATTTCATTTCCTTTTATACCCTTTCTATCTTATCATCGAGTATGCCTGGACCTAAGCTATCTTAATCTATGTCTTGTTCTATTTCTATGTCTAATCTTGTTGGCCTAAGTTCTTCATCATATAGTTTTGTCTCAATTTATTATTTAACTCTTTGTACTTCCTTCTGCCTAACTCTGTTTACATTCTTCCATTTCCTTCTCTCATCTATCTTTTTAATCATCTCATCTGTGATCCATGGTTTCTGTGCCCTTTTCCCACTAACGGTTCCTTTAATTTCTTCTAGGGCTTTAGATATCCCTTTGCTGATATATTCCCATTTTTGTGCGATAGTACTCAGCTCTTTTCCTACATCTATGATTTCATCTACAGCCCGCTGATATTTCTTCCTTGTCAATCCATTTAATGCTTCTACATTCCATTTCCTAACCTGCCTCCTCTGCCTTATCTTTTTGAAAGGGATGCTACACTTAGTGTGGTCAATGCCTGCATCCACTCCCGGAAAGCTGTGCAAATTGATCACACTGTTCCTGAATTTGTGCCTACCCATAATATAATCTAACTGATACCTTTCTGAGTCACCTGTCATTTTCCATGTATACCTATGCCTTTTGTGGTGTCTAAACCAAGTGTTGGTGATGAATAACCCCTGTCTCCTACTGAATTCTATTGCCTGGCATGATGTACGGCCAATTGGGCTGAGTCCTGTAGTTGCCAGGACTCATATTCTCTCTATTGTCCATCATTTTATTCTTGGGAATGATAATTGAGGTGGTTTCCTGTTGCCTTCCTCAATAGTGTTTTTAACATGATACCATCACTCAATGGCTACCCCACTGGGGGCAGATGCCTTTGTGGCTGCCTCACTGAGGAACAGATGCTGCGTAGACTACCTTTTGTCTGGCTCCTATCTATCTGGCATGGGTGACCCTACCAGGAGCAATTATCATTGCTCCCACCAGGGGTCATTAGAACACACAAACCCTTCCACCATGTCATGGTTGTGGTCCAGGGGAGGGGAAATAGAATGGCATTGAATATTTAAATGTAATAATTAGTATCTGAAAACACTGAGTAGACAGCAACTGATAAAATATTTTGTCAAATGAATTGGTTAGAATTACAAAACACATAAAAAGTAGGTGACCATTACCAGTAGCTCAGTTACTGTTATGCAGTCATTCTCCATCATGATCCCTTATGTATTATGTGTCTCATGTCTGGGAGTAACTCTCAATTCATTTGTGGTTTTAAGCATGGGAAACACTCCTAGAGCCGGAACATGACTATCATAATAGTCCTCAGTATCAACATTTGTCATAATAAACATGTTTGTGTACAGCGATTATAAATGCAAAAATGGAGTGCATAACTCAACTCTTCATGTAGCAGCTGATTCTGAGACAAAAGGCCAAAGGGCTATTCTGTTGGCCATGATGATTAATAGCAAAAGCTAATACTGTTTTAAAACAGCTATCCTTCACTAAATTCCTATATGAGAAAATTACTATCATTTTCTGTTCTGATTTAGTACTAAGGGATCGATCACAATATTTGCAAAAAAGAAACAAAATTTTGTTAGGTTTTTCAAGCATGCAATTTTCTTAAAAATGATATTCTGAGCACATCACAATATTAAGGCTGTCATTAACTGTGGATTGATAATTGTGAATGTCACTGTCATTGCTTCCTTCTTTGAGATTTTGCTAATCAAACCATCTCTATCATCCTTAGAGATACAGAAAGATTCAGGACATGTTCCTCCTCAATGGAACACTTATTGTGGACACCTTCTTTGTGCTGAGTGGCTTCCTGACTTGCTATTCGATATTTCTGGAGCTGGGAAAGAGGAAAAGGCTCAACATTGGTATGCTCTACCTTTACCGTTGGATGAGGTGAGAATCCCATCATCTGAGGTCCCAAAAGTAGTCATCTATTGCAAGTTTTGTGCTGATTATGTCTCCAACCAACCTAACCACAGTAATCAATCTGAAGATTGGTTTAATTTTGTTTTCACACAGATTAAAAAATGTATCCCTTTGTGGTAATATGGCAGGGAATCCTTGACTCAAGTAGAATCTTTTTTGAACAATATTTTGGGAAAACTTTAGTGTACATGCCTTACTCACAAGTACTTTAAGTAACTATTTGGTAATGATAAAATAGACATACAGATCGCTAAACCATTTATACTTAGGATATAGTATGATTGTCCCCATATTTCATAAGTGAAATATTCTAATACAGGAAAAAATATTTTTTTCCAAAGTGATAGAAGTGGAAAGTTGGTGCTTTCACTAGTAATTTGGTTATTATCAATTTGAAAAGGATCATAGCCATCTGAAAATGGAAAGGAATTTAATTTTGAAAGAATTTTATACCAATCATATTTTTTTATAGGATTAAAAATAACTGGGATGGTCATCTAAAAACCAAAAGACTGGGAGCTTTTAATTTGTCCAAGTGTATGGGAGAAAGGGTAGGAAAGAGGGAGACATCACTAACAGTGGTGGAAAGGAGGATTTCCTGTCTCCTACTCCATGACCTATGCCATCACTATTGAGCTGGCATTCCAACTTTAAATTTTTATTCTTGCAGCCCTGTTATACTGGGCATTATCCTCAATAGATCTCTTTAAATATGTAATTTGTCATGACCTAAAAACAATATAATTAATTTTATTTCCCTTTGATGAATAAAGGTTGTTTTCAAAGACCATTACCATGAACTAAATTATTCAGGGCAAAAATCTAAAAACAAATCATATTTGTAATAACTCAATGATAAAATTCATGATTAACAATGTTAATGTAATTGTATTCAATTATTATTCATATTAACGAAATAAAATAACTACAATTCATTTATGTACGCAGGTTAACACCAGTGTACATGATGGTAGTGGCTTTCTACGCTACTCTCTTGGATAATCTAGACAATGGACCAATGTGGAAAAGCAAAATGGGGCTTGAGAGAGAAAGGTGTGAACAGAATTGGTGGACTAATTTCCTCTACATAAACAACTATGTTAATGCAGATCAGTTGGTAAGAATGGTCCAATATATTTACCTGTATCCATTTCATACCCAAGTTCTTTATGAAAGTAATGAATACTCCATAATTTATACATCAAAGGTATGTATCTACTATTGATCTCATTTCTTAGTGGTATCTTTATCACTAAGACTTGTTCATTGCAAGAGAAGGTTTTGCGACTGGCTCCTCATGCTAGAATGTTACTCTGATGAAGCAAGCATTTTCATTTGCTTTATTATGTCAAATTTAAAAAGATCCAGGTGACAATAAATTCCCAAATTTAAAACATGTACAGTTTTCTCTACCCCACTAAGATCACTTTTTAAAGTATGGCACTGTGCAAGGCTTGAAACAGCATAAGCATGACTTGTCTGAAAACAAGCTGAGAACCTGAATTTGCAATTAAAATAAGTAATTTCATTGAGATACCCTACAAATTGTGGGAATGTCAGGAGCTTCATTTTTGTCATACTCTTGTGACATCATACCATGAGACGTTATTTCAAAGTGCACAATGAGGGAAGGAGAAGGACTAATACATAACACATTCTTTTTCTGTCTACAATTGTCAATACTTTGGATGACTGCATGGATTCCTTGCAGGAAAAAAATTGCAAAAATGTGATGCTGGCAGTATTAAAAAAGTATTTAAAGTAGTACATATAGTACTTTGCATGGAGTCAAATACTACTACCGGAGGTAGTCAGTGGCACTTGAGGACTAGTAAATACCTACAATTGAATAATACACATTTACATACTCTGCTGTGTACCTTCATGTGTCATATAATGATTAAAAGTTCTACGCTGTTTTGGAAAAAGAACCAGGACTCTTTACATTCTAATCCAGTAGCTAATTTTAGCAATAAAACGTCAAGAAAAATAAGTTAAATGGAATCCCCTATGCATCAAAGATCGAAAAAAATTAAGATGAATGTTACTGATTTTGTGTTCTGAAATACATATATAGTACAGAGTTGCTATAGTTGCTAAAATGGTTATGACAATTATCAGATAAAGTGGGTGCCAAGCGAGCAGTATTTGACAGCAAAAATTTCAGTAAACATGAATTAAAATTCCATTCATCATGGCACCATAGTTTCCAAAAATTATACATAGGTAAAGCACAAAGCAGTAAGTAAAAGCATTAAGGGTAGTATCTCAAAAATATGCTCAGTGGAATCATAAATTCGAAAACAGCAATTTCAGACGTTCCACCATTTTCCTTTATTAACTTTACTTAGACACAAACTAATTTTTCTTTTCAATTATATTCGATGGAAGTTATAGATATTTCTTTCAGATGTGCTTATTGAAACAGCGGAAAAGATGTTTGAAATAAGATTCAAATATATTGCATGACTAGGTATCTTTATAATATCTTGCACTCCTCTAATAACAGAAACAAATGTGTACTCACCAAATCTAAAATCACATGTGGTGGTGTATCATCAAACCATTGGAGAGGAAATTTTTTCTCTCCATATCTCATTGCAGTATGTAAAACAGCAGATGTTAGCAGTACTGAATATCATGCAAATCAGAGGTTTAAACTGAAAAAAATATTAAATGAATGATTAGCTTCATTGCAACAACAATTGCTTTCACTATAATATTGTTTCACACATGCATTATTTTATTTGCTTTCAATAACTTATGGTTCCCAAATTAATACTTTACCTTTTTTTTGCAGTGCATGTTTCAGTCTTGGTATATAGCATGTGACATGCATTATTTCCTGATTGCTCCTCTTATAATATATCCACTTTGGAAATGGAATAACTGGAAAGGTAAAATACCACTTGCAACAATTGTCATCGCTTCAATCATCATACCATTCATTGTGACCTTTGTAGGGAAATATGATGGAGTCCTAAGGGTGTATATAAGGTAAGATCACATTTATTCATAAAGGTTTAATCTATTAACTTGGACTGTTGATCAGCTGAAAATAAGTGATTAGGAACATACATTGGGGTTCAACAATACTGAACATATTGACAGTGAATGCACATTTGCTAATATTAGTGTTTTGAATTGATGGTTAAACAAGTCACAGGCTTAAAGAATATTTTTTCATAGTTAATTCAACATTATTATTTAATTAAGTCAATTTATATTTAACTACATTTAAATTTAAAATTACTTTACATATTTTATTACTGCCATCCTATTCCAAAGGATGAGTTGACTACCACTGTTAGCTTATTAATTTAGTTGTGAGAAATAAAAACTTTGTTACATAGCATCAATACTCACAAGATAAAATTAAATAGTACTCCCAATTTTCAGTTTGCTTGAGGATCCTAATGCAAATGATCACTACAGAAATGTTTATATAAAGAGCCACAGTAGAGCTGGTCCCTACTTCATCGGAATTGCTGCTGCATATATATGCTATCAAATGAAGAGCTCAGAGAAGACTTTTTCAAAAGTAAGTGTTTTACTTCCATTTACCCTACAGATGATTATGAATAAGCATTAGTTTTCAATAAAAAAAACAATGACAATCATCTCTATTCTGAACGCATAGTTTACATGTACATATACACTATTATTTTTGCCAGTCAATTTTCTAAGGTCCCTGAAAGCATTGCTCATAATCATGGAATTCCACAGAAAAAAAGAACTTTGACATACACAATGTCGCTATTCAGTTCATACTTTTTAACTCTGTTCATGGGTAAAGGCAGAGATATTGTTGGGTGGTTGACAACTCTTCAAGGAAAATCCAAAAATAAATGGAGGATCAATCACCCCTCTACTTGTCTTACTACATATCACCTCTATTTGCACACACTTTTTCAGCTGAAATCAAATATCAATCACCAGTTTCCCTGTTTCCCCATTCATGAATAACTTTACTTTCATCTGTATGTTATCCAGCAGAAAAGCTTATGATAGGTCATCAATTGTTTTTCACAAAAATTCAAAACATCTGCCAGACTTTTTTCTAAGAACCTTAATCTGGAAAACAATTACTGCCAGAATTATTTGTATCATATTTTCCAAAATTCATTGGCATGGGGGCTGCAGGATTATTGAGAATTATTTGAGTCTTCTTATCAAAAAACAATAATTGCATATCATACCATGTAGAAAACTTGGAAGTCATAGAATGCATTGGACATAGCATATTAGCATATTCAACGTATCTTCAGAGTGGTTTTAAAGAAACTTGGCCTCATAAAACAAATATTAAAGAAATTATTAACCTATGGAAATTTGTGAGGCAGTTTTATTTTATATTAGTTGGACTTATATGAAATACAACTGCTTGCAAAAATAAAATATCTTGAAATTGCCTTGAAGGTTTGATACCTGGGTCAGAAAGACTAAATTTCTCAATAAAAAAGCAAAGGAAAACTGCTTGATTAATTTAAAATTATTATGAACAAAGAGAAATCATAAAATGATCACTGGAATTCATAGAATCATAAATATTACATTAACACTTGATAAATTCTTGATAAATTCAATTCATAACAACATGACACTCAGCATTCTAGTTCCACATTACACTGAGTGTCATACAAATTTTAACCCTTTTTTGTAGATACTAAACTGTGTATCCCCTAAAGTAGTTTGATAATATTGATCTTAAGCTCTTTTCAATTTTCCCCCTTACCTTGATTCCTGCACTACCACAGCAATCCTACTTCACAAATATTTTTATATTCACAAATATGCACGAGGACGATAAGATTTCCATTCTGGAGATAACAATGATCCCAACATCAGAGTGAAAGCACAAATTACATTTTTTGAAAAAACAGAGTTGCTACGAGTGAAAAACAAAATGTCTGGGCAAAATGACATTACTAGGATAGTTATAATGAGTTCAATTACTCGTTAACATGAAACTTCTTTATTGGTTCAAGTTAAAAGCATCTTTTACCCTTAAAAAAAACTTAAAGAATCATTATCCAAGATTGTGTTATCATTTAATGAGGTAAACCTATAGGAACTAGTTAGTTAACATTATTTATGAAGAATAACTAAATCTATTCAGATCTAGGCTTATCTATGCAAATCTAGGATTATATTGACTTTTGAGTAATTTGAGTAATAAGTGCCAATTCCACCAGTGATCCCAAATATATCAATCAAATTGGAAATAAACAATGAAGAATTATACCCTTTTTGAGGCTACAAGACAAATCCAAAATTAAATGCAGACATGCTGTGTGCAAACAAAATTTTTGATTTTTATTTTTTCCCATTAATTGATACACTATTCCATCAGTTGCATCTCCTCTTAGTATATGCACAGATGTAATTTCGCTAATTTCCCTGCCATTAAATATTTCAAGTAAACCTTAACTCTACCAAATACACACAAATTCATACCTGCATTTAGGTAACTCTCTTTGGCTTGGATTCCTCATTGCCTTTATCACTCTGTAGCTTCTTCCAGTCATCAACACTCTGCCAATGATGTTGAGTGTTTATTATCAATTCCTATACTTTGAAAAATGCATACATGCTAATGATAATTTATCATCAAACATACATTTCTCTAAAACTATATAAATAAAGAATTAATAACAACATTTCACATTTTATGTAGTCATGTGCACTGGTGTAAGTTAGCATACTAATTAATGTGATTTTACACCAAATAGGCTTCGGTTGAGATTCCTAGTAAGATATTTTAACTGCCAGTCTGCTGTGTTCATTATGCACAATCTTAATTAAAGACTAATTTAGGAAGGAACTAATGAAAATTAGATATTACTACTTATGGCCCACATGACCATACAAATAGAAATTCTGTTTGATAAGTAGATAATGACAAGAAGAAAACAAAATTTTTTCAACATGTAAAAGCGAGCAAAGGGTGATTACATGAAATAATACAAATTCCAAGGAATATGAGCTGCCACTTATATAGTTCATTCTCATGACTGTGGCTCATCAAGCTTGTTTACTCTTACTTGCATCATGCTTACTCTGCTAGAGAGTGAATCTAGTCTTCATTGTAATTCCCTAATTGGAAATTCACCTTGGAATAAATTGACTTGATGAAGTATATGGCTGATTCATCTGGCCAGCATTACAAAAAAATCCATTCCCAGTGAAGTCCAAAAGATTTTTTTCCAATAATGCACACATATTGTATTCTGCTAAATAGTTGTGATGCTAATTATATATCCTTCCTCATACATTATTCTGAAATATGATCTAGCATCTTGAAACAGCAATCTTTATAAAATGTTGTAACAATATAAACAGTCACCCAGGCAATTGGCCATCCACCCAGGGTAAGAACAAGAATGAGTTTTTTCAAGGTATTAGGGGAAGAGAGAATACTGATGCAAATTATATTAACACTTAAATACCAATTTTAAAAGTTTGCTCGGTAAGTAGTGTGGAAATATGCACCCAATGCAATGAACACTAAACTTTTACCTCAATGAGAAATAGTTATGCTTTACATATTAAACACTTTTAACATTTATGGGTTCATGTATTCACTTCAGGATAACCAGAAATTTGAGAAAATGTGAATGAAAATAATGCACCACAATATAGTGAAGTTCTTCCAATTCTTTTCACAATTATTTCTAGTGTTTCAGATATTTGATGAGGCAAGAAAACCAGCCAGTTATTAAAACGATTATATCTTTCCTCCAGACCCCTGAGTACATAATTTCACACTCCGTAAAAAATAAATTTATTTCATCATCTATGAATATATTTTACAGATAAAACTCATCAACAATTTACACTGTTAAAAACATACCCCTACATATACACAGCGCTGTCTGCACCAATGAATAAAATCCTAAAATTATTACCCTACTGACTTCATTTTAAGCTAAATTTAGTCGCTGCTACTAGTTTGCAACATCATTTTTACACTTTACCAATTTCACAATGGAGAAATTAATTAAATATCCCACCACAGCCTCAATGCATACATTCAATTCAATACAATGTGCCACTTCCTCCACTAACATTTTTAAAAATTATTTATCACAGGCAACGATGTGGATAGTTTCTTTAATTGCTGGTTTTGTTGGACTGGCCAGTATGTTTGGTGGCTGGTCTTTCTACATTCCTGGGAGGCCTTACTACATCTGGGAAAATGCAACGTATGCAACACTTCACCGTATCGCCTGGTCAATGGCAATGTGCTGGGCAATTCTTGGAAGTATCACCACAGGATTTAGTAAATATATTTATTTATAATCTGTACCTATAATTTAAGTGACCCTACATTTTTTTCACCTTCCTCCTTCCACTATGTATTGAGGTAGTAGGCCACTTGTAAAAGTATTTTACTCATTAAAAACTTATATCAATTATGCCAAATCTTACCAGAATGTTGTCTTAGGTACATGATTACATAAAACTGCTGTTTTCATCTTTTGATCATGACTTTCTCATGCATTATTACATGGAAACATTGGAAATCATAGTTGGGCAAATATTTATTAACATTAGCACACAAATGAGCAAATTCATATAAGCTGCAATAAACAGAGAGAATAATTAGAAGGCATGAGGTCAACACCCATCTTCAAGAAAATCAAAACTTGATGATAATGTATTTTTAAACTATTGAAGTAAAAATATAGATGAATTTTGTTTGCAGACAATTGGAAGGATTTGCAATTTTGCCTCATCACATGTAATATTAATGTCTCTGTTTTAATTAATCGCTTTTGCTACTTGTTGCTGATTTACTTCTATAAATTCAGTTTGATAAAAAGCATCAACCTGAAAACATTACTTCTATTCACAAAAATTACCAGTCATGCCTTTTTCCACAATTATGGCAACAAATCTTTACAAGCCGTAGTGATGCTTGTATATTTTTTTTTTTACAATCAAGATTTCTCAGTTAGATTTATTACAGCATATCAGGGAAGGCAAGCAAGGCATATATTTATAGTATGGCTGCTTAACTATAAAAAATCATCCCACTCTTTATGCAAGTAAATATGCCTTTAAAAAAAGGTTTATAGCCTTAATCTCCATTGTAAAGAAATAATTATTGTCTCCATAGATTTTTCAAATGAAATTATACCCAACCCACAAAAATGTCATAGTCAAGGACTATGATTGCTTTGCAATTGAGAAATCTAATTTGTAATAATTATTCAGCACTTCAGGATTCAAAACCTTTCCCATATTTGTGCAGCTTACGTAACTTCTTGAATTTTTTTTCAAATTACAAATTTCAACCCTGGAGATTTGGAGTGCATCATATCCGAAAAAGTATATGAAAAG
This sequence comes from Hetaerina titia, assembly GCA_037158775.1. Taxonomy (NCBI): domain Eukaryota; kingdom Metazoa; phylum Arthropoda; class Insecta; order Odonata; family Calopterygidae; genus Hetaerina; species Hetaerina titia. The sequence continues at coordinate 62,685,971 of CM073775.1, read as the reverse complement.
AAACTTGTATTTTAAATATTCAAACAAGAATAAATACCAATTAACAGTGAAATGGAATCTAGTGAATATGGAAACAGAGGGTATAACTATGAAAGTATATAATGCATGCTAGGGAAATGAATAGAAAGGAAGGACTGAGTATATGATTACACAGTTAAGTGTAAAAAGACAGTTACAAGGCAATAATGAGGCACACAAATAATTTTCACTTAGCTCATAGAGTTTTGCTTTATGCAACTTTTGTGGCCCTATGGAGTGTAGAGGAAGTGAGATAAACTAGGTGGAAATTTTAGAGCAAAATATTGTAATATTCCAATAGTTTGCACATAATCATTCATTATGTAAAAACTCTGTGGTATTAGCTATGTGAATTTTTGGGTACCAGATCTTCCTGGGAAACCATAACTGGCACAGGGAAAGGAACTGGCCCCCCTACCCTGATGTGTGAATTTCACATGCTGTCGGGCTTAGTACTGGATGAACTCTACCATCACCTAACAAACTGACCTTCGGGTTGAATACTGTGTTTATGGTTTTTTTATAATAATATTGTAAACGGAAAGTGCAGTTATTAAAAAAAATTCTGATGATAATATAGCATACGTATTGGTACACAATGCAATATGTTGTAGGGGCTAAAAATAACAAAAGTTTTCAAAAAAAAACAAAAAAACTCAAAGGTTAAAACGTTTTATACTGGCCATGTCTAAAATTTAACAATCTCATAACCAACCTTAAATCTCATCAAAGTTTTTCAACTAAACATAGTCACTACGAGAAAACCAATGTTTTTCATTGTTAAAAATGAAGTTAAATAATAAATTACTTATGAGGAAGGCATATGACATGTGCACTATGCGTGTAGTTTGAAAGAAGTCAGTCCATGTAAATCTAACTAGTGTTACCCAACAATGCAGTTGTAATTTAAAACTTAAATACATACTATACAAGTCAGCAATTCCCCTTTGTTTATGAAGACTAATTCACTGAAAACAGCAGTATTTTGAAAAAGAAAATAATGCTTTTTACAATTTACCGCTGGCAATTTTATGAGAAGGGGATACTACATCAAGGTGAAGAGGGCATGTACTAACAAAATAATGCCTAATGCTACATAAAGCATGATATTCACAAAACATAGAGTGCAGTTTGATTGATTTAATTGAATTGTTTAATTGATGAAAAATGCATATAATGACACTACAAACAATTGAAAAGTAAGAACATAGCCTACCTACTGTATATTTACTATGCACTGTCTCTCTCTCTCTCAAACATTAAATTTGCACAGTTCTTTAAACACCCTACACTTGGGATAATTAAACCTGAGTTCTGAATTAGTGAATACACGACCATGACTGTATACTATAGAGGCAATACATAGAACTTTTACACACAGTGGTATAAGAATCAGAACAGTAACAGAGCATTCCAATGCATGTTATAGAAGAGACCTTATAACTGCATTGATTTCTTCCCTTCTTTCACAACAACATCCTCAAAAAAAGTCAAACACATGCATTAATATATATACTACAGTGGTCCTACCAAGTAAAAGACATTAAGAACGAATGGGCAATGGCAGGTAGTATGCCATTTATAATTCTTTTACCCACAACTTGAATTTCATTGGATTAAAATTTTTTTTCCTAGATGTCCTTGAGCCCATACTCAGCCTGGATGCCATAACACCACTAAGTCGACTTACCTACTGTGCTTTCTTAACTCATGGAGCAGTGGACCTCTACATAGTCAGCACTCTCAGAGTTCCACAGTACATGAGCTTTCCAAGACTGGTATGGCAACTAAAAATTCCACTTTAAAATGTATCAAATGTAGATATTAAGCATAATGAAAAGCAGCATATGGATACCTTTTTTATGTTTATAAAATATCTTCTCTCAACAGTTCTGGATGGCATCAGGAGATTTGGTAATGGCATTCATATTTGCACTCTTCATTCATTTACTATTTGAAGCGCCTATTGGGAGTATACAGAAATTGCTGATGGCAGGAGGTAATATTAAATTATTTATATCCTTCAGTGAAATATAGCATACAATAAGTATTATTAACAAGCCCATATTTATTATAAATAAATTATAAAAGTTTATTTTTGCACATAGATAAAACTAACAAGACCAGAGTTCTACTTTGTGCATCATTTTCACATTGGGACTGAAGCTTTTATAACATGTCATGGGAGCTAATGTCAGTTAGGATTCAACCCAAATTAAACATCAATATGTGCTTTGAATTATTTAATTAATAACTAAAACAAGTATTTCCCTAAAACAAAACCTGAGACACTCTTTGATATTAAAAATATATTTCTCTTTGAAGATTCTATTCCTACTAATCCACAAATCAAAATTATCACAGTCTAAAAATAGGTATTTCAACTTTTCAAATCTCTACTTTTTTAAATAATGTAAAACAGAATGTAATTCCTCAACATTGGAATATTTTTTTCTGGTTAGCCCCAAAGGACTTATGCAACAAATATGATCAGATCATATAGTTAATAACCAGTAGAGTCCTCACTTTGTAGTCACACTGGCATTTGAAAAACTGTTATTTACGTATTTATGCATGCACTTATTATATTCATGAAAACTATAATCATTCACAGCCTTCAAAATCCCATTAACTTTCAACATCTACCTCATTCACATATTTGCTCTTCTATATAATTTCCAATCTTTCCTCACCATATCTCAAACCTTCTTAGTTTTCCTTCTTCTCAGTCCCATTTATTTTTCCCATTATTCTCCACTTTGACACCTGAAATACCTCCTTAATCTTATTCCTCAAAGACCAAGTTTTAGAAAAGTACTAAACCGAACTTCATATAGATGGGATATTGAAATATTCAACACTTTCAGCCACATCAATGTTGAAATCCATGTGCCCACTAAAATCTTACCATTTATATCTACTGAATCAAAACAAGTCATTAGAGAACTACCGAGTGGGCTATTAATGAATACTATCAATTCATTCCACTCTAGAAACTGCTCTTTAGTGCATCCCATTTCTCCCATGGATTGGGCCATGCTCAAATTCACCTTGTAATTGATATGTACACTTCTAGTTAGATAAGAGATTACAAGAAAAAAATATTTGCATCAACAGCTGATTAATGATGAAACTGGCTCCCTAGAACAAACATTTTCCTCACCATTCCTGCATTAATTTTTCTGTCACCTTAACTACCCTTGTATTAAAAAATAAGGTAGGAATTACCTTAGTTCACAACCTCTCAGAAGTTACTAGCTTATAACCAATTTATTACAGGGGTACAGTACATAATAATTTGAGCATCTTTTTACCTATCTTAACTATGAAAATAAAATATGTTCCATGAGAGGATTGAAATGGGTCAATTTCTATACCAACTTTACTTTCTAATGAGTATTTTTTGGAAATAGTTTTTTTAAAAAAAAGACTCTCCTACAAAATCACATAAATGAATGCTTTCCACATATAAAGAAATACTCTTCATCAGTAATAGACTCATAAATAACTTAACCCAGGTTATACTTGGTGGAAATTTATTAACTATTGGTTACCAAAAGAAAATGACATGCATATTTTCCTCCACTGTGCCAGTGAAGCAGGTTGTTGAGAGTGTGCATATCATTTTATTGAACCAAATAGTTGCCCAGGAACATTTTCAAATATGTTCCACAATATTTTGTAATATATAACTATTTATTCAACCTTAAAGGAAAACGGCCCAGGCCCGATGACCAAGAAAACAAGAGGAAAAATCTCAATGAAACCAATGAGATGGCGGAAACTCCAAAGGGCAATACGAATGCAGCTTATCGAGGAGACACAAAAGAAGAAACGCAAGAGATTTAGGTCAATAATGTTTCAAGGGCAATCCAAACAATTTGAGTAGGCCATAAAAATTTCCCAAACATGGCTGGAAAGCAAATTGGTGATTTTTTTTGCACACATGCAACTGCAGGACTGAAAGTGAAAGGTTTTGATGACAATAAATCAAAAAGAAGAACAAAACCCAATATGACATTTGTGTTCACCTGTTTTCATTGACAAATGCATAAGTACACAATAATAGTACAAAAAATAGAGGTAAAGTTGTTACTCCAAAGATTAAATTTTAGTCATGTACAAGAAAAAAGATACAAGACTTTCCCGCTAATTGCACTTCAACAAAAAAAAATTAAAAGCAGTCAATAATCATTTCAACAACTAATAATGATCCTAAATTGGCTCAATTAAATTCAAATGCAATCCTTATTACCCATGTGGCTTGAAATATGTCGTTCATGTTCTTGCACATTTTACAAGCTTCCACTACTGTTCAACAAGCTGAGGAGCCAAGCAAGGCTCAGATCCACAATGCCAAACACTAACAGAACAACAATTGAACTGAGAAAAATTCGATAAAATACATAAAATGCATCTCTGGAAAAGATGGGCTTTCTACCTCCTTATCCCACATTCTTGCTGAAACAAAAATGCCTGTACACAAAAAGGATACTGACATTTATCGTAAAACGTGTAAAAATGTAACAATACTGATATTCCAATGACATCAGGTCACTCATAAATAAACATCCAAACAAGAGGCCATTCAAACAAATGCCAGGCATTCTAAAAGTTGTTAAACTCCTTTCTAACGATTTTCTTCACTCTTGCTTCACACACAAAAGTCAACAATTTTCGCCAACTGCTGATGAGCAGTCAGTTACCCATTGAATTCACACATACACACTGTCACACTCACACACAGAAACACACAATTATCACTTTTCTGTATCAAACACCTTTCCATAATTTTTGTTCAGATCTTTCACAAATTCATTTTTGAGTATTTTCAAGCACCTGAAAGGGAAGAAGAACAAACAATCTAAATCAAATGGACTAGAAGACTTTACCTCTTCAAGTTAACCACACTAACCACCTTTAATAATTTATGCACTTGTAAAGGAGCGAAAATTTGAGTAAACAGAACATGTGCAGACTCTTGGAAATGCTGCAGTAAAAAAAGGCTACACTGAAAAGGTTTCTCTATTTTCATCCAAAATGTAATACTGACTTTTAATAATCAAACCACTTTACTTTTCCACATAAACTTTTTAATTTTTACAACCCAGGTTTTGTTATAGCATAACATCATCAGGTCTGATGGTCTGGTCTGGTATCAGGTCTGATGATGTTATGCTATAATGAAACCTGGGTTGTAAAAATTAAAAAGTTTATGTGGAAAAGTAAAGTGGTTTGATTATTAAAAGTCAGTATGAAGATTTTCCACCAAGTTATGCCAGAAACTTTTATTTATCAAAATGTAAAAGTTTTATCAACAAAAAGTAATGCATCAAGGAGAAATCCAAGGTTCATTCATTTCATCAGCTTCTCAATAATTTAATTCAAATGCATCATAAAGAAGGAATATTTAACCTGACAGCATTCCTTTCTAGCATGAACATAAGACAGCTCATAGTATAATCGCACACACACTAATCACATCTCCATTTTTATAATTGCATTTTAAACTTATCAAAACCAATCTCATCTGTAATTATAATATTATTATTTACAAAAATGTCTTTTAAACCCATTATCTCACCACGTGTGCATTTGAAATATCATCATATAAAATTTCCCAAGATAATATTATCCAAAATCAGATCTTTGGGAAGTCAGTTTCCTAGCAAAAGAAGGATGCACAAAACACATTTATTGGCCATAGGGCATCAAAATAAAACAAAATGGCTGGTTTTTCAATCATAACATAAAAAAGGAATCTGTATATTCGAACTGATAATGCAATCAATACACGAAAAGAGAAATTAATAATAGTCAACTAATGCAAAAAAATGATTTCATCAAATGAATTCCAACTGAATTTTTAAAACTTTTATAGTGAAATCAAAATCCCAAGGAATGGTTAGAATGTTAATGCCAAAGGAAAATCTGAACTACTGCTTAGAACCTTACATCATTTGCACTACTCCCATAAATTTTCCACTAAGGAACAATTTAATGGAAGAGAGAAGTGAGTACTATAATACTTACTTCCGGTATTGAGATGAGCTTCTAAATTTGGCAATGTCAAAACTTGGAGCATGGGGCATATGAACAATGAAAGCATTTGGCAAAACCCAAAACTCATATCCTCTTGCCTCCAACTCCATTATGTGTGACACTTTGTTCCAGCCAAACCCAACAAAACGTGTATCATATTCTGGGATGTCCTTTTTCACGACAATATATGGTTCAAAGTCTGGCTCCCATTGAACCTAGACGGTTGATTGAAACATTTTTTAACATATTTATGTAAGTGAAACACATGCTCAATAATCATGTACATTTTTTTAAATATAATTTTACAATACAATGTTTTGTTTTCATTGAATTACAATGCAATACAACTAGGAACCTGTCAAATGAGAAACAAGCACAATAATATTACTTAGTAACTACATATGTGAGTGTCCTGTCTTTGGGTTTCTATTTTTAAAAAATCTATCTGGGTTTATATATACATATATATATATATATATATATATACACACACACACACACACATTCGGAATTCGGGAAAGGCGGAATCAAGCAGACCACTAATGTAAAAATATTTTCCTCGACCGGGACGATATTTATATATATTTATATTACAAATCATTTGGTCTAGGAATATAATATAGGATTGCGAGGGTCTATGACACAGTAAACTAACCTAACAGGATAGACTACTGATGAATGATCTACCACTATTTCTAGTATAACTCCTCAACTTTAATGTGTTTTAATGTATTTTGTGAGCATTTTAAAAGTTTATCAATAATGCAGTGTTATTGGTGAAATTCCTTGTCGGAAGGAGAAAACTTACATTGCAAGGATAAACTATACCCAGTCATTAATCAGAGGCTGACTATATCTATCAAAAACGAGTTAAACAAAATGCAGTTTTATACATTTTGCACTCTTGAGGGATCACAACTGTCGCAACAATTGAATGCAGGACAAGCTCTAGGGCAGTACTTCAGCTTTTTTCTCAGGGGTCCTAGAGAAAGTTGAGGATTGGCTTACAACCAATGTTAGCTTGCTCTTTGTACATCCAGCAAACATTGGTCATGGAATTGGTAAAATAGTAGGTTGAAAAGTGCACCCAAGAAACATTCAAACCACAAACTCAAAACACATATGGTTGCAGTCCTTCTAATCCTCTCAGTTAAAATTTTATTTACTGATGGAACTACAGGTTTAACTATAACACATACATATCTGATATTGATGTTCTTGATCTTCATTAGCAATATATTAAGAAAAATGGATTATTCCCTTGGTTTAAAAAATGCATACCACTCTTTTGATATGCAACTTATAAATGAACTGAAAATTAAATATTATACCACAATTTGAAAACTGTGAAGAATCACAAAAAACCATAAGAAATTTAATAGTAACATTGCTACACAGTTATAAATACACGATACAACTTCTCTTTCCATAGTTGTCAAAATCTAACTGATTAAACTTGACTGAGCATTTGTATAACTAATGTACATGCTAAATAGTCATGAAAATTACCTTGTAGGGAGTTGTGGCTGTTCTCCATTTGGCAAAATTAGTAGGAGCATGTCCTTTGGCCCAGACATGATAACGAAACGTAAATAAAGTTCCCATTTCCAGCATGTCTATCAAGTCGACTTTACTTTTTGGAAAAGATATCCTGTAACGCTGTGTCTCAAATGCTGGTACAATTAGTGCCTACAAAAATTTGAATTAGGTTTCATTATTTATTACTAGCATTTTTCATAAGTAAAAAAGAATTAGCAAATGCGACACATCCACACCAATGTTTAATTTCTCCTAAATGACTACATGCTTATAACACACAGTACTTAAAAAACAGAGTTACAATAAACCTTTAGTTTCCTTCAGATGTCAAGATTTAAAGTGATGTATACCCTACCCCAATGGTATAAGTTCCAAATTCAACTAAATATGAACATAAATTAACATCCAGGAAGAGCTCTCACTCAGAAAATTGTTACCTTTTTAGAAGTGGCCAAATTCAAAAGTTGTATGGACTTCTTTAAGGTCGCATACAGGCCATACATAGGAAGAAAATCTATGTCCGTGAGGAAGACGTAGGGGGTATTAACTTGTTGGAGCCCAACATTTCTCAAGAAATTCACAGGATAAAAGTTCTGAAAGAAAAGCAGCATGATATACATAACAGAAAGTTTATGTAAAAGTAAATTTATTCCTTTTGCGGAAATTCAGAAGGGTTATCAAAAACTACACTCACCCCTTCTTTATAAACAATATGATAACCAATATTTTTTCTGGCATTAAGCACTTCAGAGCCCAATGCATAGCTCAGAAACTGTTGTGCCTCAGCATCTGACATGTACAATGTCAAACTGATTGGACCTAGTGTTGTTAAAAAGAGCACATATGATGACTAAAATAAAAACACAGTACAAACAATATTTACTTTGGAAAATTTTGGAAGTAAGAGGATATGATAGCTTTAAAAAAGTTACTGGAAATATAGGAATATACTTTGATTTTCAACTTGAAAACAGAGTCATATTCTTTATTTTCATAGGCACAAAATTTCTCAAGAATATACTGAATATAAACTGAACTTCTCAACAGCAGTTAAAATCCTTGACAGCAAAATCACACTGAGAAAGAAGAGATTTTAGAACGGTTAACTGTCCACTCTGCTGACTCTATTGGTCCTCATAAAAATGAGCCAAACTGCCTAATTCTTGCAAAAAAATAAAATTGCGACTTTAGGAGTCTTGAACTAATCACCAATTGAAATAAATACATCCCTTTGTCATTCTTAATGAACCTTCATGACAGCTTATATTTTTCAGTTTTCTTTAGCTTCGGTATCCAATGAAAATCAACCATAAGTACTCCATGTAAAAAACTGACAAATTTATGCAGAAAACACCAACCTTCCCAATGTTTGCATAGGACCTCCACCATTTGCAGCCTGTCCATTGACAGCTGAGACACCAAGGTGACATCAAACTCATCAGAAGAAGGCTCATTATCATAGTCCAAAAAATAAAGATGGGTGCGATAATTATTCATTCTTGCCCGACGGAATTCATAACATGGATCCTCTTCATTGAGCTGGCATATGAAAGTTAAATACATTTTAGATAAGTTCTAAGAAACTGCGGGAGATGCCACAGCAGCAACTTCTAACGAAGTTATCCACTTGATCTCATTATGATACAACAATTTCAAAGAGTAAAAACCAAAACTTTGGAGGGTAAGATGATGCCTCGGTACCTTAACTGGCTAAAGCACATGGCCGGACATTAAGGGATCCGGGTTCGAATCCCAGTCAAGGCAAATGATTTTTACACTTTGAAGTGGTTGCATTACAAATTAGATACATGAATTTCTCCTATTTTCTTAGTTCAGCAAACAATTCCATTAACTGCATCTCAATACATACAAATAATGGCAAACAAAATAAACTTGCTTGTCATAAAAACTTGGCTGAAGCTCCAAAGATAACTTTCACCTTACATAGGACAGAGGGGAGTGAGCATGGAACAGGAATAGGATAGGGATGTTGGATGGAATGAAGGGAGGAAGAATGTATATTGAGATGAAGAGGGGCTTGTTGCAGAATAGGAAGTTGGGTTGTATTAATTCGGAGAGACAAAATAATTATCATGTAGCGTATGTCCACCCTAGTAAAACTACCTTAAATGGTTGATTACCTTCAATAATAATAAACCAGATAATAATCTTGGCTTGATCCTGGCAAGCCAGCGACCAGTTTCCATTGAAATGTATAGGCATCAAAAAGCAAAGCTTTTTGACCTACTGTAGTCCAGCAAGTTTTCCCACCTTCACATGAAGGTAGCCAAAACTTACAAAGAAATGAAGAAGGAAATTACAAATGGATGGCATAAGGAAATTCTCATGATATATAGAAAATGATAATTGTTAAAGACCATCCAAGACCTACCTTAAATTAGTAGAATACTTTGAACTAAATTATGATCTAATTTGCTTTTGATCCAAAAAGACAAAATAACTTTCGTTTAATTACACAGAGCTAAGGTGAATATGTAGCAATAACATAATGACTAACCTCACTTAACTCCCTCTCCTTCAGAGTAGTTTTAGTGTTATTGCAGCCAAACAGTTCTCGTCTAAGCAGGTTGCCATCATATTCCAAAAAAGTTAAATACAAATTGCGAAAAAATTCCACATGCTTGTTTTTGACCTTGAGCTTCTTTGGGGAATTCCAATGGATAACCTAAATAGGATGTTCATGATTATGAAATGAGATACATTACACAGCATAACTAATACAATAACAATGATATTAAATTAGGATTAATTACCTTGAGATCAGTCACTTCAGTATAGCAAAGCTCACTACGAGTATTATCACTCAACTGCACATTCCATTGGCAGGGCAGATTGTATACAAGGTAAGGATGCTGTTTAATGATGGCATTGAAAATATCCTGATCAGCCAGACTTGTAACAAGCATTGTAATAAGATCCTTCTCTGCAATTAACCGCCAAAGATGTCCCCAGCCAAGTTCACGAAGTCTTTGTAAATGTAAAAGAATTACCCCTGTGTTGTAGCTGGAAAAAATAAACAACCAATTAGGTGATTAAAATAAAAGAATTTTGCACAATTATTCAAGGATATAGGGGTCACTCAAATTAATCTTAATACTTACCCACGTCCCAAAGCAGGCCACGGTCTATGGTTTTTCCAGAGTTTACCCAAATACCAATCACTTTGATTTTCCACAAGGCCGATCGACTGGAATAAAAATCATATTTACACTATTTATTAAAATGGAATGCTCATTATATAAATAGATAGCATAGTTAGTACAGATATTAAGATGTAATGCGCATATTGCGGATGACACCATTAAAATTTAGTGTCATGGCATCTCCCGTAGTTTCTTGTAAAGAATCAAAATAGGAAGAGAAATTCTTAAAGAGCCAAATACTTAAGAATGTTGAAGACTCGAGAGATTTTATTTTTAACTACTTTTATCTGAAGTATAAAAACCTCAAAATCTGGTACTGTAACGATAAAAACGCCTGTATTTTTACAAATTTACATGAGGGGAAGCAGCAAAATATTTTGATTCCAAATCCATAAAAGCCATTGCCTAACAATGAGCCTATTAATTCTAAAAAAAGAGGATATTCCACATCAGATTCCCTTGAGGAAGCCCAACCCTGATGCAGAAAATCCAATTATCACTGGTCAGAAGAAATTTAATCAACTAATGAGCTTATAATTGACTGAGTTAATTAGTTGGTTTACAAAAAGCTGTCATTTAACCTATTTACAAAGAAATAGTAAGTCTTGTAAAGATTTGAATAATTATCACTCAATATAAAAAAAAACTGCCATTTCAAAAATCATGGAAAGGTTTATGGCATACAAATTGCTGAATTTCCTAGAAAAGTATGAAATAATATCAAAATTTTAATCTGGTTTCCAAAGAAATAAAGGAACCATACAACCCATTGAGCTAGTGGTGAACAGTATCAGAGATGGCATGGAAAAGAAGCTTAACATAGGAATAACATTTATAGATCTTAGAAAAGATTTTGACACAATAGATCACAATATTATTATTATTATAAGATAATCTACCAGTTAAGGTAGGTTTCTGAATGGACACAGCTGTTAAATAAATGTTTTTTGACTTCTAACAAAACACAATCCAGCAACCTACACTACATCAGGTCCCTCTTCATCTCTGTATACTTCCTTCCTCCCTTCATCCCATCCAACATCCCTATCCTGTTCCTGCCCTTTCCTCATTTGCCTAATATTCATCCCACTATACCCTCCCATGGACTACAACCTTGACGTGGTGGAAGGGCTAGTGCATTCCGATGACCCCTAGAGCTATGCTGGTGGGAGTAATAGTAATTGCTCCTGGTAGGGTCACCATTGCCAGATAGGTCAAAGGTTAGGAGCCAAATGAAAGGTAGTCCACGCAGCGTCTGTTCCTCAGTGAGGCGACTGCAAAGGCATCTGACCCCTGTGGGGCGGCTATTGAGTGATGGTGTCACATTAAAAGCACTATTGAGGAAGGCAACAGGAAACCACCTCAATTATCATTCCCAAGACCAAATGATGGACACAAGAGAGATCACAATATATTGTTACAAAAATCATACCGTTTAGGGGTTCGTGGGCCCACCCACCTTTGGTTTTCTAATTATTTAAAGAATAGAAAATTAGTTACTAAAATAAATAATGTAAGTAGTGAAGAGCAAGAGATAGAATCAGGTGTGCCATAAGACTCTATTCTTGGCCCTATACTATTAACAATATATATAAATGACATATATAAGTGCTATCATTTCTGCGAGCTGAAATTGTATGCTAATGATGCAGTACTCATATCGAAACATAGAGAACTAAAAGCAGCTATTCAGGGCATGAAACTTGACTTTAATAATATCAGCTAATGGGTACATGATAATCATCTCATTATCAATGATAAAAAAATCCTAAGCCATGTTTGTGAAACACAAAACATCTTGACATCATAAGATATTCAATTATAGATTCATTCACATTACTGCCTACATTATCCCACCATTAACTGTAATTGCCCAATGTTAGTACAAGTAAATAAATACAATTACTTGGGGCTAATCATTGATCAAAATATTAACTTTGGTGAACATATTTTTAAAATAAATAACAACTTAAATCAAATCTTTCATCAAGTTCATTACATTACTAGTTTTGTGAGTTTGAATGTCATAAGGATAATGTATTTTGCAATGGCTGAGAGTATTTTAAGATATAATATAACAGTATGGGGATTCACTGGTTCAAGAAAAAGTAATATACTAAAAAATAAACATCAAAAATCATAGAGAAATATGAGGCTAGATCAAAAATTATAAATACATATTCTAGATGGAAGAAATATCTTTCAAAAATTGGGAATTCTGCCAGTAGACAGGCTGTATAGCTATGTCATCATAATAGGAAACTATTTTAACGAAAAATATAAAATACCTGATTTAAAGAAAAAGAAATATCCATTAAAGGGCCAATATGAAGTATGTTACAAAATATATCATACTAGACAAGGTAGAAGAAAACTGGAGGTTACTGTACCTCTAATTTTTAATGAAATGCTGCCGGTTTTAAGAATATTACAGTTATTCAATGCTGTGAAAGGGAATCTGAAAGACTGGCTATTACACAGAATGGATTAGGGCTTTGAACAAAACTTGACACAGAAAACATGTAGGTTTTAAATTGCAACACTTAAAGCCATCATTTTTATGTTGCACCTGCTGTCACACTAGAACTGACTAGCTTAGCAGGACAAAAATGAGTATTCCATTTCTAGTTTTTAATTTATAATACTATTGTATATTATGAAGATCATACCCCTATGGTATTTGCTGAATATTGTCTGTAATTTTGTTGTATATCATATATGATGAAGATTATACTACTACTGCAAATGATTAAGATTACATGTAAATATATTTTGTATTATACTGACGTGCAGTAATTCAATACGAAATATATTACATAATATTTTTCCGAAATACCATTTTAAATCTGCTGGTAGTGCTTAAACATAAATCCCAATCAGTATTGCATTTTCATCATTTAACTCAACAAAGAAAGAGATTAACTGAAGTGTATAATAAAAAACGAAATGGTATTTAGGGTGCCAAGCCTGTCATACCTGTTTGCGGGTCAGCTTATTAAAAAATTTCCACAGGTCTGCAATGTCCGTAGCAAAGGTCACATCAGTATCTAAAACAATTACTCGTTGTAATGATTCTGGAAGAACTTTTGGTAGTGTCAGTTTCAGCAACCCATAAACTCCAGAGTAATGCTTATTAGGAATCCATGAAACATCTGGCACAATATTATCAGCCAAGTAAAAGCTGATATCCGCTACAATGATAAAAATTAATCAGTGCATTAAAAATTCCAATATAACATGAATAATTCTAATTTAGATATTTTTTTAGTTAATAGTCATTAGGAATATGATTCAAATTAAACCATTGTAGAAAAATAAGGAACTCAGAAATGATTTAGAATCATAACTTTGTAAGTTCATAATCACTGACAAAAATGAGTTATATCTGATATGACTTCTGCCATTTAAAACCATACTGGAGAATCAGAGGTGAATTTAAGCGAATAAGAGCTCACATACAAACCTTGTGGAACGCTCCAAGATGAAAACAAAGTCTGGAGTATTACTTGGGCAACTGAATCTGATATTAGATGAAAATGAAGAGGGTTTCTTCGATAAAACAATATAGATTTTATGAGAGTAACAACAGACCGACTTGAGTTGTACCCAGCACAAACAATAGCAACATGAATGACATCACATTTGGGAACATCTGGCTCCTGGAAAAGTTACAGCAAATGTGAAATGCAATTAGAGAGCTAAAAGTACTTCTCATTACCAATTTAAATATTGTTTTCTTTTTGTCTTCTTGTGGAGTTTATTATATACATACATGCACTTTATTAGAGCAGCGGGTCGAATGCTCATCTGCATAACCATAGTTTTCAGGCAGCGTACCATTGTGCTTAGAATCTGACATAACAGACATTAAATGGTCCTGAGATATACTTAGCTGCCGCCGAAGTAATTGATTTTGCTCCTCCATCTCTCGAACACGCTCTGCCAGCCTTGCTTCACGGTGAGTGAAGCCCAGTAAATTATTGGGATCCACTGTAAAAATTGGCATTATTACCGAAAATAAAACGGCAAACTGAAAAAAATGCAACATCACTTACTTACCATCGTTTCCTAAAAATGTGTAATATAGAAGAATTGATGCTACCACCACGCCTAATATAAAACCGCTCAACCAACGTCTAGCCACACCACAAAACACAGCATTTCGATTTCTATGGCGAGGAATTATGATTGGTTTGGCCCCAAGTTGTAAAATATTTCCGCAACGCCAGTATGAAACAATCGTCTTCTATTTCTGCAGCGCCAGGGCAGGAAACATGCAATCACAACTGTTGAAGGCTTCAATTAATGACAACTATCACATGGGCGTCCTGAGCAAGTGTTTGTGAGGAACTTGTCCCACGCACTATCTATAAATGGACATGATTAGGATCGGGGAATGAGAGTAGTTGAACCGGTTTATCATTAAGTTAAACTATAGAGGCGTATGACAAATATATAACCGCCTGATGACGTTAATGGCCCGCGGTGATATACCACCAAAAATTAGACATACCGCCCAAAACAATTACAAACCACTTAATTTATCAGTAAATGGAGGTTTCGTAAATATGAAAATTTCCGCGTCCATGCCGTCCGAAAATAGCATTAGCCAATGGCGAGTACTCTAATAGCAGACGAAATGGCACACGAAAACTTTTCCGAAATAAATGTGTTTTTTATAAATGTTATTCATTCTGTAAAAATGATAGACATCACCATATACCACATTAGTATGAGTGCAATTGTTAGGGAATGGACGGAGTGGAAAAGAGAGTAAAATGTGATGCGTTGTTGCAAGAGAAAATGTAGCTAAACCATTTTCAGACAAATAAGCAAAAAGGTAAAATAAATATGATTCGGCAGCATTACATGTCACCATTATGGTTGATCATATAAATATCATCCGAAGGAAACTTTCTGGTCTTAAGGGGAAATAGAACGTGAAACTGAGGATTGTCAACGACTACGGTCCGTTTTTCAGCAAGTCTTTGGATCAAGGGAGAAAACAACCAAAAGGAGCTCATGAATTTTTCATAACGAATTACTAAACAGATTTTATTTATATAATTAATTTATTATGCCATCATGAAACTCAACTGTCAACAGGAGAAGCCGACGGGAATAATAACGGTAAATATTTTCACCAATGCTGAATGAATATATTATATTATGGATTAAATGTTTTGTCTTACGAAGATACCATATTTTGTAGGTGTCTAGACCTGTGGTGATACATAATATGTTGAATAGTGAGATTTGGTGAGCATAGGAAAGGAAATATCCACTGCAGCATCCCAATTTGAGAGATGGACTATGTCTTACACATTGGTGTTACTTATTGAGCATTCTTATTTAATTAATTTTTCAAATTTATCACATGAAAAAAAGTAAATCAATACATTATAAAGAAATTAAACAGAACATATTAAAATTAACACAAATGGAAAATATTCTCAAGAAATTATTCCGTGAAGAAGAGTATGCATTCAGATGGATAAAATATAAGGAAGGATAGTTATCAGGAAAATTAGGAAATGATATTCTTAAAAAATATCAAGAGTTCCAGATGAACAAAGTGGGCAAATCATAAACCATAATAGAACTTAATCAAGCCCTCATAGAATAGAAACATAGTAAAGCACCAAGACCAGACCTAAAACAGGAGAAAATGTCTATCCAAAGGAGCATTTCATGTCAAAAGCAGCCTGTCAACATTAGAAAGGGATCACAGATATGAAACATTAAATCCTATTTATGGTCTAAGGAATTGTAAAAGGTAGAAAGCTGAGCTATTGTTGAAAAAGGTAAAGAAATTTGGAATTTACTGATGCCTAACTGAAGATACTCTGGACGATTAATCAATGAAGGAGTTAAGGTCAGAGTGAAGGGAATGTAACCATTGAAAGAAGCATTGGAAAATAGAATAAACAGGCTAGTAAGACACCAGGTAAGACATTAAGATGGGTGTGATCTGATCGAGGGAATAAAAGTAGGATAAAGAGGATCTGGGATGAAATTTACGCATGAATAAAAACGAAAATATTGGTGCACGAATGAGAAAGAACTGAAATTAAACTGAGAATCCCTTAAATGGAAATGTTGTACCCCACTCATAAACTCTACAGGTTGTAGAGATAGAAGTATTCCTTTGGCATACTTCATGTGGTACTCTTGTCTTCCTTCTTTACAACGGATAATGTATTAAAATACCTCTACCGATTAGCATCGTCTTAACATTGCCAATTCTATATTCATGCTGTGAACATCTAGATTTAAAACATAAACATTTTGTAGTCCATTTATGGCGGTGAGCGGCTGGTAATCGCTTTGGGCGACGAGATTAATTTCGTGCGGCATCACTCAGCCAGGAATGAGTGTTTCGTAATAGTCCCCCAAAGTACATATAATATTTTTTCGTGTAAATAAATACGTACTTACCAAAGAAAAGAATAATCCTATCCAAACTTCATTACAATCGAAGTTTGATCTTCATTTGAAAGGAGCATTCAGTCATAAATCTTTTATGATAATCCTTAATACTCATCTACTGTACGTTTTTAACAACTGATGAACAGGAATACATAGCTGAGCTATTCACAAAAATAATAACAACGGTTTATTATTGCACAGAATTTACATGTGTTTCACTTATACTTTGACATTCATCACCTTTAAGAACATCGGATTTCTACGCATTTTCGATAGGCATTTTATGTCGAAGCTAGTACGTGAGTTTCACCAAAGTCGAGCGTAGGTATGCTTGGCAGGAAATTCGAATTGGTTGTATGGCGTGAACCACAAGAAACTTAAATATCATAATTTTTGCGATATCAACGACTTTAATGATTTTATATGTAATCACTGGAGAATTTAGATGTGCGCCATTGGTATATTCTTCTTGAAATATTAAACAATTGTCTGTGCATTCTTATTCTTGTTTTTGTAGGGATAGGTGAGTGTGTGTATCTGCGATGTTCATATATATTTGGAAAACAAGCAACAGCTAGCTCATTTACACCATTTTCTCTATCAATCACATAAAATTTAGGTTTTCCATACTTTATGTATTAATAAGTATTTTTCATTTTGGAAAAAGAGCAATAGTCAATTAATAATAATTATTATTAATATAATTTAGATAATTGATCCAGATGGCCCGATTTCGTTAGAAGACTCATGTGTCGTATGATCCAGAGCTGGATATCAATATTATGCTTGAAATACGTGGAAAAATGTTTATAACTTTGAAGATAGGTTAACTCCAAAATGGTGGCCAAAAAGAGCCAGCTAAAAAAGGATGCCTGCCTAACGATTGGGCTGTAGGGTTGTTAAAAAAATTTGGAGAAGTGTAAATCATTTCTGCATGTTAAAATTTGAAATATTAAATCTTTAAAAGATATAAAAATTAACAGCGATATCTTCAGAATACGCGAATTAGAAATTCAATCATCTAATAACTTAAAATAATTAATAATCATTCAGTTCGCCCTGATACCTAATTAGTTTTTCATGATCATTTATTTACAGAAGGTTAACGTAGTATTACTGTCTCAAATACCTTTATACTCTTGGTGTTGACAATATAAATATGTAAAATTTTATCAAAATCACAAATAGAATAATTTCAGGTGAGTTGGAATAGACAATCAAATTTGCCTATCCCCCTGTTGCAATTTATTTACATACAATAAAAACGTTAGCACAGTAATCAATCCAAATGTTGGTTTGGTCAGTGATGGTAGACTTCATCCAATACTAAACCTGAGGGTGGATTCATACATTATGGTTGGGGAGCTACATCCTTTCCCTATGATGCCTATTGTTTTCCAGAAAGATCTAATAGACAAAAAATCACACGGTGAAATTGAATTTATTTATTTGATACTCAATAGCAGCTAATGAGTATAAAGACATAGTAGAGAGCTAGCCACTCAATTCTCTTTTGCTATTAGTAATTTTAGCAAGAGAAAGCACACATGCCAAAGAAATCATTAACATGTGTTAATTTTTATAATTGTTTATAAAATTTTTTCATATATGAATGCATTGTGCTAATATTTGTTATTTACCGAAAGATACACCAGTATGGGACCTAGGGAAAATTTTGAAAAATTTTATAGTCGAATTCTGTTGATATTATTTTTTGTCTCATATTAATTTTCTATTAATAATTTTTAATGCCGCTAATGGAAAAACACTAATAGATGATGACAACATTGGGAATAGATGGAAGTAATACATTGAAATACTCTATCAAGGTCTCAAACCATTAGAAAATGGCTTAGTTAAATAAGATGTAAGCATGATAGGTAAAGACAATCGGGTTGGCAGATATTAAGAAGTGAATTTGACAGACCCATGGCAAACCTGTGAAACAATCGGCACCAGGATATGACAAAATAAATGGAGAAATAATCAAGGCACTCGGGGTCAAAGACAAGGATGCCCTCTATGGAATAAACAAAGATAGCTATGACAGTGGAAAGATATCAGAAGACTTTATATTTGGAATTTGTGGACTTGGAGAAGGCCTTCAACAATGTCAAATGGAACAAGATGTTCAAGATACTAGAAGCGCTTGGATTGGACTACAATGGCAGAAGAATTATCCATAACCTCTGCAAGAATCAGGTTACAACGATACAAATGAAAAATGGAAGAAAAATAGAAGCCAAAATAAACAAAGGAGTAAGACAAGGATGCAACCTTTCGCCAGCAATACTCAACATTGACCTGAAAGAGGTAATAAAAGAAACACTAGAATTGGGTATCAAAGGAGTCAAGGAAAATGGAGAAGAAATCAACATGCTCTGGTTTGCAGATGACATCGCAGTAGTGGCAGAAACACAAGAGGACCTGCAAGCAACTCTAAGTGCTATGGATTAAGTGCTGGGGGAATATAAAATGAACACCAACAAGAAGAAAACTAAAATCCTTGTGTGTGAAGAGAGAGGCTGAATGCAGATATCACATTTTGAGGGGTGAAACTAGACCAAGTGTATTCCTTCATCTACCTGGGCAGCAGCATAACAAGGGATGGGAGATATTCGACCAACATCAATCGAAGAAAAGCCCAAGCAAAGAAGGCATTCACTGAAAAGAGGCAACTACTGTGTTCAAAGAACATAAGATTGCAAACAAGGAAGCAGTTTATCAAAATGTTCGTGTGGAGCATGGCACTCGGAGACCTGGAATATTGGAAAAGTGGACCAGCGGAGAATAGAAGTATTTGAAACATGGTGCTGTGGGAGAATGCTGAAGATGAAATGGACAGAAAAAGTAAGGAAGATAAAGGGGAAAAGTAAGGAACAAGTAAGTAAATAGAAGAGCAGAAAAGGATAGGACCATATGGAGAACTCTACGGCAAAGAAGAAATAGATGGATTTGCCACACATTGAGGCACAATAGATTGATTAGGAATATAATAGAAGGAAAAATAGAAGGGAAGATTCCATAAGAAAGATAAAGACATATAGGACAAATTAAAAAGGGTGTAAAATAGAGAAGGCATCAAGGATTTAGAGAATTGACTTTAAATAGAGTAGAATGGAGGGAAGGATTGGAGAGAGATTTGAAACACTAATGATATACTATTATTCATCATCATCTGCAGCTCTACAGCCTGGTGTGGGCCTTGGCTTCCTCTATGATATGCCTCCATTCAGTTCTTATTCTTGCTTTTTCCTTCCATCTTGTAACTCCCATTGCCTTCAAGTCATCCTCCACATCCTGTAGCCATCTCTTCCTTGGTCTACCTCTTCTTCTGACTCCTTCCATCTTGCTATTAAGTATCAGTTTGGGCATTCTGTCATTTTCCATCCTATCTACATGCCCTAACCATACCAGCCGCAGTGACTTGGCAAATCTAACTATGTCCTTCCCTTCTAGTAATTCATTTATCTCCATGTTCATTCTAATTCTCCATCTCTCTCCTTCTCTAATTGGGCCATAGATTCTCCTTAACATTTTTCTTTCAAATTTTCTAAGTGTTTCCTCATCCTGACTTGTTAATGTCCATGTTTCAGCTCCATAAGTTACCACGGGTCTAATAAGCGTTTTATAGATCTTCATTTTTGTGTTCCTTGATAGTAACATTGATTTGAGGATTGTTACATTTGCAAAGTATGCCCTGTTACCTTCCATTACCCTTTGGTTGATCTCCATGGATATCTTATTTTCATTGTTAAGTCTTACTCCTAGATAGATAAATTCCTTGACACCCTCAAACTCATAATTCCCAATTATTATGTTTTGTAGGTGCCGCTTGTTCTGATAAGCTGACATTTTCAAGTATTTGGTCTTCTCTTCACTAACCTTCAGCCCCACTTCTTTATCAGTGTTTTCTAAAATGTTAAACATTTCTTTTAGGTCATTCACATTTCGTGCAATTAGTGCTATATCATCTGCATATGCGAATCCTTGCTGGGATTTATGCACTATGGTCCCTCTTAGTTTCAATTCTTTCATTGCATTATGTAGGGCCAGGTTGAATAACGTGGCTGAGAGAGTATCTCCTTGTCTTACCCCCGAGGTCATCTTAAATTCCTCAAATTCCTTTTTACACTGATCTAAGTCACGATTTTGCTGACATTGTGCATTTCCTTGAGGCATTTTCAAACATTGGTTAATATCCACAATAATCTTTAAATAAAAAGAAAACTTTGGAAATATTTCACCTTTATTATTATTATTACTATTAGGTAATCTACCGGTTAAGGTAGGTTTTTTCAATGGACACAACTATCAAATAAACATTTTGTGACTCCAAACAAAACCCAATCCAGCAACCTAATCTGCATCAGGTCCCTCTTCATCTCTGTGTACTTCTTTCCTCCCTTCATCCCGTCCAACATCCCTATCCTGTTCCTGCCCTTACCTCGCTTGCCCAACATTCTCCTCTCTATTATCTTCTTCAACACTCCACTACTGCTCAATAGACCTTTCATCCATTTTTCCAGCCTCCATAGGATTTCTCTCAACAAACCCCTCTCCTCACCCACCATCTCCAGTACTTCCTCATTTGTTTTCCTTTCGGTCCATTTCACCTTTTCCATTCTTCTTCACACCCACATTTCAAAAGCCTCTAATTTATGTCTATCCTCCTGCTTCAGTGATCACGTTTCCGCACCGTACATAGCTATGCTCCATATCAGAGTTTTCACTTATCTGTTGGACGTGAGAAGGGAGGGGAGTAGGCCAATTGGACTGCATAATCTAAAAGATGATACCAAAACAAATTTTATCCACGTTGTATCCATGTTGATATTGGTTTCTATATAAGGAGAAGAACTTCCCAAGCCCCTTTATCTCTTCTTTTTGAGTACAAAAAATGGTGTAGAAGATGTACGCTCACCCCAAGGGGTTCGCCTAGTGTCACAGGCAAGAGTAAACGTTTTATCACATTACATTCCTACCTGCCACAGGCTAACAAATTCCCAACGATCTTTCCAGATTCTAATACTGACACCATCAAAACTAACTCAACACCTCATTTTCTAATTTCGTAGCCACAACTGTCTCAGATCAATGAAACATAGGAACAATTTCATATACTGATGGAGGATATGAATGCCAAAGCACATGTACCAGATAAGTTTTCTTTTTCTTAAATGTTATCATTTGATAAAAGGGACAAGCCTTGTATGCTATAAAATACAGTACCATAGGCTAAGTGATTGTCAAAGAGTTCTACCAAACATTATGTAAGCATGAAGAGAAATTCAGGTCATGCAAATATTGCTTGGTAAATCTTAACAAAAAACTATGCACCAGGAAATATTCAACAGGCACTGATAATTCAAAGGAATGACGGGAGGATTATTAACATAAAATGTGAAACTAAGGACCCTACACAATATTATACATCATCAAATGAAACAACATATTCATGGTGAAAAAACTTTTAAAAAAATAAATTTTAACGATTAGCTGCCATTTATAAACAATATCAGTTAGGACTATAAGCAATTATGAACACTGGATATGCAGCTATCAGAACTAAAGCAACAATCACTGGATATTATTACCTAGGCTACCCAGGTTTCGTTATAACATACCATCAGGTAAAAATTGACAAGTCCAACACCGTATATATACATATCTCTGGGCGGAGGGGAAGAGGAGGGAGGAAAGAAAGGATTGGTTGAGCTATGAAGAGGGGGGCTAAAAGTCTATGGTTTGAGGCGGATAATATTATATAATTAGCTGGAAGGATATGGTCAATAAAATGTTGCAAAAAGCCCACCTGACATCAGATTAGTTGGCAGAGGATTAGGGAAATGATTATTATGAACTCGGAGAACGGCACTTAGTAATTAGTTAGGTGACTCAGTAGCGGGTTGGGAGGAGTCGCTACATTGTTGAAAAAGTCTCACTTGGTTTCAGGTGAGCTGGCAGGGGGTGAGGGAAAAAACAATAATGGGGAATGTGAAGGGTAAAGAAAATCGTTGGTCAAAACATCTTCCCCGTAATTCTTGTGTTGAAGGATTTCCAACTGCTCCAGTGCATCAAGACGGTACCCTTTCTTCTCAAAATGTAAAAATTCGGGATTAAAATCGCTGGTGTGGCCAAAATCTCTCAAGTGCTTGGCGAATAGTGATGCGGAGATGTTATTTTTAAAAACAAGCTCGGTGTTCCTTTATTCTTGTTTCAAATCTCCTCCCCGTCTGGCCTATGTATATCCGGTTGCAGTCTTTGCAGCGGAGTTTGTATACTCCACTTTTGTATAGTGGTTCAACGTGGTCTTTCGTGTGGCATAACATGTTGCTTAAATTAGTTTTATTGTAAAAGGCCGGTCTCACTTTTTCCTTTGGAAGAATTCTTTGTACTGTTAATGATAAGTGACCAAGACAAGGGAATCTCCGCCACTTTGGCTGGTTTTCTGTATATGTGGGTGAACTATATATGGATAACTTTGCTAAACGGGATAGTTTCTTACGGTAAAGGGTATCAATTAAATCTTCCCTGGACGGGATGAAGGGAGGAAGGAAGTACACAGAGATGAAGAGGGACCTGATATAGATTAGGTTGCTAGGTGAGGAGTTACAAAATGTTTATATGATAGTTGTGTCCATCCAAAAACATACTTTAACCGGTAGAATACCTACTAATAAAACGTAAGTGAATATTAGCAGGTAATCCCAATACTGGCGCACATCGATTCTATTCGCTATTTCAGCGCTAACATCGGTTCTCATCTCTCGATAAGTTATGCCACATGTTTGTTTTTTCCTCTTCATCAGGTTCAATCAATCATTCCAGGTTTACTCAACCGCTTTCCAGTACCTTGATAAGTAACCACTGGATAACGGATTTAATAGCCCAAGAATTAAGCAGTTGATCGGTGAATAATATTTCTTACACAATAATGCTTGAGGGCAATAGTGCACTGCTGTTTAAATACGAGAGAAAATTGAAATAAAAAATTTTCGTCTTCAGTTCCATAGTTTAACTGAATTCCTGGCCCATGATCAAAGAATTTCAAGTTTCTTCCGAGTCTTTTTCTTAACTGTCCCCTCACTATATCGGTCTTGTTAACTATCAATAGGCGTCCACATCGGTTCGTACTTAATTGTCCCCGACATGAAGTTCACATGAACATGTTCCGTTTCGGCTCTCACCATATAACACAATTCTTAATTGATTTATTCCGACTAGTTTGACCGGTAATCTTATCCTCGTATTCAACATAGGGCAATGCCTCCGATATTTTACACGCGAGAGGAAAAAATATGCGCCGATAAAGGTAGCCAAGCCAACTCCCCCTATACGATAAGAGTATTGGTGTTCCTGTCTCTGATTATCCCTAAACACGGACTTGTAGGGGGGTATAATGTACTGCTTACCGCCGTATCTTCTTTTGGATTTTCCTTGAATTCGATAATGACTCCTTGACTAGAACATTTTCTCCTTAAAGTTGAAAAAGTACAACAAATAGTACTTCCTCTCATTGATTGCACACGCAAATTCTATGATTATCGCTAAGTACACGATCCATGGACAACCTTTTGCACCAGCGTCGTCTTTTCAATCAGAATTCACGAAGTACTAGCATTATCTTCTCAACTGAAAAATTCTTTTCTAAAATCGTGACAGTACGGTAAACAGTAATCCCACATTTGCTCGCACACGCAAACCCTATTCTAATAGCCTAGTATAGGTTCCAGTGCCCAATGAAGGCGACAAAGCTAGTTAACTGAAATTGACCCACGACAAGAGTTGTCTTTCCAGCGGATTTCCCATGTAGTCGATAATATCTCCAAAACTAGAACACCTTTCTTTTTAAAATTGACCAAGTATAAAAAGTAGCACTCCCTCTAATCGACTGCATACGCAAACCCGATGCTCATGCCCTAGCATAGGGCCAAGGGTCCACTGTTTGTGACGAGAGTCATCTTTTCAATCAGAATTCTCAATGTACTACACAATATCTCCTACAATAGAACATTTTTTCTTTGAACTCGTAACGGTACACTAAACAGTACCTCCTCTATTTGTCTGCATTCGGAAATCCGTTGCTCAAGACCTAGATTACTTTTCATGGCCCATTGAAACAACGACACTAAAATTCAACTTGGCCACAGCTACGTTTGTATATAAGTTTGGGAAACAATTTTTCCTGGCGTGTGCGACAATTGCTGAATTCACACCGTCGATTAGGCATACACATGATCGAAGAACGTATTGGCATTTATAAGATGAAAGAGCACACCATTATCACTGACAATTAGGCGATGCGAATGGTCTGCGCTAAACTCGTCCCGAAGGTCTTGACGGACGACCAAAAGAAGAGACGAGTGTCTGCTTGCGAAGACCTGCAACGGCACCGCGACAATTCCCTAACCCTTTTACAGTCCCGACTTGGCACCAGAACGCTATTCCTTATTCCCAAAAGTGAAAATCTCCCTCAAACGACAACACCGGGAGACCCTAAGTGTCGTCAAAGGCTTGCTCACCTACCTTTAAGGACATTACAGAATTCTCCTATCAGGTAGCCTTCCAGTTGTGGGAAAGCCACTGGCAAAAGTGTGTCGACGCTCAAGGGATGTACTTCGAAGAATTCTGAGGCATTGTAGTGATATCTAAACTAAATCCATGTTTCCGAAACTTTTACCGACATTTATTATACAAACCATAAGAGTAAACAATCAAGTGATGGGTTTGAATCGCATTTCACATCCCTCTTTTCCATAACAAAAAATAAGAAGTGAAAAACAAAATTGATGTAAAACAATTTGCTTGGAGAATATTTGAGTACTCGTGTTTCATATCAAAGGTGACGCGAAGTTTTACATACAAAATCTAACTCGAAATAATGATAGAGTTTGATGATGAACTATTCAGCGTCTTTACGGAGCATATAAATCCCTTAAAAGCTGTCAAAGATGTGGGCGACAACGCTGGATCGTTTCTTTCAATTTATACCTACGACTTTTGTGGTGTCTAAATCATGTATTGGTGATGAGTAACCCCCGTCTCCTGCAGAGCTCAACTGCTTTCTCCCCGCGGTCATTCCTCGTGCCTAAACCGTAGTCCCCCACCTCATCACTATCTCTTCCTTCGTCTATCGTCGAATTCAAATCCCAATCACTATCAAATGTTTCCTTGCAGTAACACACCATATAATATCCTCTAACTGATCGTATATCCTATCAACTTCTTCCTCCTTATGATTGCTTGGTGGCATATATACCTGAGCAATGACCAAATTCATAGATTCTGTTTTAACCTCTACTAGGAATATTCTATCCGTTGCTTGCTCTATGCTGACTACCCTTCTTTTTACTTTTTTATTCAATATTATGACAACCCTTTGTTGACTCTTGTCCCCTCCGCAGAATATTACTATACAACTATCGCTCAAAGTATCCCTGCTATCCTTCCACCTCACTTTGCATAGACCTAAAATATCTATATTTTCTCTTTCAATCTCTTGCTTTATAGTCCCTAATTTTTCTTAAGATTCCAAGTTCCTATTATAATTAATTCAGCCTTCTTCTGTGATGCTACTGTCTTTCCTTTGCAAGGTTTTCGTGAGATGACAACCAAGGAAGTCTTAAATCTCCCGTTGCCGGGCAAGACACACAGCTGATTGGGCCAACTTATGTAATTGCCACGACTCATTTCCTCAATAGAGTCCTTCATAGAAATATTGAGAATAATATTCGAGGTGGTTTCCTGATGCCTTCCTCAATGGTGATTTTAATGTGACACCATCACTTAATGGCTACCCCACTGGGATCAGACGACTTTGCAGCTGCCTCACTGCTGAACAGACACTGCATGGACTACCTTTTTCTGGCACCTAACCTTCGACCTATCTGGCATGGGTGACCCTACCAGGAGCGACTATCATTGCTCCTGCTATTACTTTTTGTTGTTTTATAGCCAAAATGGTCCTCTAATGACTTTTATGGTCTGGCAGTTCAGATTGTCTCTCGAGGTTAAAATCATATTCAATGTAAAGTTATGTAGTGAAGTCATTCAATGTAATCATGTTCAATGCACGCCTGTTGTTTTTTTCCATTCCATGTCCTTTTCGTGTTTTTTCAGCATTCTACTCTACAACAAACCCCTCTTCATATTTATATACTCCCTCCCTTCATTCCATCTAACATTGCTATCCTATTCTTGCCCCTTCCTCGCTTGCCTCAAATTCTCCCTTTTATCACAGTCTTCAACATCCCATTCCCAATTAAAATGCTTTGCATCTACTATTCCTGTCTGCTTTCTATATATTTCTGCCAATAACCCCCTCACATCCACTACCCAGCCTAGTATGCTCTCATTTGTTTTCTTTTCAGTCCACCTCACTCTTTCCATCCTTCTCCACACTCACATTTCATAATTCAAAGTAAAACAAATAGTTATGCTTTTTATAAAATAATTATTTCAAAATTACTTTACATTGCTAATCAACTATTACAAAATGTATTTTATCAATAATAAACTAAAAAAAATAATTCTCTTAAGTAAAACTAAAAATGGACACTAAATTAATTTTTATCAATTTATCCTGAGTTGCACAGAAGTCCTTCCAGTGTAAATGCTACTTATTATTAGGTAATATACCAGTTAAGGTAGGTTTTTGGATGGACAAAATTAACAAATAAATATTTTGCGTTTCCTAACAAAGTACAATCCAGGAACCTCCTCTACATCAGGTCCCTCTTCATCTCTGTGTACTTCCTTCCTCCCTTCATCCCGTCCAACATCCCTATCCTGTTCCTGCCCTTTCCTCGCTTGCCCAACATTCTCCCCTCTATTACCTTCTTCAACATTCCACTACCGCTCAATATGCCTTTCATCCATTTTTCCTGCCTCCATACGATTTCTCTCAACAAACCTCTCTCCTCACCCACCATCTCCAGTACTTCCTCATTTGTTTTCCTTTCGGTCTATTTCTTCTTCTCCATTCTTATCCACAACCACATTTCAAAAGCCTCCAATCTACGTCTATCCTCCTTCTTCAGTGACCACGTTTCCGCGCCGTACATAGCTACGCTCCATATCAGAGTTTTTACGAGTCTTTTCTTAGCCTCCCTACACAACGTCCCCGTCATCAAATCCCTCCTCCTTGAGAGAGCCTCCTTGCCCAGCGCAATTCTTCTCCTTATGTCCCTACTACTCTGACCTTCTTGATCCAAAACACTTCCAAGATATATAAACTGTTCTACCTGCTCTATTTTTTCCCCTCTTATTTTAATATTTAGCTTAGCCTTCTTCTTCCTGGAAAATCGCAAAACCTTTGTTTTATTAATATTAATTCTCATCCCATATCTATCACACTGAACCTCCAATTCACTCAGCAATGCTTGCAACCCTCAGCCCTGGCTGACTGAATAACTAATCCTTGGTCATTAGCAAACCTAACCGATTTTATGAATTCCCCTTAGCAGCGTGCCTTATCAACCTTAGCAGAGTGGGATATCAAACTTATTGTTCTGTAATCCAAACATGATGTAGCCTTTACCTTTTTCGGAATAGGAACTACCACTGATCTCACAAAGTCTTACGGCCAGATTCCTTCTTCATAGATACTATGAATAAGTCCATAAGTCTTCTTCCCACATTTTCCTAAACACTCCAATAGTTCCACAGGAATGTTGTTTACCCACACATCCTTAATTGGTTTAATCTCCCTTTATGTCCTTTCTATCTCGTCGTTGAGTATGCCTGGACCTAAGCTATCTTCATCTACCTCTTGTTCTATTTCTATGTCTAACCTTGTTGGCCTAAGTTCTTTACAATACAGTGCTTCTATATATTCCTTCCATCTCCCTTGGATCTTTTCTGTGTCAACTATTATCTTACCCCACTAATCTCTAACTGTTACCACAGATTTTCCCTTCTTACTTCCCGATAATGACTTAACCTGCTATATAACGCACCAATTTCATTATTCTCCTGCAAACTTTCCATATCCACGCATTGCGTTTTCCACCATGCTTCTTTTGCTTTATTTGTGGACCATCTCAATTTATTGTTTAACTCTTTGAACTTCATTTTGCCTATATCTGTGTTTACATTCACTTATTCAGAGGACAGCTTTAGGGGTCATCGGAACACACAAGCCCTTCCACCACGTCAAGATTGTAGTCCATGGGAGGTAGTGTAGGAGTATAATTCACTGACCTTCTAGAGACATTTTCCAATATATCCATTATGTTACTACTTTTTTATTTTCTCACAAGAGCATGGTGAGATGTGCATATTTAGACTCATCTCAAAGGACTAAAATACCACCAAAATCTTAGAGAAACTGTAACAGTAACTTTAACGGAGTCACCCGCTATGTGTGCATTATAATGCAACCATTTCAGAGAGTAAAAATCATTCGCCTTGACCATAATATAATATAATCCATATAATATACACAATACCATATAATGCACAATAGCGGGTGACTCCGTTAAAGTTACTGTTACAGTTTCTCTAAAATTTGTCTAAGGTATGAACAGCCTAAGTGTTCGAAATTGGCTTTATTAACATCGTGGACTGTGGCGCGTCGCGCACGACTACGAATGCCTGTGACATTGTATGTACGGTATTTCATCATAACATCTTGTTCCTTTAAAGCCCCCATAATTTCAGAGTGTAAGAGGATGTCTCGGTAGCTTAATTGGTTAAATCACTCGGCCGGATATCGAGGGATCCGGGTTCGAATCCCGGTCAAGGCGAATGATTTTTACTCTCTGAAATGGTTGCATTATAACCACCAAAATCTTTAGGTTTTCGGACCTTAACTAGTACTATCCAGGCATAAATTAACACTTCCCTTCTAAGGGTATATAAAATTTTGCTAAAAACATAATTTCATCTAAAAATTTTAAAATTAATAAAAATAAAATTTTACTATAAACTAAATAAAATAAATCCTCTTCCTATGAACTAAATAAAATAAATCCTCTTCCTCAATTGTACATCTATGGCTGCAGGCACAAAATATACCAGAAATTAAACTATCATTACATCTAAAACAATTAATAATGACAATCATTAAAAAGCAATTACTTTTAGCAATCAAATTTTATATGTGAATAAAATAGCAAATACAATTTCAGGGCACCTATTACTCGCTCTATTAGGAAATAAATGACCCACCAACCAATTCTCACTGTATTAATTACTGCTCAAATAGCATTATTATTACTAGAATCACCTGTAGCAATAATTCAGTCTTACGTATTTGCAATATTAATAACACTCTACTTCAGAGAAGTAGACTAATGTCAAGACATCAAAATCATCCGTACCATCTTGTAGACCAAAGACCATGCCCTTAGCTCGAGCCATACCAATAATAACAAGTTATAAGATTTCATCTGCACTCTACACAATTAATAATCTTAGGACTATTAATTGTATAAATAACGATATTCCAATGATGTCGAGTCATCTCACGTAAAGGCATAATACAGTCTTCACATCAAATCCATAGTTATTGGACTACGATGAGAAATAGTCTTATTTATTATATCAGAAGTATTATTTTTCTTCTCATTGTTCTGAGCTTACTTCCACAGTAGATTATTCCCAGAAATTGACATTGGAAATAATATATTTTAGTACCCTGCAAGCCTTGGATGAGTAGCAGGGGGTGAATACACATCAGATTAATTTTGACCCAAATTGACCCTACCGGGGTTGGACAATGTTATTATGATTCGTTATCATTTGTGGAAAAATATGACATCTTCAATCTATCTGTTCTACACTTGATGTCTCTTTTTTATTGACATGATCTCTCCTGCCATAGTACGATGGGGGATATAATACATTTTCCACATCACCACCAAACAATCCTTCCAGCTTATGCAAGAGATTTAATCCGTAATTTAACCAATGCTCCACGAGTGATTCCCAGCCTAGCCATATGCTTATAGCTTTGTAAGTAGTTTACTATGGGGTCCTTTGTTGAGGCTGTCTTAAAATCAGGAAGAATTGCATCCACTGGGACATTGCTCTCTCCCAAAATAAGAATATCGTAAACAAAAAGTGAAAGTTGTTTCTCACATTATCTACCCTTTTGGAAACTGTGTTGGTTTTTCATCAATAAATCTCAACTATCGAGGTGTGCCACAATCAAACTATATGTTACATGATATTGAAAAGGATATGAGGGAAATAGGTTAGTAATTGCACACTTCCTCTTTGTCTCTGTTTTTAAATATTGGTGATACATTAGCCATTTTCCAATCTCTGGGAACTTGTGACTTCTTAAATATGACTTCTAGATATTGTGTAATTTCTGAAGCTAGTCCCTTAAATATATGAGCGGGTATTTCATCGGGCCCAGAGGATATTTTAGGCTTAATGTTTTTCAGCAAATTTCCTATTCCATATCATGCAATTTTGATGTTGGGCATCTATTAGCCAGCACAATTTGGTAAGCTATTGAAGAGAATCGGTAAGATGGATGCTTTGAAAGAAGAATTTTATAAGTTAGCCTTTTCCAAACTGGTGGCTACTCTTTCACCTTTATATTTTATTGTATTATTTGAATTATGATTGAAAGGACAATTCTCATTACAAAGAGTGGGCCCTGGATTAATAGTAGGCTATGAGCACAAGTTTTGCGTACATAGGCCAATTGAGGTAGTTGTTCTGGGTGCACTATGTAAATATCATATTGAAAATAAGCTTGTCAAATACCTGAAAAATCTACAAGAAAATATTAATGTTGTTGTGGGCCAAGTTCAGTTTAGTGTTTATGTCACCTTCGGTGGGCCCTGGATCCTATGCTTGGTCATGAACCATGGTTACTGCATATGCAAAAAATGGGCATGAACCATGAATAATGCCCATGGTTTGCATATGCAGTAGTTACATAACTATCCATCATATGTACATATTATATTTGGAAATATATAATTATACATTATTATCATGTGCATACATGTACATATTCAAGTATATAGGGAGTACTATTATGATTTCAAAGAAAAAATGTTCTAGTTTAGGATATATTGTTTAGCACTTTGTGAATTCAGTTGGAAAAGATGACTCTCTTCACAAATGGTGACCTCTGGATCCTAAACTTCATCATCCGCATAAGGTCTTTGTTCACATTTAAATAGGAGTGCTACTTAATTAATTTTTACATAAAACATGTTCTAGTATAGTAGATAGTCTAGTACATCATGAATTCTGATTGAAAAGATGACTCACGTTACAAACAGTTGCCCCTAGATCATATACTAGGTCATGAGCATAAGGTTTTCATTCACATGCAAATAGAGGGAGTGGTCATTCCTTGCTCCTTAACCATAGTCCCTTACCTCACCATCTCTTCCTTCGCCTACCATCACGTTCAAATCACCCATCACTATTAAAGGTTTCCCTCCAAAAATGCCCACAATGATGTACTCTTCACTAATCATATACCCTATTGAATTCTTCCTTACGATTGCTTGGTGGTATGTCTGCCTGAACAATGATCAAGTTTGTTGGTTCTGCTTTTACTTCTACTAGTAATATTCTATCTAAAACTTTCTTAATGTTAATGGAACTTCTTCCTGTCATTTTATAGCAACCCCTCACTGGCACATGTCCCCTCTGCTGTATATTACTCTAAAACTCTCACTCCAGCAATTCCTGCTATCCTTCCATCAAATCCCACATTCCCCTAGAACACCTATCTTTCTTCTTTCCATCTCTCACTTAATACTCTATAATATTCCTGTACTTGATATTGTCCTAACATTTTAAGCCCCTATTCAAACTAATTTATTCCTTTTCTGCTGCTGCTGTCAGTTTTGCTTTGGAAAGATTTGGAGAAATGTTGACCACTGAAGCCTTACCTCCCCCATTGCCAATTGAGCCAAGTCCAGTAGCTGCCAGGACTCATTTTCTCTCGACAGTCCATTTAAAAAATCATGGGATTAATAATTGAAGTGGTTTCCTGTTGCCTTCCTAAGTAAGGTTTTTAAAATGACACCATCACTCAATCAATAGCTGCACTACTGGGGTCAGATACCTTTGCATCTACAAGTACCTCACTTAGGAGCAGATGTTACGCGGACCTTTTGCCTGGCTACTATACTTTGACCTATGTGCAATTTGTGACCCTACCAAAAGCAGTTATCATTGCTCCTGCCAGCACACCACTAGGGATCATCAAACACACAAGCCCTTATTCCACATCAAGGTTATAGTCCATGGGAGGGAAAAGAATATATAGAGGAATTAGATGGTAAATATCTAGCCAGTAAGTTTGCTTGATTGCCCGAGATGTGGAACTTTGACAGGAGCCCTGAGCAAGTGTGCCAACCCATTCTACCTCTGCCTGGACCAAACATAGTTATGTGGTCAAAAGGGAACCTGTAGACTAGCAAGTTAATACCAAAAGAAAAGATCTCCATAACAGTAATGAGGCATTTGGGAGAATGAAATGCAGAATACCACTTGTATTTCTATGCTTCACGGATTTCAAGAAGGCATTCAAAAAATAAATTGAATAGAAGTAATAATTTTATTGCAGAATATAAGAGTATGCTGGAGAGATAAAATACATCTGCAACCTCTACATCTCAATACTGTTAAGGTTTGCCTAGTATACTGATAGTCAAATGGTAAATGTCAGGTAGGGGTGTAAAGCAGGGCTGTTCATTATTAGGTTTATCTGCTTTTCAACTTATATGCCAAGGGAATTGCAACAGGGGCATGGAAAGAGTTGCAGGTAAGAATGTAAATAGGGCAAGATATCATAAACAAAGGATATTCTCAGTTGTATTTGGACCCCTTGTGTCACAACCTACAGGAAAACACCACATATCCCAATGGGCCAGTCTTGACCTGCAGAGAAGGGATTGTGGGTGCAAGTGACCATTTTGCTATGTGACTAACCTTTATCAGATGCACTTGATTCTCCCTTCCTAGTTTCCACTCTACCTTTCACTCAAGTGCCTAATTGCAGATCGAGAGGCTACAAACTTATAAACCTGCTGTAGTGACTTTCATACTTACCACTGTTTAGGTCAATCAAGATCAGTGACCACACAGAGAAGGCAGAGTTCATGTCAACATCCCTGAATTTCCATAATTATTCATCAGCCCAGGGTATGAGAAATAGATGCAAGGTGTTTATTTTAACTTCAGTTACTTAATACCAAAATGACTAATTTTCTCATAGCTTCCATTCAAAAGTTCAAAACACTAAAAAGATCTGGTTCATTTTGAGTATTTTATCAAAGTAAATTGACTTTTAATGTGACAAGATTAAATCAGTTTCCATATGGAATAATAATTAACTTATATTAGCACATAGTTATAGGAAAATTTTATTACTGCAAGAAGTTAAAAGTTACGTAAAATTTAACTTTTCTCAACAAATTTTTATCTTTGCTTGGTCCATTCATCAATATCAGTGCCTGGACAGAAAGAAACTCAACATTGGAAATCTCTTTCTAATATATTATTTTTAGTTCATCATTAAATGTTTCTTCGAAATGAATTCTCCATGATCTATTAAGTTTCTTATCCGACTAATAAAGGTAAATAAATTAATAACAGAAAATAAGTGAGCAGAGACAGTTTTTACAAATAAAATGCTTGCTTATTGCCCTGAAGTTTGTAGCAGAGATCTACAGAAGAGAGCTGAAGAACAAATGCAATACAGTTTATTCAAAGTATATGAAAAAATTCATACATAGTTAACCCTTCATATGATGAAGTTCATAAGAGCATCTGTATTCAAACAGCCTTCAACACAGTCTGCCATCACTTTCTGAATACATCCATAGGACAATAGATTGAATTTACAGATGATGGTGAGTCTTTTAGTCCTTTTTGCTCATGATGAGAAAGTTTACTATGATCAAAAAACATATCACAGCCTACTTTCAATAAGCCTTCCTTTTGTGAATGACTTCACTCATTGTTACAAAATGCCAGTAGTACTTCAGCCAGCAGTACGTGATGCCGATGGCACAATATGATGATGTCATCATCAGTGGCAAAAAAGGATACTTCTTATTAAAACCCATTATATTATGGAAAACATTTTCATATAAAAATAGTGGCAACAGGCCCATCAGGTAAAGAGATTCAACTCTGGACAAGAATGGCACCATGGATAACTTCCTTGGAATGTGAAATAAATTACTGAGACTAACGTAAGTATATATGGAATGCATGAGGAGAAGTAGAGCCTTAAGAGGTATCTCAAATGCAGTGAAGAGCAATGGGAAGAGTGAATAATGTCCAACTGAGGCCAGGAGAAGGTATACCTCAGCCTCCCTTTTCCACACAACAGCTAACAGGCTGCAAGTAGAGAGAAATCATTCACATTTTTGGAGAGACCACTTACATAAAGTTACAAATATGTACTCTCCTGAGACCTCTTATGTAAAAGTTTATTCTGGTATGAGATGCTATCTATCAATTTAACTTAAAGGATCTTATTATCCTTAAGTTCTCCAAAACAGCATTGGTCAAGAAAGATCCAGTTGTCTTACACATACAATATAAGTTTATGGGGGTAAGTACAATTAGCTATCCAACAAATCAATCCCAAAATATTCCAAGAAGTCAAAATTCATTATTTTTATGCATGAAATAAAACATTTGAGTGATGAGATTTTACATTTTGAATTAAAAAGACTTTAAAAAATAATGGCTAGTAAAATTTCATTTGATTGATTGGTAGCACAAATTCATTACGACAATTAGCTTTCAACATTTTCCCAAGATTTTCACAATTTTTGGTCTCTTGGAAAAAAATGGATGAAAAGGAAAATTCTTAGAGATACCAAATAGTGGGAAAAATTGTCAAAAATGCACTGTATGTAGTGCAACAATAAGTAGGTGAAACATTAAAAATTTTGAAAGTTGGGGAAATATAGTACATTTAATTTACTGCTCTTCTTAGCATAATGGAAAATCAAATGTTGGTATTCCATGT
Source organism: Hetaerina titia (assembly GCA_037158775.1). Taxonomy (NCBI): domain Eukaryota; kingdom Metazoa; phylum Arthropoda; class Insecta; order Odonata; family Calopterygidae; genus Hetaerina; species Hetaerina titia. Next base: position 62,649,806 of record CM073775.1, on the reverse strand, counting down.
TTGAAGTAAGTCAGAAAACTGAATGGGCAGAAAAATGGTTCAAATCATGGTAAGTTCTCACACAAAAAGAGAATTGCTATTTCCTAATTCAGAGCAATCCACTTCCACTGCATCTAATTTATGTGCATGTATACCAGAAAAAAGTGCAATGAAAAAACTCTCTTCAGGGAAAGGTATTTGAGGATAACACAACTCCAATCAATACTTTTAAATCTAAGGAATGACCGAGATTGAAACAAAAATCCATTCAAGACCCACGTCCATCTAGAAGAAAAAAAAGGGATCATTTCCAATGTAGAACAACTGAGGTTATGTATTTTCCAGAGCTGATATGTCACTTTGAAATTATTTTTTTTAGTGTAGCTGTAACATTAGGGCAAAGGAACATGCACAGAAAATGGAGAAAGATGCATAAATAACACTTATAGCTAGGTAACTGACTTGAGTCTTCACATTCAATGAAATTTGTCACTGAAATTCTACAATTTGAATCTAGGGGCCACAGACTCAAGGTACTGGATCATTTGGAAATTGAGGAGTTGAATAAGGCGGGGAATACTTGAAATTCATTTAACATTCACCCCTCTTGATTTAAACTTTTCATACCTCCAACCCCTCCCCATTCCTAACTTCCCCTCCTTCAATCCCACCTCACTCATATCCACCCACCACCATTTTGCTCAGCACACACACACCACTCCTGATATTAAACTTTTGTAATATGTTCCTAATGATGCATTGGCTTTGAAACAAATTGCAGAAGAGAATTAAAATTTATATTATTTTAGAAAGGACTATAGCTCCTCTATTGGGTGGGACAATAGTCCATGTCATGGCCACCAGATTGCACCAGTTCCCGCATTTATTGCACGGATCCCATAATTCCAGGACCAAGACAGTCACAGAAGTAGGGATATAAGCAGAAGAATGGCATTGGGTAAAGAAGATTTTATAATGAGGGAATTGAGGATAGGGATGTTAAGTAAGGTTTATCAAAGACTAATGAAAACTTTGGTATGGAGCATGGTTTTTGCAAAGCTTGGAAATTACATCAAGATGGCACAACATAGATATAAGGATTCTCATACATGGGCGTAGAGAATGATAGAAAACGTAAAGTGGACAGAAAACATCAAACAAAGTACTAGGCACAGTGGGAGAGGAGTGTTGTTGGGAGAAATCCACAGAAGACAGGAAAGGTAGATGTGGAGTATTTTGATGGGCAGGGGTAGGAAAAGTATAAGGCTTTTGGATGGAATGAAGAGAGTTAGAATGCATGTAAAATTGAAAAACAGTTTATAGTTGTGTGGGATGTCAGATTTTATCTAGTTAGGTGAGGCTAAGACATGTAAGAGAGTATAGTCTGTGTCTTTCTAAAACCTACCTTTAATGGTAGGCTACCAAATAATAACAATATGGCATGACGTTTTTATTAAATAGTCCTGAATTTATTATATGTCCTGAAACCCTCCACATGGACCACAACCTTGACATGGTGGAAGAGCTTGTGCGTTCTGATGACTCCTAGAGCTGTGTTGGTAGGGGCAAGGGTTATTGCTCCTGGTAGGGTCATCCATGTCAGATAAATCGAATGGTAGAAGAAAGATGAAAAGTAGTACGCACAGTATCTGTTCCTCAGTGAGGTGACTACAAAGGTATCAGACCCCAGTGGGGCGACCATTGAGTGATGGTGTCACGTTAAAAACAATATTGAGGAAGGCAACTGGAAAACACCTCAATTATTATTCCCAAGACAGACATGCCAACTTTCAAAAATGAAAAATCGGGAGGACATGCCAACTTTCAAAAATGAAAAATCGGGAGATTTTTAGAAGTGTATCACGAAGTAATCACTTTTAATTACCACAATATTTGCATGGCACCTTAATCCCTTTATGACACTTTGCCAATTTTTAATGAATGTCACACTTTATTAACATGTTAAGCTAAGTACACAATTTGAACAGTTCATCAAGAACGTAAGAAGGAAAAATCGGGAGTCTCCCGCTTAAATCGGGAGAGTTGGCATGTCTGCCAAGATTAATAGGATGGACAGTTTAGAGAATACTACCTTGATCAGAAAGTTCCCGGAATTTATTCAGAAAATTAAAAATACAAGTTTATTCATCTAAATCTATATTGTCCCCTTCAAAGTAATCCCCATCGACTGCAACACACTTATGCCAGCGCTTGATCCAATCCTCGAAACATTTTTATATTTGGTTTTCGGTATGTCCATCAGTGCTTCCTGCGATTTTTCCATTACTTCCTCTCGGCTGCTAAAACGCGTTCCCCGTAATGGTTTCTTAACTCGATTGAACAGAAAGAAGTCACAGGGAGCCAAATCAGGTGAATTCGGTGGCTGTTGGATGGTATTTGTTGCATTTTTCGTCAAAAAATTACGAATAATGATAGCACTGTGCGACGGTGCGTTATCATGGTGCAAAATCCACGAGTTTTCTGCCCACATTTCTGGTCTCTTTCGGCTAATTGCTTCACGCAAACGTCTCATAACGCCCAAATAATACTCTTTGTTTACTGTCTGGCCTTCTGGCAAAAATTCATGATGCACTACACCGTTGTAATCCATGAAAACCGTCAGCATTGCCTTCTTTTTTGACTGAAAACGACGTGGTTTTTTTGGTCTCGGCTCATTTGGTGAACGCCATTCACTTGCCTGATGTCTGGATTGCGTGTCGTACTCATAAACCCACGTCTCGTCTCCAGTAATGATCCTTTTGATGAATGTGGGATCGGATTCAGCCTCGCAAATCATGTCTTTTGCGACGTCAACACGGTCTCTTTTTTGCATGAAATTGAGGTCTTTTGGCACCAACTTTGCTGCTACACGACGGAAACCCAAAGCATTAACCACAATGTCTTGGGCGGATCCATAGGCAATGTTCAAGTCCTCCGCTATTTCTCTGATGGTTAATTTGCGGTTATTGACCAACATTTCTTTTACTTTATCAATTTTTTCACCGACTTTCGATGTCGATGGTCTGCCACTGCGTTCATCATCTTCGATTGACTCACGACCACTTCTGAACCGCTCGTGCCACTGGTAAATGACCGTTTTTTTTAGAGAATCGTTGCCGAAACACTTTTCCAACATTTCCAACGTCCGTGCGCCACTAAATCCGTTTTTTACGCAAAATTTAATACAAGTTTGTTGTTGCAAATTTAAATCAATTTCTGCAATTGTAAAAAATCACCAACACACACAGAGATAGATGTACTCTTGGCTACGTAACTTTTGCAAATGTCAAGTTATGACACTAAGATTTAAAGGGAATATCAACAACAGATGTACCAATTTAACAAAAAAAACAGAACTCAAATCGGAACGATGGGAGCGCCACACGGTGGTTATTCCGGGAACTTTTTGATCAAGGTAGTATGACCCCTGGAAACTATGGGACTCGGCCCACTCAGCCGTGTGTCATGCCCGCCAGCAAGAGAGGCAAGGTTTACACGGCCATCATCTTATGAAACCCTTTCAAAATAAAATCAACTGCAGCAGTACAGAAGAAGACTGAATCAGAATAGGAATTCTATGGTTTTCGGCTCAACTTGATGGAACTTCATGATGAAAAGTGAATAAAAAAAACTGTAAGTTCCACTTATTTTTATTTTAAAAACGACCTGTTTCTTCAAATAGTCGACATCATCATGTACAATATACAGGACATTTTGACATTTATATATGCATGGTGAGAGGGGTTCCCAAAACTTGTAATTTCAAACAAAAAAGTAGGAAGAAGCATAATAAACATTGAGCAAGCAATTTATAGAATATACGCAGTCACGGTAAAATTACAACCAACAAACTTGGCCATTGTTCAGATATGCATGCCAATAAGGAGGCAGAAGTCAATCAAGTATACAATCATTTAGAGGACATAATCATGGATTTTCCTGAGGAGCATCAATTTATTATAATGGGGGGATGAAATAAAATGGTATGCAAAGGAAGAGATGGTGGTGAGGTTGGGGACTAATGTTTAGCAACAAGTATTGACCGTGGAGAGAAGGCAATTGAGTTCTGCAGGAGACAGGGATTAATCAGTTAATAATCACCAACACTTGGTTTAGATACCACAAAAGGTGTGATATACATGGAAAATGCCAGGTGATTCAGAAAGTTAACAGTTGAACGATATTATGATTTTTCGTTGTCTCGGGCGTGACTTCATGGAATCGACTTAACATAATGAAAAGAGAAACTTTATAATTCCACATAGATTTATTAGACGGACGACCCTGATGACGTGCCACGTCGAAACCTGGGTCGTCCGTCTAATAAATCTATGTGGAATTATAAAGTTTTTCTTTTCATTATATTATGATTTTTCATTTGGCAAAGATTTAGGAACAGCATGATCAATTTGCAGTTTCCCAGAAGCGGACGCAGACTCATTAAAATTTATTAATTATTAAGAACAGCCTTCAATTCAAAAACATAAGACTAAGAAGACTGTTTAGGAAATGAAAATTAAAGCAATGATCAGATAGAAAAAGGAGTAACAGCTGGCTGTATGGAAACTCATGAGTGAGAAAAGGGAGCAAGGTACTATCGAGGAAAATTGGGAACATTTTAAAGAAGGGATGCCACAAATGAAATGATTAAAAATATGGATGAGACAAGGCAGTTAGGCAGGAGGAAGTACATAGAGCTAAATAATAAATTGAGGTGGGCAACAAATAGAGCAAAAATGCAGTGCAAGGATTTTGAAAGTCGACAGAGAAAGGGTGAAATTGGTTCGCTATACAAGAAGGTTAAAACACTATTGGGAGATAGGAAGGCAAAGTAAAAAGTAAGAGATAAGCCAGGTAAAATATTAGTTAAAACAAAATAAATCCAAGAGATGGAAGGAATATATAGAAATACTGTATGTGGATGTATGTATGAAATAAGTACATTGGCCAGGCAAGATTAATCAAAGAAAGAGAATACAATGCACAGAGATTAACATAGGCCTAGGCATACTAGATGGTAAGAAAGAAAGGGCATTAAGGGAAATGAAATCAAATAAGGCCATGGTGGTAGACTACAATCATGCAAAACTACTTAAAAGTTCAGGAAAATACAGGAGAAAGTTTTCATGTACCCATGTAGCATTTATAAGGGAGGAATTTGGTCAGAAGACTATGCCAGCCTAGTGTTAGTTCCTATTCCAAAAGAGGGAAAGTCCGCTATATGCGGGGACTGCAGGACAATAAGTCTGACTTTTCAGACAGTTCAAGTGGTAGGAGTGGAGAAGGTGAAGTGGACTGAAAAGAAAACAAATGAGGTGCCAAGTATGGTGGGGGAAAAAGGAGGATTGTTGGGAGAAATCCAACAGAGGCAGGAAAGATGGATTTAAAACATTTTGATTCGCACAAGGGATGTTGACGATTGTGATAGATGGGAGAATGTTAGACAAATGAGGAAGGGACAGGAATAGGATAAGGATGTTGAAAGGAATGAATTAGGAAAGAAATACAAAGGATTGAAAAGGGGCTTATTGTGTTGTTGGATGTGAGATTGTGTTTTGTTAGGAGCGGCAAGGGCAAGGCCGCTGTACCATTTGACAGCTTGTGCCCATTCAAAACCAACCTTATCCCAGAAGATTACTTACAGTCATAACAATGAAGAAGTTAAGTTGGGGGACTTTACATATATTTCACCATCAGTTATATGTTTCCCCAGTCAAATAGCATAATGAGAAAGGGTGAAGAGATGATATGGTATAACTATTAACCAGGAGACATCACCATAAAATTTTAAGCATTTTTAATTACCTTAGGGGAACTATCATGAGGAGAACAGCTTTTTCATGGACGTGCCAACCAAACATGAAGGAGCCGAATGCACAAAGAACCAAACAGCGAACAAAGTGGAGGGGATTTTTTGGAGCCATGAACAACTTCAGCAGAGCAGGCTGAAAAAGGAAAATTTTACCACTGATTAAAAAGGCAACCCAGTACTTAATCATACAAGTAAATATATACATTCAGTTGCATTTGCACTCTACAGCCTAAATTAGACAACAAATTGGAAAACTTGAGGACCGTGTTAAGGGCTCACAACAAACAACAGGGTACACACTATGTGGTCATCGACAGGATATTCAATTTCCAGCCATAAGTAACTACAGGGGTTTAGTTCCCATCTTACTACGCTTCCTTTTGAGGAAAAGGGACCTTGGAAGGAAAATCTCTATCAGGTGTTAAGAATACACGCTCAGGACCTCTCATGGTACTAAACAGGACATTCAATTCCCTTCCAGAGACAAGTTCATTATCGTTCACATTCATCACTGCAAAATTTGTTACTTTTGATTACTAAAGGCATTAGTTTGTTGATTCTGCCAGTAATAGTATTATTTGCACACTTTGGAACAAGTGGGCTATTTGATAGAGGTGACAAGTTTAGGGAATGGAGGAAGGGTGGAGATGGGGAGTACTTTAATTGAAGTGCTCTCAATGTAACATCACATTTGGGTACTGAAAAATCTTCTAACCACCTCCAGGTTTTAAACCCAGGACTCCAGAGTATGAAGCCAGTATATGACTGCCCCTCCCACAGCGAGTAATTCACATAACAAGCAAAAATTTAAAAAAAATGACTCGCTTAACAAGCAACTTTTCATATCATGAGTGACGAGGAAAGAGGGATCCCTGGAATGATTGTATGCTTGCTGCTTCAGTTTCTGTTTAGCACTCAATCCGGTAGCACTTAGTGTCGCTATCAATCACAGTTTTCCAAAATTGTGTCCAGGCATATTATTTGTGTTTTTTCGTGCAAAGTTTAATAATTTTATGCATAGTTTTTAAAATGTCCCCAAACAAAAAGTTGCGAGAACACAGCCAAGAGAATTTAAATAATCGTGAAAACAAAAAGTAAAATCATTGAAGGTCATTGTTCAACACCAATGGTTTGCACTATGAACAAGGACAAAATTAAGAAGATATAATAAACTCTTCTTCTTAACTCTTTGTGGATTATCTATGCTATCCTCTTCATAGCACCTCAAAATTTTACTAAAATTACAGGAGTAAAGACAATTTAAAATCTTTAAAACTTGCATATAATTTTTTTTGAATGAGTTTCAAATACCTGAGCTTCTTTAAAGTTTTTGATTCAAGAAATTAAAAAGTTGTTAATAGTAATGAATGCTTTAATTAAAACATTTTTCACTATCCAAACTTTCCCAATATCATTCTTTTGCATTGAATGAATGCAATGAAATTCCCTTCTGAATTCCATATTTGCTGTTAAGGCAAGAATACATAGATTTACTGCAAGTCACATAAAAAATTAACTATTTACACTGCATATTTGAATCAGTATTATATATCATGAATAAGAATCCATATGAGCAATCCTTAGTCAATATTCTGACAGCATCTTTCCTGAAATGAGTCTCTTATCCTCTCCAAGAAGCCTGGAAATCAGAGTGCCCCAGTCCTTCCAGTTACCTTTCGTGAGGTATTAAATTTCTTTTAAACAACCAAAGGCCAAGAAACCTCTGTTATGAAACATTATTATCACAATTTAGTTTTCCTATTTTTTTCCACGCCACACTTTTCTTTTTCTAAGCATGGAACTCAGCATAACTCACTCAGGATATCTTTGAGGAGATACCAAATATTACGGAGAGAGAGCATGAAAACTATGAATTGACACAATACATGAAAAGTATCAATTCAGCACAACAAGAACTCCAGGAGCTTGGATATAACTTTAATTCATCCACATACCCCCGATGGTTTTAGCTCCTTTCGACTGATGAAATGTTTGAAGTGGACAGCCAAAATTTTATTGAAATGTAAATTTGAAATTTTTATTCCAAGTAGGCAATGTGCAAATTCTACCTCAACTGTGTTTCTACTTACTGGACAGTACAGAAAAGAAAATTGGGTTGATATTAATTTTACTGATAAATAAATGCCAGTGAGATCACTCAGAAAAACAAAAGCCTTTGCCATGTATGTTATCAGGAGATGAAAAACTTTAATGGAGAATCACATGATGCACTCTACTCACCAATATGGAAAGAAAAACAAATATAAAAGTAGTTCGTGGCTGAATAGATGGTAACACAGAATGCTCATATTCCTTCACAAGTCCACCAGTCATCGCTGCAGTGAAATTTCCATCTTCAAAGTATCCAACTTTTTTCCCTGGAAAATTGTTAATTAGACATTAATATAGAGCAAATATGAATTACCACCACTTATTTTGAGAATATAGAGTGAATGTAAGTAAATTCATAAATACTAATACAGTGAGGTAAAGCATTCTATTCAAAAGTTTCAAAATATTTGGTTTCAATTTTGACTTGATCCACTGGGCGCATAACTTTTCATTTAATCCAGAAGTTGGGTTGCAGTCAGAAGTAGTTAATATGAAACCACTTTCACTTCCTCAATCTCATTAATCCCCAAAAAATTTATTTATCTAGGTTCCCCAAATCTGGTACTCTTAAAATCATACAGCCGAGATGAAGGTGAGTGTGTCCACGTGCATCTACAGAAATCCAACCTTGACCCTCCAGTCAACAGCCCAGTGAATTACCATACCCCAATAGAAACCAAAAAGGTTCAAAAATCTTGATCAGAAAAGTAACAAGGGTTTGTTTGTCATTTTCATGCACCATATAAGAAATTTGGCCCCTCTTACTCAATCAATGAGCATGAGGCAGTTTCTGTGGATCCCAATAAGCACGATGTAAATTTTAAAGTAAAACTGAGTGTTCTTCCAGCTACAAAATATTGACAAACTTCAATTTTTCACCCCACCATAAACCACATACATGATTACTAAAGAATTTTCCCTCGTCTGTAATTGATGCCAAAAGACTAATTTTGTTCGCCACAAATATACAAAATAAAAACACCCATTGCCCATTCCATGCTCTACTTTTAAATTCAAAACTATTTAGCTCAGTTTCATCAATAATAAAAACCTGATTGTTTATAATAATTGAATTATTTTTACCTATAACAAATGCAGCCTTGTCCGCAACATTGTATAGAGCCCAAAAATTTGGAGCCCAATAAGCATGTGAAAGCCCTCTTTTAAATGGAAAGAGTCTTGACAAAACCTAAAATGTGAAAAAATAAAGACGAAAATGTTAAAAATCTTAAAACGTAAAAAGATACTATATTAGCACACAATTAACATACAACATTGGCCTCCAACCATTTATTCCCTCCCAAATGTCAGTACCACAGGTAGTAATTTCCAACATTGGGATAAATACAGTAACAATGCTAATGTATGTATCATGATAAGAAATAGATACAAGGTCAACAATAAAACATTTTCAAGCTTAAAGCAGTGTAATTCATTTTTTAAATAAAACTGGACAGAGAAACCAGGGAGTCATATCATTACGAAAAACAAAGAGCAATTACTGACTTTTAATAATCAAACCACTTTACTTTTCCACATAAACTTTTTAATTTTTACAACCCAGGTTTCGTTATAGCATAACATCATCAGGTGATCCTGATGATGTTATGCTATAACGAAACCTGGGTTGTAAAAATTAAAAAGTTTATGTGGAAAAGTAAAGTGGTTTGATTATTAAAAGTCAGTATGAAGATTTTCCACCAAGTTACGCCAGAAACTGTTTTATTTAATGAGCAATTACTTATTCTCCTTCTTCTCCTCTGAATGAATGTAAGAAATTTGCAATTAATATATTTTAATAGCAAAATATGGTTAGGGCATACCATTTTTGGATGGGACTACTCAACCACAGTTCAGAATTAGAGTTACAACCAACAGATCCTGCCAATTCATTCATGCTAAATATGCCAACAATTATTGCTTCTAAATATATATTATCTATTAACCGTAAACAAGAGTAATCAACCTTATGGTCAGGGATGATAGAGCTCACTCAGTACTAAGCTCAATGGTATGTGAAATTCACACATCAGGGTAGGCAGACCAGGTCTTTTCCCTGTGCCAGTTATGGTTTCCCAGGAAGACCTGGCACCCAACAAATCACAAAGCTTGGATGGAGCTGAAGCTTGCCCAGGAATCAAACCCTCTGGTAAATAGACCAACACTCTACCCCTGGACTACCATGGCCTCTGATATCTATAGAGATGCATGCATTCTTTTCCATGAAAATATTATAGAAAAAATGTACTGCTTGCAACCAAATGGGAAATTTCTGATTTTGGATGCAAAATCCCTTCCTTTACACTTTCAAAAGAGAAAACAAACTATGCCTTTCATCCACTTTATATTATATTCTTTGCATTAATATTACCATCATAACATTAATAAGTAGCCAAAAGAATGGAATAGATTGGTGTAGTAACTGACTTACAGTTCCATGTTTTATCCATATTCAAGTTCTTTAATGCCTTTGGTATATGAAATTCTACTTTGATATGCATTGAAAGGCACTACTCTTTCTCTAAATACACACACACTTGATCACAAATATTCTAAAATAATATTACTGCATAATAGATATACTATGCATATCAACAGTTTCTCATCATGCAAGAAGGGACATCAATAGGATGGAATCACCTTGAATTCTATGGTTTCAGGCTCAACTTTGTGGAGGTTCATTTAAAGTGGAATCACCTTGTTTAACTTGTTACACAAAACTTCATCATTACTTTATTTTTATGAAACAGTTTGAAGAAATAAAAATATTGATTATTCTAGGTTCGCAGTTATGATTACATAGCAAATAAATCACAAAAAAGATATCATAATTGATGATGATAAAGCAGCATCATATTTCTTTTGATTTTGGCTTAATATCATTTAATATGATTTTATTACAGAGTAATACCCAAAAATGCCCATAACCACTAGTTAAAAATGGTTTGGTTTATGTTGGCTGTTTTCCAGCATGATAAAATAATGTGACAGGTTCATATGGCATTGCATGAAACCTGATGTATGCATAATTAAAGAAAATCTCAGGAGCAAAGGTCAATGAATGCCCTGAAAATAGCACAAGAGAGAGAAAAAAAATGTTTGTTTTCTCAATTATACCTGTACCGTCCTTAAAAAAAATCAAGTAATTGTGCCACAGATATCAATTGAGAATAGTCAGCAGTAGATAGGGGTAGAAAACAAATATTACATTAAAGGGATTACAGAATGTAATCAGTATTTTGGACATTAGTAGAGGCAAAGCTAAGATTCTTATTTTGTAACTTTTTTTTACCATTTTCCTAGCTCAAGATTGAACAGTTGTACACATTTTTATTAAATTCCTGCATAAAAAATTATAAATTCACATCACCATCACACTTGAACCTTGCTCAAGCGATAAAACATTGCAAATACAAGTACAAATGGCGACAAGCGTAAACGTAGGCAGCATATGCCGATGAGCACTTGAACATATTTTGCAGGGAACACATTCACATATTTAATATTTTGTTCGTGAATTGACAGACAATTCAATGTGTACATTATTGGAAGAATTACTTAACGCATCAAAAAACTGATGTGTCAAATACCTGTTTGAGCTCCCCCATTGCAATGAAAGGTCCAAAGGATACCAAAAATACAAGCCCAACAATTAAGCTCAGCTTGGCCAATTGTCGTGATGACTGAAGGAACCAGTGCTTAAAGGGAACACCAGGATGCCTCTTTGGGTAGCAGCAGTTTCGCAAAAGGTACACAAAATAAACAGGAGAAACATAAAGGAATATATGTTTCAAGTTCAGCAAGAGGGCAAACCAAAATGATGAAGCCAAGTACTGATCCTGCAATAAAAGATAAACATTACAAAAGGATACAAGTGAGGAGAAGAGGAATATAAAACTATTCATAAAAAGTTCTGTCAAGGAAATGTAAATTTATGCAATTGAATATTGGTTTGGTCATAAGATAAGACATTTATATGACTGACATTAATCTCCATGTAACTTTAATTAGTTTTTCTAAATTATTGAGGGTACCAACAAAATAAAACAGAAATAAAGTAAATACTCAATCCTAGTTAATAAAAATGAAACCAACCGCTTTCAAGATTGTGAGTTTTGATGAAGTGAAATGCCACATTGATTTTGAATTAATTTCAATAGACAAAAATGCACCACAAAAAATCTTGGGCTGCTCAATTGACGAGTACTAATCCCTGCAGGACCAGCACAGAGTGTAAACGTCCAACCCATTACCCCACTTCTGAACTTTGCTAAAGCATATTTTCCGCTGTGGGAAAGTAAAAAATATAAAAGTTCACAAGCAACACAATTTTGATATGATGCAGCAATGTCCTCAGTTACCCTTTCTTAAGCGGGTACAAAATAACTTAAGGTGACAAATGTCCATAAAAAACTTTAATCGATTTGCAATATTTTAACTGTTACTTTGTGTGACATTGAGTCTCACAGTAGCCTAGTAGATAAAGATTGCCCTCTACCCACATTTTCTAGGTTAAAATGCAGGTCATATCTTGCACAACTCCAGCTAAAATCAGAAAGTCTACTAAGAAAGTTAAAAAATGTCTCGGAAATTACAAGTGACAACTGAAAAGAAACCCCTCTCCAACCCATAATATGCAATTCCATAAACCATAGTCCATAGGAGAGGCAATATCACTTATCAAAATTCATTTTTGTGTCGCTGTGGTTAATATTTGTGCGATCACAAATTTAAAACACAATCACATGATTCATTGACCGAAGTAACATGACAAAAGAAACAATGGACAAATAATGGTGCCTACTCAGTCCAGTAATTCCAACCACTGAGTAAATTTATAATAAAATAGAAAAGTTAATATATTTTACGAAAAACCTAATCAATTAATTGGGTAAAAGGTAAATTCTCAAATTTTCTTCGCACGACATTTTCCACAAAAAAACCAGGTTAAGAAAGTCATTTTTACGTTTTAGCTACAAAAAATGTCAGGTGTACGTTATAACTACAAAAAGTGATTTACCTGAAGCATTCTTGATAATGATATTAACAAAATTCCAAAAAGAAAACCGTTGTATTGGAAATGTATGTGATCAACCATAAGTAGACCGGCATTTCCCAGTAACAGAAGAGCCAAAACAGCAGAGGGTGAAGCCCACTGTGAACCCCATTTACTGCTTTTCCTGAGACTGCTCTTTAATAGGTATGTGCAGCATCTATCAAAAGAATTACATCACTGTTTTAGTGGTGAAATGATGACGTTTTCATTATATTAGTTAGCCCATAGCTGCAATTCTCATTAGTCAATATCGAACAATTTTATCAATAATAAATTGGATGGCCATACTTACTCCCAAGTTCCGTAGGCAAAAACAAGATCGGTAAAGATGACTGAAAACCTCTGAAAATATATCGTTTGCCATGAATCATAATTCAACCTTTTCACTTCTAACATTTTTGGATCAAAGATTTTAGCAACATGAGACAGTCCATATTCGAACCACGCAAAGAGAGGAGGATAATCTAAAGTCCATTCTGATGTATTTTCATAATACCATTCACTGATAGGTAAGCTATGGGTTATGGCAAGCCAATTCCTATGGACTTCGAAATCCGTTGACCTGCTGTAATATAATTACTGTAAATAATAAGACAAATATCTTGCACATAAATCAAAATCTACATGCAAAACAAGTATAATGCAAGTGAAATAAACACTAGAAAAGCCACTTACTATGCCGGTATGAAAAGAGCCTTCAAGCATGAGAATATTACCACAACAGCACAAAAATGAAATATAGGCATCATCTTTCTCTTTAAACGCCGGCTCTTTCAACGAAAACTCAAGGCCCTCCATGAAAATTCTATGCCACATCAGCTGACGCAACCGAGTGACATCTACATGATTGCCGTATTTTCTTAAACTACGCAAACAGCGGAACGACGCATTTATTTGAATAATTGGAGTCAATGTTTTTCTTACTTTAAGGGCATTATCGAATAAAACCACTAAAATATTTTGCATAAATATCGATACTCATCTCAAAACATTTCGAATATCCATTTCCTCAAGTTTTCCACTGTTGTTACTTTTCTGTTCATACCGTTAAGGTTCAGATCCGAAAACTCCCTTAATCCTCGAAATGGCTCAGAAAAAAGTAACATAAAACGCTCAGAGAATACTCAGTGAACTAATTATATTGCAAAGTTCGGCGTAAAGTACAACTGAAGCTATACAGTTGCGACTGTGTTTCAGTTCAGTTGTTCAAGTGTTTTCAAATCGTTTGTTAGGTACATAATTACTGTACAAAGACTATACTTTTAAGCTTCAAAATGTCATGGTAATACAAAAATGGCAAATCGATATTGTTCCGACTAAGGAAATAACGACCGATGTTAGCCGCTATCCATTATTGACTGTCAACATCGACAAAAATGTTGGCCAGATATTGGCGCTAAACGTTCGCCCATTAGTCGTAAGGGAACGCGGAGTTTATTTTCCGATTCAGTTACCTCGTCAAATGTTTAAAGACAGCATAAAGGAACTAAAAAGACTGTTTTGCATTCATGTTCTAAGGTCTGCAAGATGTTAGCGGTGGTCAATTTAACTTGTTACGCCCTAAGCTGGCCCGCGACTCTCTCACGAACGAAGTGAGCTATAGATTTTTCAGTGATATCGACGAATTGAAAAGTAAAACAGCACAAAAATTTAGGATATGTAAACAATAGAACACCTATACAACTAACTAAACCATCAAAAAAATAATTTCCTGAGTAAAAACTGGTTAATGCCGTTAAACTGCATCCCATTCGTGATAACGGTCTGCCTTGATCGCGTTTCAAAATGTAATCAACAGTACCTCCTATACCCTGAAAGTCATATAGTAGACTTAGCACTATTTCTCCTAATTAACTGAATGATTATCTTTTTTCTGCCCGTAACACGGCCATCCGCTGTCATTCCGTGGAATGATACGATATCGATAGATGACTCATCTATTACAGTTGCCTTATATACATATTTCCATTGACCATTCCTGATATTTCACGTCGACATGCATTCCAAGTCGATTGATTCTTTTTGAAGAACCGTTGAAATTATTTGCACCTACAATTCCATTGATATACACAATTCGTCATCAAAACCCATAAGAGAGCAATTAGTGCATTTCGCACATATGCAGCTGAAACGGTCGAATACACAGCATATACGGCCGATAACCCTAACTTATAACGATATCAATAAGCAGCTCCTCTTTTAAAATTACTTTAGATGTGATAACGACCATTTTTATTTGACCATCCATCGTACACAGCCTCCAGTGGTCGCTTGGATTACAGGAGTCACTACTCCATGCTGAGAGAAGGACGCAATCCTACTGCATATATGCTACTATTTAAAAGCTACCTTTCTGGTGAATTGAAAATGTGATGAAGGCGTACACCTCCATAAGAAATACGTCTGAATGCACGATATAATATTTGCTTGCGTGTATGTGAAGGACTCAACGAGCACCATAATGGTATGCTCTGCTTGGATCATATTTTATCAAGATTTGCTCTGGTCAAGAAGATGTGGTATATCTTCTAGTATCTTTTCGTGTTTATTCAAATGGTGATTTTTATACCCCTCCTTTTCATATTCTGCAACTGTTATATGAACTTAAGTCAATTCAAAGAAGCTGTGGGTGATGCCACAACGGTAGCTTCTAACAGTCATCCAGTAATGCGCATTACAGTGCTACAATTTTGAAAGTTCAAAAATTAATTTGCTCTGACCAGGAATTCCTGTCAATGTGATTAATTTTAAAAATTATTGCACTCACCTCAATTTTTACTGTTGAAATAATATGCATTCCTTCTCCAGGTTGCACCAGATACTCGTACACTGCCAGCTGCACAGTTGAAATGCACTTTGCACGAACCCAATCCAGGGATGTACTGTACATATTAGGTATGTATTATATATGGCTTTATTTTTACTACATTGTTTGATTTGCTGATTTTTATGCTTGATTAGTGATTCAGGTTATATAGTATAAACCATAAACACAGTAATCAACCCGAAGGTCAGTTTAGTAGGTGATGGTAGAGCTCACCCATGTACCAAGCCCGACGGCATGTGAATATTCACACATCAGGGTAGGGGGGCTAGTTCCTTTCCCTGTGCCAGTTATGGTTTCCCAGGAAGACCTGGTACCCGAAAAATCAACTAGCTTGGGTGGAGCTGCAGTGTAAAATATTTCTAGTTATTTCTAGTCTAAATCGCCCAGTAATCAGTGACCCATTTCATAACTTACACAAAATATTCAATTTTTTGAGGAACGAACTGAAGTTTTCCCTGAAGAATCGCTGGCATGATTCTCTTCACACAGATGTTTAGCAGCGTAGAACTGTTTGATGTCGCAGTTCCTCGAACATAGTTTGTGTTCTTCTGCCCTTATAAGCAATGACCTCCCCGTTTGCCCAATGTCTATTGTTTCACATTCATTATATTTAATGAACACAACTATTTTTTTTAATTTTTCACTCTTATCCTTTGTGTCCCTCGGAAGAGCACTGAAACTTTCCTTGTTATAATAAGTGATTTTGAAAAGGTCTCTCAGGAAGGTGTTGGCTACATGTTTGACCCCATAAAAGGAAGCTTACTCCAGCAGAATTCGGGTGTTTTTTTGACAACCGAACCAAACAATAACTTTTCCGTTTGATGGAACGTGTCATATCCTGCATTTTCTCTAAAATATTCACATTGTAACCATTTATGTAGGCATGGTTTTACTTGTTTTAAGCTATCGATTGAAATTGGTTATTGAGAGGGGAATATCAAGCAACCTACTAAGCATGAAGGTGGTACAACTCTATTGATTGTAAGAGGACCAGAATTTTTCCCTTGTATTTTTGGTTTTAGGAACTAATAGCGAGGCTTTCCATGCATAGTATCTGTGCCTGTATGATCATTTATGACCCCTTGGCTTGACTGGATGCCTCATGTTTCTCCTGTTGGGAGCAATTCTTTCCCTTGAAGTCCTTCGAAAGGTTTCTCAGCACACTAGGAAAACATATTGGAACAGAATCAAGAGTCAAAATGGATATTCTCTTTATTATTCTTACACTTATACTTCAGGTAGTTATCCCGAATTCGTAAGCCGACTTTAGTCTCTGGGAGAAAGGGTAACTCACAAAAGCGACAAATTTTTCACAAAGTTTGTCGCTACCGAGATTAACTGTCTTCCATCTCCAGTTCTTCTAGCTGGGTTTTAGGCTAAAAGTCATATAGATGTCAATTTATTTGTAGAATTGATAATAATGGGCCTGTAATGTGAATGACTGACTCTGGAGCCATGTCTTGATAGAATTTCCATTTGTAGAGAGGGAGAAAGGGTTTTTTAAAAAGTAGTCTTTATTTTATTCACAGTGAGATATTACGTGTACGATGAGTTACACATATTAACTCTTGACAGGGCCTTTTATTCACAAAGACCTCCAAAACCTTAGCCTAAGTAAATTTATCAAAAATCAATTTTGTGCAAAAAATAAATTTATTCGGGACCCTGGCGGTGAATAAAATTATACATCTCTCTACATATTATACAACCAGAGTAATTTGAAATTTACTAAAATGGCTTGAAAGGTCAAGGTAGACCTCACCTCTTACCAAGACTGAAAGGATAGAGACTTCAGCTCCTTTCCCAATGTAGTCTTCAGTTTTTCAGAAAGTTTGTAAAATAATAGGGACTGTTGGAATACTGGTACCCAAGTAGCTCTGAGCTCCACTCAGTAGACCTCCTGCCATTTGCCTTCTTGGTGGTGGAGTAGGATGTAGCTGCAAGGAATGATGGATCTCTAATGTTAAATGAAAATAAAATGTGGGTTGCCAGGGAAAAGCTGGATGCCTGAAAATATTCTGGGCCTAGGATACATTAAGGAGTGTTATCACGGCTTCACAAACACTTGAGAAAGATAAAAGAGACATTTGTGGATTGTAAATCATTTACTTTTAGCACAATTTATACCATGATTACGAGAGGAACTAGGTAGACTTGTCATATTAAGAGACCTCAAGACCATTTTAGAATTTGAAGAACTCGCGCTGAATGAGGAAGCTAAGGAGCGGAATCAAGTTGGCAGTTTGTGGGGTATTATGTGGATGTAGACGTTTCAAATCGTTACTTACTCCAATCTCAAATTAACTCCCCTTTCCCCCAAAATTACTCTTCAAATCCCATTGTCCCATGCCTCATGCACATCATTTTGTCCTTCTTGCGACCAACAAACAGAGAGTATTCATTCTATTGACTCAGATTCTAAATACACTTTCCTCGAGTTCCACAGTAATGTAAGCAGCTGTCCTCTTCCCATGCCAAATTTACCCCCATGCAACTCTTATAATTGCATCGTGCATTACCACGCTATTTCACGAAGTTATTTTCATTATGGTAAAACCACTCACCATCCAAGGGAATGCCCACTGCTCCTTTGTGAGCTGTAAATCCAGCAACTGCCCGATTGATTGCCAAAACAAAAATAATCAGGGATACTTGCCGACCCCGACCACCAGGTTTTTATCACCCCGACCGCCGGAAATTATTGCACCAACCAATTAAACTCTTCTCCCACTAAAATTTCTTCGGGGCACGGTGTTGCAGTTAACGGTCAGTACCTTTTTCCTTATATCAATGAGAGTAAAGCATCTCTTAATGATGTGCTTGTGATTTATTTAGGTAATACTGATTTTAGGTAATATGATTACATTCTTGGATTAGATTCATGAAAACTTACAGCTGTACAATACATTTAGGCAATTCAAACCTAATTTTAGATGGTTCCCACCAAGTACCGTTGAAGTCCAGCATCAATAAACCGGTCGATATTTACTTGAATTTCATGTCAGTAGCAAGTAGCAGTTAAGCTCCTTGGACAATTCTTAACTGAGAGTTAAAAGAATAGTTGTACGAATCGCATGCAGGGTCTTCACTAGATTTGAAAATATTAAGGAATATTGTAACTTTGAAGGAGATAGGATTACCAGACAAGTAGATGAAGCCTCAAGATAACAAAGTGATGGAATGAATTCAGAAAAGAAAGCCACAACTGCGATGGAAATAGAGAGTGAGCAGACAGGTGAGTATTATGCTAGGCCATTAGATACCTATACAATTGTTTGGGCTCTGATTCAGCCTCTGGGCATACCACAGTCTAGTTCATCGAGAAAGATTTTCCTGGTGCTGTAAGTGGCTTGGAAATGTTTTGTAATGAAGAAGGGGTTAGGGTACCCATGTCAGTTGTGTTGTTATGGGTGAAAAATGGAAAGCTAGTCCGTAAAGACATTCTTCCTGGAGGGGAAAGTGAATATGATTGCATTCTATCAGTAATTGTGAATATGTTGAATAAAGGATTCTCGCTTATGTTACTTTTTAATCCTGAGGTGTATGATGAGATTTTTCAGAAAAATCGAATATTAAAGCAGAACTATATATGGGAGACAGAACAATACGGATAATAAATGTGCTTCACAATGAAAGGAATTGACTTTGGTGCAAAAAACTATCCAAAGAACTATTTTCTTCATTTCTTGAATTTAGTAAACTTCCTCCAGTAAGCCTTAAACTCATTAAAATGTTAATAAAAGATTATTCTGATCTTTTTGTTTGTAGCAGAAATCTTCTATGGCTGTAAAAATATGAGTACGCACATGGTGGAGGTTGGAGATGCAAAATCTATTTAAAAAAAACCACCTTACTGTGTTCTACATTCTCAGTGAACTACTCTGAGTCACTGTATTTCAGGAATTTTTTAACAGGGCTAATGTCACCGTCAACGAGTCCTTGGTCCTCTCTAATTATTTAAGTAGAAAACAAGTTGCCGCCTGGAGAACCTGTTCAATATCGTCCGCCCATAGATTATCGCGCACTAAATAGTGCAACTAAAAAAGAATAATTCCCGTCGCAAACTAGGAAGAAATTCTTGGACATTTAGAGTAGCAGTTTTAGGAGAGGCGACAACTAAGGTCATTTGCGCCATTAGGGAATTGATTAGGAAGGAAAAAGGGTGAAGAGAAACCTGGCATCAGCATTATCCAGCCCTTAACGAAAGGCGCCAAGAGGTCTGCAGTCCCATCCAACGGACAAGGTCCTCACTCAAAGTCAGGATGCCACTGAAAAATATGTCATCTTCAGGATTCGAACCTGGACCCTCTGGGTGGGAAGCCATTATGAATTGGACCTTTAGAAGGCACATGATATTGTTCTTAGATGTATTTATGCATAGGTTACTGGCCAGTAGAAATGCACGAGCAGAGTAGGGAGTACACCGCCTTCAGCACACCTCATTGTCATTTCCAATGTACGAGGGTGTCACTTTTTCCAAGTACGTAGAAGTGAAGTTTGTTGGACACCGCATTTTAGCAGAAGGCTAAGCCAGATGATGAAAAAATTGAATTTTTAAAGAATTTTCCAAACTGACGAATGTAAAAACCGTCCAATCAATTTCTTGAACTTGTTGGATGTTATGAAAAGGTCATTCCTAATGTTGCCTAGTGCCCTCACCAAGTTTACTTCTAAAAATTTGCACTTCTCTTGGGGAGATGAGCCACGACACACTTTTTAAATTCTATGAAATTGTCTTGCGACCCAGTCGCTGTGCTACACAATATAATGAGAAATTAAATTTGAAAATGACTCCGGCATACTTGCCATTTGGCCACGCTTTGATGAGGCCCTGAGATGAAAGTTTTTGAAAAAAATAGAGATTTCATTTTATCAAAACTTTGGTATTCAGCAAATACTGGGAATATATAATGAAAAGAGAAACTTTATAATTCCACATAGATTGGAATCTATGTGGAATTATAAAGTTTCTCTTTTCATTATGTTAAGTCGATTCCATGAAGTCACGCCCGAGACAACGAATTAAATACTGGGAAGTTTTAATTTCAGAAAATTTACACATAACTACTTCATTGAACTCTCTCAGTTTCTAATCTAGAATTTTAAAATTGAAAATTTCTTCATAGTTAGAATTTATTCTTATTATTCCATTTGGGAACAAGTTTTGTAAATCAAAGTAACAAATTTCTCCTGTTTGATCGAATTAGAATTAAGCTCAATAAAATTATACCCATTCAAGAGTCTCAAATTCATTTTCAGAATACAATATTTTCAAAATTTCCAGTTTTCCAACCTTTTTTATTTGAATTATATACCAGTAGAACTGTTTACACTCTCTAAGCTCATGAGAGCTTGAAACATTTCTTTTGATCTTTTTGACCATCTATCAATCATATCATCTCATTGAGCATTTCTGTAAAAACCACAATGTCAGTTATACCTGCTTGTTCAGTCCTTCATAATTCAGCAATAAATGCCCAGCAACATGATCCACTACCTGATACTGACACAGCAGTGGAAAATAGTTTAGATTATATTGTTGGAAAACAATTGAGACATTACCACATTCAACCCCCTTACTTAGATTATTTCAATTTGCTGAACTAGAACTGTACTACAGTACTCTTATATATTTTATGCAGCCCATTCATTAAATGTATTAATTCTGGAATATTCTTTAAGTAAATACCAAAGTTAAGCACTGCCTTTGACATTATACACTGAAATATAGATGCGAGATTTTGAATTAATTAATTCATAGAAATTTTATTTCTATTAGTTTCTTCTATCTCCAAGCGGGTCTTACCCTCCAGAGTTTTTTCAGCTCTCATTAGCCCTGCACGCAGTTCTGCTCCTCGCCTCTTAGATTCATATATTTTTTTTGCATTCTTGCTACTAGTTCTAGCTTCAATTCAAGCAAAATATCAAGGTTTACTTTCTCAGTTTCGAATGTCTTTCTCTGTGGGCTTATCAAATTCTGCAGTCCAGCAGAGAAACATTTATTATTATTATTAGGTAATCTACCGGTTAAGGTAGGTTTTTGGATGGACACAACTATCAAATAAACATTTTGTAACTCCCCACCTAGCAAACTAATCTATATTAGGTCCCTCTTCATCTCGGTGTACTTCTTTCCTCCCTTCATCCCGTCCAACATCCCTATCCTGTTCCTACCCTTACCACGCTTGCCCAACATTCTCCCCTCTATTACCCTCTTCAACATTCCACTACCGCTCAATACGCCTTTCATCCACTTTTCCTGCCTCCATAGGATTTCTCTCAACAAACCCCTCTCCTCACCCACCATCTCCAGTACTTCCTCATTTGTTTTCCTTTCGGTCCATTTCACCTTT
The DNA here is from genome assembly GCA_037158775.1 of Hetaerina titia. Taxonomy (NCBI): domain Eukaryota; kingdom Metazoa; phylum Arthropoda; class Insecta; order Odonata; family Calopterygidae; genus Hetaerina; species Hetaerina titia. Next base: position 62,627,667 of record CM073775.1, on the reverse strand, counting down.
TCCATTCTTCTCCATACCCACATTTCAAAAGCCTCCAATCTACGTCTATCCTCCTGCTTCAGCGACCACGTTTCCGCGCCGTACATAGCTACGCTCCATATCAGAGTTTTTACGAGTCTAGTCTTAACATGCCTACTCAACGTCCCCGTCATCAACTCCCTCCTCTTTGAGAAAGCCTCCTTGCCTAGCGCAATTCTTCTCCTTACGTCCCTACCACTTTGACCGTGTTGGTCCAAAACACTTCCGAGATATGTAAACTGCTCTACCTGCTCTATTCTTTCCCCGCCTATTTTAATATTTAGCTTAGCCTTTTTCTTTCTAGAAAATCGCATAACCTTTGTTTTATTAATATTGATTCTCATCCCATATTTATCGCACTGAACCTCCAATTCACTCAACAATGCTTGCAACCCCTTGGCTGACTGAGCAACTAATGCTTGGTCATCAGCAAACCTAACCGATTTTACGAATTCCCCTCCGACTTTCATTCCTACCTCCAGTTCTTCCCATGCCTCTTTAATCATTTCCTCTACATATACGTTGAACAGTACCGGTGACAATGGGCAACCCTGCCTTACACCTCTTCCTAACACTGCCCATCCGGACTCTCCGTTCCCCACTCGCACCTGAGCAGTCTGAGACATGTACAGGTTGCGGATCAGTCTCCTGTCCCTCCAATCCATTCCTATTTTCTGCAATACACGCATTAATTTTTCCCAATTCACTCTATCAAACGCTTTTTCGAAATCAACAAAACAGGCAAAAACGTCCTGATTGTACTCTATATTTCTCTCGACTAGTGATCTCATTACTGCAATGGCATCACGCGTACCTCTTCCTTTCCTGAACCCAAACTGATCATCCCCTAAGTAATCATTTGCCTTACTCTCTATCCTTTTGTTGATGATCCTGAGAATAACTTTAGCTGCGTGGGATATCAAACTTATTGTTCTGTTATCCTCACATGACGAGGCCTTTGCCTTTTTTGGAATAGGAACTAACACCGATCTCACAAAATCTTCCGGCCAGATTCCTTCCTCATAGATACTACGAATCAGTCCATATATGGCCTTCTTCCCACCTTTCCCTAACCATTTCAACATTTCTACAGGAATATTGTCCACCCCCACAGCCTTGTTTGCTTTCATCTCCTTTAATGCCCTTTCTATTTCATCGTCGAGTATGCCTGGACCTAAGCTATCTTCTTCTACCTCATGTTCCTTTTCTATGTCTAACCTTGTCGGCCTAAGTTCTTTACCATACAGTGTTTCTATATATTCCTTCCATCTCTCTTGGATTTTTCCTGGTTCAACTATTATCTTACCCCATTTATCTTTAACTGTTAGCACAGATCTTGCCTTCTTACGTCCCGATAATAACTTAACCTTGCTGTATAGAGCACCAATTTCACCCTTCTTCTGTAGACTTTCCATATCCTCGCATTGCGTTTTCCACCATTCTTCTTTTGCTTTATTTGTGGCCCTTCTCAATTTATTGTTTAACTCTTTGTACTTCATTTTGCCTAACTCTGTGTTTACATTTTTCCATCTTCTTCTCTCATCCATCTTTGCAATCATCTCATCCGTTACCCATGGTTTCCTTATCCTTTTCCCGTTAACGGTTCCTATAGTGTCTTTAGCGGCTTCCAATATCCCCTTCTTGATACATTCCCATTTTTCTTCGATAGCACTCAGTTCTTTACCGTCATCCATCATTTTCTCTACAGCCTCCTGATACTCCTTCTTCGTTAATTCATTTACTGCTTCTAAATTCCATTTTTTAACCCGCCGCCCTTGCTTTATCTTCTTGAAACGAACATTACATTTCATAACAACTAAATTGTGGTCAGAGTCCGCATCCGCTCCTGGGAAACTGTGCGAATTTATCACACTGTTCCTAAACCTGTGCCTAACCATAATATAATCTAACTGATACCTTTCTGAGTCACCTGGCATTTTCCATGTATACCTACGCCTTTTGTGGTGTCTAAACCATGAGAGAAACATTAGCATGAAATAATTTAAAAACATAATTATGGAACAAAGCCAGTACTGCAATGTCAATTCATTCTAAAAATGCTTACAATCTTTAAAAAAATCTGCTGGAAATACCTGCTTCGGCTATAGATGTATTCACTGTTAAAAAAAAGGCATAGATTGATTTCCAATAACATATCATAAAAATACAATAAAACTAAATTACCAACTTTTGCTGTTTTATTATTAGGTAATCTACCGGTTAAGGTAGGTTTTTGGATGGACACAACTATCAAATAAACATTTTGTGACTCCCCACCTAGCAAACTAATCTATATCAGGTCCCTCTTCATCTCGGTATACTTCTTTCCTCCCTTCATCCCGTCCAACATCCCTATCCTGTTCCTACCCTTACCTCGCTTGCCCAACATTCTCCCCTCTATTACCCTCTTCAACATTCCACTACCGCTCAATACGCCTTTCATCCATTTTTCCAGCCTCCATAGGATTTCTCTCAACAAACCCCTCTCCTCCCCCACCATTTCTAGTACTTCCTCATTTGTTTTCCTTTCGGTCCATTTCACCTTCTCCATTCTTCTCCACACCCACATTTCAAAAGCCTCCAATCTACGTCTATCCTCCTGCTTCAGCGACCACGTTTCCGCGCCGTACATAGCTACGCTCCATATCGGAGTTTTTACCAGTCTTGTCTTAACATCCCTACTCAACGTCCCCGTCATCAACTCCCTCCTCCTTGAGAAAGCCTCCTTGCCTAGCGCAATTCTTCTCCTTACGTCCCTACCACTTTGACCGTGTTGGTCCAAAACACTTCCGAGATATGTAAACTGTTCTACCTGCTCTATTTTTTCCCCGCCTATTTTAATATTTAGCTTAGCCTTTTTCTTTCTGGAAAATCGCATAACCTTTGTTTTATTAATGTTTATTCTCATCCCATATTTATCGCACTGAACCTCCAATTCACTCAACAACGCTTGCAACCCCTTGGCTGACTGAGCAACTAATGCTTGGTCATCAGCAAACCTAACCGATTTTACGAATTCCCCTCAGACTTTCATTCCTACCTCCAGTTCTTCCCATGCCTCTTTAATCATTTCCTCTACATATACGTTGAACAGTACCGGTGACAATGGGCAACCCTGCCTTACACCTCTTCCTAACACTGCCCATCCGGACTCTCCGTTCCCCACTCGCACCTGAGCAGTCTGAGACATGTACAGGTTGCGGATCAGTCTCCTGTCCCTCCAATCCATTCCTATTTTCTGCAATACACGCATTAATTTTTCCCAATTCACTCTATCAAACGCTTTTTCGAAATCTACAAAACAGGCAAAAACGTCCTGATTGTATTCTATATTCCTCTCGACTAGTGATCTCATTACTGCAATGGCATCACGCGTACCTCTTCCTTTCCTGAACCCAAACTGATCATCCCCTAAGTAATCATTTGCCTTACTCTCTATCCTTTTGTTGATGATCCTGAGAATAACTTTAGCTGCGTGGGATATCAAACTTATTGTTCTGTAATCCTCACATGACGAAGCCTTTGCCTTTTTTGGAATAGGAACTAACACCGATCTCACAAAATCTTCCGGCCAGATTCCTTCCTCATAGATACTACGAATCAGTCCATATATGGCCTTCTTCCCACCTTTCCCTAACCATTTCAACATTTCTACAGGAATATTGTCCACCCCCACAGCCTTATTTGCTTTCATCTCCTTTAATGCCCTTTCTATTTCATCGTCGAGTATGCCTGGACCTAAGCTATCTTCTTCTATGTCATGTTCCTTTTCTATGTCTAACCTTGTCGGCCTAAGTTCTTTACCATACAGTGTTTCTATAAATTCCTTCCATCTCTCTTGGATTTTTCCTGGTTCAACTATTATCTTTCCCCATTTATCTTTAACTGTTAGCACAGATCTTGCCTTCTTACTTCCCGATAATAACTTAACCTTGCTGTATAGAGCACCAATTTCACCCTTCTTCTGTAAACTTTCCATATCCTCGCATTGCGTTTTCCACCATTCTTCTTTTGCTTTATTTGTGGCCCTTCTCAATTTATTGTTTAACTCTTTGTACTTCATTTTGCCTAACTCTGTGTTTTCATTTTTCCATCTTCTTCTCTCATCCATCTTTGCAATCATCTCATCCGTCACCCATGGTTTCCTTATCCTTTTCCCGTTAACGGTTCCTATAGTGTCTTTAGCGGCTTCCAATATCCCTTCCTTGATACATTCCCATTTTTCTTCGATAGTACTCAGTTCTTTACCGTCATCCATCATTTTCACTACAGCCTGCTGATACTCCTTCCTCGTTAATTCATTTACTGCTTCTAAATTCCATTTTTTAACCCGCCGCCCTTGCCTTTTCTTCTTGAAACGAACATTACATTTCACAACAACTAAATTGTGGTCAGAGTCCGCATCCGCTCCTGGGAAACTGTGCGAATTTATCACACTGTTCCTAAACCTGTGCCTAACCATAATATAATCTAACTGATACCTTTCTGAGTCACCTGGCATTTTCCATGTATACCTACGCCTTTTGAGGTGTCTAAACCATGTGTTAGTGATGACTAACCCCTGTCTCCTGCAGAATTCAATTGCTTTCTCCCCGCGTTCATTCCTCGTGCCTAACCCATAGTCCCCCACCTCACCACCATCTCTTCCTTCGCCTACCGTCGCATTCCAATCCCCCATCACTATGAAATGTTTCCCTTCAGGAACACTCGCGACTATATCCTCTAACTCATCATACATCCTATCGACTTCTTCCTCCTTGTGGTTGCTCGGTGGCATGTATACCTGAATAATGACCAAGTTTGTCGGCTCTGCTTTAATCTCTACGAGTAAAATTCTATCTGTCGCTTGCTCTATGTTGACTACGCTTCTTCCTACCCCTTTATTTAAAATTACGGCAACCCCTCGTTGGCTCTCGTCCCCGCCGCTGTATATTACTCTATAATTGTCACTCCAGTAATCCCCGCTATCCTTCCATCTCACCTCGCAGAGGCCTAAAACATCTATGTTACCTCTTTCCATCTCTCGCTTAATATTTTCTAATTTGCCTCTCCTCAACATTGTCCTGACGTTCCAGGTTCCTATTCTAACTACTTTCGCCTTCTTCAGAGTCTTCTGTCCTGCTGAAGTTATTTCTTCCCTGCAAGGGTTTCGTGGGATGACGACTGCGGAAGCCTTGCCTCTCCCGCTGCCGAGCACGACACACGGCCTCTTGGGCCGAGTCCCGTAGTTGCCAGGACTCATATTATCTATAGTGCCCATCATTATGTTCTTGGGAATCATAATTGAGGTGGTTTCCCGTTGCCTTCCTCAACTTTTGCTGTTATGTAATAGTTTCTGAATGACTTTAACTCAAGTTTTCATCTAATAGTACTTGATAAGAAAAGAATTTTTTGGACTAAACTATCCACATTATATAATTTATAGGGGGGATCAGGATGGTGCGGAGGCTAACGTACAGGCTTCCCACCGTGAAGACCCGGGTTCAAATCATTGAGACAACAAATATTTTACAGTGGTGGCCCGATCCCTACTTGAGGTGCCTGTAGACCCCTTGGTGCCTTTCGAAAAGAGTAGGCTAATGTCGACGCCAGGTTTCTCTCCACCTTTCCTTTTCCCACCCATCCCTAATGGCGCAAATGACCTTAGCTGTCAGTCGCCTCCCCAACAAAACCAAACCATAATGTATGGCATGCTAAATTTACCGTCATTCAATTCTTTTGAACTGAAATTAGTCAATTTAAGTATCTATTAAGAATTTATTTTATATTTTTCAAAACAAAATGATATTTCAATCAACATCCAGAAAATCCCCTCCCATGGACTACAACCTTGTCGTGGTGGAAGGGCTTGTGTGTTTCGATGACCCCTAGAGACCCCTACTGACGGGAGTAATAATAATTGTTCCTGGTAGGGTCATCCATGCCAGATAGGTCAAAGGTTAGGAGCCAGACGAAAGGTAGTCCACGCAGCGTCTGTTCCTCAGTGAGGTGGCTGCAAAGGCATCTGACCCCAGTGGGGCAGCCATTAAGTGATGGTGTCAGGTTAAAAACACTATTGAGGAAGGCAGCGGGAAACCCCCTCAATTATCATTCCCAAGAATGTAATGATGGGCATTATAGAGAATATGAGTCTTGGCAACTGCAGGATTCGGCCCAAGGGGCCGTGTGTTGTGGCCGGCAGCGGGGGAGGCAAGGTTTCCATGGTCGTCATCCCACGAAATCCTTGCGAGGAAGAAATAACAGCAGCAGGACAGAAGACGCAGAAGAAGACGAAAGTAGTTCCAATAGGTACATGGAACGTCAGGACAATGTTGAGGACAGGAAAATTAGAGAATATTAAGTGAGAGATGGAAAGAGGTAATATAGATGTTTTAGGTCTCTGCGAGGTGACATGGAAAGATAGCGGAGATTACTGGAGTGACAATTATAGAGTGATATACAGCGGGGGGGACGAGAGCCAACGAGGGATTGCCGTAATATTAAATAAACGGGTAGGAAGAAGCGTAGTCAACATAGAGCAAGCAACTGATAGAATCTTACTCGTAGAGATTAAAGCAGAGCCGGCAAACTAGGTCATTGTTCAGGTATACATGCCACCGAGCAACCACAAGGAGGAAGAAGTCGATAGGATAGGATATACGATGAGTTAGAGGATATCATCGCGTGTGTTCCTGCAGGGAAACATTTGATAGTGATGGGGGATTGGAATGTGACGGTAGGCGAAGGAAGAGAGGGTGGTGAGGTGGGGGACTATGGGTTAGGCACGAGGAATGAATGTGGGGAGAAAGTAATTGAATTCTGCAGGAGACAGGGGTTATTCATCACCAACTCATGGTTTAGACACCACAAAAGGCATAGGTATACATGGAAAATGCCAGGGGACTCAGAAAGGTATCAGTTAGATTATATTATGGTTAGGCACAGGTTTAGGAACAGTGGGATAAATTCGCACAGTTTCCCAGTAGTGGATGTGGACTCTGACCAAATGTAGTTGTTATGAAATGTAACATTCGTTTCAAGAAGATAAGGCAAGGGCGGCAGGTTAGGAAATGGAATTTAGAAGCATTAAATGGATTAACGAAGAAGGTGTATCAGCAGGCTGTAGAGAAAATGATGGATGAAGGTAAAGAACTGAGTACTATCGAAGAAAAATGGGAATGTATCAAGCAAGGGATATCGGAAGCCGCAAAAGACAATATAAGACCGTTCACAGGAAAAGAATAAGGAAACCATGGGTAACGGATGAGATGATTGCAAAGATGGATGAGAGAAGAAGATGGAAAAATGTAAACACAGGGTTAGGCAAAATGAATTACAAAGAGTTAAAAAATAAATTGAGAAGGGCCACAAATAAAGCAAAGGAAGAATGGTGGAAAATGCAATGCGAGGATATGGAAAGTTTACAGAAGAAGGGTAAAATTGGTGCTCTATACAGCAAGGTTAAGTTATTATCGGGAAGTAAGAAGGCAAGATCTCTCCTAACAGTCAAAGATGAGTAGGGTAAGATAAGAAAGGGGTAAGATAGAAAAAGTAGTAAGTGGGGTAAGATTGAAAAGGAGCATGACATCGAAGAAGATAGCTTAGGTCCAGGCATACTCGACGATGAAATAGAAAGGGCATTTAAGGAGATGAAAGCAAATAAGGATGTGTGGGTAAACAACCTTCCTGTGGAACTATTGGAATGTTTAGAAAAATGTGGAAAGAAGACTTATGGACTTATTCGTAGTATCTATGAAGAAGGAATCTCGCCAGAAGATTTTGTGAGATCGTTGTTAGTTCCTATTCCAAAAAAGGCGAAGGCTATATCATGTTTGGATTACAGAACAATAAATTTGATATCCCACGCAGCTAAAGTTATTCTCAGGATCATCAACAAAAGGATAAGTAAGGCAAATGATCACTTAGGGGATGATCAGTTTGGGTTTAGGAAAGGAAGAGGTACGCGTGATGCCGTTGCAGTAATGAGATCACTAGTCGAGAGGAATATAGAATACAATCAGGACGTTTTTGCCTGTTTTGTAGATTTCAAAAAAGCGTTTGATAGAGTGAATTGGATAAAATTAATGCGTGTATTGCAGAGAATAGGAATGGATTGGAGGGACAGGAGACTGATCCGCAACCTGTACATGTCTCAGACTGCTCAGGTGCGAGTGGGGAACGGAGAGTCCGGATGGGCAGTGTTAGGAAGAGGTGTAAGGCAGGGTTGTCCATTGTCACCAGTGCTGTTCAACGTATATGTGGAGAAAATGATTAAAGAGGCATGGGAAGAACTGGAGGTAGGAATGAAAGTCGTGGGGGAATTCGTAAAATCGGATAGGTTTGCTGATGACCAAGCATTAGTTGCTCAGTCAGCCAAGGGGTTGCAAGCATTGTTCAGTGAATTGGAGGTTCAGTGCGATAAATATGGGATGAGAATAAATATTAATAAAACAAAGGTTATGCGATTTTCCAGGAAGAAAAAGGCTAAGCTAAATATTAAAATAGACAGGGAAAAAATAGAGCAGGTAGAACAGTTTACATATCTCAGAGGTGTTTAGGACCAACACAGTCAAAGTAGTAGGGATGTAAGGAAAAGAATTGTGCTAGGCAAGGAGGCTTTCTCAAGGAGGAGGGAGTTGATGACAGGGATGTTGAGTAGGGATGTTAAGACAAGACCCATAAAAACTCTGATATGGAGCGTAGCTATGTATGGTGCGGAAACATGGTCGCAGAAGCAAGAGGAGAGACGTATACTGGAGGCTTTTGAAATGTGGGTGTGGAGAAGAATGGAGAAGGTGAAATGGACCGAAAGGAAAACAAATGAGGAAGTACTGGAGAGGGTGGGTGAGGAGAGGGGATTGTTGAGAGAAATCCTATGGAGGCAGCAAAAATGGATGAAAGGCGTATTGAGCTGTAGTGGAATGTTGAAGAAGGTAATAGAGGGGAGAATGTTGGGCAAGCAAGGAAAGGGCAGGAACAGGATAGGCATGTTGGAGGGGATGAAGGGAGGAAAGAAGTACACAGAGATGAAGAGGGACCTGATGTAGATTAGGTTGCTGGATTGGGTTTTATTTGGAGTTACAAAATGTTTATTTGATAGTTGTGTCCATCCAAAAACCTACCCTAACTGGTAGATTACCTAACAATAAAATAATCCAGAAAATACATTCAATATACATAACTTTAGATTGAGAGGTATTTAATAGAGTACCATGTAAAAACTGTTAATGAGGCTTATTCACCTTTATTTTATCGTAACATATGTGATCGATGAGTGAAAGTCATCTGAATAATTGACGACACAGGAATGTTGCAAGGAAAAGCATATTTCATTTTGATCAAAAACTTGCAAAAAAATTTAAAATAAATTTCAGCAAGTTGGCTGGAGCGTTTTCTCTCAGCGGAGAATAAACTCAATTATGTGATTGATTGGGAGATTGATTTGGCACTTTTTCCGTCAATATTCAGATGTGTTTTTGCGTCGACACATAACTGTAGGCAAAACATTGATGCACTACTATACTCTGGAGACAAAAAAACAGTCGAAAGAGTGGGTTTCTAAAGGCGACCTGGATATTAAGACGGCGAAAACAATGAAATCGGTCGACAAAGGCAATGGTACCATATTAAGGAATTATTATTAGGTAATCTACCGGTTAAGGTAGGTTTTTGGATGGACACAACTATCAAATAAACATTTTGTAACTCCCCACCTAGCAACCTAATCTATATCAGGTCCCTCTTCATCTCTGTGTACTTCTTTCCTCCCTTCATCTCTGTGTACTTCTTTCCTCCCTTCATCCTGTCCAACATCCCTATCCTGTTCCTGCCCTTACCTCGCTTGCCCAACATTCTCCCCTCTATTACCTTCTTCAACATTCCACTACCGCTCAATACGCCTTTTATCCATTTTTCCTGCCTCCATAGGATTTCTCTCAACAAACCCCTCTCCTCACCCACCATCTCCAGTACTTCCTCATTTGTTTTCCTTTCGGTCCATTTCACCTTCTCCATTTTTCTCATATTAAGGAAGCATTCGGAATAATCTACATCGATTACCTAAAAAGAGGACAGATGGTAGAAAAATGTGCATCATCAAATGAGATTGTTACAAAATAAATAAACATTGACAAAAATATTTGGTCTATATTTGTCCTGGAACGACCCCACATATCTTCATTTGTATTATTTATTTATTACTTCATGAAAATCACTTTATTGGACGACCCCACGTATCTTCACATTTCTTCGTCCTGCATAGCGTCTATTTCAAAGTTTCTATTGTAATTGGTCCCCTTCTCATCAAAATGATCCGAGCTTCTGCTGTCCATTAGGAGTTGTTGGCATTTTGTGAAATGACCCTATCAGAACCAATTTTCATATCTACCGCCAGCTTTGTGGGTCATCAGAATGCACAACTGCTTCCACCCTGCCGTTCGTAGACCGTGAGGAAGGATTGATTACGAGAGATTGGAAAATCACTAGCTACTTATTATGGTGAAATAAACTAGCGAGCAGTATTATTATGTTCGATTCATTTTACTCTTCCCCATGAAGCTTCGTCGCAATAATTGGGAGCCCTTTAAGTATATCGAACTATGATAAGGAATCTGCCAGAATATTTCCGCAATTCCATGCTCAACACGCATCCTCAAGGCACCCGGGAACGCGGTAAGTCAGCCACGAATATCGGCCGGATAAAATTATCACAGACGTGAAACGATAACAAAAGACGGGGACCCTCTTTAAGAATTGTATTACGTGTCATGACGACTTACTTCTACTCACGACGCATACACGGTAGAAAGCCTCCAAAATAGACAGACGGTTAGTGAAAAAAATATCAAAATAGTTGCATTTAGGGGGAAAAAAATTATGAGTGACAAAAGATGAGTGTCTGATAGATCTAGAAATGTTTCACATACAAGACCAGTCGAGTTAGTACTCGAATCTACTGAATCTATAAGGGAGAGAGAACCGCGCGGGTACCCTCCCAAGACGTTCCCTTCTGAAGCTTGCGTTTCGACCTCAACCATCCAACCCATCCAGCCTTCCAATTGGATTACAGGAGTAAGCCACCACTCCCAGCTGAGAGAACTTCATAATCTATCCGATTACATCCCACGGTTTCAGCTTTGCTTTGATTATGTGTAAATGAGTGCATTGGTAGATTTGAGACTGGTAATTTCATATTACTCTTAATTGCATCTGCCTGAACTTAAAATCCTCCGCCCAGATTCGTTCCTCATAGATACTACCAATCAGTCCATGTAGTCTTCCTCCTATATTTTCCTAAACATTTCAATAGTTCTGCAGAAATGTCTACCTCCACGGCCTTATTTGATTTCATATCCCTTGATGACCCTTCCATCTCGTCGTCAAGTATTCTTGGACCTAAGATATCTTCCTTGTCACCATATTCCTTTTCTACGTCTAAATATGTGTGACTAAGTTCTTTATCATACCGTTCTTCTATGCGATACATACGTATTCCTTCCATCTTGCTTGGATCTTTTCCTCAAGGATCTCTAGCGGTCATCTGAAGGTAAAAGCCTTTCCAGCTCGTCAAGGTTGTAGGACATGGGAGGGCAATAGCCAATAATAAAGAAATTTTAGGAAGTTCCAATAACGTTATCTCGGTCAGCCGGTTACCATCAATCGGGAGAGGTAAGGGCTTGACAGCTAGAAGAAGTCAGTACCGCAGCACTTTTTGATTCCTAGTGAGTAATGAAGTTTGCGGGGATAGAGGGGGGAGGTGTAACAATGTGGGGGAGGTGGGAGCCAGATGCATTGTTGGAAATGTCAATTGGTGTATTTTGAATTTTAATTATTTTAAAATCTTGAACTAATTGAATAAGTATGCTGTTTATGATGCTCAGCTCATTGTTCACGGTGCCCTATTGGCAAATGTGTATTCTCATGTTCTCGGTTGTGTCGAGTATGCTGTTTGAATAACATTAAATTTTTGAGTGTGATGCGTGGCTCATTTCATCTTTTGTGTTTGGCATCAGCTGATTGGTTAAAATGAATGCTTTGTAATTGGCTAGGTGTGCTTTGAACCTGATGATCGGGTTTTGTACTTTTGGCATGCATTGGCAAGTGGTGCATTTAATCTCGAAAATCCCTGAATTATCTAATGTGGAAGTTTGGTCTTTGGGTTTCTCTAAGATATTCTTAAGTGCATACGGGATTACTTTTGAGGTGTTCGTGTCGACTTGTATGAAGACTTATTGAAGCTCCTTGGTAAGAGTAAAGTGGAAGGGAATGGCAATAAATTTCTTTTTGGGAGCATTATGTTGCGGTTTGAGTGGGGTTTATTTATTATCGCATTCATTCTTTTTGTTAGGTAACATTTAGGCTTTAATTTGAGGTTGGTATCAATTGATTGAGATGATGTATTTGATGCGCTGAAGTTTGTTCGTAAACTTATTTTTTTAGTGGTACTCTAAGCTTTCGATTCATAAGAAAATTGAAGGCCGCCCATTTTTGGGTGTATCGGTAATGTGAGTCGAAGTTGATGAATTTGTTGGTGTTTGTCAGCTTCCATGTCGAACTCAAGTACATTTTTATTTCTCTAACTAGGATGTCGAAAAATGGGAGGGAATTATTCTGATCTATTTCATGTTTGATGTTTTCTCATCCTCGCATGATATAACCTTTACCTTTTTTGAAATAGGAAATAACACTGATCTCATAGTCTTTCGACCAGATTCCTTTCTCATAAACGCTATGAATTAGTCTTTAAAGACTCTCTCTCTTCTGAATCATTTAGTTGTCCAGCATTTAGTTGTCAGCCACCTGAACAATAGCATGTTAAAATTGTAACACAAATCCGCAAAAACTGCAGATAATTCAATCAACATTTTTGACATCTTTGAATAACTACACTCAATTCTGGTAAACAACATTTTCAAATGCGAGCTCGGTATCTACTTACCATTTGCTTGGGATAAGTGACAGCTTATCAAGTCTCCTGCAACTGCACTATCCTAGTGACACCGTGAACGAAACCCTTGCTGCTTCTCTTGTAGACTCCAATTGCATCCACGTATAACCTCTGCAATGTTACCCAGACGGTTTCATCACTGCAAATACTTAGAGAAAAAAGCAAAAAACTGTAAATAGTAATCAGACTCACAATGTGGGTCAAAGATACATTTTTTCATGCGCTGCACCATGCATTTTGTTTAATCCCCCATTTTGTGGCACGTAGAAGATGAGAAAATTTTTCACATTATGCAAATACATGCAAAATAATAAAATGTATCTAGTGAAACAGAAATGACTTACGTAAACACACAGCCACTCAATCACTAGGGTGTGTTAGACCTTTGTGAATCGCACACACACCTTTGTGAATCGCACACACTCACTCAGTCAGGGTTTACAAGGATCCCTCCTATGCCATTGACCTGTCAATCACACAGATGAATATAAAATTATAAAACGGAGGTACACACGCTCTCGCTCATTCACTCTGGTGTGTTTGACAACAGGGACCTTTGGGATTCACAAGTACTCACACATTCAGGGTTTACCAGGATTCCTCCTATACCAGGGACCCGCATATCAAACGGCTGCTCCCATTCGTTATGTCTTATGGACTTCTGTCAGAACCTTTGGTATCCATCGAGCGCACATTTTTACTGAGGTGCCTAGTCACTCTCTCATGTAAGAGGGATCGAGAAACTTGTGGAATAGAGTCATGTAGTAATGTGGTTAAAATTAATCGCCGGTTTTCCTGATTTTTGTCATCAACTTTTTTCTTCAACTCCTCCGTCACAAGTGATGGCCTCCCACTCCATTCTTCATCGTGCACACGGGTTCTTCCTTGGTTGAACATAATGCATTATTTCCTCACTGAAGATTCGTTCATTACATTCTCAACGTAAACAGTCTTTACTTAGAGACAGGTACAGAGACAGAACTAACTGGGGCGTACGCAGTCACGGTGGTGTAGGATCGGTGCTGCGAGTGATGTGCAATTGTTCTTTATTTAGTTAGCATTAGTCCAAAAACAGCACATTGCCTTTACTTTCTTACTTTATGGCCTTTACATCCTGGATGACCCTAGTATAGAAGGACTTACGTAAACACACAATCACTTGGGTGTATCAACCCTATGTGAATCGCACACACTCGCTCGTTCAGGGTTTGCAAGGATTCCTCCTATGCCAGGGACCCACGAATCACACAAAAATAACAAAACGAAAAAGAACGGAATTCCATAAACATGCAATCACTAAGGTGTATCGGACCTTTGTGAATCATACACACCCACTTGTTCAGGCTTCACAAGGATTCCCCCTATGCCAGGGACCTATCAATCACACACACAAAAAATAAGGAACTAAGAATCGAGGGTAGGCAAGTGCCTAGAGAAAACCTGACACCTGGTGTTTTGCCTTCAAAGCAGGCCTCTTCAGAGAAGAATGACAATTCCGTTAGAGAGGTTTGAAAGAATTGGTCATTGGGAAGGGGGGGAATGGGGGATCTCGTGATTGGACAACGGGTATGGAGAAGAGACGGTCCAATGGGTATTGTAGTTTCAGTGGAGGTGGGTGAGGAAGATACAGATAACAGTGGATAAGGAAGACGGGAAGTTTTGGCGGTTGGTTTGCTGATAGGAGAGGGGGGAAAACGTGGGAGTGGGTGTGTTCGGAAAAGAAACACTTAGTCCTGCCGCACACTCCACCAAACATGACCAGGGCATCAACACACAAAGTCATATGTGATATGACTTTGTGTGTCCATGTCGACACAAGTCATGTATGTGTAAGTCAAGTGATATGAATCACCTCCACAAAGTGATGCCTCAAAGCATTCTATTCAAGGGGGGAAGTTTGGACGAGGTGGAGAAGGGGGAATGGTCATATTTTAATGCTATAAAAATCAAACTCCACATCAAAGTTTAAGCAAGCCTTTTCTTAGCATCCATGTCATCAATTTCCTCCTTCTAGTGAAAGTTTCTTTGCCTGACACAGTTCAAATATTCCAAGTCTCAATTGTAACTATTTCAGTCCTCTTCTGTACTGCTGCTTTCACTTTGCAAGGCATTTGTGAGATGACAACTGTGGAAGGCTTGTCTATCCTGACTGCTAGGCACAATAAATGGCTGATAGGGCTGGGTCATGTTGTAGTCGCCAAGACTCATGGTCTAGTTGGTTGTCCCCCACCCTCTCCCTCGACCTGTTAATAATGTAATGGTCCCGTTACTTTTGTCATTGTACAGCCCCCATATTCCTTCGCATTTGACATGTGCACCCCCGATGGGGATGCTCCTTCTACCTTCCCTCCATTATGAAATCCCTCACTGACTCACCTCCAAACACTGCTTCCACCATCCCTCCCTGGCAGTCATTGTAGAACTCAGCAGACTACATCAAAAAACATTGTGCCATCTCTTGAATGACATCGTTTGTGTCGTGAAATATCCAACCTCAGAATGGTTTTTTTTTAGGTCTGGCAATAAGAAAAAAGTTCCTTGGAATGAGATCAGGAGAATAGGGTGGATTTGGCAAACTTTCAAAGCCTCATCACTTTGATTGGTGGTTGCGATGTTATTGTTTCTGAATAGGGGTCAATATTCATGGAGTCCAGCATGCAGACATATTTGAAATGTGCAGTTCAGCTAAGATCAGTCTCATTCATGATCATTCGAATGGTTGCTCATCAGTCCATTTGGATAAAGTCCGACACTTTCGTCACTGTGGTAGCATCATTCATGCATGATGGTCTTCCTTTTCTTGGACCGTCTGTGAGGGGCTTGTGACCAGTTTGAAAATTCCTTTTCCACCTCACAATTGCGTCATATGATGGGCCATCATTTCCATAAACAGCAATCATTTCATTCTGGATTTGTCCAGAATTATAGCCTTTCAAACGTAGGAACTTCATCACATTGCAAGCCTCTACCTTCTCCATACAGCGAGTTACTTCAATCTATGTCTTTCTGAAACAAAACAAATGTAAATTACTAGCTGTAATTTACAGCATTAATTATATAAGGATAAATTAATATGCAGAATAAATTATATCCAGATATCTCAGTGATAATTACTTGCAAATGATACCCTCCATATTTAAGGATGGACGTCCATAGAGTCAGCACCTGATGATGACATTGAAAGCCAAAAATCATGTGTCTAAAGAAAATACTGGGGAATTACAAAGTTACTACTTTTCATGATACAAGGACTCATTATCAATATAGTGTCCATCTTAACACTCTTAGAATAAATAATTAAGGTAATTATGTCTACTAGTAATATTCTGCCATTCACTTACTCCTTGTTTACCATGCTTCATCCTACCTTTTTCATTCAATACTATTGCCACCCTTCACTGGCTCTCTCCTTTTGTACTGCAAATTTATTTATAGCTAATACCCTTGGAATCCTGCTGTCCTCTTATCTTACCTCAAAATGCCCCAAAATATGCTTCCTCTCTCAATCTCCATCTCCTGCTTAAATATTTTCTAGTTTTCTTGTCCTCTATGTCATCCTAATATTCCAAGACCCTTTTCTGATTAGATTAGTTTTCACCTGCATGTTCTGTGTTCCTTTTGATTTCACTTTGCAAGGATTTCATGAAATGATGGCTGCAGACTCCAGATGCCAAACATGAGACCTGGCCCTGCAGGCTGAATCCTATAGTTGCCACGACTTGTACTCTGATCTATGTCCATCGTAGCAGCATGGGATACATGAATGAGTTGGTTTCCCATTTCTATCCTCAATAGTATTTTTAAGTTGTCATCTTCACTATAATGATCACCCCACTGGGGTCAGATGCCTTTGCAGCAGCCTCTCTGAGGAACAGACACTGTGCATAATACCTTATGTCTGGCTCCTAACCAGAAGCAAATATTTTTGCTCCCTCCAGCACAGCTCTAGGGGTGATCAGAATGCACAAGCCTGTCCACCACCTCAAGGTTGTAATCCATGGAGAGGAGAGGAGACATTACTCCTTAGGGATTATTTGAACATATAAAACAAGGTTTAAATTGTGCCATTCTTTAATATTCTAACATAATCATTTATATACAAACCATAACTTCATGAATTACAAATAGGATACTTGCAGGTTATAAAATTCTGCATAAATCTAGTAACCTGAGGTGAAGGGAATAAAGTAATCCCTTATGATCATTTTAGCAAAAACAATCAGCCGACATTAACCTATAAATGTACATAAAATATCTTAATGCTCCTTCCTTAAAAAAGCTAACCAGTTATAAATAGTCTTATTCTCACAAATAAATAAAGATTAAAAAACATTTTTGCATAGTAAGGGTCCATGTGGAAGAGAATTATTTTACATGAATTTGTAATCACAAATAATTACACAGAACCCTTTCTTAAGAGCGTTTTTTTTAAAAAAGGGATGAGATGTATTCTGTCAGCCCTAAAATTATAATTAAATATAATTAATAAGGCTCTCAAAACATTCAGAGCTATTTGTAACAATAATTTCTAAAATAATGCCTCAGTGGGAAAAAAACAACTGATACTTGAACAGCTTTACTTTTTTACTACCTTAAACGAGTATAAACAACACTGTAAGTGAAAATCTCATTAAAATCAAATTAGGCAGCGAAGATTAATCAATTAATGTTTCAGGCAGCAAATTAATTATAAAATATATTGTTTTTTTAAGAGCAATGAAAGGAACATAACAAACTGAATTTATACAGTCAGGCAGGCATAGGGTCTGTTTGTTATTAATGATAGATGTTGAGCGAGAAGTTGATAATTTTAGGTAACTCCCAAGTAAAACATGAAGCAATAACACATGCCACAGACCAATGAGACAGACCTATTTCAAATTAACTGAAAATAAACTAGGGGATGTTTGGTAGAATCTATCTAGTGCCTTAATCAAAATTAGTCAATTCGCATTTAATTAGCACTTCTAAACATCAAAGCACCAGCGTTATTTCATACAACCTTCAGTGATATGGTCAGCATCATTCAAATAAATGTTATTCAGCTAAGGCACAAAGTCCCCATCAGTTACGTCAACCAACAAATCTCTGGGAACCAATGAACAGTATAATATAAAACAACAAAACAGTGTGCAGTCCAATTTCATTCACTGGACAAGTAAATATGTACAGCAACACACGTTCATATGCACAATCCCACGTAATACGTATTCACAAAAAATCACTATGTACAAGCTCACCCATTCACAGACTCACACATAAAGCTCACTTTTGAGATGATTACACACATAACAATTGGCAAGATTTTTAATTTCTTTGTAAGAACACAGCATGACCTCCAAAAATTCACTTGTACTATTATATGTATGGAATAAGGCAATGTCTTTTTGAACCCTGTACTCTTCATTTGCTAGGTTCCTGAAGGATCACAGAATTGTGGCATCTATTTACAGTGTCAGGAGAAACTTCACAGTCAAGTTTTAAGGCCAAGGGGAAATAAGAGATTGGAAGAGGGATATAACATGTGAAAAGCAGTTAAGGTCACTGGAGTATGAATATGCGCATTGTGTACATTCAACAAGCAAGTAAAACAGTATACCAACAATCATAGCTTTTGTGTCAAAGGACAGGAAAATAAGGGATGCAGTGGTTTATAATACATGTCTTATCACAATGCATGCCTTGAGGTCAAATTTCACTCTCTGCAGTGGTCACTTCATCAAAAAGATTCCCACAAGAGCTGCTGATTCCAGTCCAATCTCAAGCTGCACACCATTTGCTTAGAAAAAACTTTCAAAGCTGCACAATAGCAATAACATTTCATTAAAGAATTTATATTAAAACCACTTCCTTGTCATTATGGAGATCTTTTCAAAAAAGCACAAACCAAACAGAATAGAACATATATATGACTTTCTTTCAAAAATCAACATTGGTGCAAAAGGTGGTCCCTCTTCTTCCCCAAAAAGAAACACAATGAAGCAGGTAGGAAAGGTACAAACAGATGGCAACACAAAAATCATCCCTACATCTCAGACAAGACTTTAGAGAGTGGCCGCTATTATTGGGTAAGGCTGCACTCGGCCATGTCCCATTTGCAAGACTGTCCCTACTCAGAGAGGGAGTCTACGACCGTGTACGTGCTCCAGCATGTTCGTGGGCATGTCCCGACCCCATGGTAGGGGCGGGATGCCCCGCGTCAGCAATCGCAGCGGGGCTGGTGGATGTGATGCACAGGGACTGGCGAGGGGGGCGGTGGGAGGGGTTGGAAGTAGGACCGCTCCGTGGATGGCGAGGGGGGGCAAGAGTAGTCCTCGCTCTGACTGTGGCCACTGTGGCAGTGGGACCGTGGTGTGGGTGGGGGTGGGAAGGGGTCACTGTCATACTCTGACCTGGCTGGTGGCCTTCTCGGGGATGGGTAGGATGACATAACCCCCCCTCCCCCACCTGCAGCACACGAGTCAGACTCATCGCAGACATCCGTGCTGCAGGGGGTTGGGGGAGGGGGCTGGTTGATAGCACGGTAGTGCCGGTATGGCCTCCTGGTTGGGCCATCCCCACTCCCAACACCCGTTGAGCAGCAACAAGAGGAGGACCTCGCATCGGTGGTCACAGGGCTTGGTGGTGGGTTGAGGGTTTCTCTTGGGTATGGTGGTGCCGTGGCACTTGAACCTGAGCTTGACGCTCCTGTGACATGCCCCCTCTCATAGCCCATTCCGAGGTTTGACATGTGAACCGAATCCAGCCCGGGGCGTAAGGCGCTTGGGTGGATGGGGGGCTTTGTTTTAGGGTGCCGACGTATGGCAGCTGCTATGGCCTGCGAGGGCTTGGGTGCAAGAGGGTCAGCTGCTGATGTCCCATCTCCGACACCTAACTGCTGGAAGGCATCTGCACCAAAGACGGGCATTCCTGGGTGGTGCCGATCACAACGTCTAAGGTTCTCATGCCTCTGGTTGCGTCTGCGGCAGAGGTAAACAAGTGCCACCACCACTGCCACCAATGCTGCAGCTACAAGTACTGCAGCTACATACACCCCCTGGCCCTGTGTGCCATCATCATGGTGCGTTGGTGATGCAGGTATTACAGCAGCTCTGACTGAGTCATCAACCCTTCTGTCCCCACATGCTGGTGGTGCTTCATCGCTCCCATCTGCACAGTCATCCATTCTGTCACAAACTCGAGCTTGTGGAATACAGGTTCCAATGGTCACACACTTGAATTCTCCCCTTTGACAACAATTGATCTCATCATCTCCATCTGGGCACTGGGCCAAACCATCACATTCCAAGGCATGCTCTACAAGATAAAATACACAAAAATTAACAAAGATATTCCATCCATCACAGCATTCATTCATCATTTCCTTTTCACAACAACTAACCTCAAGGAAGAACTAGACAAACCAAGATGTCACAATTAAGTCTTTGAACTAACAACTTAGTCAATATACAATTTTGTTAAGAAATTCACGGGAACCTTCCTCAGCAAGCACTCCACAAAGCTAATAATTTGCATTACTATTATTTTATTATAAGGTAATCTACCGGTTAAGGTAGGTTTTTGGTACCAAATAAATATTTTGTGACTCCAAACAAATCAGCAACCTACTTTACATCAGGCCCTTCTTCATCTCTGTCTACTTCCTTCCTCCCTTTATGCCATCCAACATCCCTATCCTCTTCCTGCCCTTTCCACGTTTGCCTAACATTCTCCCCTCTATTACCCTCTTCAACATCCCATTGCCGATCAATACACCCTTAATCCATTTTTCCTGCCTCATTAGGATTTCTTCAAACAAACCCCTCTCCTCGCCCACCATACCTAGTGCTTCCTCATTTGTTTTCCTTTCGGTTCATTTCACCTTCTCCATTCTTCTCCACACCCACATTTCAAAAGCCTCCACTCTCCGCGTATCCTCCTGCTTCAATGACCATGTTTCCCCGCCGTACATAGCTACACTCCATATCAAAGTCTTTACGAGACTTTTCTTAACCTCCTTACTCAACGTCCCCGTCATCAACTCCCTCCTCCTTGAGAAAGCCTCTTTGCCTAGCGCAATTCTTCTCCATACATCCCTACTTCTTTGACTGTATTGGTCCAAAACACTTCCGAGATATACAAACTGTTCTACCTGCTCTATTTTTTCCCCTCCTATTTTATGTTTAGCTTAGCCTTTCTCTTTCTGGAAAATCACATAACCTTTGTTTTATTAACATTAATTCTCATCCTATACCTATTGCACTGAACCTCCAATTCACTCAGCAATGCTTGCAACCCCTTGGCTGACTGAGCAACTAATGCTTGGTCATCAGCAAACCTAACCAATTTAAGAATTCCCCTCCAACTTTCATTCTTACCTCCAGTTCTTCCCATGCCTCTTTAATCATTTCTCCACATATACGTTGAACAGCACTGGTGATAATGGGCAACCCTGCCTTACACCCAAACTTAGGTTTGCTAATGACCAAGCATTAGTTGCTCAGTCAGCCGAGGAGTTGCAAGCAAGGGCAGGAACAGGATAAGGATGTTGGATGGGATGAAGGGAGGAAAGAAGTACACAGAGATGAAGAGGGACCTGATGTAGATTAGGTTGCTGGATTGGGTTTTGTTTGGAGTCGCAAAATATTTATTTGATAGTTGTGTCCATCCAAAAACCTATCTTAACCGGTAGATTACCTAATAACAATAACATATCCCTTTTGTAGTGTCTAAACCATATGTTGGTTAGGACTAACCCCTGTCTCCTGCAGAACTCAATTGCAATTGCAATTCTACCCGTAGTCATCCCTTGTGCCTAATCCGTAGTCCCCCACCTCATCACCATCTCTACCTTGACCTACCATAGCATTCCAATCACTATTAAATGTTTCCCTGCAGGAACACACGTGGTTATATCCTCTAACTCATCATAACAGTGGCTATGTGCACTAGAAATTTATTATAAGATAATACTGATTTGCATTTTTGCAAAATTTTGAAGCACCGGCAAATACATGTCAATAGACAGTTTTCTTGTAAAAAACAATTATGAATGTATTATAAATAATAAACTAAATATTTCGATTCTTAATTATCATTACAAATCAAGTTCTTTCTCCAAGTTGGTTCATTCCGCAATAGAAAATAAGATGATGAAGATGATCCACAATCCTAAAAATAATCATAATTTACTTGGAATAAACCTTATACATAACTACTTTTTTTTCAGCGTGGAATGCAATGTTGTATTTTACATTCATTTTACATATGCAAAAAATTGTTTCACTGAACACGTGTTCCGCTTCACAAGAAAGATGCAGAATGAACAATGCTTGTTTACATTCCACAGTGAATAAGGAAGATTAGATAGAATTAGGTATAAAATATGTGAGAATACAAGCTTCTTCTATCCTATATACTTCCTCCCTTCCTGGATTTAATTTAAAAAACCTATCCTTTTCCTCCCTCTCAAGTCGTCTGCCTCCCATTCTCCCCTTTATCACAGTGTTCAACATTCCATCACCAATCAAAATGGTTCCACCCAACAACCCAACTCAGTTCTCTTCCACCACACATATAATTTCTTTGTTTGAGAAAATAGTAAAAGGATATAAAACAATGAAATTATTTAGGACTAAAACATTTTACTGAACTAAATGAAAGACTCCTTTTCTCTTACCTAAGAATTATTTACTAGATTTCTGTTAATGAGCACATGAAAAATAAACCAGAAAATGGCCAATGGCTTGCATTTAACCTAAGTAACACCACAAAGAAATGCAACAATTTCTGAAATTGTTGCATCGGAATGCATATTAGCGGATTACTCTGTTTAAAGTTACTGTTGTGGCATCTCCCATAGTTTCTTGGACTCATGAAGAAAGCTCAAATATGAACTATTCACATTCAGGTAAGAGGCTCATAAAAGAAATGAATTCTCCTTCTCGAGTAATTCTGTGGTTCTCCAACTTCAAATTATGCAATCAAAAATATCCTACCTATACAGCTTCCCCCTTGGCAATGGAACTGGTCAGCTCTGCACTGTGGGCAGCCCTTCTCGTCACTACCATCGTAGCAATCTACTTTCCCATCACATCTCCAACTGCTGGGGACACAGTCCCTACCATCCTCTGGGCCACAGGAATGAAAATCTCTTTCACAGGCAGGTCCTGGGGTGCACGTCCTCTGGTCTTCCTGAAGGATCAATCCCTCAGGACAAGCACAGTGAACTTCTCCCATATCACTCAACTTCCTCTTGTATTTTCTCCTGGATGCAATGTCAAGCTTTCCATTATCAATATCTCCACTATCCTCATTATCATCCAAATCAAGTTCTTCCGGCTTCACAGAATAGCACAAGTGTGAGCAGCCACCATTGTTATGGCTACAGCGATGGTTGTCCAGAAGCTGAAATGAGAACCAAGAAATGAACAGCACGAATATTACGCATGTCAACTCATTTAAAATATTTAAATACCCTTTGTGAAATCAAACCTGCGATAAGGGTGATCAGGAACTAGATTTTTTTCATTTCATTTTCGTTTGTAGGTCTTTTTAAAGGACCAAGCATCAATTTACATAGAAAAATTAGTTTTAAAATAACAGCAGTAAAAGTTGTTCTTCTTTAGAAATTGCATTATTTTTTGATTATATGATATTGATTTTTGAAAGTAAATATGATATACATGTATATTGACGCTTTAACAATTAAACAACTTAGCTTTTCCACATAAAATTTTACTCTCATGACCTAGGTTTTGTTTTTGTATAACATCATCACGTATGATATATATTCTAGCTTTAGCTGAGATATGTCTTCCTTTTTCGGCAGAATTAAAACCAACGAACATTTAAAAAATCCTAGAAAAACACAAATATGGGGACTTTTTCTGGACCAAAAATAGCACGCATGGATAGCAAAAAGCAATTATTTGGTTCACTTTGCTCTTCAAGCTCAACATTTTAGGAATTTTAATTTTAGTTTTAAAACTCTTCATCGATCGTGATTATTGGTTTTCACAATTTTCAGAACATTTTTATTCACTCATTCAGATATGCAATTTTATTTCAAAAGATAACAAGTCTTAAATTTCCCTGCATATGAATTTTCATAGCATCAGGTATGGATCTGGTAAAATAATATTACGCTTCCAGTTCAAAAAATCCAATGACGCATTACATGAGCTGACAACAAAAATTCACTTTCTATTTGAACCTTTTGGATTTTGTTTTTTTTTTGGCCCAAGACCCACAATTATCTGTTCATCTTCAAAGAAATCTTTAGATAATCACCTCCTCTGTCATTGTCATTCATTTTCAGTCATTGCCAAATTGACTTCTGGTGACTTTACTCCCTTTGACCATTAGTTTAACCACAAATTTTAGTTGACATTTTAGACAGAAAATTACAATTCAATTCAACATGAACAATGCTCCAGAAATATTCATGAAATTATGGAGACATTTGTTTTGATACATAGAAGACTCAATTATCTGTGCTACCTGTTTTAGTAGATTCTCTGTGCCATTCTCTCATCCCAGCATCTCAAAATTTTATGATAAAATTACAATCATAAATATACTTTGTATCGTCAGGCTTTACTTCGTGGAATTTTTTAATGCCCATATCAAATGAGTTTGTAATTTTCCAGACACAGACTTATGTCTGGAAAATTACAAACTCATTTAATATGGATATAATCATAAAGGTTATAAAATGACTTGAACTTTTGATATAGTCTTTTAAAAATCTCATTTTCTCCTATAAGGTGAGGAAATATATAGTTTTTCTAGGCAACAAACAAATATAAATCCATATCAGCGACCCTTTATCAACATATTCACCCTTTGTCAATCATTTGCTTTTTCATGGCTATGGGATTTTTTTAGCTTTCTGACAATACTTTTCGTTATTTATTCACTAGATGATAGTTCTGTGTACATGTCAGTCTATTATTCCATCCTTATAAAAATGGCTGAAAAATGGAAAAATTTTACTTGCCATTGCTAAAAAACATGAATTAATCACAAGGAATGAAAAAGGCAACTTCACTTTTTCCTAATCACAGTCCCTTGTTTTTCTAACTATTTTCATTCATTCAAACTAATTTAAAGTTTATATCAAAACCATATTTCCTGTATATTTCAGTAGTCCATGACTTCCATTATCCGTGCTTTATCATGAATCCATTATCACGGATAATATCAAGAGTTTGCAGTAATGAGGAGTAAAATTAAGAACTATTAACTTTCACATGCACAACAACATTCTTAATCATTCCCATACATTCAATAAGCAAGAGGCTTGGTATGGGAAATGATACTGAGTGCTATTTATCAGTAGTGTCCTCAAAATGGTTTCAAAACTATTCTTTGACACAAAATAAATGATTATCACTCAGCAAATCTTTCCCAATAATATAACCTGCTTCTACTCACCGTGTCCTTAGGGAAGTACACAGCTAAGAGATCTGTGAGATGAGGTACCCTTTTCTTTAACCTCTGCCATTCCAAACCTGTATACTTGTTGACTCTTTCTATTAACTGCTGTTCTTTATCCAAATAATACAGGTAGTCACCCACTACACCAATGCTGCCAACCAACTGCACATTGGTGTCGACTAAATATTTCCTATGATCAAAAAATTAAATACCAAAGCATTAGTACAATGAATTCTACAAAGCACAAAAGAATCCCTTAGTCAAAAAAGTGTTTATGCCTGCAGTAAATTGTTTACCATTGTGATTCAAAAGTTGACTGTTGAAAGTCAACAGTTTGCTGTTGAATTTTCGTTTATATTTCAACAATATTTTCCATGGGTTTTCGAGTGTTTGATTGCTAGTAATGTTTTACATAAATGCAGCATTTTATCTATGATAATTTTAAAAATTGTTTGCAGCAAATCCCCCAGTCCCAATTCATGGATAAATTTTCAAGTTTTTTTTTCACTACGGGATAATCACAGTAAAACTGCACATGAGTGGGTAACATTACTGATGTATTCATTGCATGTGGAATGAAACTTACTACAGGTCCAAAACGTTATTTGGGATAAATATTTTTGATCCATCACTACTGAATTTAACAATTCTCTGTTTATAACCTGTCATATCTTCAATTATAGCATGCTTAAGAAAACATGCGTCTATTAAAAAAATGGAAGCAACATGATTATACCACAAGACAAAGAAAGGAGGGGCATGTGATTCAGCATTCTACTTCTTAATTTAAAAAAATACCTCTTTATGCTTTTATTTAAATATATAAACATTTACCAGCAGGTGTAAAAGATACCAACTTGTGCCTGATGTTTAAACCCAGATTAAAATATCTATTACAAAGGAATTATTATTATGACCTAAATGGATATTTTTCTTCAAGGTATGACAAGCAGTAATTTTATTAAAACAATTTCTCAAATATATGTACATAAATATTTTTTCTTTGTGTGATATAATTTATATTCAACATTGTAAAATAACAAGATAAAATAAATAATAAATAAACAAACAAATAAATAATAAATAAACAAACAATTGGTCTTTGGGACCTTTGAGTGATCCTAATGTGAAATTTGATCAATGAGAAATTTTACAAGAATTATTTCCTTACAGTGTTTTGCCAGGCATTTTTAAATTAAAAGAAAACTATCTAAAGTATACCCTTGAACAACATAAGTATGATTAAAAGTCAATACATTTAAATAAGAGATCATCAAATGATAGGCAGGATAGCCATGCTGCCTTGACCTACCACTGACACTGTTTTCTTTCATAGCACATATGAACCTAACAAACCATCATGCATTACAAGAACTACTCTCCAATTGATAGTTTGGCTGTCACTGTTCACACATGAAAAACCCTTTGGGACTAAAACATATTTTCACAGTCTCAACATTAATCAGCTCTAGAGAAACTAAATACCATTTTTGTGAAAGAATTTTGGTCATGCCTTTAAATTAATCAAAGTGAATTTGATTAACACGAATATGTTTCTCCCTATGGAGGTGGGATATAACTTATTTTACTGCATAACATTTTTTTAAATTGTGGCATTTGCTGTTCATAGTATTTCTGTCCATCTTTCTTCAAATATTTTTCCTCCTAGGCTGAAACATTTCTTTTAGTGCAAATCTGTAAATATCATAAAAAATACACATTAAGTAACTACCAAGGTCAAAAACATTATTACCTCTCTTTCCCATTAAGGGTAGACGTCTCTATCCTCTTTGGCTGGGCCCAGAAAAGCAGATCAGCCTCCCGGTCTACTGCTAAAGATGTTATTGACTCCAAATTGTCTGATACAATAACCTTTCTTCCTTGGCGGCCATCCATTTGAGCACGAATGATTTTGGGCTGTGAGCCGACATCAGTCCAAAACATCAACCTTAGAGGATAAGGCAAGAGAAAAATAAGCACTACTTCAAATTCAACTGTACTCACTTCAAACGAAAAAGCTCAAATTAAAGAGACACCGCTTGAGCAATTATTAGAGCAGGGTAGCAAAGATTCAGCCAAGAGAGAAATGCTATACAATGGAACCTTGCTTAATGAGCACCTTACGCAGCAAGTAATACACATAATGAGCAAAAGTATTCATGTCAAAAATTATTCGCTTAATGAGCACCTTTTTGCATAATGATTGGCGAGAGGGAGAGAGGGAATTCACACATTCATTGCATGCCTGTTACTGCAGTTTGTCTCTAGCACTTGTTCCACTAGCATCATCGCTAATGATCACACATTTTTCCGAACTTGTGTTCATAAATACTATTAGGAATATTTATGGGCAAAGTTTAATAATATTTTGTGCATAGTTTTGAAATTGACCCAAAAGAAAAATCAGTAACAAGAAGGCCACAAAAGAATAAAAATGAAAAAAAACATTAAAGTTGAAAAGTAAAATCTTTGAAAATCGGGAACAAGGTGTGAACATGGCCAAAGGGAACTAATATTTGTGCACATAACAGTAGAAGAGATTCATTGCCTGACCACAAAGCAACAAAAGGCTGTCTCACGTTATTATTTTATGCAAATGAGAGCGGCTATTTGAAAATCAAACTTCCCATCCAGAAACTCCATGAGCATTCAGTAAGTGTTAAGTCCAAAACAGAAGGCTAAATGAGATGTGAAGGTCACAAGAAACTTTTGCATCATACCATGCATACAAGATATTACCCTAATATGGCAGTGGTGATGCCATAAATTTATTTGACATTCATTCTGAGTCACACATTTTTAACAAATTTTGCAGCAACAGCAAAAAGAAATGTCTCTAGACAGCTTCCTAGCAAAAAGGAATTAGGGGCCTATTATAAATAAATAATTAACAATTTATTTCAATTCTTTTTGGCTGTCACAAATCGAATTCACATTCCCGGTTACTTCATTCTGTGATAGAAGCGAAGGTGAATGTTGTCCACGATTCTAAACATTTAATGTAGAAATTTCCTTGAATTAACCTTGCACATAATTTATTTTTTTCTGGCATGGAATGCATTTCGGTATTTTACATTAATTTTTATGCAAAAAATTGTTTCACTAAACCAGTGTTTTGCTTTACGAGAAAAATCAGGGAATGGATTATGCTCGTACTATGAAGTTCCATTGTATGTATGTTTCAGAGTACACTTGAGAGAATGATACCCAAAATTATATAATACAATTTTCCTACACACATAATTTCATTTTACACAGAATCAATTTTTTATAATTATAAACAGATAATAAATATCTGATTTACATATTTTGGATAAAGTCCATAAATTCCCTCCAACCCTTCTCACAATAAAATATCATCATTTTTTCCTTCACTTTATGCAAGAAAAGTGAAGAAACTGAGGAATCAAAAGAAAATTCCCCCGAGAGATTTCAGTATTCATGTTTTCCTTAATTCCCTGACCAGTGAAATACTAAGTTTTAGATGTAGACGGCCTATAGGATATGACATAATTGCTTTAACATATAGAAAAAAGTATTCAGATACAACTGTTAACGTATATTATCTTGATGAATTGAAACAAGCATTAATAATAAAATGTAATATTCTCTGAGACCATTGCAAAGGTTTCAGGTTCAATACTGTCTTGAATATAATTATTTTTCAGCTTTAGTATGCTATATTTTCACTAAATTTGATATGAAGCCTATTGGCAATTTTCTTATTAATTTTTCCACCTTGTGGATGTTACATTTGAACTTAACAGCTTTTGTTTATTTTGCATTTTTTTCATTTATTTCTGAACATATTTTATCAATAATTCACTGCATTCCATTTTCATTCTAGCATTCACATAGACGATAAGTGCCATAATAGCAATGAACACACCAATATTTGTTTTGTATTTGTACACATAGCAAAACTCCACTCCCCACATATATATTTGTTTCTCAAGATTTCCTCAAGAAAAATCACTAGGTCCATGCTTTTAAAAATTCCCTAACCTGGGACAATCATGACAAAAACTAATAAAATCTAATCATTGCTAATGAGGTATGTATCTCCCTAGTTAATGCCAAAATGAAAATAAAATACAGTAATTTCCATCAGTGCAATGAATTAATTGAAAAATCTATCAAAAGTTAAAAAAAAAACAATGATATGAGGGCACAAGTTACCATCTGAGAGATGGAAAAATCAAATGCTTAAAACAATTAAAATAAAACATCAAAGCATAATTAGAAAAAATTACTTGGGAATTAATTGATTGGGATTGAACTAGCAACCAAGAATGCTACCAGGGAGACACCATTTGTAGCATTTAAGAGTAAATACCACATTAAAACGTTGGTTGTCTACACTCAAAAGGGGATATTTTTGTACTAATAGAGTAAAGGGACTATCCAACTACCATCCATAAACTTCTTCCCTTTGTCAAAGGAAACACAAAACCAAATTAGAGTATAAAACCTTCCTCTCCAAAAAGAAATCGTTCCAATTTAGAAGTTTCGGTATCTAACAAAAAATAGTCCATCAAAATAGCTCACCCTCTTTCTGGATGCAGTGCTATGTTCCTTGGCTTCTCCCTGTCAGCCTTGACCACAATCCCCACAGACGACCCATTGAGTCTTGTAACATTGATGGCATCTGACACAGCACATGACCAATATAAAAGACGTGAGTACGGGTCAAGTGCAAGGTCATAAGGATGGTAATGATTTCCTGCAGCCCCACTAGCACCATGGGAATCAGAGGAAGATGAGGGGCTCGGCACCACAATGGAGAGGAAGACTGATGAATGGTGGGAAGCAGGTGATCCAAATGATGAAACGTGCATGTCATATGGGGATTGCACAGATCGCACCACACCAGATTCTGTGGCACGGCGGATGGCTTGGGTTCGCCCGTCAACCCACAAGACAGAGCGGGTGGTGGGGTCAAACTCAATGGCTCGTACATTCTTCAGACCTGGGATTGGAAGAACTGTGTCTGGACATTCTCCAGTGGAAACAGTAAGCCTTGTTATAACATTCTTCTGACTGAAGAGCAGGAACGACTTGGGGGCTGTCATTAGATGAGAAGAAGTGTGATGTTAAATCAAAGTTCCAACAGTACAAACAAAAATTCCGACTAAACACTCAAAATATAGAGTAATAAAACTAAAGTGATAGAATGTAAATGTTCATTTTCATTTAAGGCATGCCACAAATAGCCTAGGCACATGGAGTGTTTTTGTTACATATTAAAAATTACATATATAGATATGTATATATTATACAAATAGAAAATGACAGAGATATTTCCATTGTAGCAGTTGTGCTGCCATCATCAGACACAGAAAAATTGTTCTAAGAGTGAAGGTAGTAGGGAGTTGGTTTAGTATGAAAAGGATGACTGGAGAGGGAGGGTTATCTCAGTGGTGCTGGAGAGGGAATGATGGCTATTGTTTCTTGGTGCACTTGGTTTAGACCAGGAGTTTCAAAGGCTTTTGCACTACCTGTTTTAAATCAAATAAACTAAGAACCAATAGCCACCATTCCCTAGCCTCCATCACTGAAAAACCTCCCTCCCTCCACTAGGCCATCCAAAAGCTTTTGAGCCACCCAGTCTAAACATTCCTTTATTTCATTCCAGTTCTAAATATATACAGGGTGGGGCTTCCTTTTTTGAAAGTGTTTTGCATTTGAAAAAAGGAAGTAATGCTGCCAAACTCTGTACATAATAAAATTACAATAGATATTCTTCCATTTTCATTACAATAGTCAAGTTCATCAAAATACTTACGCAAGCATGTTTTCTTGTCGGTGTCAAGTGTGTAGTGGGTAGGGCAGGCACAAACACGGAACTCATCAGGAGACACAGATGGCGATGTTGATGAGGATTCATCTGAGTCCCTTCCTCCAAATGAAGAGGGGTGCACTGATGGAAGTGCAAGGCATAAGTCAGAGCATCCACCATTGTTCAGTGCGCAGTGGTTCCATCCAGACTGGCGGGAGTTGTGAAACACAAGGATATCGGTGATGAACTCCAATTTTCTGTGGATCTTTGTACGATTATCCCCTGAGGTTTTGTTGGCTCTTTCTATATCTCCAGTATCCCAATCAGTCCAGTAAATATAGTCCTGTAATCGAGAGGAAAAATTTTATAAAAGCGGTTCAAGATCGCAAGATTTATTGTTGAGGCAAATGAACTAAGCTGAGCATAAAATACACTCCAATCATAATATCTTTCTTCAAGAAGATGCCAATATTATAGATTGTACACAAAAAAGTGAGGGGAAGAAAGAGTTCAGTAGTTTACAGAAAACCCAAATTTTGAACGATTAACATAATAGCAGTCAATTCATAATATTCCCCCAGTTCAATTTAACATCTGTTATGCAACAGTACATCTTGCATATAATATTGATTCAAATTTTTAAAAATTGCATTGCTGAACATACAAGGACATGACATCGATATTTGTAGGGGGGCATGAAACGTAACCTGGGAGAAAAAGACCAAAAAAAAAAGCTAGAAATATCATATAATATGCATTAAGTTCCTGTCTTTTACAATTATAATTTTTATGATCAAAAAAATTTAAGTTCACAGGAAGTAACTTGAATTGCAAAACACACAGTTTACATTATTAAACTCGAAACATTACCTGGTACTGAGTAAGACCATATGGGCGATTCATATCTTTGGTGACTAGCTGGATCCGGTTATGGCCATTAAGATCAGAACTTTCAATGGCTGGAGCATCAAATTCTGTCCAATAAAGACGTCGCTCGACAAAGTCTATGGTGAGTCCATTGGCTCGACCATATGTCCCAATCAACAGTGTTCTTTTGGATCCATCCATTGCTGATTTTTCAATACGTCCCTCCATTTGTATTTTATCATAATGAGAGTTTCTCTTCCAATCTGTCCAATACATGTATCTGTCAAACAAGAAGAAGATGAAAATTAAATGGATGAAAATAAGCTATACTAGAATGACCTTAATAGTTTAAAATTACAAAAAATACTCGATGTCTATTTGGTGCTGAAGTATGCCACTGTAAGTTGAATGACATTAAATGCGATACAAATTAAATTAACACTCCATTGAAAATGATGAGTATTTCTCAGGGAAAGGGAAGTGAAAAAATTCGACCTTATGTGATTTCAATTGAAGCATGATGAGTGATCAAACATACAAATTTCGTTGCTAACAATGAAAATTTCCATGAAAATTCATTTTATTTCAACGTGTTTTTATTGGAAGAAATAGTCAAATGAAAATTATTACTGAATTAATCATGAAAGGGCACAACTAGGAAGAGTAAGAACTAAGAAGAATACATTGTGGGAATCAAGCAATAGGAGGCAAAATACACTGCAAGAGGATTAAAAACTGAAACAGTAAAAAACAATTTTGCAAATTTATAATTATGACGATATCAAGGAAAAATAAACACATACAAATTTTAAAAACCTCATTTATGTTTTTTATTTCATTTAAAGGATATAAGGAAAAAGATAGAATATTTTCAAAGGATTTTATGATACTCCTCCAATAGAAGTATGCTCCATAAGCTGCAGTATGTGTTGAATGTGACTACAGCATAAAATTTGATCATTTCCTCAGGGAAAGGAAATTATTGAATTTTATTTTCTTTCAATGAAACTGCCAACTCAGGAATATGAATGGATATGAAATTACAATAAATATGTAATATGAAGAGCAACACTGCATGGCTAGGGAACTTTTCCTTTGAGAAAAGAGGATACCTTGAGTATTTTGAAGATGTAGGTATGATATCAAAGAGTTGCACAAAATTTCAAAAGAAGAGGTGCAAAATAAAATGGGCTAAGAGTTGGCCAGAGAAATTCACAGTGGACAGAAAGACAGTGGGATGTAGAATGTATTAGAAGGGAGGTTGTTAGGAGTAAAAGGAGGAGGGCTGGAGGGAATAGGCATTCTCGGTAGCACAAAAGGGAGGTACAAACTATGACTAGCAGTGGAAGTATTGCATAAAAAATAAAATAAAGGGCAGAGTAGTAGTAATAATAGGGGAGGTGACCAACATCAGAGGTCAATTGTGTCAGCAGGAAAAGGTGGGTATCTGGTAGGGGTAGGATGTTATAAGAATGGAGGGAGGGTGGAGAGAACCCGATGTTAGCATTATCCCACTCTTAATGTAAGGCACCAAGGGACCCACAATTTTAATGTCCCATTCGACATTATAACACCCCAAGTAGGGATCGGGATACTAAAGAAACATTCGGGAAACACTGGGAGTTGAACCCAGGCCCTTGGGGTGGGAAGCGAGTACATTAGCCACCATTCCATCCCGATCCCCCACACAGTGCAGAGGTGCTTAGGATGTCTGGGAAATGTTACAAGTTTTCAATGGCCATTCAAAAAATACCACAAGGAAGACTGTTAGTAATACATGTCCAATATTTCTTAAATAAGAAAAGTCATAACTTTCCGAGTAGAGTTTCAGGGGTAAGGGTTTTCCTTTAATTTTCTGGCCAATGATCTTTTCCATTCATGATTGTTCCCAGAGTTAAAGAAATGAGAGCACTGTTCCACCTAATCATATGCTCATATAAAAATAGATTTCAAAGTAACAAAAGAGACATACCCTTCCTGAGGGTCGAGGACAATACTTCTGGGCTCTTCCAAAGCCTCCCACACAAGAGCCCTTCGAGAAGAGCCATCAAGACGAGCCACTTCAATCCTCTTGCTGCCAGTGTCGGCCCAATAGATGTTATGGGCAACCCAGTCCACTGCCATGCCTATTGAATATTAAGTAGAAATCATTAGAAGCACAGAAAATTAATATAACAATTTTCTGAATTAAATAGGACTAGAACCATAAAACTAAACCTCACCTTCAGGAGAATCCAAGCCAAACTCAATTATCTTCTCTACTTCAGATCCATTCATAAAAGCACGAGTTATCGCCTTGATCTTTGTGTCTGACCAGTATATCCTGTTGTCATTAATATTGAAGTCAAGGGCACTAAATGAAAAAGAAGAAATCAATTATTCTATTGTCTAGAAATCTATTCTATTTATTGTCACTTTGCAGGATTGAAACTTATGCGCAATTGATTTTTACCCACTAAATAAAATCAATCTGATGCAAATTTTCCTCGAGGAAAAACTAATTGCTCCTAAAGATGACACAAGAAATCACAAACTACATTATCTCAAAAAGATCATACTTGCTGAAATGGTGTTCCACTAGAATAATGTTAAAATATTTTATCACTGAATGTCCATATTTTAACTATGATTTGAGAGGATTCATATTCAACAACTGAGCTAAGATTAGCTGAAAACTATGTGGAGAACCTCCAAATAATTTAAAAAGAAGATAACCCATTTTTCATCTTTTGGGTCATACTCTTGATAAATCCACAAAAGAGAAGTAATTAATTTCATAACATCTAGTTTTTGTTGATGCACCCTTTGTATTCCCACAAATAAATATTATTCCTACATATAAACTTTTTTATAGTATTAATACATGATTATGATATGTAATGATACTTAAGTATGATACATGCAAAAATTCATGGATTCATAGTTTGAAATTGCAAAAAAACATGAATATTCACATAGCCGGCAATCTTGAATAAATTACTAAGAGCGAACATAAAATTGCAAAAGAAGTATACTTTTAAGTATAGCATCGAGCAAAACTGAAGCAGACAAAATGGAATGCCATGAAAATTATAGTCTACCTGTACATTTATATTTCAACCTTGGTTAAAAATTAATTTTCAGCATTAAAAGAAAAGTCATCATATCTAATATTGCCCATTGTGACCAATATTAAAACTCAAACTAACGGATATATCTGTTTGGTCTGGTATCAGACACACTGTTAAATACAAATAGAATTTGAATTTATTACACCACATTAATGCAATAATGAAACACAACCTTTATACAATAACATCAATTAATAAATAATTCTCAACAGGTACATTTGTTATTTCTTTCCCTTATCTTCTAAAAGAATTAAGATTTAACTTTCATTCCAATGGGGCCTGGTTTGCAGTTAATAAAAAACAACTAAACATTAGGATACTAAAGAAAATTTGGCAAAACTTTACTACATATTACCTGGCATCTTTCACTCCTGTCACTGGAATTATCATATCATTATTGGTATTTTCAATGCTGATCCGACAAATATTTTCTTTTCTTGAAAAGAGTAAAAATGCTTCAGGAACTACACATGTTTTGTTGTCAGCTATCAGCTCATAACCTGAAAAATGTGAAAGTATGGAAGAATTTAGAAGAGATCAAGTTTTGTTACAAAAACCCATCCACACAAGAATGTACATATCTTTTATGTAAATTTAATATATATTTGTACGTGGGCAGTCCGATAAGTACTTAGCCTCACAGCCCGATGGCGCCACTGTCGCAAGAACAATTTACTATCGTAGGACATTGTTATAGACGGCTATTGTTGAAATTTCAGCCGAATCGGACTTGTACTTTTGTTTTGACCACGTGTGGAAGCAGGTGTGTCCGCGGATTCTAGGAAAATGGAAAAAGAGCAATATTGGTCGGTGATTCAATTCTTGTTTTTGGAAGGGAAATTGCGCAGCGAAATCAAAGAGCGCTTGGATGCTGTGTACGGTGACTCTTCTCCTTCGATGGCGACCGTCAAAAATTGGTTTAATGAGTTTGAACGTGGTCGCACGTCGGTTTTTGATGAGCCACGGCCAGGTGCCCCGAAAATGGCTACCACGGAGGATAACGTGAACAAAGTCCATGATCTCGTTTTGGCAGACCGCCGATTGAAGGTGCGCGAGATGGCTGAGACAGTAGGCATCTCAAAAGACCGTGTGGGTCATATCCTGCATGAAATTTTGGGCATGAGAAAGCTGTCGGCGCGATGGGTGCCACGTATGCTCACCCCGGACAACAAGCGCAACCGTGAGACCACTTCAAAGCAGTGTTTGACACTGTTTAAGCGCAATCCGAAGGAGTTTCTGCGTCGTTTCGTGACCGTCGACGAAACATGGATCCACTGGTACACACCAGAGACCAAGGAACAGTCTAAACAGTGGACTTCACCCGGCGAACGTGCTCCGAAGAAGGCGAAGACTGTCCTATCAGCCGGAAAGGTGATGGCCACTGTTTTCTGGGATTCGCAAGGTGTGATCTTCATCGACTACCTGGAGAAGGGCAAAACGATCACAGGGCTCTACTATGCCACATTATCGGGCCGATTCGACGCCGAATTGCAGAAAAAACGGCCCTATTTGGCGAAGAAAAAAGTGCTCTTCCACCATGACAACGCACCGGCTCACACCTGCACCTTTGCCACGGCCAAATTGGTCGAATTGGGCTACGAATTGCTGCCCCACGCACCATATTCTCCAGATTTGGCCCTGTGCGACTTCTTTTTGTTTCCAAACTTGAAAAAGGCACTCGCTGGGCAGGAATTTGAGTCAAATGAGGAGGTTATCGCCACCACGGAGGCCTATTTTGCTGACCTGCAGAAAACGTATTTTTCAGACGGGTTAAAGAAGTTGGAGCATCACTGGGTCAAGTGTATCGAGCTAAAAGGAGACTATATTGAGAAATAAATCGCCACTTTTCCAAAATTTTCATTTTTTCTTTTGTAGGCTAAGTACTTATCGGACTGCCCACGTATTTCATAGGTTAGTATTAAACATGTGTAAAGGAGAAATATCTTCAATAAAATATCCACCTACAGGAAGGATCCTGTAGGAATGTACTTTTCTCTGTTTTGCAATTTCCATTAGTTGGAAATTACATCATACTAAATTCATCACATAAAGAAGTAAGATCTTTAAAGATTAATTCAACAATTTTTTGATTTTTCCACAAATCAGATGCTGGTTTCAATGTGGTTAGTGACAACTGTCAAAGTTATGATATGTTAACTTACAAAGATATGAATTCTCTGGAAATAATGAATATTTATCAATACCCCTTACCAATTTGGCATGCGCAAACATAGTCATGGGGCCTGTTGAGACAAAGGTGACTGCACCCTCCATTCTTTTCTCCAGCACAAGGATTTTTACTGTTAGCAACGGAAGCAGCAGCGGCTGCTGCTCCACCTGCTAGTCCAACTGCTTTTAGTCCCATCACATTTGGCAGTTGGTCAACTATCACTTCACGCTGCTGGCCAGTCAACTTGTGAACACGATCTATGCTTCGACGCTGCCAATCTGTCCAGTAGAGGAAATCGCCAAGGAGGGCTAAACCAAAGACGTGGGGCAGATTGTCACTTATCACTTCCCTACGGTCTGTTCCATCCAAATTAGCCACCTGCAGTGGAGAGTAAATAAAGGATGACATCATGAAGGATAGAACACCAGTATCCACCAAAAATTACTACAAAAACCTCATTAAGATGGTACCTCTTAAATTTTCAATTAAATTCATAATCACAAATAGTGATAGAGGGGAGAAAGGCAACCATGGTGGGGGAAGAGGAGAGAGAAACTGAAAGTGAGTGCATTGAAGAAGAATTTATTGTAACACAAGTTGTCATGTTAATAAGGCTTAGGCCATTGGAAAATAGCACACTGCCATGAAAATAATATTCTGAAAATTATATGAACATTTTAATGACAAGTATCTTGTTTCTTAATGCTGTAATATTTGAAAGAGTACACTAGTTGACAGATTTTGCAAGAAAACTCAATGTACCACAGACTTTAATATCCACATGTACAAACCTCAATTTTATCAGTCTTTGCATCACACCAGTATATTTTGGCTCGGGGCACATCGAGGATTATACCATTGGGCCATCCTAAAGTTGTGTTAATGATTTCAATACGGTCAGTTCCATCCATTGAAGCTCTCTCTATCTTTGGCCGTTTCTCACCCCAGTCAGACCAAAACATCCAGCCACGGTCAGGTGCCAGAGCAATAGCCCTGGGCTCCATCAAATCTTCAGAGACAAGAACCTGTAGGGAAAAAAGGATTTTTTTCCTTCAGGCATTCTAAGGAATATATGTGGTAGTCGTGATCACAATGGAAGTTTGTTCACTTGATCATCTCAATCAATTCTAATAAAATGTCAGTTATTATTTCACTTGATAACAGCACATCAAAAAACTTTTCAATAAAGCCAAATAACTCATTCAGCACAAATACTGACATCCCATAAAATAACATGATCACTAAGCATAACATTAAATTGGAAACAAAATACGGTCCTCCAAAGAATTTTGAATGTGTGGATGGAAATTACCATAAACTCAAATTCAAAGCTAGATTATTTTTGTCAAATTTAGTTTTCATTAACTTATTCCCTGGAATTAAACTTGAGAGAGACACAATGTGGATTCCATCAAATGTTACAGAGTAGGATAATTAATGTCAAATTTTAAATACATAACTTCACAAACAACAAAATCTTGACATCAGGTGATTTCTAAAAAAAACAACTTACTTTACGGAATGATCCATCCAGCCTGCACACCTCAATACGGTCAGTACCAGTGTCAGTCCAGTACAAATTTCTAGCCACTGGGTCAATGGCTATACCATCTGGGTGCTGAACCTCTGCTGACACAATATCCTGCTGCTTAGATCCATCCAGGCGAGCACGACGGATAGCATAAGACTGAAACAAAATAAATATGCTTTTTTAATTTTACAATTACCCACAATTATCATTTTATTTTTATTTTATCATTTTATCTTTATTTACTCTTTTCAATAATTAAATGATGTCACTTGTAACCACATAATGTAGCTGAATCTCTGTAGCAGATCTACCTCAAATGATTAAATGAAAAGTTTAAGCATACATTTTTCACATTTCATGGTGTTATAACCAAGAGACCACTTCAGATAAATTAATAACTTAGTGAAAATTGATTCCTGTGCATTAATTTTCCAACTTAATAAGGGTCGATGGACATGATTTTAGATAATGAACATTATACTTTACAGGGTACAGCTTTCACATGCTCATTTACAACAGCTGCTGGTGACACCCTTATAAGACCACGTTTGATTCTTAATTTAGTCACTCAAAATGTCTTTCTACAGAAAAGTGGCCACCTCAAACAAACGTTGGTGGAAAATTTTGAAAAAAAATTCCACACCATTAATTAATGAACATGACAAAATATTTCCATACCTCATCATCAGTCCAGTATAAGAATCCTTCCACTGGGTCAAAGTCAATGGCAATTGCATGCTTGACCCCTTGCAATGGGATCACAAAGTTAGTGTAATCAGGAGAGTCCAGAGAAATCTTGCAGATTTCAGTCCTTTGAACAAGAAGAAGCAACTCCTGTGGGCCTGAAAAGATGCAATAACAATGATCTATACATTTCTTGCATCTATTTGTTGTGTTTCAATATTTAGACAAACTCCAGGTTTCTACAGCAGTTAAATCTTGGTATTTCCATGACACATTCTCATTTTCTACATGCTAATTTGCAGGAATATCAATGTTCTAATGAATTAATAACACCAGTATAGCCTCAATGTAGTCACTTTGTATTTGTTTCAGAGGCATGTTGTAAAATATGAGGCACCGTAATCAATTATTCCAAAAAGTAGCACAAAAAACTGCTTAGTTCTGGATGAAATTTTCCTTTTGCACAAAATTTTCAAAACTCTACCAATATGTTTAAACAAAAAATTTCTCCAAATTTGCTAAAAAATTTAATCTTACTGATTTAGTCTTCAAGTTTTGATGTTTTAAAACATGTATTCTGGTTAATACCGAAGAAAAATCACATGATGAATGGCATTTGTTTGGCCATCATACAGTCCAATACGATAAACATGTATTCATTTTCTCAATTACCGTAAAACATTTTCTTGTTTTAAACAAACTATTCTGATTCAATGACACTAAAGAATTTTTAACTAATGAAGGGAGGAAGGTGAATGACAAGAAAATTCTGATTAAGAAATTTATCTTCCAATACTTTTTCCTCATGGATCCACATTGCTGGGAAAATAGTTTCTTGGCAATACAGGTCAGTACCTTCATGTCTCCTTCAATAGGAGGAGAAAATTTCAACTCTATCCTGGCAAGATAAGACAAGAAAACTTTTCCAATTTTCTAATTTAAATTGAGTTGAAATACTATTTTTCTTCATTTAAATATTTCATGAATCCAATTACTCAGCTAATCAGCAATGCTCAAAATATGCCCCAAAATATGATTACTTTTATTAAGGTACTTATATGGTACATATTGCCATCTCTTGGTATATCAGGCATTATTGAATGTTCCACCCTCAATTCATCAAACTCTTCACTATGCAGGTCAGAACTTTTTAAAGTATGCCATTTCAAATTACTTTTGGCCTTCTTTCCTAAATTTTCCTGTACTATACCACTTATCATCATGTGCAATACAATATCAGACCTCTTAAGAGAAACTTCACCCTCACCATTATTTTACAATAGATGACAATTCGTTTTATGATGGATATTTGGACAACATATACCTGTCAAGAAATCTTACCATCAGCACATGTGTGGTTGTCAACAAGCTTAATGCCAGTGGGACAGGCACAGGTATAGCCAGGTGGATATGGTGCTAAGAGGCAGAGGTGAGAGCAGCCCCCATTGTTCCTCTTACAAGGAGTGTCCCCTGGAGGTTGCCGTTTTGGATCGAAGATGTGAATGTCGATTGGAATGAAACTCCCATTCAAGAGTTCCCTTGGTTTGGCACCAGATACATTTTCCATAACATGAATGCACCTAAATCGTGAGAGATGGTACATAGATCAGCTCAAAGTAACACTCACCAAATTAAATAAAAATGTTTAAAGTCACTAAGTTCAAAATCAACTTGTCAAATTAAATTGTGTGTGTCATATTATTAAAAATTTTATAAAAAATAGTGGTTTTGGTGGAAAAAAAATGTAACCATGATTTGGCATATTACAAAAAAATGGACAATAAAATATTTATTGTTGAATTTATAGATTTTCTCAAGGATTTCTTAATCATATTTAATTAATAATTCTTCCTCACAAGCAGTAAATCTTTTACGGTATCTTAATAGCTTACCATGTTTTCCAATCAGTCCAGTAGAAAGTGTGGTTGTAAAAAGTAAGAGCATAGGGATAAAAGAGATCATTCTGGCCAATTTTCTTTTTCCTGCGTCCCTCATAATCCATTTCCATAATGAAATGAAGGCGACCATCGATCCAGTAAACCAAGTGATTCTCATAGTCAATGGACAACCCATTTGGCCAAAAGATATCATCACTCACAACAACAGTTCGCGTTCCAGGGTCTCCATTCATGCCAGCTCTCTCTATCTTGGGGATCTCACCCCAATCAGTCCAAAACATTAAGCTGCAGAAAATAATAACAATATGAATAAGGTTTAGAAGCATCCAGGGAGACAATTACAACAGCAAGAGAATCAGTGAATCCACTGATACATCTCCAACAAATTAGAAATTCTTTTGTACTTTTTGGAAAAAATATTATAATATATACCAAAAGTGAAAATGTTCTTGTGATAAAAATTATTTTAATCAATGACCATGAATATATATAACAATTTTGATGTTTAATCTTAAGAACCATTAAGTTGTCACTCAACTGTACATCTTTTAAAATGAAAAACTTTTTAATAAGAGAATATTTTCTCTAAACTTTAGTGGTGGATATGTTTTCAAAGTGGAAAATTTCAAAATTTTTGTGATCTGAAAGACAATACCGATAGGAATTGACTCATGGGAGTAATAACAAAAGTGAATGATAAAATTTAAAATAGCAAGAAGCCAAATCACATTTAAAATAAGATACCAACACAATATAATTTATGTCCACTGACTACTTTTAATGTAACTTTTCATAAAGTTCTACCAAGCTAACCAAGTCAATGTAACTTTTCATAAAGTTCTACCAAGCTAACCAAGCCAATGTAACTTTTCATAAAGTTCTACCAAGCTAACCAAGCCATCAAAAGTTTAAAAAAAGCATAAAGGAATAATTTAATTAATTACCTGTCCATGGGGGCCAGGGCGATGGCCCTTGGTTGATCAATGTCTTCCCAGAAAAGAACCTTGCGGTACTTCCCGGTAAGGGTGACAACTTCAATTCGGTTAGCTTCTCCATCTGTCCAGTATAGTTTCTGAGTAAACCAATCACAAGCCAAACCATCTGGAGAGATGAGCCCGGATGTGACAACTCCAAACTACAAGTTTGTAGGCAGTGCAATTAGTAAATATTGCATTCATAAACATGACAATAGTCCCATATCTATATTTACTAAAACTAACTAGATACATTGATAGGTAACATCACATAATACCATTTTCTTCTCTATGAGAAAATCAGAAAATTAGAAGCACAGAGTAAATTATAATTTTCAAATTTACCTTGGATGACTTAGGGACAGGTGCTGCTGGGTTAGTTTTATTGAAACAAGCACATTCAATCACCTCAAGGCCTTGATCGGCCCAACATATAAGGCCACCCTCATAATAGAAATCAATTGCATATCCATCTTCCAAGTCCTATAATATATCAAAGAACATTGATTTAAGAAATGGCATGAAATAAATTGAACATTTATTGATATCTTAAATAATAAAATTTCAATGCATGTACATTTTTATAAATCAATCTTTGCTCAAGATTTCTCAATAAAGAGTGGTTGAGAAGGAGATTTTTAACGCAATGAATACCAATCTTAAGTTATCAATTACAAATGTTTACAATGATCAGCAAATTAAAAAAAATTAACTGCATACTTTGATAAGGAAAAGAAAAAAATTTAAGTTTCAAGAGTCAATAAAAAAAATTTTCTCTCTCCATTCAAATGAATTTTAATGTTATCACACATGAATCCCTTTCCAGCCCTGAAATTTTGAAAAATAAATAGTTATCCATAAAAACTGCATGAATTAGGAAGAAATACAAATGGTCTCAGTTTGATGGGGAACAGAGTACCAGAATAAGGTTCCAACAAACAGTGGGAGAAGCCGTGACAGTAACTTTTAACTGAATCATCCCCTAAATGGGCATTGAAATGCAGCAATTTCAGAGCATAAAATTCATTGACCAGGATTTGACTTGGTCATACATATAGGGATCTGGGTTCGAATCCCGGTCAAGGAGAATGATTTTTAAACTTTAAAATTGCTGCATTGTAAGGTGACGTACTGGGGGTTTGATGGGCTTTCTTCCAAAATGATGAGATGATCAATCACTCTTACCTTTATCACAGTCGTAGTTTTGCTGTTCTTCACTGCACTGGCAAGTCGGATATCTTTAGATGTGGAGAACAGCAAGTTGGGGTGTCCTGCAAGGAAGAAGAACCAATGAGCAAATTCCACCCCATACAAACTGGGAACATATGAAAGAGTTGCACAGCTGATAGGAGATGGCCGAGCATTGTGAATAGATTGCACCAGGGGCCTTGAATGGGAAATATGTATTGGCATTTACAGAAGTCTGGAGGCAGTTCTCATTCCTTACAATGAAAACAATGGCTAGCAGTCACTCTGGCATCCCCAGAGCATCATGAATCCATTGCAGCCCAAGTACCTGCCAGGATGTGGATGCCAACATAACCACAACTTCACATTACCCCAATGCTTGATGTGCCACGCTGGTGACTGCCTATAGACTGTTGAAATGGCAATACATTGGGGAATGGTGTTGGTTTGGTGGCCAAACTATTACTGGCTTCTCATATTGAGGATCTGGGTTTGATTCTGGGGATGATGTTTTTTTCATTTCTGCACCATAAGGAGAACACTTTAAATGAAAGAATCAGTTAGTGAGATAGGACATTCGACTCCTATGTGCCTTTCGTTGAAGAGTTCAAAATGGAATTATTCTCCATCCCATAAATTCTGTTGGAATGCAACGGTTATCTTCAATTGCACTAAAAGTGTAAGATGTCGCTGGAGTTGATCAAAACCCATGAATTACCCATTCTCTTGGGTCACCTCTGTGGAGCTCGAATTAAAGAAGAATAATTCTGAATTAAATAGAAAATTAGATACCCATTTTCTCCTTTCAAGGAAGAAGAGAAGAAACAGTAACTATACGGAAAACATAATGGATGGCAGATTGTTTTGAAGCCTTCAGACAGATAACATTAAGAAGATGGCCTCTGATATTTTTCATTAAATAATTAAGCTTTCAATAACTTAAGCATATCTAAAGTCCAACCTATCCTTAAATGAAGGCACTCCACTTGAAGAGCTATCCACATAACACCCTGTATGTAGGGCCTGGGATACCACTGAAAAAGCTTGCCACCTTCAGGAAACGAACCCAGGCCTCCAGCAGGGTGGTAAGCTAGTAGCCACTGCACCATTCCTGACCCTCCAGCTTGATTAATTATTTCAAGAAAAACACTAATGAAAATGTTATTATTAACAAATAGTTTTGTATCACTCGGTAACTTGGTGTTGAGGCAAGAGGAT
Source organism: Hetaerina titia (assembly GCA_037158775.1). Lineage (NCBI taxonomy): Eukaryota > Metazoa > Arthropoda > Insecta > Odonata > Calopterygidae > Hetaerina > Hetaerina titia. Next base: position 62,582,885 of record CM073775.1, on the reverse strand, counting down.
GCACATAGATTGGAGGCGTCTAATGTATGGGTGTGGGGGAAAATAAAACGAACAGATAGTGAAATAAACAAATAAGAGCTAAGGGATGGTAGGAGAGGAGAGAGAATTGTTGGACGAAAGTCAAGGAAGGTTGGACAAGTAGATACAGAAGATACGGATAAGCAATGGGATGCTGAAAACAATAATAGAGGGGAGAGTGCTCGGAAAGCATATGTAGAGTAAAGAAGAAGTTTGTATAATACAGATTTCGTGGATATATTGTTCTGTGTTCATCAAGGCTCTATCCACACCTATCAAAACCAACTTTCAAGTTGATCAATTCGGGCATGGAGTTGAAAAAGATAAACAAGCATGTGTTTGCCTCATTAAACGCTTTAGATGACCTCACGAACTGACTTGTGGCTCTGAGAAATGGGTCCCAGCTCCGCGGCTGAGGGCTGTCGCACGGAGCCAACATGGAGAGAAAGGTTTGAGAGACAATGCCAGACACACTGAATGCTCAAGTGGAGTCCCCCAAACATCCAACGCGAACGAGAGAGCCAAGGCGGGGGCGGGGGAGGGAGTGGGGGTGAGAAAGAGCGAGGGAGAAGAGCGAACCAGCCCGCGGAAAGAGATATCGGAAAGTACTAATTGGACGCATTTACGTGAGGAGCTTCGACCAGAACACTCAAACTAATGGGCCAAGTTCGATCCTCCGCTGGCTAGGGAGGGGCGACGGAGGGCGGAGAAGGCGGGAGGAAGTCGCGGGTTGGAAGGAGACATTCGGGTAGGGGATTAGGGAAGCTGGCAGGGGGTGAAACGAGGCATAATCGACACCGCGAATTGCGATGCAAACTTTTGGACCAAGCGATCTTTTCATCAATTCGAGATTTCTAGCATCGACAATTACCAGCAGGCTGCCGGATTAGGGTAGGTTTCCGATGGACCCTGGTGCGATATTCCATCTCGCTTTTTTTCTCTTCCATAACCGTCATCAGCACACCATTGCTTCTCAATATCTCCTGCTTCCTTCGGATTTCTCCCAAAAATCTCTTCCCTTTGTTTACCATGCCTGACTACGAGTATATCCCGCTGAGAACCAATTTTTTCATAAAAATATAAAGAATGCTAATTTTAAATTGAAACGAGATTTTTCATTCCATGAAAAACATTTGTATGATGGAAAAACATACGACAGTGAAATTTGAGGTGAGTGGACTTGGAACATCGGCGGCCGGTTATTCGAAAGCTTATAATCGGAGGGAAGCCTTCTCTTCGGTGGAACGCAAATCAAAGCTAAGTTGCTAAAAATTACAAGATTTTTTTCATGTTTTCCAGGAGCGTGGAATTACAATTATCATTTTCCACCGCATTTAAAAAATATATGTCTCCAGTTTTATAGATTAGAAATATGCAAATTCCACACGTGTATTAACCAAGGCAACCTTCACGAATAACGTAACATGCGGAGAAATATTTAAAGTTGCTACTCCCAGAAACGTTTGTAATAAGTTGTCAATACCGCAGGAATGCAAAGGGTGGCGTCGACACATAGACGCTTCTTCTTCGATAAAAATGTGAGCGCTCGGTACGCGGCACTGCGACATTAATAAAAAATAAAATAACCTGGACCAGCCCGAGGCAGGGGCCAAGCACAGCACCGAATAATGGGGAGTTTAAGTGGGCGCGCGTCAGGGATGCGTGCGAGGGAGATGGGGTCTACCGCGGGTCGTTTCCCCATCCCCATCTCCACACTCAACATCTCGTAACTGTTCTGACGCTACATCGATATGCCTCCATTTTGACGTGATGATACATATGAGCATCGATACACTCCAATGAAGTCGAATTATTCACATCGACCAGGCAAATATGGAAGATATTACTACTTAACCGATGTATCAATCGTCCATAATTACCGTTCATATTACAGTAATGCTGACAATAGCAGGGACAATATTGCCGCTTTGATAGACAGCTAGATAGAAGGTAATGGACGCTCATGGCCTCATACTATATGAGCGAGGTAACTGTCACTGGATAAACAATTTAGGCGACATTCAGGATGTACAAATAAAAAGAGTATGACACAAAATCATTCCACATGAAGAAACTGGAAATTTTATTCCGTCGGTAGTGAACGGAAAGAAAATCAAACGAGAAAGTGAGAGACAAGATGGAGAAAGAAAGTTGTCCGTAGTAATTAAAAGGAGGCAGGAAAAGTGGATGTAGAACACATTAAATAGCAATGAAATGTCGAAGACCGACAGAATTGAGTATGAAGCGAGGTATAGGTAGGAAAAGAGAAAGCATGCTGGATGGAATGAAGTCAGAAAGTATGCGGAGTATATTTTAATACAAGGTCTTGGGGTCGTGAAATGCGAAGCTTAGAAATAAACCAGTCGCTAAGTCTGCGCCCATCAAAAATATACCTCGACCGGTAGACTTATTAATTAATTAATCCAAACAGTACACCACCATATTTAGTTGAATGCTGTTATGGCTGATATGGAAGATACTGCCTTCTTCAGGTTCCTTAAAATCATTGCAACCTCGATGACATAAGGTTGCCTCCGACATTTAAGTCATGCCGAAGATCGAGGATGAAAAATGAATATCGCACAACCCTACAAGTAATGTACATCACCAAATGAACATGGGAAAATGCGAAGAATTTAAAAGTGAGGGAGTAGAGGGAAATACTAGTAAGATCTCGTGTGTAAATGAGGATAATGAAAAATCTTAATCGCCATATCCAATTAAACCATACAGTAAATATTGCACAAGCGGCCAAGAAGATAAATATTTACGGAATGCTAAGATGATTTCTATAGTCGCAGAAATAGATGTTTCAAATTCGTCACAAGAAACTTCGTAACTCCCTATAGAGAAACGGATTACTACCCTGAGTCTTCCAGGGAAATGTCTTTTCCCGATGCAACATCTTGTGTTCTTCGCAACTCGAGATACATAGACGGCTAGGTTCTTGTTGTGAGGTCAACTCCGAACAAGAGCATTTTTTTGCCCAGAAACACGGTATTTGAATCAGAGACCTTCGTGTTAACTGGCGAGCACGTTACTCACCGGTTTTGCCAGGCGCCCTCCCACCATCGTATAGATGACTTAAAAGCCAACGAGTTAGAGCACAATATGCCCGTAACTTTGGACGATTTCCTCCTGAATATGCACGCCATCTGAATTTCAGTTGGGGCGTGATATTCTGTAATGAATGGGACTGCGATGAACATGCGATAGCGCATTTTGTCGTAAATGTAAGCGGTACGATATTTAATCTCCGCTATTGACGTGATGAGATTATGGTGATAAGATGCCAGGCGAAAATCTCACAAATGTCATATCGAACATCCAAGAATCGATCATGTAAATTGGTCTAATTCGTTAAATTATTTCGGCAAAAGCGTCGATGGATCGAAAAATGCAGGTATTCAATTGATATCGCGCAACATTTCGGCGATATGTAAGAATGAAATGAATGCTTATTTCTCCGCTCATGCCATTCAATTTCATCGACTTCATTCATCGTCAACGCACGCCCTGTGTATCCTTACTCATACGCGACCCGCACGCCAAACATGCCGTAGGAAAAATATAACCATAAAATAAGTAAATTGTGACACGAAAATTTAAATTCCCAATGCGCAAGTCACTAATAAGTTAATAACTGACGAAAATGTTTTTGTGTATTACTTACCTATGTTTTTTTGAAGGAGGGAGAATGATCGTAGATTTAAAATCTTTTGCTACGCGGGTGTGGCGAAAAATTAAAAAAAAAGTTGGATTGACAAACGACGAAGTTTAGCATATGGAGGGAAAAGATAATTAATTAAAGTTAATAGGTAAGAGGGTGTAGGATTTAGTGAGATGTTGAGTACCGGGATAGACGGAAGAATATTTGAGAAGGGAGGAAGGAGAAAAATATAAAAGGATACAATGAAGCCAGCATAGGTCTTGCTGGAGCGAGTCCCTGCGATACGTGAGAGTAGCGTGGGACCGTTCGGAACATATCTTTCACAATGTAGTGAATAGGGTGAATTAATGAACACCCTCGATATTCCGACGGCGAAATGCATCCCCGCGTCTTTTCCTCCAGGAGCCTTAGCACCCATATGGGCAGTTGGTGGGGACACGTCATTAGCAGTACGTATTTCAGCTTGCGGGCGGCGGGGAAGACGACGGCAATCACGACCTCGCAGAGGGAACGGGAGTGTTACGTTCCCCCGGGGCAGGCGAGGCATGCGATCAAGATACGACAACCTGAGCTCGGACGCGTGCGGCACGCAAGAAGGGGGGAGAAGGGATTGGAGCGGCTGGAGGGGGGGGGAGACAGGACGTCTCCGCAACCGGACTTGCGATAAGGGCCCATCGCCATACAGAGCGGAGGTGTCGCCAAGAGACCCATGACTGATGACTTACAGATGAGCTAGTCTGCAAATGACCTCGGGGATTTTCGTAATCTACCGTGGCCTCCGTGAATCAACCAAATCTTTCGTTGATCGGAACACGTCACCTACCGATTAAACGAGATATGATTATCCTTATTAACAAGATGATAAATACATATGGGGTACACACTTATTTCAGACATATAGTATGCGTTACCATAATCTCCAGGTTAACTCACAATACTTCAGAGGACTACAGGCTCAGGAAACGAAGGGAATGAGATTTTCAGGAAATACTAGTAGGATGGTTACATTGAACATTAAGGTTAGAGAGCAGGTAGAATATTTCGCGTATTTAGGAAATTATTATGGATTAAGATGAAAAAATTCGTCAAGGCATAGCCGGAGAAAATGTTTACAAAGAAAAGATGGTCGTTGGCGACCCAAGATAAGTGAAAAATATAATATGTGCGTAGTTATGTACGGTTTTGGCATTTAGATAGTGAGGCAAGAGAATGAGTGTCATCTGGGAGCTTTTTAAATGTGTGAGAAGAAATAGGGAAACGGTAGAACGGAGAGAAAAAATACGAAACGTCCCATCCAAGATCCAATTGTAGTTTCAATATCCAGTTGTAATTGCATTTCTACATACCTCTGTTAAATGAGAGAGAACCCTTTTAGATATCCCGGGTACGGTAATAGTGTTCAGCTTAAATTACGAGTGAATTACCAAGAGATGTAATAGCCATGGTAAGACGTCGTTTTCGTCGCACTGAACAGTAGCTGATTTTCTGTAACTAATTATTATTATTTGATAGACTATTGTTTAGGTGGGTCTTGGATGAACGCAAACTTAACACCTCTACATTTCTTGGCCTCACCCAAGAGATAACCTGGCATAAACACTACAACAATCACTAACAAATCCGCATGCAATCCACCTTCCATCATTCCCTCCAACATTCCTATCCTTTTTCTCTTTCTTCCTTAATTACCAAAACGCTATCCCCCCTATTTAGTCTTAACATTCCATCTCCTGCCAAAATACTCTTCATTCACTTTTACGGATTCCTTTGCATTTCCACCAGCAATTCTCTCTCTTCCCCCACCATGCTTAGTACTTCTTCGTTTCTTTTCCTTTCCAACCATTTTACTTATCCCACCCTTTTCCATACTCATGTAGCTGATTGCTAGTGTCACAAAAGGAAGTACATTAAAATGACCTTCATGCACACTTTCTTTTTATTCAATTTTTGTCAATATTAATAAACAACTCAATTGTGTAATGAAAAGGAAGCGAAAATTCGTTTACAACCCCAAACTTTATCGAAAACGCTACCGCTACAAAAACAACGGAATAAGCAAATCCCTTCGTCCAAAGTTTTTCCGATAGTCAACCCGCATTTGACTGAGGCTACACGGCTCAACAGACAGCATTTTACGCCGACGTGATCCGGAAGAAAAATATCACGGAGCGGGGGTGTCCGCTGAACTCGTGACCTGTTTGGGGGGGGGACTCAAATAATGGAGTGATCTCATCAGCGAAACTAGAAATATCGGCCGACCCGGACAGGAGGCAAGATTCGGAGGGGGTGAGGTTCATCCCCCTCGGCCTACAGAACGGGGTGCGGGGGGATGGAGGAAAAAAGAACGGGTCACAACAGGGATAACAGAAAGCGGGAACCCACACGTAAATAACCGATACGCCAGCGAAACCAAACCCATGACCCCAGCCATCTCCACCCCTAACTTTTTTCACCAATATGGATGGAGGAAGAGAAGGGGTGAGGACGAAACAGGGGGCCTCCGCCGTGCCGAAGCAGCCGAACACGAGCTTGAAATGGAGGGGGGTAAATTAAATCTTGCAGACGAGCGACGGCTCCGGACATCCGCGAGGACCTCCACGACTCGCCCTATCGATGAATTCGGCTCCGGAGCCCACGACCCGATACACCCTCGCCAACGGGAAAAGCCACGACGTGAAGTCACCCCTACTCTCCTCTCCCCGCAGAGAATGAGCCCAATTAAAAACTTGGGCGTAGGGGACGGGGGATGGTTGGGGATGAGGGAAGGGAAACTAACAATGCGACCTACGGAGCTACGGAAGACGAATTTTATTTGCCATTTTTTTACAATGCTACGATAGGATGCAGTTTTTTTTTATCATAACATCGATGCAATTTATTTTCCATCACACACTGTTAATTTTCAGGGAAACTCTGCCCATTTTTGTTTAAATTTAATGGAATGTACTTTTCGTTTTACTCTATTAATTCACGTTGCAATATTAAACATTTCAACAGCGGGAGATGCCGCGAAAATTACTTTAATGGAGTCAACCGCCGATTCGCGCCAAAATGCAGGGATTTCGCAGTGTACAAATTATTCGCCTTGTTCGGGACCCGGGTTGGAATTTCGGTGAAGGAAAATTACTTTTACACGGAGAAATTCTTACACTAACCATTTTTCGATGGACATTAATGCAATTTTTTTCCACAACATACTATCAATTCGCACTGCAATTTTCTAAATTTCTGTTTGGAATTAACTTTTGTTTTACTTATTAATATACACTATTAAATCGCGTAAAATTGGTCGTCATAAG